>CAWUFW010004200.1:0-600000 GCA_963921515.1 Calotriton arnoldi
CAGACCTCCTTCCCAAAGTCAGTTATCCCACCATGGAACGTGCTTGCATTGCAGGGAGTGGAAGTTGTCTCTCAGGATGTCAGTCAGTGGTGTCCTGCTGTTTGTTGGTGCACAGTTGGCAGCAGGGCCTTGTGCTCCCCACAGCAGTAGCCAGTGTCAGCCATCTTGTGAGTCCTTCTCCACTCCCTGTGATGTGAGCATGGTTCAGGGTGGTGTTGATGGGCCAGTTGTGAGGCTGAGCAATGTCTGTGACTACGACTCCCTTCATGCTATTGCCTCCACCCCCTTCCCAGCATGCCCATGCTTCCTTCCTTTTGACTCTGCTTCCCTGTGGGGTGGGCTGGCTGTGCTGACAGGATGGCTGGGAGTGTTGTCCTGGCAGTTGTTTGGCTAAGAGTCCCAAGAGTGTCCCTGTGCTTCACACAACATAACCCAGGGTGGTGGTGCTTTGTGGGATCTTGTGTTAGGATGGAGGGCATTGCATTCTACCAGGTGGGTACTGTGGAGTTTGTGTGGGGGGGTGGGAGGGGAGGTGCTTGTGACTATGGTCAGTGCTGCAAGTCCCCCTTCCCACCCAGCTAGCCGGATATCCCACCATGGAACGTGCTTGCATTGCAGGGAGTGTAAGTTGTCTCTCAGGATGTCAGTCAGTGGTGTCCTGCTGTTTGTTGGTGCACAGTTGCCAGCAGGGCCTTGTGCTCCCCACAGCAGTAGCCAGTGTCAGCCATCTTGTGAGTCCTTCTCCACTCCCTGTGATGTGAGCATGGTTCAGGGTGGTGTTGATGGGCCAGTTGTGAGGCTGAGCAATGTCTGTGACTACGACTCCCATCATGCTATTGCCTCCACCCCCTTCCCAGCATGCCCATGCTTCCTTCCTTTTGACTCTGCTTCCCTGTGGGGTGGGCTGGCTGTGCTGACAGGATGGCTGGGAGTGTTGTCCTGGCAGTTGTTTGGCTAAGAGTCCCAAGAGTGTCCCTGTGCTTCACACAACATAACCCAGGGTGGTGGTGCTTTGTGGGATCTTGTGTTAGGATGGAGGGCATTGCATTCTACCAGGTGGGTACTGTGGAGTTTGTGTTGGGGGGGTGTGAGGGGAGGTGCTGGTGACTATGGTCAGTGCTGCAAGTCCCCTTCCCACCCAGCCAGCCAGATATCCCACCATGGAACGTGCTTGCATTGCAGGGAGTGTAAGTTGTCTCTCAGGATGTCAGTCAGTGGTGTCCTGCTGTTTGTTGGTGCACAGTTGGCAGCAGGGCCTTGTGCTCCCCACAGCAGTAGCCAGTGTCAGCCATCTTGTGAGTCCTTCTCCACTCCCTGTGATGTGAGCATGGTTCAGGGTGGTGTTGATGGGCCAGTTGTGAGGCTGAGCAATGTCTGTGACTACGACTCCCATCATGCTATTGCCTCCACCCCCTTCCCAGCATGCCCATGCTTCCTTCCTTTTGACTCTGCTTCCCTGTGGGGTGGGCTGGCTGTGCTGACAGGATGGCTGGGAGTGTTGTCCTGGCAGTTGTTTGGCTAAGAGTCCCAAGAGTGTCCCTGTGCTTCACACAACATAACCCAGGGTGGTGGTGCTTTGTGGGATCTTGTGTTAGGATGGAGGGCATTGCATTCTACCAGGTGGGTACTGTGGAGTTTGTGTTGGGGGGTGGGAGGGGAGGTGCTTGTGACTATGGTCAGTGCTGCAAGTCCCCCTTCCCACCCAGCTAGCCGGATATCCCACCATGGAACGTGCTTGCATTGCAGGGAGTGTAAGTTGTCTCTCAGGATGTCAGTCAGTGGTGTCCTGCTGTTTGTTGGTGCACAGTTGCCAGCAGGGCCTTGTGCTCCCCACAGCAGTAGCCAGTGTCAGCCATCTTGTGAGTCCTTCTCCACTCCCTGTGATGTGAGCATGGTTCAGGGTGGTGTTGATGGGCCAGTTGTGAGGCTGAGCAATGTCTGTGACTACGACTCCCATCATGCTATTGCCTCCACCCCCTTCCCAGCATGCCCATGCTTCCTTCCTTTGACTCTGCTTCCCTGTGGGGTGGGCTGGCTGTGCTGACAGGATGGCTGGGAGTGTTGTCCTGGCAGTTGTTTGGCTAAGAGTCCCAAGAGTGTCCCTGTGCTTCACACAACATAACCCAGGGTGGTGGTGCTTTGTGGGATCTTGTGTTAGGATGGAGGGCATTGCATTCTACCAGGTGGGTACTGTGGAGTTTGTGTTGGGGGGTGTGAGGGGAGGTGCTGGTGACTATGGTCAGTGCTGCAAGTCCCCCTTCCCACCCAGCCAGCCAGATATCCCACCATGGAACGTGCTTGCATTGCAGGGAGTGGAAGTTGTCTCTCAGGATGTCAGTCAGTGGTGTCCTGCTGTTTGTTGGTGCACAGTTGCCAGCAGGGCCTTGTGCTCCTCACAGCAGTAGCCAGTGTCAGCCATCTTGTGAGTCCTTCTCCACTCCCTGTGATGTGCGCATGGTTCATGGTGGTGTTGATGGGACAGTTGTGGGGGGCAATATGTGTGACTGCGACTCCCATGATGCTATTGGCTACACTGACTTGGCCAGCATACACAGAATTCCTTCCTTTGAGTGGTCTTCACTGTGTGTTGGTGTTGTTGTGGTGGCTACATGTGTGGATGTGTGTGTTAGTTCTATTTGTGCCACTGCCTAGCTGTAGTTGTGGTTGTGTTTGTACATGTGTTGGCACAGTTGGATGTGACTTTTTTGATGGCATGTGTTGTGTTTATCTGACTGACATACACATTTTGGGATGATTCTGTTCTAGTTGCTGTGTAATTGCTATGAGTGCATGGTTTGACTCTCCCCTTGACAGTGATGTGTGTGTTTTGTGGCAGTTTATTGTGTACATTTGTTGTGTACTCACCAGGCTCTGGGATGTTCTCTAGTCCATATACGCTCACTGGCGGAAGGATGGCCCGCACCTTCTCCTCCCAGGGCCTGAGGTATATTGGCTTGGCAGGAGGGCCACTGCCGGTGTGTTGGCTGTTGATGTAGTCTATCTTCAGCAGGTCCCGTACCCTCCTGCGCACGTCATACCACCTGTTCTGGATGTCCGTCTTTGTGCGCCGACATGGTGATTGGGCGTTCACCCTGTTGATGATCCTCTCCCACATCTTGGTTTTCTGCGACATGGGGGTCTGTTGGACCAGAGTGCCAAACAGCTGTGGCTCCACCCTGAGGATCTCGTCTACCATGACTTCCAATTCACTATCTAGGAACTTGGGATTCTTCTTGGGGGCATGGTGATGGGTGGTGATGGTGGGTGATGTGTGTGTTGGTGTGCAGGTGAGGGTGTGTGGGTGTGTGTTGTGCTGGGTGTATGTGAGGTAGGTATTTGTTGGTGTGCTGCTGGTGTGTGGCTTGTGTGAGGGATGAGCTGTGGGTGTGTGGTTGCTTTCTCTTGGGTGCTGGCAGTGGAATGGCATTTGCAAAGGCTCATGGTAGTGATTTGTGTCCTTTATATAGGTGGAGTTGTGGGTGTGTCTTTGTTCTCTGTCCCCACCCTCCCCCAGTATTTATTGGCTTGGTAATTGCTTGTTTGGCCTTTTTTGGTTGATTTTTCCTTTGTGCTGTTTGTGTATGTTGGAAACGTTCTTGTGACCGAGTCGGACCCTGCATTGGTCTCGTACGGTGTTTTCCGCTTCGTTCACGCTGTGTTTGTGCAGTTTTGTATGCTGCGTACGCGTCGGTCGCGGTGTATTGTGTTGCTTCGGCTCGGTTTTGTATGCGTGTCGGTCGTACGGCTTGTCCTCCGTCCGACTCGGTCGTGTTTTTCGCGCCTTGCATCGTACTTTGCGGGTTGGAGTTGGCGGGTACGATTCGGTCGGATTTGTTCCGGGTGCGTGTCGGTCGGTTGGATTCGCGTGTTTTTCCGGCCGGATTGCTATTTTCCGAGCGGCTCGGTCGGTCGGCTTGGTTTCCTGACGTGTCGGTCGGATTTATCGCGGCTTGCATCGTACTTGGCGTGTCGGGCGCCACTGGTACGTGTCGGTCGGTAATTTTTCCGGCTCCGAGTCGGTCGGTGCTTTTCCGGCCCGAATCGGAATCGACCCCTCAGTCTTTAAGACAGAGTTAGCCTCCTCTTTTGAAAAACATTTCAGTGACAACATTGGCTCAGTTGACCATTTCTCTACAGTATGGGAGATGTTCAAGGTGTTTATTAGAGGGGTGGCCATTTCTAAGCACGCAGGGGTGCTCCGCTCGTTGCGAGGCAAGCTGTCGACCCTTGAGAGGAGGCTGGCTCAGCTGTAGCAGACTCATATGCAGGGTGGTGATGTACAAGTCCTTTAGGACATTAAAAAGGCCCTAGAGAAATATCAGGTGGTTGTGGATAGTGAAGTAAAGCATATGGGCAAGTACGCTACTGCTAGAACATATGGCGAAGGTGAGTGTCCTGGGTCAGTTCTTGCGGCGCTGCAGCATCACAAATGGGAGGCAAACTCGATAGTGGAGTTGCGTGACGAGGATGACAACTTGTTGCATGAGCATTCATTGATCGCCGATAGAGTTAGGAGATATTATGCGGAGCTGTAAAATTCCAGAGTGGTCCCAAATGAAGCTGCTATGGATGACTACCTAGGGCACATCCAAATGGCATGGTTTACCAATGCTCACAGGGAGCACCTTATGGGCCCCCTTCATCCTAACGAGATTCGCATTGCACTTAATGCTATGCGGGACGGCAGCGCCCGTGGTCTGGATGGACTCACGGTGTCCTTTTACAAGGCGTTGCTCATTCCACACTTAGTCACTCTATTCGAGGAGATGGTGGAAGCAGATGCGATGCCTCCCTCGATGAGAGAGGCTCTGATAGTCACTCTGCTGAAAACGGGTAAGCCTCCAAATGAATGCTCCTCCTATAGACTGTGGTCACTTCTGAATGTGGACACTAAGCTGTTAAATCTTAGCTAATCGGCTGGCTCCGCTGGTTCCCTTGCTGGTTGGCCCTGAGCAGGCGGGATTTGTCCCGGGGCACAGCCTAACATATAACCTCAGAACTGTATTTGGGGCCATACAACATATAAATCTTGCGGTCAGGGCCGCTGCAGTCTTCCTCGACGCAGAGAAGGCATTTGATTCAGTGGAGTGGCCATTTATGAAAGCAGTTCTGCGGCGTATTGGAGTGGGCAACATTTTTCTCAGGCTTGTAACTTGCCGGTAGCCAGGATTAGGGTAGGAGATACTATCACATCCCCTATTGCAATCTTGAGAGGCACCCGGCAAAGTTGCCCACTGTCTCCTTTGTTATACGCCATTGTGGTAGAACCATTGGCGTGCGCATTAAGAGAGTACCATGGACATAGGGGACTACGCTTCCCTGGTTATAGCCTCATTATATCTGCATATGTGGATGACATTCTTTTGTATATCCGAGATCCGGGCACACATCTCACCCCAGTACTCTCCAAGGTCACTCGTTTTGGTGCTATATCAGGCCTAAAAGTTTATTGGGCGAAATCCATCATTTTTCCTCTGACCCCTTCCATGTCACCTATAGAGCTGGATTTCCCATTGAAACGGTCTACTGATCCTGTCCCTTATCGAGGCATTCAAGTGCATACTGACTCGGAAGTGGTTCTCTCTGAGAATTATGGGAAGGCTGTCTCCAGAGTTGAGGAGGATGTTGCTCGGTGGATCCGTCTCCCATTATCACTGATGGGTCGCATTTCCCTTATGAAAATGATAGTTCTTCCTAGATTTTTATTCCTGCTTCAAAATATTCCGATGCTTCTCCAAAGGCATATGTTCGAGACCCTCCGTTCAATATTAATAAAGCTCGCCTGGGCGGGGAAACAACCTAGGGTTAAATGGGACATCCTTACATTGCCCTACTCCATGGGCGGTCTAAATGCACCAGATCTAGAGTTATACTACAGAACAGCGCAGAGTTCCCATGCACACTACTGGATTCATGGTCCACAGAGTTTACCGCACTTGTACATCGAGAGGGTGGCTGCCGATCCCTACTCTCTCCCACAGAAGCTGTTCCAGGCTCCCAGCAGGAGACACGGCACGCTAGACTCTATTAACCCTACTGTTCATGTTTGGCACAATTTATTACACAGGCAGGTGGGAGCACTCCTGTACTCCCCCTTGATCCTTTAAGAATGGTGTCACTGGCCCCCAGTTTGTAGGGAAAAGGCAGTTATACAAGCGCTAACGAAGACTGGCAGAGTGATCTAGGCATAATCATAGATGATAGTACTTGGCGGTACTGTTGTGAGGTGACTAAGCACATTTCACTCAACGGGAGACACCGCCTCAACCATTTTAAATTTCTCAATAAGGTCTATCACACATATGAGAGACTATGTAGGTATGGCCTGCGGGATTCGGCACCTTGCTATCGCTGCAGAGAAAGCGTGGCCGGATTCTTAAACGTAGCCTGGGGTTGTCCCAAGATTGCAGAGTTCTGGGATAAGGTTTTTTGCAAGCTCAATAGGGTCATAGGGCTCTCACTATCCCCGGACCCACTGCTTGCCCTACTGGGATATAATAAAAAGCTAAGCAGGGAGGTTAGGCGGTTATTAGCGATGGGTTTACTTATTGCCAAGCGTAGAATAGCTATGCACTGGGCTAGGGGTCCAGTTCCGACCATAGATGACTAGGCTAAAGACATGTTATACTGTAATACTCAGTCAGAAAATTACAACAAACTATTACCTCCCCAGAATAGACCCAAAGGTTTTTGGGGGCTATAACAGCAATATCTTGTGGGAAAAGAAACTGGCGAACCGGAAGGAGGCGACGATAAGTAATTTTGTTTAACTGCAATCTGTATCACAATCCGATAGAAATTATTGTGTTGGGGAGGCGAGTTGATGAACCTTCGGATATTCTACTGCAGGTATCCTAAGTATGTATGCTCCTGTTGAATTTTATCACGTGCCCATGATGTATCATTGCTCTAGCTGTGAGATTCTTGTGCTTCATGTTCCCGCTGGGGGACTGTACTGTCACCAGCCAATGTAATAGTGTATTGTAACATACTGGTGTAACACTGTAAAAGGTTTAAATAAAACAATTAAAAAATAAAGGCTCACCTGTTCAAGCTATACTTGACCCAGCAAGCCTTGCTTAGCAGGACTAACCAGAGCCTCACTGCTCTGTCACAACTGTGAGATATGAAATTTGTTCAACCCTACTCCTCACCCATCCCCTTTGCACCACCCTCTCTCCCGCCTTGAACCTCACAATTCTAGCTCACCCTGCCACCTCTGATTCTCCTACCAAACCTCTTTCTTCTCCCCAAGGTCCTGTACCCCTGCAGTATGAGTCCCTACATTCTTCCCTTCTACTTACCCTTAGAATGACTACCTCGGATGTAAATACCTTTTCTCTTCTACAGCATCATTTATCCGTTCTATGTAAGACTTTGTGTCGCTGTTATTGTTAAGTTTCAATGCGGATCTATACCTTGAGTGAGCATTCACTATAGAAATCTGCTAAATAAATAATACATGAATAAATTCATCAAATGAATTGATATATGTTTATTTTAAAGTCTTGAAAGATCTGTAGAGAAAGCTCATTAGCTGTAGAGATGGATTATTATAGCAGCGTGATGGCTCTTAAGAAATAAATAGCTCCCTCTAAGGCAAAACAGAATAGAGTGTCAAATGTCAGGATGGTGGCTTTGTTGCATCATTCTGTTTTTAGATGTCACTTTTATTATTTTGATTTTTTATGTGGTGAAAGATTATTCATAAGGTTCATATACGCTGGTATTGCAGTTCTATGTGACTAATTTAATCAATGATCCTTCTACCTGGGTTCCTTGTGTTAGGAGAAGTTATAAGAACCATATCTCTTCCTCTGAATATATATTGTTCCTTCCGTTGTATTTTGTAAATCACTTTTGAAAGGTTGGGCCTTATTAGTCCTGAATGTCCTTAAATATCAATTTTGAGGGATTTTCTTCGTTGTACGAAGATTCAAGAAGTTTAAGAGTAATGTGCCAGCCAAAAAATTGATATTCCTATACGGGATATGGCGTTTTGGAGTTCAATGAGTTCTAAACCTGAGTCTCAGTTATCCGCTATTACTAAACCGAGGATTGCATCAAGATCTTCATCAAGTGCTCAGAAAAATTTATCAGCCAGATTCAGCAAGAGAGCAAAAAAGAACTATTCATCATTATCTAACTCACCACCTCCATTTAGTTTGCAAGGTTTTTTAGGAAAAGTAAAAACTCTGAACCCTGTTATTACAGAAACCCAAAAGACTTTGCAAAAAATTCATGAAAAATGGCCCTGACATGACAAAGAGTGTTAGAATTTGAGCAGAGTGTGAACGATGCTCAAAATGTTACTGTTCAGGTTTGACAACATGGGTGAGAAGATGGAGATATTGAAAAAAACAGAATGAGGATTTCAGAAAATAGGAATAAGGTGAACCGTCTAATACTTTACTGATTGCCACAGAGCCCGGAAGAGAATGATCTAATTGGCTTTTTCAAACAAGGCATCCCTTAAACTGTTGGTCTGTCTGACTCATATATTTTAATATTCAGACAGCCCATCGTTTATGTTAAAATAATTTCTGTTTTAAATAAAGAAGCATTATAATTTGCTTCCTTCAACTTGCTGACTTGGTGAAGATATTGTCTCCTTTAAAACAGAAGAGACAGTTGGTGTGGTCTGGCGATAAAGTTTTCTTCAATTAAACTATATCAGTAGGAAGAAGAATTTCTTGATTTTTGTCCTTCAGTGAGATCATTAAATGCTAGATATTGCTTAATCCTGTCTTGTCTATTTAAAGCGATGTATAAGGATAAAACAGCATAAAACAGCTACCTATTGATCCTGCTAAATTGAGAGAATGTATACACAAATTTATTGATAGAGGTGTGGAAATGCTGGGTGGTAGGAATTTTGTGGATCTCTGCAGATTCTGGAACTTTTTCTCAAAATATGAGAAAAATGCATGATTGTAGGAAATTACTAAACAAAATTAAAATATCTGAAATTGGCCAGCTATGGGTAACTGAGCAATCCATGGCTCACTCCATTGCCATGCAGACTATTATTTGTATGTCAAATAAAATATGTTTCCAAATGAGAAAAAAAGAGCAATCTTTCTCCACAAAGTAAACATTTTCCAAAGGGGAAATCCTTTCCCCCTGCACTCTGGCTCATTTTGGGGGTGTTCCTTCCATCCTGTAAAGGGATTTACGGTTGTCTTCATCAGGAGGAAAACTCTGAAGATTTCAAGGTTGAGATGGGCTTGAGGTGAAGATTGTGAATATTGAAAAATGTATTGTAGATGCCAGGTGGTCACAGACCCCTCATGACTGCCTCCGCCCCCCCGACCCCCTCCGCTGGTAGAAGATTAATGAATTACTACATTATTCTAGTTACTTTGACCCTCATTATGAGTATCCCTGTAATTGTTGTGCTATTGAGTCTGCTGAGTCCGAATTTATCAGGTGCGATAAATACCACCAAAGTATGACGCTTTGGGGAATAACATGTAGATTTTTGTGTTTACTGAACCAAAATATACCTGTTCCAGTAAATACCGGACCTTTTTTCTCTAATAAACGTCAGCAGGTTTGACTAGCTGATATTTCTCGGAAAAACCTTTATTGCGATGTGTGTAGTAACAGGAGTTACCGCACATATCGCAATTAACCAGGCCACTTGTAATAAGGCCCTAAGTCACTTTAGGAATTTTAGGGGTCTTGCAGTTATGATTTAGCAGCAAGTGCTATTTGAATGCAGTGCTGTTTGTTTTAAAAAAATTTTTACTTATGCGGCATATGAACAATTCCTTCCCAGGTGCCTGTAATGTAAAAAAATATTTTGAAAACAATCGGCATTGGACTGAAAAAAAAACCATTTCTCCTGATTCGCTGAGGGAGGGTGTGGGTCTCTGAGGGAACAACAGGCGGCACATTGAAGACAGGCGCACCACATGTTTTTCCCCATAGTGCACTCAATACTACGCTGCACTGCGGGTGCTCAAAGGACAGCAACAAAGTATCTATTCTAAGACACCTGCTGTGCGGACAGAGCGCAGTGTCTGTCCCTCGCCCACTCCTGAGAGCTTAAACTAGTATCCGGATAGGGCCCTGAGTCCTTTCCTCATCAATGCCACTGAACCATTTACCCACCAGTTCCTTCGCTGTTAATCCATTGGATTACAGTGCTACCACCCTTACTTCTCCTCTCTCCCCTTTACCCCAGTCCTACCCCCTACAGCACACACCCAATGTCCGGAACCTAACTTTAATCGTAACCTGTAAACCTGAACCTAAGCCTACACCCAAACCCCAAACCCTAAGGATAACCTACACCTTAATCCTATCCCTACACCTCCTTAATCTTATCCCTTTTCAAGACATCACTTTTTCTATGCTTTGCTACATGTGGATTCAGGTTTAATGCATAACCTTTGCTTTATGATTTATATGAAACAGGATCACCTTCCTGCCCTAAATTAAAATTTAACTTCTAACTATGGTTAAAAGACAAGCAATTGAATTGCACAACCCCAGGTGGATGGGCACTGTGGTGGGGAGTGATCGTCCCTGGGAACACTCTGTCCCTGGCGGGACAGCACATAAGGCCGAGCACCAGGTCAGGGCATGTACACTTAACACTACAGTGATTGTTTTCTCAGTAAGTTTCCACTCAGAAGGAGGCTGAATCACAAAAGCATTTATGAACACTGGAAACAGTTCAACTGGAGGGCTCTTTAAATACATGTCCAACTAACGTGCAACGAGGAGACAGTCATTTCTATTTGAATGAACTTCATATGACTATTCCCTGAACATCCCGATTTTGGATGTCTTGGAGCCAAATGTCACATAAGAGTACTACAGGACACTACTTTACATGCTTTAAAATGCCTTTGTGAAGAGACCCCTATGTTTTCATTCATGATTTGAATATCAGCCATTCCAGAGCAGAGATCTGCTTGCAGCTACAGCAAGACATGAGCTGGGGGTCTACATATGTTGCTGGGAGTGGCAAGCAGTGCAGAACAAAGGTCCCTTGTTAATGGGACCCCCTATTAAACTTTTAAATCTGGAGATGGCAGCTTATCTCTCCTAAATGAGGGGACTAAGTGAGATGCCCACACTAGACTTAGTCTCAGGGGTATGACACAGAATACTTCCACAGTCAGACATTACTTCTCCAGCTTTAGCATGTTCTGGCCCTAAAGGTGACCACCTCACTCCAGGTCCGTGCACACACCGGCTACAGAACTTTTCACCAACAAATCGTTTTCAGGTGTGTTAATCTGATTAGCTCACTGGAAGCAAATCAAGACTACAACACCCAGAATGTAGTAGGTCAGGGTTCTCCAAAGTCAGTCCTGGATGGTCGGATCCATGCCAGATTTTTGGCATATTCCCGTTGTAGATAAATGTAGTTATCTTAAACGCATGGATCCGGCCCTCCGGGACAGACTTTGGAGACGAACTGGGTGTTGTAGTCTTGCTTTGCTTCCATTGAACTAATCAGATTAACACACCTGAAAATGATTTGTTGGCGAAAGCCCTGGATTAGGTGATCACTCGAAAGTTCAGGGATGAAAACAGTGTCCCTAATGAACAGAAAGGAGGTGGTTACCCTAGTTCCTATGGCTAGTCAACATTAAAAAAATCACATTCCACCAGAACTGTGAAGTGCCCTCAGAACCGGACTCATTTTGTCAACGAAACATGAAACTAGGCAGGTTCTGAGGCTTATCTAAGGGTGTAAAGACTAGAAAGTAGCAGTGAGCAATCAGCCAAAGAGAGAAAGTACTCAAAAAAGCACCCACACTCGAGCATTTACTCTTGCAGTCACAACCGGCCTCTCGCTGTATGGAGGGAGGTGCTGCAAACTCACATTACTTCATCAGAACCACACGAGTCTCAGATGTTCCCCTTATGGCGCTTCATATGTTTGAAACAAAACAGCATATACTCTAGCAACACAACTCTTATTCTGACTGACACTTCAGAATCAACACATCATGTACCTCACCCATAGTGCCCTATTGACAAGGGATGCTCAGTCATCAAAACAGATCTCAGGATGGAGGTATGGAGGTATGTTATTTTACAGAAGAATCTCCAGAGAGTTCACCAAACACTGAGCCCTCTGAATATTGCCATGCCTTTCTGCATGAGTTTATCATTTTATGGCTCTGAGTTTGCACTAGAGAGGAGTTGTAAAGTAAGGCATGGAGGCTATCAACCTTCCTTGTTGACATTCTGGACATTATTTTCACCTCTGTGGTATCAATATCCAGAGTGACTGAGTAAATGAGGGGCATTTCATGCGCCCTATTTTTGGCTGATAATGGAACAGAGAAACAGGGAGAAACCGTGGTTTGTCTCTCAATGGTCCACACCACATTCCAAAGAGATTGACAGGTTTGCCTTCGGGTTCTTGTGCTCACCCTTGGTAACTAGGTCAGACCGGCAAGTCAATCATCAAAGAAAATGTGTGAGTTGGTATGTTAAGCCACAGAACAATAGGGTCAAGCAGCCGCGGCCCATGCAGGTAAGAGCAGTGGGGCGGTATTTCGACGGACGATGACGAGGGAAAATTTATTATTTATTTAATTTTCCCTCGTCATCTTCCGTCGAAATCCCCCACCCACCCCCAGCCGCGCCCCACCACCCCACCGCTCTTACCTGCACGGGCCGCAGCTGGGGTTCAGATAATATAGAAGCTAAAAGGTTCACACCAAGTTATGTTAAAAAAAAATTTAAATAACGTGCTTCTTAAGCATAGTTTTATGCTGCACTTTTGAGCTTTTTAAGCACGGTAATTGACAGATGCTATTACCCAAATTAATGGTACCCAGTTTACTGACTTCAGAAGGATGGAAGGTTGTGTTGTCCTTGCCAGGGTTTAAATCCTTGACTTGCAGATCATCACATATGTCAGCTGTGAGTATTTATTCACTGGGCAATCCTGCTATTTCATCCCTTGATAAAGATGTTGCCAATGAATCAAGTGTTATTGCAGATGCCAAACTAATAATAACATTTGGGTGTAATCTATAATGGATGAAAATAAAGCAAGCTAAAAAGTCCCTTATCCAAAAACCCTTATATGGGAAAGTGCGTTGGGTTTGGCCATTGAAGGGAAGCTAGCAAAGGGCAGGACAGATGGTTTGTCCACTTATCAGTTACCTACATCGCATTCACCCAAAAAGTTTTAAAAATGGAAACCAAACTTAAGAGCAAGTTCCATGGCTCAGCTCAATTGGCCAAATGGTTTTGGGCTCCCTAGAACCACACAGGTCCACTGTATCATTCCAAGAAACAAAGCAGTGAATTCTTCCAGGGCAGCAGAATTCCTCATAGCTATGCAGGGCCCCTCAGATCTTCAGGAACAGTCTCACAAACAATCCACTTGGGTTGGGGTTCTCTGTGGTTAACCCTTCACTGGGCCCAGGACCTTTGCAGCTTTCCAGCACACGTCTCCTTGAGCCTGGACCTTCCATAAGGCAGAGACAGTATTCCAAGCACAGGCAGCTCCAAGTAGCACTATTGACAAGGTCAGGAAACAAGCCTTACAAGTTTTTGAATAAAATGCTGAACACAGAGATTAAGTCAGGGTTCAGAATAACCTTTCAACGTTCCCCGTTTTCCAAGGATTTCCCGAGGGGGCCAGAAAGTCAGGAAAACTAATAATGGAGGAGGGATCCTAAAGGAATCTGTAGGAGGTTCCCATGGAGCTCCACTCCTACTTGAAGTGATGCAGTTCCTGTTTCCAGCGACGCCCAAGGGCACCCAGAGTACTCTTAACCTCCAACACCAGTCTCAGCTGAGATTGGCTCAATGGAGGCTAAAGCATGCATCTCAGTGTTTATGGGTTAAGCGCACAATATTGCATGTCTCGGAAACCACAAAACTAGCATAGGCAGCTCAATTCAGATGATAGATTTGAGTGTATCAGGCCATACTACATAGAAGATATGATTATGATGTCGTGTTTTTACAAACTGAGGTACAAACTGATGAACATTTTATTTAAACGTGACACTGGTTTGCACTAATCAGCTGTCTGATACTAGTGCAACATGTGTTGACTGATTAAGTAACAACTGTGGGAGAAAATCTATCTGAAGATTGACCTCACAACCCAATTTTCATAACTGATCCATCAGCAGCCAAAAAACTATTGATTTGAAAGGAGGGAATTCAGGAAGGTTCGGTGAGTTGAACACTCACTGCTGAAGTATGCGGTGATGTCCAGGTTACAAGTCTGATTCCTGGCAAGGCTGACTCATGCTATCCTTCTGAGGTTGGTAAATTGAGAACTGAATGTTGGGTAATAGTAACATATGATATTCACAGCACTTAAGAACAGCATATGATTGGCATGAAGTGCCATAAACAAAAATGGATGCAGTTATTATATTTAACATTTTAGCAAGCTTCATCACAACCTAATGTCCACCAGGGTGTACTGGGTTATATGTGATTTAATAGAAAAACAATGTAATTGTTTACCATTACTGAGAAGCCATTGCACCTAAGCTTTTTAATGAAAAATTTCAAGATGAATGGATTGGCATTTACCATTTCATAGAAACCAACTCATAGAATGCCTGCTTTTTGCATGCTTATTTTTTAAGGTGTAGCAGACACTAATTATGAAAAAAAGTTCTCTCTGTTGATTTTCTGCATGGTTTACATACATGTGCATTCATTTAGTATCTTTTAAAGTTAGTAAAACTACTTTTTTCTCTAACTGAGATATGATATGGGGTAAGCTACTGTTTCCCATTGTTAACATATGTTCGGTTGCAGATTTCCTGTACTGTCGAGTTTCTAGTCAAATAAAATATTATTGTTTATTTATTCACGTTTTTAAAAAATGTTTAATTTAATGTAATGTTTGGTTTTTATTGAGCTTTCTTAAACATATCTTTCCTTTAAAATGTTTTCTTTCATTTTCCAAATATTTGTATTTCCTTATAATGCTCTTTCCTTAAAATTGGGTTTCTGTGATTTGGTTTCCTCCAATGTGGTTTCTCAGTTTTGGTTCTCCATTTATTTACATACTTCATTGCACAAGCCTTAGTAGAGTTTCTAAAAATCCAGTATTCCAAATCAAAAATAAATGGGGAAACTATTAAAAGTCAGTTGAGTTTCACACACCCAGGATCATACAATCTGTTGAAGAAGACAGGTTTTGAACACACATCACCTGGTACCAATGTGTTTAAAAATTAGCCACTAGCGCACAGGTAGTCCTTTCTGGGCTGAGGCACATTTGAACTTCTTTAAGGACCTAAGAAAGGAGGAACCTACTGTATGATGGAGGGAGTCATTGACTCACGTCACCAATTACAGATTTCTGTAAATTCTCATATACTGCTCATCTCAAATACTGCCCTAATGTTGCAGATTATGGGGTAGGGTTAAGAGTAGAGGGGAAAAATTGGACTCCCGCTTATGGACACTATGAAACGGCTGGTCTGAGACTGCAAAACCCATTACACACAGTACTCAGAATAATTACTGGATAAGGCAAGAATAAAAACATATGCAGATTTCAACGCAGTCCTAATTTGGTTTCAAATGCAAAAAGAACAATTGATGGACAGAATGTTGAACAATGTCAAACATTCACCCCAGTCCCAGGATTCTTGTTTCCGGTCCAGGGAGGGCCTGGCTTGGCAGTTCGGGCTGGACTGTTCCCATGAGGGACAGGGTCAAGACTGATTTGCATTATTATCCAGTTTTTTAGGAAATATTATGATGCAATACGATTAATGTTTTAATATAATACTACTTGAAGATACTAATATATCTTCTTATTCTTTTCCTTTTTCTTTCCTTCTCTTTCCTTCATTTCTTGACTCTCCCTTTTTCTGAAAAATTTAAAAAATGTAAAATGCTATCCAGTTTCCAGGTACAATTTCCTCTTTATTTTTATTATTCTTTTTCTTTTTCTCTTTATTACTGTCTTCCTTCTTTGGAATATCTTTAGATTAAGACAGATTTCTCGTGTCATTTATTCCATCAACATGTTCATTCAGTTTGTTAATCTAACGCTACTTGTTTCATAGATATCGTGCTATATTGTACCTATGTTCTAATTACTTCAATAAAGCACTTTAAACTTTAAAAAAAAGACTGATTTGCATATGGCTGGGTATAAACTGGGGTGGCATGGTGAGCATAAGAACAATGGATTTAACCCAGATCTCTTGACTGGTGGTGAATGCATGATTCTTTCAGCATTCCGGCCATCATTTGTTTGTGAAACACTTTTCGCCCAAAGTGGGATGGGTATGACCAGACATGGGTCCCCTGCTCACTGTGCCACTGGATTCAAGCTAGCCTGGCTGATGAGGGGTAATACAGTGAAACCGGTCCCAGGTAGCTTGTTTCCGGTCCAAGGTGGACCTGGCTTGGCAGTTCGGGCTGGACTGTTCCCATGAGGAACAGGGTCAAGACTGATTTGCATATGACTGGGTCTAAACTGGGGTGTCTCTTGACTGGGAGTGAATGTATGATTCTTTCAGCATTCAGTCCATCATTTGTTTGTGTAACACTAATTTGGTTTCAGCCACAAACGTCTTCTGAATGTACATTGCTTGAAAAACATCAGCAAGGAAAGGAAATTGACTTACCGGCGGGAGTAACACTGACGGTGTCTAAAACTCACTCCTCCACCACATGTCCGACTGCACTCGCCCCATTCTCCCCAGCTGCCCCAGAAGTCATTGCTCTGCCTCTTTGACTTCCGAGCCTGTAAGAAATAATTCACATATTAAAGCAGCTGTGGAAGACATAGGGTAATTAGATCACAAACAGGATACTAAATGGTGTTAAAGACTGAACTGGATGGAGCAATGGTTTGCATAAACCACCTACTCACAGTTTCAGGTCAAGAGAAAGACCCAAATCATAAACACTGTGATCAAACTGATACGCTTTTACGGAATGTGGAAATGTATATTTATGTCAGTGAGTATAGGGATGATGTAGTGCAAACCCAGCTACAAATCAAAGGAGTGCTGTATAGTGAGGAAGAGGAGGATGTAGAAATGAAGAAGGAGGATGATGGAAGGGGCGTAGGCAGGACAAGGTGAGTTAACAGCCACGGTCCTTCATGCAGAGGGTTTGTGCATTTATATGCTTATTTCTTTGTTTGTTCGGTATATGTAGCGCAAACTTCACCCAGAAGGGTTTCAAAGTGCTGTAGAAAATGTGGGGGTGAAAACCCAGGCAGTAATAAACATGGGACCTGATTCACAAAGGTAAACTTACAATTTTGTGTAAGTTTCCTCTTTTTTGGCATTCACACACTATGATTTAATAGTACGTTTACGACTACGGAGACTCTGCAGTCGGGGCGAAGAACTCTGCACATAAAAAGATAGGACAGGGTTACAAAAGCGTAAGTTTACCTTTGTGAATCAGGCCCCGCGTGTTGGCTGGAGAACATATCAAAGCAAAATATTGTTTAGAGAGTTACAGAGGATTTTAGTACAGAAGTGTATAGGCAGGAAATGGTACAATGAATTGTTTACAATGTTTGAGTTTTACACAGGATTACCGTACAAAGGCAGATACAGTCTGTCAAGGCGGTTTAACAAGTGAGGTGCGCCAGAAAAACATCATTTAACAGTTTGAAGTATGTCTAAGGTGAGCAGGGAACACAGTACAAGAGGTGAGCAGTGTCAGCAACATGCAAGGTGAGATGAGATAAACAGGTACGGGGAGGGACAGAACCAGGATTACCAATAATTAAGGAACAAGTGACAAATCACAAGAGTAAGTATGTAAACAAATGGACGCAGCAATTCGCAGAAGGCGCCATGGTCATACAAGTAAGGCTCATGAGCGGCAAACAACTGGATTGCCAATAATGAAAGAACAAGTGCAAAATCAACAGGAACAAAAATGTAAGCACAGTATTGTGGGATTCTGAATAAGGCACCATTGGTGATACAAGTGGGTGTTTATGGGCAGAAGAGATCTCAGTACTTGACAGAGGGCTAGCCAAATGGCGGTGCTGGAAATCGCAGAAGAGGGAATTAATCGTGAGGATAATTGATGGATAAAAGGAACAAAGTAGAGGTTATCTAACTAAAAGCGCAAAGGGTTCAGATACAGGGTGGATTGAAAGGCATGGGTAGGTGTTCCTCAACTAGCAGGTTTTTCAGGAGGGATTTAAAGTTTTTAAAGAACGGGCCATTTTTAATGCGGAGAGGGAGGGCATGCCATGCTCTCGGGGTATTGTCAAAAAAGGATCAGCGTAGTGAGGACTTTTTCTGAAGTGAGAATTGGAGAGAGATCTTCTGTCTTTGCTGTGGAGAAAGCAAGAGCCACCAGAATAGTAATGTTTTCTGGGCAAGGTATTTTGTAGTCTGGCGATTAAGGCTTTGAAGGTAAGACAGGCAGCTCTCATGGTGCAGCGGGCCTTGACTGGGAGCTATCTGAGATAGACAGGAGCAGGCGGATGTGTTCCCATTTTGTTTGTGTTAGCGAGGAACATGTAGGAACCTGTCAGAATCATGGAGCGCTGCTGTGTGGGGTGCTAGTCTGTTTCTTGGTAGCCAGTGAGGAGTGAAGATCCAGAGTCTAGAGAAGAGTCCACCAGGGCCTCCTCTGCCAGCTCCAGATCCTGGAAAGAGAAGATGCTTGCGATTATTACATTTGTGCATTTGGAGTCTGGCAGGTTTAGCCACGGCTCGGGTGTGACTGTTAAGATTGAGGTTGGAGTCAAGAAGAAATCCCAGACATTTAGCAGAAGTGGTCGTCAGTTATGGGATGATGTCTGCCAAGTGAAGTATTCCAGACAGAGAAGGTCAGTCGCAAGTCCGGTAAGGTGTAAGAAAGAGAAGTTCAGTTTCCCGGGTGCGATTATGGATAATTAGCATCAGTGGAGAAACTGGAAGAAACCTCAGTCTTAATGATGCTTGACGGACACAGTCGTCTGAGGGAAGGGGTTTGGATTTTGTGGGGTGATGGATTATGGGTGTCTGTGGGCTTCCCCCACCCCTCACCCACCCTCTGTTGTCCATGTGCTTCCCCGTCCCTCCCTCCTACCCTCTATTGTTCATGTGCTTTACCCAGCCACCCTCCTGCCTACCCTTAATTGTCCGTGTGATTATCCCAGCCTTCTGCCCACTGTCCGTTTTCTTTGTGCTATCGCACCCTCTCTTAGCCTGTCCTCTCCCCACCCACATCCTTCTCTCCCACCCTCCCTCCCCGTGTTGCCTTACCCCCCAACACACTACCCTGTATGTTTGTGTTTTTCCAAAAAGCGGGGGAGCGAGTTGGGAGTCTAGGCAATATGGACTTGGTAGGACAGGGCTAGAGAAGGATGCAGGAGGGGGATGGGGCAGGTGACAGGGTAGGGAGAGTGCAAGCTAAAAATAATAATAGTAAAAAAATCACTATGACACGGCCAGCACTAATGAGCTTTTGCTTTAATGAAGAAAAGTGCGTTAGCTCTAGCAACATCATAGCGCTTTTTTAAATATTATTTTTAGATATAACATAGCTTCTTATTATTGCCAAAGCCAATAGCTCTCATACCTGAGGTAGAATGAAAGTGAGGCTGTGATGTGGCGAGGGGTTAGACGATAGGGTGTTGGTATTTGGATAAAGGTTGGATGGTAGGGTTTGGGGTGAGAGGGGCTGCGTATGTTGTGATACTCAAAGGTGGAGATAGGGATAGGGCGTAATTGCCGAATGAGTGTCCATGAGTAGGCCGGGAGAGATGGCATTATAGTGCGAGGGGAGTAGTGAGGAGGAAAAGGTTGGAGGAGGAATAATGACATTGGACAACCCATGTATTCTAGGTGGAGACAGTGGCGTAGCGTGGGCGGGGCCACAGGGCGGTTGCCCCAGGCGCAAAATTCTTAGGGAACGCAAAAGTTTAAAAGAAAAAAAATTGTACTACAAATGTTTTTTCTTTTACAATTTTGTGCCGGGAAGTGCTAATGGTCCACGGGTTAGTGGGCGCAATACTTGCTTTGCCCCGGATGCTGGCAACCCACACTACGCCGCTGGTTGGAGACACACTATCCGAGGCCCTAAGGGCAGACAGGGGGCAGAAGAAGACGGGGGAGGGGCAGTTTCTGATTGTGATACTGAGGATGGATGAGGGAAGTGAGGTAGGGAAACAGAATAACATTTTTTACAAAAGGAGGAGGTGAGGGTGGAGGCGAAGGAGGAGGGTGAGGGTTGTAATCAGCAACCCCTCAGGCTGGCTAGCATCAGGTGGGTGACCGAAATGGATGGGTGGTTTAAGCGAGCAAAAGGGAAGGGGGAAGAGGGAAGGGAGGGTTGGTGAGAATATCAGATGGCGTAAGGGAGGAGGTAGAGGGAGAGGGCGAGGCAGGTAGCAGGGGGCTCGTGGAGCCACAGAGAGGGGGGGTGAGACTATAGGGAGGAAAGGGCATTTAGTGGTGAGAGACGGGAGAGTATAAAGTTGAAAGGGGAACGAGGTAGAGGTATTATGCATGGGATTGAGGGTAATATGTAGAAATGTTGGACAAAATGTGAAGATTGATGCCCGAGGATAGTAGTACAATTTTCAAATTATTGTAGATATTAACATGTTGTTCATGTTCTTGGTTTAGGTAACCAGAAAGAACCTATGTCTTGACGTGGTGAATTTTGTCATTTCTAAAGGTGTAAAAGTTTTATAAGGTCAGGTCCCAGGTGGGGGACACTATTTTAAGAGTAGAAGATGAGGTCGGTTTTAATTGCTTTGTTATTTTACCGATGATATTTATCTGCAAAGGGGCTTCGGGCTGGGGGTGAGACCCCGCTTCTTTTTGAGACTCAAATTATCCGTTTTGATCTATCTCTGTTCACTAACTTGTCTGCATAATTGGCAAATACAACCCTTCAATTTCATTTATGGTTTCTAAGTCATTTCATTAATTTTCATATTGTGCAGGCAGGCGTAGCTTGGCAAATCTGTCCACATCAAAGCATTGATGAAAGAGTCCCTTTGGTACATTATAAAATGAATTCCAAAAGCATTCAAACAAAGCAGCCACATGGTCAGCTGTCAATGCCTTTAGCATGAGAAGTGCACATCAATTATATTTTCAGCAGGCACAACCTTGTGTTTAGGTCAGATGGGCATTTTGAATGCGGTGGTTGCAACTGGAGATGTGTTTGGCAGAGATGTCCAAGTCAGCGACTCTCGAACAAGTATTTTTAAGGTCAAGTGGGAGGAGGGGATGCATGAGGAGTCTGATGGGTTGGGGGGGCCTTCATTTGTGTCCCTTCACTGGTTACCTGTGGCTTTTATTCTTTGTTTGAAGCTTGTGTTCGTGAACACATATTATTTGTGATGCAATTATTTGTGTTAAGGTTAAGCATTAATGTTTGACTACCACTCTTGATTGCAGGACTGTTGGTGTGTTTTTTTTCTCCATTTCTGTACATTCATGTACCAGAAATATTTCATTACACATCAAAGCATGCGCATTAAATTAACAATTAAAAAATAAAATAATTTAAAAATTAATAATGATGTACAATCCACTGCACACAAGCCGCATAAGTACCCTACAACTACTCAATAACTACCTATATCTATTTTTATGTTGTTTACATTTGATTTTTATAACACAAAAACACAGTTTGACAATGGCACCACATCTACACAAACATATGGATAAAAAAAAATCAAGGATAAATGTAGTTAACTCTTTGGTTTGCATTGTTCTGTAGTTTGAAATGTCAATAGAAAGTCAAAAATGTACCTGTCATGACCCTGATTCCATGCAACTAGACATTTCTAAACACTCTTTTTTATTATAAATTCTAGGCTGCAGCAGGTTATGAAATAATGATTGTAAATTAGCAACCACTGGCTACTAAAATTAGCAATCAGCAACATACAGATAGTAAAGTACAAAATTAGTGAAACATAAGAAAATAGCTTCTTTCTGTCAATGACCTCCTTCTCCAGAAGATAAATAAATGTAAAAAATACATTTAAGCAGAAAATGCAAGACAAGTTTTTTTTAACAAAGTGCTGAAACAGAAATTCTAAACTTCACACCACAAATTCGACTATATCATAAGTTCTTCAATTAATTAGAGTGTAACGTGAATAATCACTATAAGAATGCACACTCTAGACGTGAACCCTAAAGCTAGTATAAGAACTTCGTGCTGAACTAAAACGTTTCATTCTCACTAAGGAGGATATTGATGCAAAGAAATGACATAGCGCTGTGGCCTTCATCCAGCACACGGTGTAATTGTGATTCTATTTATATAGCGCTTACTATCCCTGACAAGGCGTTGAAGTGCATTTTGGCGAGTAGCACGCTACTCTTGCCAAACTAGCCAGTTAGAAATGTCAATATCGAGACTGGAAGCGCTGACGATATAAGAAAGAAAGGCACTTCAGTGCCAGGACTATTGGGCCAATGCTGTGCTTTGCCTCTGTTTTTTCCTTTCCATTCTTTCTCTTTTCAGTCATTCTTGTGTGTTTAAACTATGCCTTCAGGGTGCAGTAATTCAAAGCCAATAGTGCCTTTTCTTGGTATAAGTAAGAATCATATTTTTGGGTCTAATATTATACAAGGCCATTTGATTTTAGTAATATTTCACATATAATATTCCTACTTATATGGACTTTCAGCAGCCCACTTCGTCCATTGGTCTGTTGTTGTGTCATTCACGTTTTTGTTCCTCCCACTTCAGCATACAACAAGGGACAATAGGCCAATGGTAGCCCACCTCCGCCACTAGTTCTGTTCTGTGTGAGTGACCACTTTCTACTGACGCACAGCGAAATGCCACGGCGTTGTGGTCAATGTCTCCTCTTTAAATACACTTTTTAATACATTTTACCTTTTTTTTTTTTTACTTTTCGAGGGACAGGCAGTTTTCCAGAAACTACTGCCATGCCATCGCAACATCTTGCAACGTGCATGAACTGTGGGCCGTCTCTGAATGGGCTTTAAAAGCATTGAAAGATGGCGCCAAGATGCCCAGGAATGCAGGCCAATGAGCTGCCATCTTGGAATAAGTTTTGAAACCAAAGATGGACGCCCATGGGTGTGCACGTGTATGTATCCCGCTTTCTGCAGCTTTTGTAAAACTTTATTACAAAACCATTTCACAACAAAACAAGCGTTGGTAAAGCCAAAAGGATTTCAGACAACACCAACCAGACATGTTGGATTTACCAATGCTTGAGTTCTACTGGGAACGTGCAAGGGGTTCAAGGTTACTTGAATAAAAATAGCTGAATTTTCTGTTTGTATTTGATAAAAGTTCCTCAACAAGAATGAAGCAGGGTTCAGTACAGTCCCCCCAGGGTTGCCCCCTCTTCCCACCAAAGATGCTTTGCTTCTCTTGTCTCATAGGAAATCCGAATTGAAAGGTAATCCGCTAAATTTGACATTAAAAGTCAGAATATTAAAATACTAAGAGACTATTTATTCAGCTGGCGGTGTCTGCTGCATAATCCTTTTGTTGTTAAGAGCAGCAGCGATCTCAGTTTGGAGTGAGTTTCTATTTGTTTTGTTCTTTCATTGGCTGCCCTCCATGTGCCCTTGTGTGTAAGAAAGACGAAAACAGAAGAGACACAAAAGGTCTGTGATCAGGGAGCAGTAATGAGGACCGTGCTCTGAACCCTTGACATCAATTACCTGGATTTAAATTACTCAGCCACTGCCCTGGAGCTGCTTCTGAGAACAGGAAATGCGATTAAGTCATTGTTCAGCATCCCCACCTGCCCTCTCTTACCTTCTGCAGGTCGGGTCAGGGGTCAAGCTGTCAGGAAACAAAACAGGAGACTCCTGGGAGACCCACGCGCTGCTCCTCGCCCACTTATATCCCCTCAGGCACGAGTGGTCTACCAGGATGTGTACAAGGAGGGGGCGGAAGTTAGTGTTTGCACTACATGGGCCCAGAGCTGCTTTCAAAGCCATGTTTCTACTTTGTCATTCCCATGGCCCTAAATGCTTAAAACACAACGTTAAAGAAACTTGGAGAAAGACAATCCCTTTCCGTGGTTGCATGTTCAAATAACGGTGTTTTTTTTTAACACAAGTACACCACCGCAACTAATAACTCCACGAAGCCACCACTGCCAACTTCATGAACCGCTGTGTTGAACACTGACAAGGCATTGCCTCTGCTCCAGCCCGAACACCAGGAAAAGCTTCAGTGCTTAATTTGTGAAAAAATAATCGCTGGGGCCCTCAGCAGGAAGCCACTGCCGCTTGCACCACCCATTGCCACTGCCAGCACTGCCAATGCCAGTACCCACTCAACTGGTAGGCATCACACTCCTCCAAGTGTTACAATTCAGACTATTCCAGGCCCCCAAAGCTATAAGAATTACTTGTATGGCAGGAAATATCACTTTTTAAGGTATATTGAATTAATAAACTGTTGTGCTTGTCTCTAAATTAGACAACCAGCCCCACCATGTGGCAGACTGTCGTAAGTGCTGGTGTTGATAATTAAGTGCCAGTGCCGAGCACCGGAAACCACAGGCTCAAATTAAGCACTGCCAGTAGATAAATGTGGCTATCAATCTGAGAGTCGGGCATAGTTTTAGTTGTGCTGGAGGTAGCTGGTGGTGGCACCGGCACTAATTATTGGGAATCAACACTTATTTGTTATCATCAAACTTTGACCCGGAGCAAGAGGGGACAGGCAGAAAATGGAGGAAGAGAAAGATATTAAAACAGCGACAAAGGAAGAAAGCAAGGATGAAAAAGAACCAGTAAGAATGAGAAAAAGAGACAAGATGTGTAGGGTGGTGGAGAAGGAGGCGGAGTCAAGACTAGGCAACCTAGGTATTTGGCAGCCTGGAATTTTGTCTTTCGGAGGAAGGCTCCTAAGAAAAACTTTGGGCTCCTCCACCTGTACATTTCATGAATTAAGCACTGGGGTTCAGGGGTTACTTTCCAGGGTGGGAAACATTCTACAAGAGATCTGTGAATACTCACAAGCCAGTGAGTTTGAATGTACTGTTTTGTGGGTGTTCACCAATTTATGCCGGCTGAACCACCCAAAAACACCCACAAACCTGCCCCTTCCATTAATTTTGTAATTGTGGCAATCCCATTACACTGGCAGACTTTCCGTACTCGCAAATCGCAATTGAAGGGTAAAATGAATCAAATTCTGGTTCTTTTGCACTGGGTTTGCGTCATAAAAGTGACGCCAAGCTGCGCAAAATGTTCTATGTTGGATTTGTCTATGCTACCTGCCCTCACTTACCCAACAAGAGCAAGTCTGCAGAGTAAGCAGCTACCCCAGAAGTATGCCATACTTCAATCAATCAATCAATCAATCAATCAATCAGAACATTTGTAAAGCGCACTACTTACCCGTGAGGGTCTCAAGGCACTGGGGTGGGGGATGCTGCTACTGCTTGAATAGCCAGGTCTTGAGGAGTTTTTTGAAGGTAAGCAGGTCCTGGGTCTGCCGTAGGAGGATGAGGAGGGTGTTCCAGGTCTTGGCGGCGAGGTGGGAGAATGATCTGCCGCCGGAGGTCGCTCTTCGGATGCGGGGGACTGTGGCGAGGGCGAGGTCAGCGGAGTTGGAGCTGGCGGTTGGGGGTGTAGAAGCTGAGTCATCTGTTGAGGTATGCTGGTCCGGTGTTGTGGAGTGCCCTGTGTGCGTGGGTGAGGAGCTTGAAGGTGATCCTCTTGCTGACGGGGAGCCAGTGCAGGTCTCTCAGGTGGGGTGTGATGTGGCTGCGGCGAGGGATGTCGAGGATCAAGCGTGCAGAGGCGTTTTGGATGCGTTGAAGTCGTTTCAGGAGTTTGGCCGAGGTTCCTGCGTAGAGGGCGTTTCCGTAGTCCAACCTGCTGCTGACGAGGGCCTGGGTGACCGTTCTTCTTGTTTCGGTGGGGATCCACTTGTAGATCTTGCGGAGCATGCGGAGGGTATTGAAGCAGGAGGACGAGACGGCGTTGACCTGCTTTGTCATGGAGAGTGGAGTCTAGGATGAACCCTAGGTTGCGTGCGTGGTCGGTGGGTGTTGGAGCTATTCCCAGTGTGGTCGGCCACCAGGAGTCGTCCCAGGCCGAGGGGGTGGAGCCGAGGATGAGGACTTCCGTCTTGTCCTAGTTTAGCTTCAGTCGGCTGTTCTTCATCCACTCTGCGACGGCTTTCATTCCTTCGTGGAGGTTGGTTTTGGCGGTGAGGGGGTCCTTGGTGAGGGAGAGGATCATCTGGGTGTCGTCGGCGTAGGAGATGATGTTGAGGTCGTGCAGTCGGGCGACGTGGGCGAGCGGTGCCATGTAGATGTTGAACAATGTCGGGATGAGCCCTGGGGTACGCCGCAGATGATCTCGGTGGCTTCGGAGCGGAAGGGGGGGAGGCGGACGCTCTGGGTTCTGCCGGAGAGGAAGGAGGTGGTCCAGTCTAGAGCCTTGTCTTGGATCCCGGCGTCGTGGAGGCGTGTGCGTAGGGTGCGGTGGCAGACAGTGTCGAAGGCGGCTGACAGGTCCAGGAGGATGAGGGCCACGGTTTCTCCGTTGTCCAGCAGGGCCCTGATGTCATCGGTGGCGGCGATGAGGGCAGTTTCGGTGCTGTGGTTGCTGCGGAACTCGGACTGGGACGGGTCCAGGATGCTGTTCTCCGCGAGGTAGCGGGTCAGTTGTCTGTTGACGGTCTTCTCGATGACCTTCGCCGGGATTGGGAGCATGGAGATGGGCCGGAAGTTCTTGAGGTCCTTGGGTCAGCCTTGGGTTTTTTGAGTAAGGCGTTGATCTCGGCGTGCTTCCAGCTCTCTGGGAAGGTCGCTGTCTCGAAGGAGAAGTTGATGGCTTTCCGGAGGTGGGGTGCGATGGTGGTGCTGGCTTTGTTGAAGATGTGGTGAGGGCATGGTCTAACGGAGATCCGGAGTGTATGGTGTTCATGATTTTGATGGTGTCATCGTCGTTTATGTAGGTCCAGGAGAGCAGGGGGTTGGTGCGGATGGTGGCCATGGGGACGGAGTTCTCAGTGGTTGTTGAGACGGTCATGGCGTTGAAGCCGTCGTGGATGTCTGCGATCTTGCGATGGAAGAAGGTGGCAAGGGAGTCGCACAGGTCTTGCGAAGGTGGGATGTCATTGGTGTTGGAGCTGGGGTTGGAGAGTTCCTTCACGATGTTGAAGAGCTCTTTGCTGTTGTGTGCGTTGTTGTCTAGGCGGTCTTTGAAGGAGGCCCTTTTGGCGGATCTGATGAGGTGATGGTGTCTGCGGTTGGCGTTCTTGTGGGCTGCCTAGCTGTCCGGTGTCTGTTCACGGTGCCATTTCTTCTTTAGCTTTCGGCAGTTTTGCTTGGAGGCCTGGAGGTCTTCAGTGAACCAGCTGGCTTTCTTGCTGGTGTGTCTGTTGGAGGGTTTCTTGATCGGGGTGAGGGTGTTGGCGCAGTCGTCGATCCATTGTCTGAGGTTGCGGGCGGCGGAGTCGGGGTCGGTGGGGTCGGCGGGTGGGCTCCGGGCAAGGGTGGTGGTTAGCTGGTCTTCGGTGACTTTGCTCCAGCAGCGGCGGGGGATCTGTTGGGTGAGGTGGTGCGTGGTGGGTTTCCGGAAGGTGAAGTGGATGCAGCGATGGTCGGTCCAGTAGAGTTCGGTGGTGCGGTTGAAGGAAACGTGGGAGCTTGCGGAGAAGATGGGGTCAAGCGTGTGGCCTGCGGCGTGGTGGGCGTTGTGACGAGTTGTCTGAGTCCGAGGTTGGCGAGGTTGTCGATCAGGGTGGTGGAGTTGCGGTCGCTGTTGTTCTCGAGGTGGAAGTTCAGGTCCCCGAGAAGGATGTAGTCTGTGGAGGCGAGGGCGTGTGTACTGACGAAGTCGGCGATGGAGTCGCTGAACTGTGGTCGGGGTCCGGGGGGTCTGTACTTCCTAGCATGCATGTGCACACATGCACCGGTTACTTTACTTTACTCTCCCAGATGAAAAGCCCGCTTCCTCCTCCTACTCACGTGAAGATGAAGGGCCGGAATATGTAGCACTGGCAACAGGGCCGGCTCTAGGGCGGTGCGATCGGTGCAACGGCACCGGGCGTTGGCTTGGGGTGGGGGCGTCATTTTTGAAAAGGTGTATTATCATTTTAAAAGCACCTGCTGCCTCGTTCCAGGCCTCCAGCAACTTTCAGACATCAATTAAAATGTCAAGAGAAGTCCAGTGATTAATCGTCTTCCTGGAAAAAGACAGAAGTTTGTCTAGTGGACATTTTGACTCATCCTAAGGTAGCGCAGAGGGTTAAAATGCCTGCTGCTAAGAACGTGTACCATGCATGATAACGAAGGGCATATAATGTAAATAGGTCCGTGGGTTACTGCTTCTGTAAGAGAGGTCCTTTTGTTACTTGTCGTTTATAAGTCAAATCTTAATATAGAACATTGAGCTATTAACTGTCACCCTAGAGCTGCTGCAAACTGCAAGGTATATGTTAGAGCTATATGTTTTTTGCCTAGTCTTTCATTATCCTAATCTTGTGAAAAGGGTTCATTTGGGTAGAAAACAATTCTTGTTATTAAAGAGAACCCCTAACAATGGTGTTACGTTTTAAATTCTGAATTTGTGCCTTTCCTGAATAAGAACTTTAACTATATTGCCTACCGGTATCGATGACATGTCACTCCTACACTACACTTTGTAGTACTGTCTGATGTAACATTTCCTATACACTGATTTACACACATATGATTGTCTCTGTGCAATGTGTGTGTGGTGTAAAGTGCTCTGACACCTTACACTGGTATAAGTGGTGCTATAAAACTAAATGAATCTGAGAGACAGTGGTTATGGAGACTTGAGAAGCACTGTTAAAGGGTGCTAGTGAGGGAATCCGTGGCAGAGGTGGTCATTGGGGGGCACCAACAGACATTGTCGCACAGGGCGCTACCAGCGCTAAAGCCGGCCCTGACTGGCAAGGATGCTGAACGCATCTGCACCAGTGTGGCCAGCTTGAGTGCTCCAAACATCCCAGCTTGGCTGTGCCCTTTGCCTACCAATGAATGTGTGACGTGTTATGACAGTGGTCTGTTGCACCCTGCTATGGCAAAAGTGATGTACACACAGAAGCAACGTGAACAATGGTGCAACAATGGTGTTTAACGTAGTGGGAGGAAGGGTGTATACTAGGAGAGCAGTGATGCTTTTGGGCAAAGGGAGAAACAGACTTAGAAAAGATGCTTTAGAAATGGAGGAAATATCAATATGTCATTTACAGATTAGGGTAATGTGTAAACTGGCATGGCACTGTTTGCTTTCAGCAATGGGGAAATGGGGTTACTGGCATCATCACAATATCTGTAAGCCAATGGATAACCCACCTGTCCGGGTTCTGGCCCTTTTAGACCAGTGACTGGGCAGCTTGCAACATGTCAAGTACTTTTAGCAACTCTTCAAGCTCCCCCAGATGGGCTTGAACAGGGAAAAGCCCCTTGGCACAATGACTTACCACCTGGCACAATGATTAGCCTCCTGGCACAAGAAGGAGTCCAAGTCTATTTGAACATCACAATGATCACCCTAACAAGCTGGCACAAAGAGCAGCAGTCTGCTAAAAGCAGGCAAGATGGCCTCTTGAGTTTATTGCTCATTGCTGACATCTGCGGTGAATAGTCTTAAGCGATGTGCAAAAATAGTTATTATCATTGTCATTATGCGCCACAGGCTGGTTGGCATACATTAGCATTAGATTTGCAACCTACTAGGGTACCTAAGGAGCAGTATAACATAACTGAGCACACCCTGCGGCATTTAAGAATCAGTCAGATATATACTTTAATATTTGTTAGCAGCACGCTAGAAATTGTAAGTATCAAGCGCCATATAATGAAAGTGTGCGCTGACAGGGTGCAGCGCTGTGTGCCCCCTTTCCAGGCTCCGCACTGTCTAAAGCACATACACTTAACACAGAAGTTCTCCAAGTCAATGCCTGAGCAGCAGGCAGCACAGCTCGAAACAGAGATCGTGCGCCCCGTGTCCAAATGCTAATGGGCCAGATGTATGACCGTTCTTAGTAGTCGCAAACAGAGAATCGGCCGACAAACTCTATTTTGCGGGTTGGTTACCTATTACCGACTCGCAAAATAGGATTTGCGAGTCGCTATTAGGAAGGGGAGTGCCAAGGGTGTCCCGTCCTAATAGCGAGTCGCAGAGGGATGTACGATTGTTTTGCAACCGCAAAGGCGGTCGCAAAACAATTGCAGTTACTTACCACCAATTTCAAATTGGTGGAAAGCCAGTTGCAAATGGGAAGGAACCCACAGCGGACCCCTTCCCCTTTGTGTTTGGCAGCAAAAATATTTTTAAGAGCAGGCAGTGGTCCCATGGACCACTGCCTGACCTTAAAAAATGAAAAGAAAACTTCATTTTTTTCTTTTAAACTCATCCCATTTTCCTTTAAGGAAAATGGGCTGCATTTGAAAACAACTGTTGCTTTATTTAAAAAGCAAGCACAGACATGGTGGTCTGTTGTCCCCAGCAGGCCACCATCCCTGTGATTGTTGCCCATTCCCAATGGGTTGCAAATTGCGACCTGACTCATCATTATTGATGAGGCAGATCATTTGCGACCAAATTGGGAATCGCTAAATGTGTACATTCCGTTTTGAGAGTCGCAAATTGTGAGTAGCAAAAAATCGCAATTTGCGACCCGTAAAACAGAATGGTCGTACATCTGGCCCAAGATTCCAACATAAAATAGAAGGAATATAAATGCAAAGTGTCTGGTGAAGCCGATCATGCCTCTAAATCAGGCGTCTCCAACCTTTTCTGTAATAAGAGCTACTTATGTTTAATGAAATTCATTAAGAGCTACAAATATTATAAGCGTTGCAATAATAACCGCATCAGACAAGATTACATTAGTGGACACCATATATAAGGTTACTACCAGCAATGACCTCAGTGTATCAGGCAGGGTTGCAAGCTGTAATGTATAAAACCTTTGGCAATATGGGATACCTCTACACGGGTAATACCAAGGTAATAACATTTGTAAAACGTTTTCCCAATGCCACATGATTTATCACTCAAATATCAGCCTTAAATAGATTTTGGAAACTCAGCCATTTTTCTCCATAGATCAGCTTATAAGTTCTGAAAAGATACACTCTAAATGTTGGTATGCATATAATAATTCAACCAAGTAAAAGGTTCTAATTTGGTAGTCTGGGCTGCAAACAGGAGAGCTACTCACAGGTACCTGGAGAGCTACCAGTAGCTCACAAGCTACTCGTTGGAGAAGCCTGATCTAAACAGAACTTCTCAATGTTCATGCTCCCCAGAAATCCAGGAATGGCCCATAGATGTCCTCACATGCACTCACTTAATTCTATACAATGTCCTGTATGTAATACATGTGCTGTTTCTCCTGGATTCTCACGGTTCCCTTTAGTGGAGACCGTGATACCCGAAAAACTCTGCATGTACCTACCATAGGGCAAATTTATCAAACTTTCATGCAGCGCAACGTAGCAAGCCACCTTGCTGCGCTGCGTAAAAGGTCAGGAATGTGTCGTATTTTACATTATTCGGTACATTCCTGTCCTTTCCTTGAGCTGCCGCATAATGTGCTGCCTAGCGCCAATGCAGGCACCCTTGCGTCATGGTGCAAGGGTGCCTGTGTTGTAAGCACTATTGTTTTTGTGCAGGAAGATTCACCTTCCTGCACAAAAGCAATCCTCTAATGCATTTTCCTCTTTCTATGTGTGCTGTATAATGCAGTACACATATTAAAAAGAAAAAACAAGGAGATATAGTTATATTTCTCCTCGTTACACCTCACCTAGGGAGGCATGGCATTTTGGCGCATTCCCAGGTGCACCACTAATGGTAAGTCTGGCAATGCTCCAAAATCCATGGTTGGGTGCATGGGAACACCCACGCTCCACCCTTGGAACACCTCCCTGGGGCAAAGTAACGCAACGTAGCAATTTGCGCTACGTTGTGTTACTCTAGATTTAACAAGCCATGCAGGCTAGGCGGCCTTGCGTGACTTGATAAATCTGACTTAGTTGTTGCATCACCCAAGCGCCCCTTGCGTGGTGCATGGGCTTTGCAGGAGGATCTGGTTCACTTGCGATGCCCGCGTGCTCTTTTTGTTCCTAGTCCATCTCCGCCATTTTCCCCGCCAGTCCATTGCTTGTCTAACTGGAAACATGTGGTGCTGTTTAAGCACAGCCCCTTTACTAAAACATCATTGTTAACAATGGAACAGTTGATTGGCAACACATTTAATTTTCGAATTTTACGAGATTTACCAAAAATGCTATGACTATTCCTGGAAAAGTAAAAAAGTAGTAGATTTATGGACTCCACACATGTAAAATTTACACAAACAATATTTTCACCAGGTGACGCTTTGCACGTATTGAAATCTGACGCAAATATGTGTATGCACATAACTTTGTTTTTTGCTTCACCACCGGAAAAATATACGGTCCTGTATCCTGGAACCCCAATACATTATGGGTGCTACTGCCCATTCCTACCCTTGAAATTCCATTCTTCTGTCCCTGAAAGACGTAAACATGTGTGCGTTTCCAGGGTGAGAAACATCCTTCAAGAGGTATGTGAATACTCAATAGCTAGTGAGTTTGAATGTACTATTTTGTGGGTGTTCACCAATTTTTGCAGGTTAAAATCACCCAGAAACAGCCACAAACCTGCCCCTTCCACTAATTTTGTTATTGTGGCAATTCCATCATACTGGCGGAATTTCCGTACTCGCAAATCATATTTTCAAAGGTAAAATTAATCAAATCCTGGTTCAATATGTCAAAAGTGGGATGATTTGCAATGTAAATGCATTTATGTGCTCACTTACGTCGGCTGTAGGTGTTGTAGGGACTCTGGGACAGATTTACAAACTTTTTGCAATGGGTGTGCACCATAAAAGTGATGCAAACCTGCACAAAATGTCCTTTGCTGGATTTACTTTCCAGTGCAAAACCTGTTTTGCGCTGGAAATTTGCCTAAAAGTAATGTTCATTAAAGTTTGCGCTACTCTGGGGCCGATTCCGATCTCGGTCGGAGGCGCACCCAATACCATTCGGTCGGGAAAAAAGCCATGCGAAAGCCTGTTTCCCGACCGATCCGTACAGTACACCGAACGAGCAAGTACGATGCGCACAACAGCAAAAAATCCGACCGAGCCGTACTCACCCAAACCAGGTCCTGTACTCCGACCGAGGCGAATCCGGAAACGCCGAATCGAGTCGCACGGAAGGGAAAATGCAGCCCCGTCCGGCCGGACAAGTACGATGCGCTTTCCGTACGCTCCGAACCCGTCGCTACGCACGGCACGTCAAAGCATCCGGGAGAGGCACACATAAGCTCCGATTCGCGCCACAACACGATCCTCGGCTCCGAGACGAGCACGGCACCGACGAGGACGACGCGAAGCGACGAGGACGAGGCGAAGCGACGAGGACGACGCCAAGCAACGAGAAGGACGAATGACACGAACCAACCATGAATCCCTTCGTCCCGATCATACCAATATTCTACATTTACTACCGGAACAGGCACGGACGCGTACGGCGCAGAAGGTAAGCCAGACACCAACCACAAAACACATACAACACGTACACGACACATCACACACACACACGGGGATGCTGAATATACTTACACCAGCAACAGCAGCACCATAGGGGCGGGATGCCCATCACCAATGCCACATATGCACACAGGGGCCTGGATGCGCACCACCACCCCTACCCAGGGGGGCTGGATGCCTACCACTACTACCACCCTTACCCAGGGGGCTGGATGCCTACCACTACTACCACCCTTAGCCAGGGGGCTGGATGCCTACCACTACTACCACCCTTAGCCAGGGGGCTGGATGCCTACCACTACTACCACCCTCACCCAGGGGGCAGGATGCCTACCACTACTACCACCCTTAGCCAGGGGGGCTGGATGCCTACCACTACTACCACCCTTAGCCAGGGGGGCTGGATGCCTACCACTACTACCACCCTTAGCCAGGGGGGCTGGATGCCTACCACTACTACCACCCTCACCCAGGGGGCAGGATGCCTACCACTACTACCACCCTTAGCCAGGGGGCTGGATGCCTACCACTACTACCACCCTCACCCAGGGGGGCTGGATGCCTACCACTACTACCACCCTTAGCCAGGGGGCTGGATGCCTACCACTACTACCACCCTCACCCAGGGGGGCTGGATGCCTACCACTACTACCACCCTTAACCAGGGGGCTGGATGCCTACCACTACTACCACCCTCACCCAGGGGGGCTGGATGCCTACCACTACTACCACCCTTAGCCAGGGGGCTGGATGCCTACCACTACTACCACCCTCACCCAGGGGGGCTGGATGCCTCACCACCACCCTTAGCCAGGGGGCCTGGATGCCTACCACTACTACCACCCTCACCCAGGGGGGCTGGATGCCTACCACCACTACCACCCTCACCCAGGGGGGCACGATGCCTACCACTACTACCACCCTTAGCCAGGGGGCTGGATGCCTACCACTACTACCACCCTCACCCAGGGGGGCAGGATGCCTACCACTACTACCACCCTTAGCCAGGGGGCTGGATGCCTACCACTACTACCACCCTCACCCAGGGGGGCAGGATGCCTACCACTACTACCACCCTTAGCCAGGGGGCTGGATGCCTACCACTACTACCACCCTTAGCCAGGGGGCTGGATGCCTACCACTACTACCACCCTTAGCCAGGGGGGCTGGATGCCTACCACTACAACCACCCTTAGCCAGGGGGGCTGGATGCCTACCACTACTACCACCCTCACCCAGGGGGGCTGGATGCCTACCACTACTAACACCCTTAGCCAGGGGGCTGGATGCCTACCACTACTACCACCCTTAGCCAGGGGGGCTGGATGCCTACCACTACTACCACCCTTAGCCAGGGGGGCTGGATGCCTACCACTACTACCACCCTTAGCCAGGGGGGCTGGATGCCTACCAGTACTACCACCCTTAGCCAGGGGGGCTGGATGCCTACCACTACTACCACCCTTAGCCAGGGGGCTGGATGCCAACCACTACTACCACCCTTAGCCAAGGGGGCTGGATGCCTACCACTACTACCACCCTCACCCAGGGGGGCAGGATGCCTACCACTACTACCACCCTTAGCCAGGGGGGCTGGATGCCTACCACTACTACCACCCTTAGCCAGGGGGCTGGATGCCTACCACTACTACCACCCTTAGCCAGGGGGGCTGGATGCCTACCACTACTACCACCCTTAGCCAGGGGGCTGGATGCCTACCACTACTACCACCCTCACCCAGGGGGGCTGGATGCCTACCACTACTACCACCCTTAGCCAGGGGGCTGGATGCCTACCACTACTACCACCCTCACCCAGGGGGGCTGGATGCCTACCACCACCCTTAGCCAGGGGGCCTGGATGCTTACCACTACTACCACCCTCACCCAGGGGGGCTGGATGCCTACCACCACTACCACCCTCACCCAGGGGGGCACGATGCCTACCACTACTACCACCCTTAGCCAGGGGGGCTGGATGCCTACCACTACTACCACCCTCACCCAGGGGGGCAGGATGCCTACCACTACTACCACCCTTAGCCAGGGGGGCTGGATGCCTACCACTACTACCACCCTCACCCAGGGGGCAGGATGCCTACCACTACTACCACCCTTAGCCAGGGGGCTGGATGCCTACCACTACTACCACCCTTAGCCAGGGGGGCTGGATGCCTACCACTACTACCACCCTTAGCCAGGGGGCTGGATGCCTACCACTACTACCACCCTCACCCAGGGGGCAGGATGCCTACCACTACTACCACCCTTAGCCAGGGGGCTGGATGCCTACCACTACTACCACCCTTAGCCGGGGGGCTGGATGCCTACCACTACTACCACCCTTAGCCAGGGGGGCTGGATACCTACCACTACTACCACCCTTAGCCAGGGGGGCTGGATGCCTACCACTACTACCACCCTTAGCCAGGGGGGCTGGATGCCTACCACTACTACCACCCTTAGCCAGGGGGGCTGGATGCCTACCACTACTACCACCCTTAGCCAGGGGGCTGGATGCCTACCACTACTACCACCCCCACTCATAGGATGGACAATGCATGACACAACCAGCACACCACAACCTAGGGAATGCAAGATAAAGACATCCCCCCACCACCATGACAAGCGTGTGTAGGCTGTGTCAAATGCCTACAACACCGAACATGACTTTGAACATACAATGTGACCCCCTAGCACATGTGCCACACATATATGTGTGTGGCACCCACAATGCAAGCAGCCCATGACCATTGTGGCAATGGGGCCTAAACCCCCATCATCACAGTGACCAAAAGGTAAGTGTGGGGTCCATAGCTGAAGCACATTTTGACCATTGTGGCAATGGGGTCTAAACCCCCATCATCACAGTGACCAAAAGGGAAGTGTGGGGTCCATAGCTGAAGCACATTTTGACCATTGTGGCAATGGGGTCTACACCCCCATCATCACAGTGACCAAAAGGTAAGTGTTGACAAAGAAAGAGCTGCAACTGCCAAACTGCATGGATCATTCCTGGTCACAGAACCAAAAACTCATCTGTGGCAAAGTAGTGTATGTGTCCCATTGCAACATAAATTGGGTGAGCCAAATACTGCAGTGCAAATGAGACATTCCTTTGGCCATGTGCAGACAAACAACACCCATGGTGGCTGACACCGTCAACATTCATCAATGACACAATGACAGAAGTGACCATCAGAATGCAGAACCACATATTTGCACCAATGGGCACACAAATGCAGATATCCTGTGGAGACAGCAGATGTGAGGTGAACAGATACCATACCATGGCAGCAATGGGACACACAAACCATGATCACTGTGCTGACCGATGACCTAGGAGTCCCAGGGACAGCAGGGGAAACACACCAAACAACATACAGCCAATGGCACACCCAAGATATGCCAATGCAGTGGTGCAGATGCACAAACACAAACAGGCAGACCAACACTGACATCATACACAGCAGGTGAGGGGGGGGGGGTGCCAGTGTCCCCAGGTAACCACACAACACATGAGGAGAGCTGAATACCAATCATACAGATGTGCATACAGTGCCACACTAAGGTAACTCATGGATCCAAATCCGCTATGTGGGCAAGCAGGCATTGTCAGATGAGAGGGAGCACAAAACACACATGTCACACAGGAACGTAGGAACAACAACTGACACAGCAAGACACAGACACACCACAGCACCACCCCCAGGGCCCCCACAATGTGGTGACCCTTGGCTGCATAAAATTCCCACTCTGATGACAAAGCTGAATGTGGTTCACACTGTGAACCACAGTCATGTGTCCTGAGCAACAAACTACCATCACACCGACACAAGCACAAATCAATCAGCATGGCCAGTAAGCCAAGGCCAACATGGAGGCAGGGGTCCAGCTGGGCAACAACTCCCATCTGCACACACTCAAGACCACACCCCTCGACCTCCAACAATGTGCAGCAGTGAAGTACACATGCACTGGTGACATTGCACATGCACCCATGACTATTCCAGGGTGGTGGGTGGGAACCAAGGTGCAGAAACACATCACACATGGCCACTCAACAAGACTCCTGAATGTCTGACACACTGCACACTACGCTGTACATGGACATGACGGCGATACCACACCAACCAATGGGATCCCAGCCACAGTCACACACCAATGAAGAAGCCAAGGTCACCCACAAAGAACACACATAGACAACAACCAACATCGCAGCCCGGACCCTGAGGAGTGCCAGCAGTCACACACACAACGTGTCACAATAACTTAAAGATAACACGAACTGAAAATCACATGACAGGGGCAAACAACAAGTGCCAAGGGGAAACCTGACTGTGACCCATCTGCGTCTGCACACAAACTCAGCCCTGACAGCAAACACACCTATGGGTGACACCCTGATGACCAGTAATGTGCCATGCACCCACATCACAGAGAACACAGGGAGAAGACTTTGGGGGAACATAGCTCAAGTCAGCAAGCATCACAAACAGGTACAACACTAGGGATCACAGCATGCGCAGATAAATGGAAGTGAACACACAGACATGCACATACAACACACACCTTGGGCGCAGGCAATGTCACACGTGTACACACTGCCATGAGGGGACTCCACTCCTGTGTGAGGAAAGCTGTGCCATATGTTGCCTCAGTAGGGCCCCATCATGTCAGCTGAGCACTTGGTCACACAATCAACAATTAGCACCAAATGAGGGCTCCCGTCACATCAGCCTGGTCATGGATGTGCCAACGGAATCATCAGCACAGATCCAACACACTTGTATAGCAATGTTGCACTGACTACACGGATGAGTCCTTTCCCATTGATGCCCAAACCTGCATGTCCAGTGGAGATGGCAACACGGTCAGGGAAGTAGACAAATCCAACAATGGAAGGCACAACAGATGTGCAGGGGTGGAAGCCACAGATATGAAATTGCTAATGTAAGTAGGAAATCCCATTGCCAAATACTGAACACATGACACCCTCAGATGCTGCTATGGATGACATGGATACACCACATGATAGGACACATTCCCCCTGGACCACATGGGTTCCTGCACAGTAACACTTCATAATCATGAGACCAGATATCACCATCACTGCAGCAAGGGCATGGTTAGCAGCACCAACAACATGTACATCTGAAGCATGAGCACTAGAGAAAAGAAAGTTGCTTTATTCAGCATATGTGTTGAATGAAAACGACGTCCAGAAAAAAAGAGCAAAGGCCAATGGCCAGTCCATTGTCAAAGTTCAAACAGGGTGACACTGGCAGATGTCACCCTATGCATGCCTGCACAAAACCAGGGACAATCCACTAGGAGGGGCAACCGGGGGGCAGGCCAGGCACCGCAGGGACAGGATCAGGGCTCACCAGGGGGAGTCAGGGAAGGGGTGGTGGGTGCTGGAGAGCCACTGACAACTGCAGTGGAGGTGTCTGACATGGTGTGTGCCGGCACAACTGGGGGCATGACTCAGATGTTGTGGGTGCCGGCACAACTGCAGTGGACCCTGCAGATGGAGTGGACAGGTCCGCCACTGCAGTGCCCAAGTCAGACAGGGCGGTAGTGGACTCCACTGCAGTGCCTACCTCCAGGGGAGGAGAATGGGGAACAGGCAAGGTGGGTTGGACAGAGGGGGAGGACACCCTCACCACATCAGTGGCACAGACAAGCGCAGCGGGGGTGTGGTGCTGGGAGAGCAAGTGGCAGGGGGAGAAGGCCGGAGCCTCTTGGGGATGGTATATCTGTGGGTGGGGGAACCTGGGGCAGGGTGTGGTGGGGGCACCTGTGGAGTGGGGGCCTGAGGGATGGAGGAAGGAGACCTGGTGCTTGAGCTGCAGGGCGGTGGCGGGGTCTTGCTCTTAGGACTCCGTGGGGACTTGCGGGTGGGGGCCTCAGTCCGTCTGCGCCTGGGGGAGGGTGTCCGGGGGCGAGGGGCACTCTGCTCCGTGTGGGTGGGCTTCCTCTTCCCCCGGGATGCTGGAGCAGCTTCATCGGTGGGGAAGAGGCCGAGGTCACAGAGGAAGAGCTGCTGTGACTTTGGGGTTGCAGGTGAGGCAAGGGAGGGTGCTTTGGAGGGAGAGGGAACTGAGGACTGCGCAGTGCAGTGTGTGTGTGTTCCAGGGCCCCATCCCCTGTGAGTCTGGCTTCAGTCCCCTGAATGTGCGTGCGTGTGCGTTTTGTCATTGGCGTGTGTGTAAGTGTGCTGGATGTGTGTGTGCTGGTGTGTGCCTGTGCCGGTGTGTGTGTGCTTGGGATGGGTAAGGTGCTGGGGAGTGTGGATGGAGCAGAGGCAGGAGGGGTGAGGGACCGTTTGAGGAGGGACACTGCTGCCGTCAGGGAGGAGTCCATGGACCTATTGCCCCTCTGTAGGTCAGACATGCCCGATGAGATGCCCTCCATGAACGACACCAGCTGAGTCAACAGCGCGGTGTGCGCATGGAGGACACTCAGCATGGCTGTCTGGCCTACATGGAGCTGGCGAAGGAGGTACACAGACTCCTCACTCAGGGCAGCAGGGGACACAGGGGCAGGGGCTGCGGTGCCTGGCCCAAAGGAGACACGCTCCCGGACATGGGAGCCTCCACGGACCTGGGGAATGGGAGCCGATGGGAGGGCGGTGGTGGTGCTGGTGGTGGCGGGGACAGCAACACTAGCTGGGGTGTGGTGGCTGCTGACACCCGCCTCCACAAGGGAGTCATCCTCCGAGTTGCTCTGGTCCTCAGCTGAGGTGGATGCTGCTGAGGACTCCTCGGTGTGGCTCCCCTCGCCCTCCGTGCCACTGGGTCCCTCCGACCACTCCTCGGCTGCTGACCCAGTCTGGCTCTCTGGCTCCTCCTGGTCCGTGGAGCTGTCCCCTTCCGTGGCCGTGGATGTATCTGCAAACAATGGGGAAACAGACAGACATCAGTCACCTGCACAAAACGCACACACCACTGTGAGCACAGCACATCACAGAGCAAGCCCTGGCATCATTAGTTGTACATTGCTAAAAGTGCCCTAACTGAACAGGAGAAGCCAATTGTCAGTCTGATGCCAAGCATGGCACTCACATCCCACATGGCCTTGCACCCATCTGTCTGGTGTCTGTTGGATTGCAACACCCCAGTGTGGACACATGCACCAAGTACACAGTAGTTGGACAGTGCAGAGGACACGGTGTGGCATATGGACATGCACACATCACAGCTCTTGCCACTGAGTCAGTACAGGTTTCCGGATGAAAGCGATGCCCAGAGTCAAATAGGAAATGCATGTGATGCATACCATCGACAGACACCATGATGCACCCATGTCCTGATAGCCAGCGCCACTATGGTGTGCATGTAGCACATGTCACTCCCCTGCAGGCTCACCAATCAGTAGACACATGCCATGGCGGAGGCATCGGTCACAGTCTCAGTGATGTATGACTTTGCAGCCAGACAACAACACTCTGCACTGTGTCACAATAGTAGGTCATGGGGAATGCAAGTCCTGGAGCTGCACAAGTGCACATGTACATCCCCCCACAACACATCCTCTCAACCCTCATCTGTTCAGGTCATACCTATTGGACATATGGGAGACCTGTGACACTACCCTCTGAACCTGAGCCCCTCACACTCTGCTGTGAATGGGGAACAGCTGCCTGAACTTCACATTCACATGCCCCAGTCTGCATGGGCAGCTGATCAGACACCTATGTGACACACAAGTATCGTCTCCTATGGTCACATCTCCAGTGGCATGCTGAGCCCCTACCAAGAAACTCCACAGCAGTCCTGGCGACTAATCCACAGCACACTGACACAGAGGCAGACACCTGAGGGGTCAAATCACTGCGCACAATGTGTCAGCTGATACACGGGAGTGGGAGTACAGAGTGTATTGTATGGCCTGGAGTAGGCATGACTGTCCAGCCCCACATGAATGAGGGATGAGCCCTGGACTGTAGGCAGCTGGCTAAGTATGTGTGACACACGTCATATACATACTCCTGGGGCCCAAACATTGTTCCCACCCGCAGCATGGGTGTGTGCCAGATACCCCAGCCACATGTGGTGGATCAGCTCAGCAATTGGACCACAGATCAAAGTAACACGCTGAATACATGTCAGAATACAGGCATTGTGTAAGCAATGGACCCACCCATGATGCCCACCACAGAGTCAGGGAAACAGATGCTGTCTCCCACCTTGAGTCAAGCAAACTGCAAGGACACAGTCCTAAGTGACAGTATTCCCTGCATGTAAGGGCCACACCTGGGTATCAGATGAGGAGTGGGCAGTGCACAATAGAGGGACATGGCTCCTGGACAACATGACTGCTGTACTGTGGCAGTTTAACCAGGCCCGAGGAGGGCACATAGCATGTTAGACAGAGTTCACAGTGCAGTCTTTGACTCACCCCCTCCTTGCTGCTCTCTGGCCTTCAGCTGCCCATCCAGGTCTGGAAAGACCACCGCCAGGATCCTGAGCATGTGGGGGTCAGGGTCCGTGTTCCGCCCCTCCTGCGAGGAGGCGACAGCTTCAGCTGGACCCGTGCAATCCTCCGGGTCCAGCCCCGAAGGTCCTGCCACCTCTTTTGGCAGTTGCGGATCCGGCGCTTGTAGACCCCCACGGACCGGACAGCCCGGACGATGTCCTTCCAGATCTCCTGCTTCCGATGGGCAGAAGCCTGTCAGGATGACAAAGTGATAAGGCCATTACTACACATGCAACATATCCGTGCATGACACAGTTGCATATACATGTCGCAATCACAGGGGCACATGGTGTACACAGGCAGTGCACGGCTGCCCATGGACAGTTTTCCAGAAGTCACTACATGGTATCATTGCATGGGGAGTAAAACCCTGTTCAGAAGCACTGTCACTGCACCATACCTGTCCAGTGCAAGTCACTACACACTATGGGGGTGACAACTACTCAGTGAGCCTGCTAGCCAGTGGCGTGCAGACTCTCAGCCTTGCTAGTCAGACAAAATGCACATTCAGAAAGGCAGTGCACAGGACACTCACCTGCTCCCCTGGTGTCCCATACAGCTTGCTGTACTGTGGAAGTAGGCTGTCCAGCAGGGCCTGGTTCTCTTCAAGGCTGAAGGCTGGGGCTCTCTCCACAGTACGTGCCATTGCAGGGTCCAGAGGGGCAGAGACAGCAGCAGTGCAGTGGCAGATGTCGTCTTGGAGCATGTAGTGCAGGCAAGTGGGCTCTCAGGGGACCAGCCAGCAATATATATGTGCTGGAGAGGCAGATACTGTCCCTTGTGTCCAAAGTGATAGGTCCAAGTCGTTTGCATCTTCTGAATCTGGCCAATCCATGGAATAGCAGCACCAAAACACGCCCACAGCATCCTTCAAATCTTCAACTTCATGACATACATGATTTTGCAACATTGTTGTGGGTGACCAACTGATTTTCCAGCAACCGACTCGTTCGAATTCGAAAACGCGTCCGTTGCCAGGCAAGCCCATTGTCAATGGGTGCGCACCGATCGGTCCATTGCAGTACAACGCGCACAGGGGTACAACGCGTACCCGCACACATTGAAAGCAATGGGCCGGCCGGAGGCACCGATCGGTCCATTGCAGTTCAACGCGCACAGGGGTACAACGCGTACCCGCACACATTGAAAGCAATGGGCCGGCCGGAGGCACCGATCGGTCCATTGCAGTTCAACGCGCACAGGGGTACAACGCGTACCCGCACACATTGAATGCAATGGGCCGGCCAGAGGCACCGATCGGTCCATTGCAGTTCAACGCGCACAGGGGTAGAACGCGTACCCGCACACATTGAAAGCAATGGGCCGGCCGGAGGCACCGATCGGTCCATTGCAGTTCAACGCGCACAGGGGTACAACGCGTACCCGCACACATTGAAAGCAATGGGCCGGCTGGAGGCACCGATCGGTCCATTGCAGTACAACGCGCACAGGGGTACAACGCGTACCCGCACACATTGAAAGCAATGGGCCGGCCGGAGGCACCGATCGGTCCATTGCAGTTCAACGCGCACAGGGGTACAACGCGTACCCGCACACATTGAATGCAATGGGCCGGCCGGAGGCACCGATCGGTCCATTGCAGTTCAACGCGCACAGGGGTACAACGCGTACCCGCACACATTGAAAGCAATGGGCCGGCCGGAGGCACCGATCGGTCCATTGCAGTTCAACGCGCACAGGGGTACAACGCGTACCCGCACACATTGAAAGCAATGGGCCAGCCGGAGGCACCGATCGGTCCATTGCAGTTCAACGCGCACAGGGGTACAACGCGTACCCGCACACATTGAAAGCAATGGGCCGGCCGGAGGCACCGATCGGTCCATTGCAGTTCAACGCGCACAGGGGTACAACGCGTACCCGCACACATTGAATGCAATGGGCCGGCCGGAGGCACCGATCGGTCCATTGCAGTACAACGCATCACTGTACATGGGACTGGCATATGTCAGCATGCCTGTCTTAGATGGACATATGCCAGCAACAGATAGCTCCCAGGGAGTGAGGGGCACACCTACATCACGACAGCCTGTCCAAACCTTATCATAAGGCATGTAAGGCTGCATTTCCTATTGTGTGTATGTTGGTGTACATGTTGTCCTGTGGGTGTCACCTGTGGGCAGCCACCCCCAGGCTGTGCACGTGTTCATGGGGACAGGATCCTGGGTGTTACGTGTACGTGACCACTGTGATGTGCAACTGTTCATATCTGTGCATGTGCCATGGTCACATTTCACAGTGGTGTTTGTGTATGTCATGTCACATACCCCGTGAGTCCCATGTGGGACGGTATGTTTGAGCCAGGGTGTCCCAGTGGCACAATAGTGATGGACCTCCACAGTCTTTGTGCATGTAGTGTTTACAATGTCTCTGATTTCATGTGCACAATGGGAGACAGTCTCCACATCCACGTTGTGTGTGCATGGACTCTGATGTTGTGCGTGTGTGTCACAGACATCCATGTCTGTCCTGCCGCGGCAAGTGGGGCCACTACCTGTGGGGGTCATGTTTGTTTTGCTGTGGTGTACACATGATACTCCATGTGATGCCAGTGTCCATGTGGCATTACAGGGTCCCTGGGAATGTACCTGTCGTTGAGCTGTGGTGCCTGGGGCACATCTGTCCTCACATGTCACTGTGGGGGGTGATTGTGACACAGCAGCAGGAGATGGGAACTGTGACACGGCATCATGATATCCAATGGGCCAACCTGGGACAAATTGATGCCACCTGTAGGACCGTGTTGACAGATGTTGGCCATGTACGTACCATACATGTCCTTCCGGTACTGCACACTTCATGTAGTTGTGCCTCATAATGATGTATGTTGGGATCTTGAGTGTGTTCAATGCCGCATATGTGGGGTGACTGACAATCTTGCTTACTTCTCCTCTGCACTGCAGGGCTCCTGCTGTCCATCGGCCATTCCCAGACCTGGCAACGATGGTGGAACGGGACAGCATCCGACGGTACCGCTTCACCAGGCAGCTGATTGAGGATTTGGCAGTGCAGTTGTCCCCACATTTGCAGCCTGGCCGGCCGTATCCTACAGCGCTGACCCCCAAGGTGAAGGTGATGGCAGCCCTACACTTCTTTGCTACCGGTACCTTCCAACATACTGTGGCGACTGCTGGTGGGATGTCACAGACCATGTTCAGCCGTGTGCTCCGCGATGTTTTGGCGGCAATGTTGCTCTTCCTGAACCGGTACATCTATTTCCCTAGACTGCGACGACTCACTGACGTGAAGAGTGACTTTTATGCCCTGGGGAGGATGCCGCATGTAATTGGCTCCATTGATGGGACACATGTGGCTTTGGTACCACCACAGGCCCAGGAGCAGGCCTACAGGAACCGCAAGCACTACCACTCGGTCAATGCACTGGTGGTGTGTCTTGCAGACATGACCATCACACACGTGTGTGCCCGTTTCCCTGGTTCAGCACACGATGCCTTTGTGATGAGGAGTAGTCGCATCCCCAGGATGATGGCACAGATGCAGAACCAGCGTGCCTGGCTTGTCGGTGTGTACTGACTTTGTGCCATTGTGTGTGATCTGATCTGTAGTATTCCGCCCACTTTTCCAAGTCAGCTAATGTGCACTTGTCTGTCCGTAGGTGACTCGGGATACCCCAACATGCCGTGGTTGCTGATACCCCTCAGGAACCCTGTGACACCTGCCCAGATGCGCTACAATGAGGCACATGGTCGGACCAGGAGAGTGATTGAGCGGACCTTTGGTCTCCTGAAGAGCCGCTTCCGCTGCCTGGACAAGACCGGAGGGTCCCTCCCATATGCCCCTGCGAAAGTGTGCAAGATTATCATCGTCTGCTGCATGCTCCACAACCTGGCAGTGCGGAAGGAGTTGCCTCTCATCCAGGATGACAATGACCAACATCCGCCACCTGTGGAGGATCCTGGCCTGGACCACGATGCCAGTGACGATGATGATGATGATGATGGTGATGGTGATGTCCGCACACAGCTCATCACCAACTTCTTTAGCTGAATGTGAGTATCCTGAGGTGTCATGTCAATGATGTGAGTTGGCATGATGTGTGGGTGGTGCTCTGGTGCTGTTGGAGTGTGTCCATGGGCTACTTGACTGGATGTGTGTTGCGATGTGTGGTGACAGGTGGGCTGTACTCCCCAACAGTGTTGACATGCTAACTTGGTTCTGGGTGGGTGTCTTGTAACATGTATTGTGCATGAGTTTTGCTGTTCTGTCCTGTACTCCATTGCTTTTGACTGTGTGTCATTTCTGTCCTTCACAGGGTACTTTCAGATTCGTTTGGTCAACTGTGTCCACCGACGACGTGATTGCACATCCAGGCTGGTAGCTGTTGTGTCCCTACAGGTGATGTGCGCCACACCCATGGACTTCCTTCCGTCTACAGTTGTTGACTGTGTGCCCGCTACCAGGTGGGGTTACCTTGCATCTGTAGTGGTTACGGCATGTTGCAACTGTGTAATAAACCTGTGCTTCACTTTGTGATGTGCGTTGTCTGTGGTCACACATTTGACTGCCATTTGCTTACTGCACCAGTGGGCTACTTGACTACAACTGGGAATGGGTGTGGCGTCTGTGCATTGCACCGTCTTCCCTGGCAACATCAGTGTAGGCAATGAGTCAGATGGCCTAGGTGTGTATGTGTCGTGTAGCCCTGGTGGTGTGTCTCCCTCATGTGTGTCACGTTGCCTGTACTCACATGCCTGTGTTGTCCTTGCTGTTGCAGTTCGCATACACAGTGTAATTTTGCAGTTCATCATCCCCATAACAGCACCCACGTTGGAATCACGACAGAGGCAAGTATGGTGTATTTGTGTGTTTATTGTGATACATTTGTGTTAATAGTGCATAGGATGGGTTGTGCTGTACATGAATCTTGCAATCCCAAGTTCCTAGGTGAATTGAAAGTCCGGGTAGACAGGATCCCCAGTATCGGGGCCACAGTTGTCTGACACATTGTTCCAACTTGTACTCCCCATGCAATGTGTGGGAGTAGTGTTGCCGTCAACAGGGTGAACAGTCTGGGCACAAAGGCGAACATCCAGAACAGGTTCAGGCTTCCTGGGAGTTGCGCTTGGCCATCGGCCTCTCACTTTTCCCTCCTCGGACGACCCCTCTTCTTGGGGGGGGGCCCTCAAGTGCAGGCTGCTGCGGTGCAGGGTACTCTCCGCCAGAGTCCTCCTCCCTCCCTGTGGCAGTTGCAGTTTGTTCGGCACCAGATGTTGTTGGCACACAGGGAGGTGTGGACTGGTTGCTGTTCATCTGGCGGAGGCATTGTAAAATGTCCCTGTGCACCGCCGTCATCTCATGCAGTGCATCCCACTTGGACTCCACGCGGGACATGTGTGAGTCCACACGGGACATGTGTGACTCCACGTGGGACATGTGGGAGTCCAAGCGGGCATGATGGGCAGCCTGCTGCTGTTTAATGTCTCTGAGGAGCCCCACTACCTGGCTGAGCTCTCCGGTGCTGGACTGGTACGCATCAGCTATGCGTACCAGTTGTGGGTCGTCATGCACACCAGCAACGTCTGCAAGCAGCGACCTCTGTCTCCCACCCCTCCCACCACCCCTGCTGACATGTGCAGTGTGTGCAGTGGCACACACAGATAACCCTGGTCCACCTTGGCGGTTGGTGGTGGTGGTGGTGTCCATGGCCCCAGGTTGGTCCAGGGTCACTGTGCTGGTGTTGCTCCTTATTCTGTCCATGTCGGCAGGGATGGTATTTGTGGTGACAGTCGTTGTAGGGGTGGGTGCAGGGGGTGCAGCTGGTGGTCCTGCTGGTGCTGCAGCTGGTGGTCCTGCTGGTGCTGCATGTTGACTTGCACCGGATGTGCCAGGTTGTTCTTCATCGTCCGAGGAGGACAGAGGCTGTACGACGCCAGTGAGCTCGGCATCCTCTTGAGCCTGGGACTGGGACTCCTCAGCGTCTGCTGCTGTGTCCCCATCATCACCTGTTTTTGGGAGACACAAACAATGTATGTCATGTTTCTGCAGGCATCAATGGTTGACACACATGACAGTTGTGACTGTGCCTCTGGGTGCGGGCCTGTACATCGCATTGTCCTAAGTCGTCACAGTCAGGAGTTGATATTGGTGTGGCACATTGTCCTGCATTATTTGGGCATTTCTATGTATTTTCTGGGGTGTGAACATGGTCTGCATTGCTTGTGTTTGGTTGACAGCCGGACCTCCTTCCCACCCACACAGCCAGTCAGTTATCCCACCATGGAACGTGCTTGCATTGCAGGGAGTGGAAGTTGTCTCTCAGGATGTCAGTCAGTGGTGTCCTGCTGTTTGTTGGTGCACAGTTGCCAGCAGGGCCTTGTGCTCCCCACAGCAGTAGCCAGTGTCAGCCATCTTGTGAGTCCTTCTCCACTGCCTGTGATGTGAGCATGGTTCAGGGTGGTGTTGATGGGCCAGTTGTGAGGCTGAGCAATGTCTGTGACTACGACTCCCATCATGCTATTGCCTCCACCCCCTTCCCAGCATGCCCATGCTTCCTTCCTTTTGACTCTGCTTCCCTGTGGGGTGGGCTGGCTGTGCTGACAGGATGGCTGGGAGTGTTGTCCTGGCAGTTGTTTGGCTAAGAGTCCCAAGAGTGTCCCTGTTCTTCACACAACATAACCCAGGGTGGTGGTGCTTTGTGGGATCTTGTGTTAGGATGGAGGGCATTGCATTCTACCAGGTGGGTACTGTGGAGTTTGTGTTGGGGGGTGTGAGGGGAGGTGCTGGTGAGTATAGTCAGTGCTGCAAGTCCCCCTTCCCACCCAGCCAGCCAGATATCCCACCATGGAACGTGCTTGCATTGCAGGGAGTGGAAGTTGTCTCTCAGGATGTCAGTCAGTGGTGTCCTGCTGTTTGTTGGTGCACAGTTGCCAGCAGGGCCTTGTGCTCCCCACAGCAGTAGCCAGTGTCAGCCATCTTGTGAGTCCTTCTCCACTGCCTGTGATGTCAGCATGGTTCAGGGTGGTGTTGATGGGCCAGTTGTGAGGCTGAGCAATGTCTGTGACTACGACTCCCATCATGCTATTGCCTCCACCCCCCTTCCCAGCATGCCCATGCTTCCTTCCTTTGACTCTGCTTCCCTGTGGGGTGGGCTGGCTGTGCTGACAGGATGGCTGGGAGTGTTGTCCTGGCAGTTGTTTGGCTAAGAGTCCCAAGAATGTCCCTGTTCTTCACACAACATAACCCAGGGTGGTGGTGCTTTGTGGGATCTTGTGTTAGGATGGAGGGCATTGCATTCTACCAGGTGGGTACTGTGGAGTTTGTGTTGGGGGGGGGGTGTGAGGGGAGGTGCTGGTGAGTATAGTCAGTGCTGCAAGTCCCCCTTCCCACCCAGCCAGCCAGATATCCCACCATGGAACGTGCTTGCATTGCAGGGAGTGGAAGTTGTCTCTCAGGATGTCAGTCATTGGTGTCCTGCTGTTTGTTGGTGCACATTTGCCAGCAGGGCCTTGTGCTCCCCACAGCAGTAGCCAGTGTCAGCCATCTTGTGAGTCCTTCTCCACTCCCTGTGATGTGCGCATGGTTCATGGTGGTGTTGATGGGACAGTTGTGGGGGGGTAATATGTGTGACTGCGACTCCCATGATGCTATTGGCTACACAGACTTGGCCAGCATACACAGAATTCCTTCCTTTGAGTGGTCTTCACTGTGTGTTGGTGTTGTTGTGGTGGCTACATGTCTGGATGTGTTTGTTAGTTCTATTTGTGCCACTGCCTAGCTGTAGTTGTAGTTGTGTTTGTACATGTGATGGCACGGTTGGATGTAACTTTTTTGATGGCATGTGTTGTGTTTATCTGACTGACATACACATTTTGGGATGATTCTGTTCTGGTTGCTGTGTAATTGCTATGAGTGCATGGTTTGACTCTCCCTTGACAGTGATGTGTGTGTGTTTTGTGTCAGAAAATTGTGTACATTTGTTCTGTACTCACCAGGCTCTGGGATGTTCTCTAGTCCATATACGCTCACTGGCGGAAGGATGGCCCGCACCTTCTCCTCCCAGGGCCTGAGGTATACTGGCTTGGCAGGAGGGCCACTGCCGGTGTATTGGCTGATGAGGTAGTCTTTCTTGAGCAGCTCCCGGACCCTCCTGCGCACGTCATACCACCTGTTCTGGATGTCGGTCTTTGTGCGCAGACATGGTGATTGTGCGTTCACCCTGTTGATGATCCTCTCCCACATCTTGGTTTTCTGCGACATGGGGGTCTGTTGGACCAATGTGCCAAACAGCTGTGGCTCTACCCTGAGGATCTCGTCTACCAGGACTTCCAATTCACAATCTAGGAACTTGTGATTCTTCTTGGGGGGCATGGTGATGGGTGGTGATGGTGAGTGATGTGTGTGTTGGTGTGCAGGTGAGGGTGTGTGAGTGTGTGTTTTGCTGGGTGTATGTGAGGTAGGTATTTGTTGGTGTGCTGATGGTGTGTGGCTTGTGTGAGGGATGAGCTGTGGGTGTGTGGTTGCTTTCTCTTGGGTGCTGGCAGTGGAATGGCATTTGCAAAGGCTCATGGTAGTGATTTGTGTCCTTTATATAGGTGGAGTTGTGGGTGTGTCTTTGTTCTCTGTCCCCACCCCCCCAGTATTTATTGGCTTGGTAATTGCTTGTTTGGCCTTTTTTGGGTGATTTTTCCTTTGTGCTGTTTGTGTGTGTTGGAAACGTTCTTGTGACCGAGTCGGACCCTGCATTGGTCTCGTACGGTGTTCTCCGTTTCGTTCACGCTGTGTTTGTGCAGTTTTCTATGCTGCGTACGCGTCGGTCGCGGTGTATTGTGTTGCTTCGGCTCGGTTTTGTATGCGTGTCGGTCGTCCGGCTTGTCCTCCGTCCGACTCGCTCGTGGTTTCGCGCCTTGCATCGTACTTAGCGGTTTGGAGTTAGCGTGTACGTTTCGGTCGGATTTGTTCCGGGTGCGTGTCGGTCGGTTGGATTCGCGTGTTTTTCCGGCCGGATTGCTGTTTTCCGTGCGGCTCGGTCGGTCGACTTGGTTTCGTTACGTGTCGGTCGGAGTTTTCGCGCCTTGCATCGTACTTGGCGTGTCGGGCGCCACGGGTACGTGTCGGTCGGTATTTTTTCCGGATCCGAGTCGGTCGGTGCTTTTTCCGGCCCGAATCGGAATCGACCCCTCTGTGTCAGAGAGGCGTTACATGGACATTCCCGTGCTACCACTCATGCTTTTGACACAAAATCCTATCTACTAACAATAATAGACAGAGCTTTGCGCAAAAACATAACACTGTTTTGAAACAGGCGTTTAAAGGAGAACTACTTTTTTTTCCAACTTTGCATGTGTCCTGCACTATACAGCACACAAAGTGGGAAAAGTTAATCAGCTGGTCTGTACTCTTCCAGTACAAAACCTATGCTAGACTCACGCACACACCCTTGCAGCCTGATTGTGCGCGGGCGCTAGGGAGAGAGGTGGAGAATGCCATATATCTGTAGATATGGCGTTTTCCTCCTTTCTCCTTGTAACGCAGCGCAACAAGTAATTGTTGTGTGACAGGGTCGTAAATCTAGCCCTCCGTGTTTACAACACTACACTACTCTGATTCTAAAATATTCTAACTTAATTCAGCTGTACCAAGACAAAAACTGTCAGAACCCATTAGTTTGTTAAATTAAAGCCCAGACCGGCTTGGCAAAATCGAGCCATTTTTCAAACAGCTATGTTAAGTGTGACTGCACCACAGGGCCGGCTTTACGGCGGTGCGATTGCACTGAGCTGGGGGTGGGGGAAAGGGGCTGAGTTTTCTAATATATGTTGGATTTAAAAGCCCCTGCTGCAGTGTTCCTTGCCTTCAGCAATCTTCAGGCAGCAATAAAAATGTCAAGATAACTCTGATGATTAATGGGCCTGCTGGAGGGAGATCTAAGTATTGTCTAGTGGAAGTTTTGACTCATGGTAAAGTAGCACAGAGGGTTAATATGCCTGATGCGAAGCCAAGCAGATCACAAAAGTGCCTATTATGTGGGTAGTTCAGTGGGTGACTGCTTTTGTCAGAGAGATGCTTTCGTTACTTGCAGTTTATAAGTTACAATCTTAATATAGCGCTGTTAACTATGAACTGTCATCAAAGAGCTGCATGCAAACTCCAAGGAATAGGCAGGGCCACTAAAATTATGCAGCAGAGGAGGACCAGATTATGCGCCAGGGTTGAGTAAATTATGTGGCAAACGAAGGCAGATTATGCAGTGTAATGACCATACATGTGATAGTATTGCTTAATTATTTTTATACATGTTAACAATGGGCAATGGTTGCACCCAATAGTACCAGTTTAACACCCAAATATAGCAATGAGCAACAGAAAGGCGACCACTCAACCTTCGCAAAGGACCTTCCACTGCGCAGCAACAAGTGTTGCTGCATTTTTAGCAGCGTTTGAACCGTTTAAGCTAGAAACAAAGTTTTTTTGTTAAAATCTGCAGATTATGCAGTTGATAATGAATTATGTGGCAAATGCAGCAAATCTATAATAATGTAGGGTAGACCGTTATGATTTTTTCCCGTACCTTTCATTATCCTAATGTTGCTAAAAACGGTTAATTTGGGTAATAATCAGCTTTTATTAGTAAAGCCTACCCCCAAACACAGTTTTACCAGTGGCGTAGCAGGCAGGGGGGGGGCGTTACGAGTTTTGTGGGCGGCGCACCCCCACCCCACTCTTACCAGTGGCCGTCGCGGGGCGGCAAAAGCAGGGACTGCCACAGGCGGTACAAGGGCTAGCTACGCCATTGGGTGTTACGTTTTGAATCCTGAGTTTGTGCTCCTCCAGACCAAGCACTCTTAATCTATACTGCTTACCAGTATGGATGACTCAGCAGGGATATATGGAACTGGCCTTTGGGTGCATTGCAATGTGGGGGCCCTCCAGCAGATAGAAAATGGCTTTGCTTGTAGACTGTTAGCAGTACCAAAAAACACCGCAACTTTCATCTCTCATGAGGAACTAGGCTTACCATACATTGAGGACCAACTTTGGCTGGCCCCTTTATTATTATAGATCAAGTGCTGGACAAACCCGGAGGCAGCCCTTGTCAAATGCTGTATGGCTGATTGCTTAGCCCTAGATGGCGTTAGTCGCATCCCTTGGTTTGCTTATCTTAAAAAAAAACTTTTGGAAAACTTGTCTTGGCGGAGGTATACACCAAGCCACAAAATCTCTATCTAAAGTACAAAGAGGTTGTCAAAGAATGTTACCTTGAACATTGTCCGGAAGCAAGTTTAGTGAAGGCCTGGAAGCTGCAAACAGGCGTGAATTATTCCTGGGTGCCAACTACCAGAACCATTGAACCATATTTATTCTGGCTTGGGAATCCAATTCACCAACTTTACCTCACCCATTTTAGGCTAAATATTGTTCATCATAAGGTGGCATTCTCTGTCATTTCAAAAATGCCGCAAAAACAAAGTACTAGCCACTTTACATTGTTCTGTTCAGTGTATTCTGCTCCGCACTCTTTTTTCCTCATTCCTGTACTCTGCAAATCCAACATCAGACAATACCAATTAGGACTGGAATTTCTGCAGAGTTTATCCATTCTGGAGATATGTCATTCAGTTTTAAGTTACATTAAAACGGCTTTGATGATTAGGAAAACATTATGAAGAAATAGATATTGCTTTTAAATTGATCTTTCTATTCAATTTTAAACTCTGTTTGTATGATCTTTCTGTACGAAATAGTCTCTCAAAGCACCTATCACTTTATACCTTTGCATATATTATAATTGATACCCTTTGCATAGCATATTCGAGAGCCACTTCCCAGTTTTATTTTTTGTAAAATCTTCTTAGAGACCTATTATGCAGTTTTTAACTAATTAGAGCATTTTTAGAGGTTTTATTAAAATTCTGTTTGCATGATCTCTCGGCACGAAATTGAGTCCCAAAGCATCTGTCAATTTTACACCACTTTGTATATTATAATGATATCCTCTACAAAGTATATTAGAGTCAGTCAGTCACAAAAAACTTTATTTGGCCAATTGCGACCATAAAAGTACAGATAATAAAAACATTCCATCAATAAATAGAGCAGCATTACAAAATTCAGGACATAATCGGGGATAATACAGTTATTTTCAAAGAAGACAATACATAAGGTACACTCCTATTATAAGATGCATAAAACATATATAAATGGGCCGATGAGTCTCATACTAAAGACTGGGGGGCATATTATCAAGAACGGCGTTAAAAATTATCGCCGGTTTAGCGGCAGAAAACTGCCGCTAAAGCGGCGATATTGGGCTTGATAATATGCCCTTGAGAATTCCAATAGAAGTCCATGTTCTGGTGTGAACATGGGCTTCTATTGGAATTCTCCAGGGCATATTATCAAGCCCATTATCGCCGCTTTAGCGGCAGTTTTCTGCCGCTAAACCGGCGATAATTTTAACGCCGTTCTTGATAATATGCCCCTAATTGTTTTTTAAAATGTCAAAAATTAGAATACATCCTACATACATATATAAAAGAGGTGGGGTAGTTATATTGAGCCAAATTTGTTTCTAACCCCCAGTGAAAGGCAGACCAAATTTCCCACTGCCTTGCAAATTTTCTCAGGTTAGAGTCCTACCTGCTAGTTTTATCACCTGTAAAATCCTTTTAGAGACCTAGGGCCAGATGTACGACCCTTTCATTTAGCGCCTCACAATTTGCAACACACTGCGAGTCGCAAATTGCGAGGCGCTGAATGAAATGTACAACAGTGTGTTTACACTGTTTTGCGATTCCCAATGGGGTCGCAAATTGCGAGGCTCATTAATATTAATGAGCCTCTTGCAATTTGCAAGCCCATTGTGAATGCCAGCCCTCCCAGGGATGGTGGCCTGCTGGGCTCAGCAGACCACCATGTCTGGGACTGCTTTTTAGGTCTCGCCTGAGCCAGCGCGCATGCGCTGCTCTGCGAGGCATTTTGTAAGGGCTTTTAAATTCCAAACACACGCTCGTGCGTGTGCTTGGAATTTATCACTTGCTATTGGGCTTTGCGTGCTGTCTTTCTAGGAAAGACAGCACGCAATTGGCCCAAGGGGGGTGCATGTCCCGCCTTCTCTGTTCTGTGGCCTAGGGTCCGCAGGAGCGAGCATGAGCACCATCTGTTTCCAATTATCGCGCCACGTCTCGCGGTCGCGTTAATTGGAAACATATGGGCAAACGCGGCACTTTCACTTTCGCCGCGGCTTGCACAAGCGCACTCGCGCGCGCACCACTTCCGGGCTTGTTACTGTAGGTGGAGGAATAACTGGCGCACAACCCAGCCACTGTAGACGTGCGCACGCTTATCTGTGGTGCCTCTTCACCCCCTGGTGTTCTTGCACCGCTGGTGCATATCAGCTGCTGCTGCACCCGTGTTCTAGTGGCAGCTCCCCTGCTGTCTACGCCTCTACACCGCCTCTCTCTCCACCGTGCTGCGCGTGCACTAGTGTCTCTGAAGCAAAGGTGTATTTGCACCCCTGGCGTCCCCGCTCTTAATGTCTCTGCACCCGCTTTCTATGCACCGTTAGCTTCTCTGCACCCCTCTGCCTCTACACCCCACTGTCTCTGCACCCACGCCTTCTTTGCACCCCGCTGTCATTGCGCCCCCATGCCCCGCACTTCCAGTGTCACTGAATCCCTCTGCACTTTTAGTGTCTTTGCGGCCATCGTGTCACAGCACCCCAAACGATGTCTGCACTTTTCACCCGGCTCCCTCTGCACCCCTTGCTGTCTCTCCCCCAGTGCCGGTCAGTAGCACCCCCGTCGTATCTGCGCCCAGCAGTCACACACTCACATAGTGCTTGTTGGGGTTCCGCCGCTTCTGCACATCCTCCACTTTGACATCCAGCACGCTGTAGGCGCGCGTGCTTCCAGCTATCTTATTATTCGCAGGTCCTCTCTCAATAACCACTTCCTCCTTGGCCAATGACGGTTCCTCCTGGCTGGGCAAGAAACAGCCTTCTTAAAACAGCTCCCAGAAGCGTTCCTCCAAAGTGAGCAGCCGAGAGCGGGAAGCGGCGCCTTGTGTCGCGAGTGCGGGCACGCTAGGCGCTGGCCGCGGCGCAGGGTGGCAGCAGCCGTGGCTCGGAGGGGGACATGGCCCAGCGGCGGCTTCCTCGGCACGGCCCTATGACCTTACCACTCTCAGCCGCTTCCCACCAGCTCATTGCCCACGCGCCTTAACAGTTAAACTCTCAACTTTTTCCTCCCTACCCTCAGTAACCTCAGTCAAATGTTTCCGGACTCTCGCTTCCCCAAAACCGCATTTTCTCCCCTTTTCCAGCAATCTCGCCTCTCTGCCCAGCTCACTTCCTCCAGCACCCCGCCGAGTCCCTTGCCCCCTACTCCCCCAGCCCCGCTGCTCATGCATAGCTGGCAAGCAACCCCCTGATGTGTGGCACAGTCGGCCAGTCCTGGCTTTTTAACTAACAAGGCAGAACTACAAGTCCCATAATGTAACATGTTGGTGGGTAAAATCCAGGATTGACACAAGTACGTGTTTGTATCTGTAACGTGTAAATAAGTAAAATTCTCCTCATGTAACGTACTTGGTTCTATTGTGAAGCGCTCTGACACCTTTGGGTAAAGTCGGCGCTATATAACAATGCATTAAATAAAACAATAAATAACAAGCATTGGCATAGCCAATAGTTCTCGCCTTTGGGACCTCATAAGTGTCTGCCATAACAAAAAAAATTATAACAAACAAGCATGAGAACAGGCAGGAAGAAGTTGCCAGCAGTGCAAGTACAAAAAAACTAGAAGTCATTTTTTATGTTAAAATCTTTTTTTAATCAGATTTTTCAGTTGTATATAATGTTGTCTTCGTTTGTGTAAAGGTAACAAAAATGCTTAACACTTTTTATTATAACTTTTCAACATGATGCACAGCAGCCACAATGCTCTACAACATAGCCAAAAGTTCTGGCTAAACACATAAGGTCCCAAAGGCGAGACCTATTGGCTATGCCAATGCTTGTTAATAAAGCAGCTTTTTATTTTTAAATGGAGCCCGTTTTCCTTAAAGGAAAACGGGATGCATTTAAAAAAAAAAATGAAACGTTTCGTTTCATTTTTTAAGAGCAGGCAGTGGTCCCTAGGACCACAGCTTGCCCTTAAAAAATTATTTCGCATGCATTTGCAAAGGGGAAGGGGTCCCCTGGAGACCCCTTCCCCTTTGCAAATGCATTACCACCTACTTGAAGTAGGTGGTAATTGCGAGTGTATTGTGACCGCAATTGCGGTCGCAAAACATTAGTACATTGTTTTGAGACTCGCAATTTGGAAGGGAACGCCCCTTCCAAATAGCGAGTCGCAAAACATATTTAGCGAGTCGCAAAACAATTGTGATTCGCTAAATGGGCTATGTACATGGCCCAATATGTTTTTGCATGCGCAAACGGGTTCGCAAACCCGTTTGCGCATGCAAAAACGGGTCGTACATCTGGCCCCTACTGTGCAGTTTTTACTATTTTTATTATTTTATGGGTTTTTCCTTATTGATTAGGGCAAATCATGAAGAGACATTTTATAAAATCTTATGATGAAAACTATGTCTAATTGTCATTTATGTGTAGAGAACAAATTCTAAGAAATATGTTTTGTATTTTATGGCTTTTATGGAATTGGCTGAATAAAGCTTACTGAACTGAACTGACATGTGACACCTGCACCTTGTAGTCCTTTGTCTTATGTAACATTTCCTGTGCACTGATTTACACACGTAAGATTCATTGTCTGTGTTGTGTGTGTGTGTGATGTAAAGGGCTCTGACATCCTACACTGGTTGAGCAGTGCTATAAAACAAAAGAAATGCATGTGAGAGAGAGTGGTTACGGAGACTTTAACAACACTGTTAGCAGGGGGTAGTGAGGGAATTTGTACAGAGGAGGTCATTTGGGGGCGCCAGCAAACACTGTCGCACTGGGCGCCACCAGCGCTAAAGCCGGCCCTGCGTATACGACAACCATAGGACTGATATTGACAGTTCTTGTAGGCATGAGGCCCTGATCCCAAGAGGAGCGTCATTGCTGTCAATGCTAGTTTCAGCTGCATGAGGAAGTGCATAGTTTTGGTTTTCATTGCACTGTGCTCTAGTGTTACATGCTTTTATCTGGACTCCAAAGGAGCTGTATTACACAACGTGCCTTAGGGGTACAATGGTTGTGTGCGCCTGCAAGGGCGCCCCCAGGGCACTTTTGTACTACAGAAGGAGTCGCAGATGCTTCTGCAGCCCCTTCTGTAACACTGACAGCGCTGGTGTACATGTAACTTCAGCTCTATTGTGAGAGGGTGTTCCCTCATTTGGATGGGCACGTGGCCGCATGCAAATGAGGGAATTACTTTGAATCTGCGCCCACGCTGTATTACCAACCCGGGCACAGAGGCAAACAGGCTCTTAGGAGGCACATAGACAATGCGCCACAAAAAGGTGGTGCACTGCACACACACACGCACCTGCACACACACAGACACACAAACACCCTCCCACACACACATGCACACACATACATACACACAAACACCCCCCAAACACACAAACACCCCCCCACACACTCTCACACACATGCACACACATACACTGACTGACTGACTGAAATATTTATAAAGCGCTCTAATGCCGAGGCGTCTTGGCGCTGAAGTAATAGCCAACCACCAGATCTAGCGGGCCTAGGGCTTAGTGAAGAGCCATGTTTTGATCATCTTTCTAAAGAGATCCCTGCTTGGCTGCAGTCTCATGTGGATTGGGAGGGAATTCCACAGCTTAGCAGCTTGGTAGGAGAACCCCCTACCGCCCCATCTGGCTCTGCTTATAGTAGAGAGCAGGACCAATCCGGTGTTTGCTGACCTGAGGCAGCGTGCCGGTAGATATCTTGGGAATAGAAGTTGGATGGCTAACTCCCCTCCTCCATAAAGGGCTTTATGGACTATACATAAAGCCTTGAAATCTATTCTTCGGCGAACTGGTAGCCAATGAAGACTTTTAGGCTTGCGGATGTTGGGTGATATTTAGGTAACTCAAGCAGTACTCGTGCAGCAGCATTTTGTAGAGACTGTAGTTTAGAGAGTTGTCTAACGCCAGCCCCTAGGTATAGCGCATTACAATAGTCTATTCGGGACAACACCAACGCACCAACTACCGTTTTTCTTAACGACGGTGGAATGAATGGAAGAATCTTCCGTAATATTTTCAGCGTAAAAAACAGGCCGATGTCACTTGATTAATCTGGGAGGCAAGAGTTAAGTCCTTATCTACCAGGAACCCTAGATTTCTGGCCTTCAGAGCAGTGACAGGAAGAGTTCCGGCTTCAGGCGGCCACCAGAGTTCACTCCAGACAGAGGGTTTTTGCCCGAACTCTATGACCTCAGTTTTTTCTGTGTTTAGCTTCAAAAATTTAAATTCATCCAGGCCATCAAAGCCCTTAGGCAGTTCCGGAACCTTTCCGCTGTCAGGTGCAGGTTTTGCGCAACTGACACCACTAATTGGGTGTCGTCCGCGTATGATACAAGAGAAAGACCATGGCTTTTTATAACTCTTGTCAAAGGGGCAACATATACATTGAACAGGGTGGGGGAAAGGGCAGAGCCTTGGGGCACTCCACACGGGAGTGTGAACTTTCCCGACTGAAGTCCATCCCAGTGAATTGCCTGTTCCCGGTTTGCCAGGTATGAGGCTAGAAGATCCAGTGCCTTCTCCCCAATACCAGCTGCTTTCAGCCTTTGTACCAACACCGTATGATTTACGGTATCGAACGCTGCAGTTAGATCGAGTAATATCAGGATGGCCCTACCGCCTCCGTCCATCACCTTTCTAATCTCTTCTGTCGCCATGATCAAGGCTGATTCTGTTGAGTATACATACACACAAACACCCCCCATACACACACACACAAACACACTCATGCTTTGTGAAAGGAAACCTCCACATCTAGTAAGTCCCAAAGAGCCCATCAAAAAACAACCACAAGGTGATGCAATGAAAAAGAACAATTTAAGATAAACCCATATGCAAGCCCTTAATTCTTGTGAAATCCATAAAGAAACACCAGCAACATAAAAATCATAGTAGATGACAGACAAGCCTGTATATCTCTGGATCACCAATCCTGCAAAGGCAATGTATGTGCTAGCATTGCCATCAGGGAGAAAGTTGCTTATGAGGGACAACAGCAATTCAGGCCACCAGTGATTTGGTAAAGGACCAGATCACAATCGTGAAATATATTCCAAAAACTGGAACAGTCTATGACTTGAAGGACTGACAATGTCCATGAATATCAGAGATACTGCCTGACCAATTATATCATCAACAACCCACTGCAAAGGACAAAAGGCCACGCCATCCCTAAAATTGCAATGCCACATCCCATGTCAGCCAAGCCAAGGTGATATGGGCACTTTCATACTATGACAGCAGTCTTCACCAGAGATTCACCGGAGACACACTTAGCACTTCACAACATCTGTTTGCCAAGCATCATGGCAATCCCATACTTTTTTTTTTTTAAACAAACTTTATTAAGCACCACATAGTGATTTCAAGTTGTCATAACAAATCTAGCGTGGTATTTCTGTTTTTGAATCGTATCACAGATTTCCTTCATGGAGATGAGAGATCCTCCTATATATGTCAAAATAAATAGGACAAGCTTGTGGCTATAACAAGACAATAAAGAGATAGAAGTGCATACATAAGATACAAATTCCGTTCGGTATAATACAAACTATAAACTTAAACAACCCCATTAATATTCAACCCCCTCCCCCCACCCTTCCTCCTGGCCTATCGGTTTCTATGTGCCATACGACCTAGTGTGTGTGTGCATAGAATACTTGCTGCGAGTCACTCCTAGCGAGCAGTTACAATGGGGATTGTGACCTTTACCAGCCCTTGGGATCGAGGGCCGCGTTCAGTTGGATACCTCATGGGGTAGGGGTGATATGTGTGGGGTGAAGATCTAGTGCTTTAAAACCTTCCAGCATAAGGTCCCATTCCATTGAGATGGGGTGCTTGCGCAGCCCACGAGCCTCCTCGCGTCTAAGTGCCGCACTCTCAGCACCGCCCCACCGTATCACCTCCTCCTGCCATGTAACTAGAGTAGGGCATCTAGGGGATTTCCATCTCATGGTGATCGCTCGTATGGCCAATATGAGGGCAAGGTCGAGAAATCGCAGTTGAACTTTCAAGGCTCTTGTGCGCCTGCGGAGACCCAACAAACACTCCAGTATATTGTCCTTAAGTGGTAAATGTGTGATCTCTCCAAGTGCAGTTCGGACCCCCTCCCAATAGTCACGTAAATGAGAGCAAGCCCACAGCATATGGGTAAAGCCCGCCTCTTCGGACCTGCAACGTGGGCAGTGATGTTGTGCGTCGGGGAACATGCGATGAATTCGTTTTGGGGTTAAGTAGGATCTGTGTAGCACCATGCATTGAATGAATTTAAATTTGGCATTGCGGGATACACGCTTGGGGTGTTCCAGAATGCTCGTCCATGCTTTATCAGTCAGTGCAGCTTCAGTTGCCTCGGACCATTTTGTCCTAAGGTCATCGAGTGGGATGGAGACTTGTGGCCTAATAAGATGGCTGCCCTCCCCCATGTAGTAGAGTGACCGTACCAGTTCGTGTTGCGGAGGTTCAGTACGCTGAGGTGCCCATGTCTTCCTAACGTAGTGAGATACCGCAGCATGGGTTAAATAAAGATGATCCGGTACGCCAGTGGCCTGTACAAAGGCGTCATGGTCAAGGAGGGTTCCATCTCTAAACAGCGACCCTACCTCCCCTACACCAACGTCTGCCCAGACTCGTAGCCGAGCCTTTGTGAGCCTGCCACCAGCGGTTGGTATTCCCAATAAGGGAATGTTACTGGCGTATGGGATCGCATCCGAGGTGTACTGCAGAGCCATCCTCCAGCAATGGAGTGCCGTTTTAAGTAGCGGGGCGCTGCAGGTTTTTTTTTTACTTTCGGCAATAATAGTGTATGTAAGTCTCCCCTCTCTAAGTCTCGGGTCTCATATCCTATTTCCTGCAGGTTCCTGCCTGCTGTCCAATACTATAACCATTGAAGCTGACAAGCATAATAATAGGCCCTAAAGTCAGGTACCCCCAATCCGCCCTTGTGGGGTTCTAACTGTAATTTCTTGAGGCTCACCCTTCGTCGGCTCGTCCCCCATATAAGCTCTAGTAGGATCGTGTCAAGTGTGCGAAAAGTGGACTGAGGAATCACTAAAGGTAAATTCACGAAAAAATATAAGAGTCGGGGAAGCACCACCATCTTAGAGATGGCCACCCGCCCCATCACCGACAGTGGTAGGGACGTCCAAAAGGAGACACTGGAGCGGACTGCAGTAATCGCCTTAGACAAATTACCATCAAGTTGGTCGGCCTGTGACCTGTATATCTGGATTCCTAGGTATTTAAATGTGTGGTGTGTTACTGGTAGGGTATATGTGCCAAAAAGCAGCGCGTTGGGGTGGGGACCGTCACGGAGATAGAAAGCATTCGACTTTCCTTCATTAATGGCAAGGCCTGATATACGCTCAAATGTAGAGAAAATGGTGGGGGGGCTCCGCCCGGGCAGAAAGGTTGCGCAAGTAGAGGATTATGTCGTCGGCGTAGATTGAAATTAAGTGTGTGGTGCCACCTATTGGTATCCCCAAGTGTTCCGCCGTGTGCCTCAATGCTATTGCTAATGGTTCTAGGGCAAGGACAAATAACAACGGGGAAAGAGGACAACCCTGTCGCGTGCCTCTGTGTATAGAATATTCTCGTGAAATATGACTCCCGGTGCGAGCTCGTGCAGTAGGGCCAGTATACAGCAGACGCACCCATTTAAGATAATCAGGGGGAAGACCGAAATGTCGCAGGGCCGCAAACAAGTACCCCCATGTAATGGAGTCGAAAGCCTGGCGTAGGTCTAACGCTATACAACCAGCTTTATCATAGTCCGCAGGGGTAGCCCTCATGATATGGTGCACCCGCCTAAGGTTTAGGGTGCTGCGGGCGGGGAGGAACCCACATTGGTCTTTGTGAATCAGAGTAGTGAGGTAGGGCAGGAGTCGGTTTGCTAAGACTTTACTGAGGACCTTGTATTCGGTCGCTAATAGGGACAAGGGCCGGTAACTAGATAATTCAGTGCCGTCTCGTCCCGGTTCGGGAAGTGAAATGACTAGGGCTTGCATAGTGGAATGGGGTAAGTGGCCGGACTCCCAGGCAGTCTTGTATAGCTCCTCTAACTTAGAAACGAGAGCGTCTGAGTAAGTTTCAAAGAATTCTATGGGCAGGCCATCGAGGCCCGGGGCCTTGTTAGGCTTTAGACCTTTAATAGCAGCCCGTATTTCACGTCTAGTAATGGGACCAGAGAGCGCCTTTTGTGTGTCCGCTTTAAGACTTGGGTATGTGAAACCGTTTAAAAATTCATCCACTAACATGTCGTCAATGTGCTCAGGTTCGTTATAAAGATCGTTATAGTAATTACAAAAGGCAGCGTTTATCTCCAATTGAGTGTGGACCATGCCCTCATTAGGTATATTAATCTGGGCGATGATGGGAGGGGTTGGGCTGTCCCGCAATATCCGGGCCAATAGCGCTCCTGACTTGTCAGCCTCAGTGTGTTTCAGTTGTGTAAACGCCCTGTAGTCAATAACCCGGAGAGTTTCAAGGAGCTCAGCATGCTGGATGCGTGCGTCTCGTAAAGGGGCCTGTTTGTCTGGGTCAGTCGCTGCTGCGCACTCCAGCTCGGTCATTTGGTTCTCTATTTGGATCAGGTTCTTATGGACCTCCTGCCGTGCCCCCACTGTCGATCCAATCGCCGCGCCCCTCACGACTACCTTGAGTGCGTCCCATTCGATTAGATTGGAGGAAGCTGTGTTCCAGTTCTCAGAAAAATAGTTTGTGATAGTATCAGATAGCGCGGTACGGAAGGGGGCATCCTCCAGCAGTTGGGGCCATAGTTTCCAGGTAGGGACTGGGGTAGGTACCCTGCCCCATGTCAGGGTGATCTCTAAAGGGCAGTGATCAGAGACGGTCTTGGCCACGTATGTGGAGTGGTGTATTTGGGTGGCAATGTTAAGGGAGCACAAAAACCTATCTATTCTAGTGTGGAGTTGGTGTACTGGGGAATAAAAGGAGTATTCCCTATGCGTGGGGTGTAGCAGTCGCCAAACATCGCTCAGTCCCCATCCACTCGTCCAGGTTTTCAGGGCATCAGCCTGTTTGTGGGCGCCAGCGTCGTGCAGCGGGGGATGGGACCTATCTAAGTCCACGTCCAAGACAGTATTACAGTCCCCTCCCAATATCCAGGGATAAGTATCCCACCCCGTCAGGGCAATACCTAGGAGAGTAAAAAACTTGTCCTGATCTACGTTCGGGGCGTAAATGCTACCCAAAACCACTGGTAGGCCATCAAGGGTGCCCTTCAGCAATATAAACCTACCCTGTTCGTCAGTGCGTCGGTCCAATTCTGTAAAGGGGACACCGTGGCGGATCCATATGGCCGCCCCATGTGCAAAAACCGAGTAGTTAGTAGAGAAGATTTGGCCTCTCCATTTCTTACAGACCTTCAAGGCCTCCGACTCAGTAAGGTGCGACTCCTGAAGAAAAACTATGTGCGCTTTATGTCTAAGGAGGTGAGCATGGACCCGGTGTCGCTTATGCACTGCGCCAAGACCCCGCACGTTCCCGGTCAACAAGTTATATGAACCTAAAGTGGTGGAGTGTTCAGGCATGATTCGGGCGTTTAAACTGTGCTCCCCCTAACTCGGAGCCCATTAACTATCGCAGGCCAGGAGTGCCTCTTTCCCCTTCAAACTAATAACACTCGGCTCAGCTATTGAACAGTGCTGGGCCAAACAAATAACGAAAATGTGCAAACAACATAAAACGGTGCATTCGCTTCGTGGGGGGTCGCCACCACCGTTCATATTGCTGTTCGTGGGGTTACAAAGGTACTGGTAGCTCAACGGGACCCGGGGGGAGGGTACATCTGAGCATTTTCGTTTAGCATGACTGGTCGCCTCAGGTAGGTACTCTGCACTAAACGTAATATGGACAAGACCAGCAGGCCTGAACAGGGAAACACTCATGCAGTTTGGGAAATCGTTACAAACATGACATCTAAATATTGGAACTAGTGGTCTCTGACAAATCCAGTTTAACGCAAATTAGGTAGGGAAAAGGAGAGGATACAGGTAGGTTCGGTAGTTCCGTCACAGAGCTTGTGTGGCTCTGTTGCATCGGTGAGCAGAGTGAGCAGGCACGCTTTTATGCATCCGCCAGTTCGTCGACAGTCTGAGGTGTCACCGAGGGAACAGGTTGATGCTATGTTCGGAGTCCGAGTGAATGGTGCTGTCTTCTGACGAGTCAGACACGATCTGAAGATTGTCGTTGCGAAAGGAGTTGGCCATTGCCAGTGCTTCAGTCCTGCCAGACATCATCTGTTCATGTGTCGGGCCATTGGTGGCGGGCCGGAGCGGGCCCCCGGCGGCACGGCGAGGGCCACGGCGCTGAGAACCGGTAGGGCTGTTACGCAAAGAGCCGGACGACCCTCCTTGGCTCGATTCAAGGTTCATCACTTCCAGCCATTCCTCCGCATCATTTGGACTGTCAAAAAAGTAGGTTTTTCGGTCATGTATAATTTTTAATCGGGCCGGGAACAGTAAGGCATATTTGAGCTGGATCGCCCTTAGTTTCTTCTTCACTGCCTGAAAGGAAGTGCGCTGGCGCTGCACCATTACTGTGTAGTCTGGGTACAGCGAGATCCGATGGTTCTCGAATTGGATCTGTGTTCGTTCCCTCGCTTTTTGCAAAAGGACATTGCGGTCTCTGTAGTTCAGTATTTTAACAATCAGGGTTCACGGAGGAGCCCCAGCCCTTGGCGCTCTAGTGGGGATACGATGGGCCCGTTCCACGCAGAAGTATGGCGACAAGCCCTCTGGGGCCACATGGTCTCGAAACCAGGATTCCATGAAGTCAGCAGCTTTGGGACCCTCACTGCGCTCCGGAAGTCCTATGACGCGTATATTGTTCCGGCGATTCCTGCCCTCCGCATCTTCGACCCTATCCTGTAGTCCGTGTACCTGCTGTTGTAGTTCTGATACCTGTTTCGTGTGTTCCGCGATTTGAGGTTCCACGTTGGTCAGGGCTTTCTCATGGGCGTGGACCGTGTCAGCCAGTTTCGTGTGGTCTGCCCGGAGGAGTGTGAGGCCAGTGGTAAGGGTTCCAATCTGCTGCTCTATTACTTTACGGGAGTCTCTGACTTCTTTTAGGATTAGGTCAAGTTTGTCAGGGGGAACCTCAAGGGACTTTGAGGAGGTGGCGCCGGGCGATGGGGGTCTAACAGTGGGCCCCGGTGCGTCCTCCGCTCCCCCTGTCACAGGATGATTGTCCAAAGTTTTCCCCTTAAGTCTCCCCATGGCGCTCACAAACTCTCACCAGATGTGCACTGTGTGAACAAAGCGGCGGGCAGAGGGGCACCGCGCAGCGTGTCGTATGCACGATGATGTCTTCTCACAGAGGCCCTGGTGCAGTGGACGCGTGTTCAATCCCAGAGAGAGCCGAGGGCCCAGGCAGTTAGGCTAATATATGCCGTTTTCAGTCGTGGGTGCCGCTGTCCCAGCACAGTGAATCAAGGGGCGCACCAGATGGAGTAAGCCCAGTCATTAACGCACAATTCTGCCAAGCGCGGCCCTAAACGCCAGAGGAAGACACTTCGTGGCGCCGTCCCCAACATCCCAACTCCAGGCCAGGATACATACAATCAGGGGGAGGCAGGACTGCCACGCGCCTCACAGCACCCAGCACAGCCGCATCGGTGGAGATCATCAGCGAGGCCCACCAAGTAGAGCGGAGCACCTTCACTCACCGGGATTCTGGAGAGAGTAATCCAGCAGGGCGCACGGAGTCTCCATCAGTCAGTGTCCACTGCCGCTCTCCACTACACAGCCACTTCAACACGGCCTCATCCCTCCATTCGCACCGGCCCCAGCACAGGTACAGGACTCGTGGCAAGGTAAGTCCACCACGCTCCCCGCACCAAGCAGCCCAATCGTGCAGGAGGGGGGGAGGGCTCCCACCGGGCTCCAGACACAGCACGATGCAGCTGCACTCACCGGAGGATTGGGGTCTGCGTCTGCGGGTCCCACCACGTCTTCAGCGGTCCTCTGCTGCAACCCCCCCATGATGTGCTGGCATACCAGGGTCTACAATATTCAGCTCCTATGCGGGGTCCGGCCACAGGGCCCAGTCACGGCCGCCAGTGGGGGCCGCACCACCGAGGGCCGGCAGGGGCCAAGTTGTTACAGTGCCGCCAGCAACCGGGGCAGGCAGGCCCCGCGGTATGGATCGAGGCAGCCGCCCGCGTACCGCTCCGGTCAGGGGGAGGGGCCAGCGGCCCAGGTCTTATCTTGCCACAGCGGCTCCGCAACAGGCCTCAGCAATCCGGCCCGGCGGGGGCCTCAGCGTCAGGAGGCAGGGACGATGAACAGCCCACAGCGGGGCCCACAGTGGCGCAGGGCGAGACGCCACCGGAGCTCAGGGTCTGGTGCAGGGCGCCGATGTCGGCAGAAATCTCCAGCGCCTACCGCCTCAGCCGCCGGACGTCCCTCGTGTTGTCCAGGCACCAATTTGCGCCTCTGCTTCGAGTCGTCAGGGCCGGAGCACTCCGACAGCCAGCCGGAGATCGCCTCCGAGCACAGCACAGGTGGCGAGGGATCAGGGCAGCCAGTTCCAGCGGGAGACGCGATGCCCCGGTGTCAGCCGCGCTGAGTCAGGTAGGCCACAGGACCGCAGCTCCGGCATACGCGGCTCATCGATTAAGCCGCCGCTCCGATCAGGCCAATTTCGGCAGGCTGGTGTTGGGTGCACTCAAGGGCCATAGGACAGCGATCAAAGCCCCAGGAGCAGGTCCGTGTCCGGTGATGCCACAGGATTATTCCCCCCAGGGTCCGGAGCCTCACCAAACCATGTCCGCCATCTTAGGCGGTTAGCCACGCCCCCCCCATGGCAATCCCATACTTAATCAAACCCCAGGGGGGCTGCAGTGCCACCTTCCACTCCTCAACATGCGATTCACAGGGCCAGACTGGGAACCACAAGAAGCACTGGCAAATGTTGTCAGACGATCCCCCATACTGAATCTAGCGAGGAAGTCTGTACATTGTAGAGGGATTTGGGGATAACTTTTTGAAAAAAATTGCAATGGTGGTGCGTTTTACAATACATTATTCATGATAGCATCTTGTACAATCATTGCATGAATGGATGGAGACTGGAGACCCGGTTTCAAGGCTCAGTGAATGAATGGATGGATGGGTGAGGAGTGGGTGGATCAGGTAATTCAAGAATGGATGACAATGAATAAAGATTTTTAACCACATTGAGCAAATGATCCCAGTGTACTGAAAAAGGCGGATACTGTGAATTTCATTTTAGCTCCAGCATTAAAAAGTCATCCTCCCCAAACACTACCACCCCCACCAATCCTTGTGTAACATGCATAGCCCGGATGTATTTAACACAGTGCTCTGTCCAGCACCTCAGGGAATTAAACATAAAGCACTAAGTTTGGTCAAACCAGGCGAGAGAAAAAGACAACCATGTTGTGGCTGAATTTCACAACATGAAACTAGGAACCCTGCATCAATCCCTGCTTCCACTTGACCGCCTTGTGTTGTTCTAGGCAATTATTCTTTTTTACAGTGCCTCCTTTTCCTTCATCTTCACATAAGAATACCTTGAAATACATCAGTTCAGAGTGTGCCCTGCAGAAAAACAAAAGACTATACTGTGGCACCAGTTATAATAACACCCTAGGCCACATGAAGGGAAAGAAAGACAACTAACTTTCCCCTTGCTTCGCTAATAGCATCTTCACCATGGCAGTGGGCGGAGGAGGTGGTACAAACGTTTCTAACTTCATGTTTAGAATCAATTACTTCTAATAATAATTTGTTCAATGCAATGGTATAACCTAATATACTAAGATGAAATGCTCAACAATGTTTGCATTATAAAGAAATATACTGTTTTGAATTTTGAGGAGTCTTCGTCCTATATGTAGTGGTCTCCGTATCTGAATTTAAATTTCAGATATGACAACACACTTCCAACCATACACCCTACACAGTGTAGCATGCAACCCATGTAGGCAAATGCTTCAGCACCCCACATACGGGTATTACACGCTATTTAAATGTTGCCAAGCAAATATATAGGGGGCTCGGCTCGTGCTCAGGCTCTGAGAGCCAAGCAGCAGCAGACTTGTCACCTCCCTACCCCCTTTCAACATCTCCCACACCCCCCTGAGTCCAGCTCAGAGCCCTGAATGGAAAGGTCAATGCAGCTCTTTGTGATGGTGCGGTAGGCAGGAACCAATCAAAGGCAAGCGAGTGTGGTATGAATAGGTACACTTTAAAACCATTGGATTTGCATTATTTGTTTTTAAAGCACCGAAGTGCTGAGGGCAGGAAACCTGGCCAGCTCCCAGCAACAAAACCAGCCCTCCCAGCAGTGCCCAATAGGGCAGTCTGGGCCTGGTGATTCATCCCACACTAAGGTCTAAGTGACTACTTCTAGGAAACAGGGCATTACTAGTTTGTACCACTCATGGCATTCCACCCACTGATTTGCATATGGCTGGTTTTAAACTGGAATGGCATGGGGAGCCAAAAACTGATGGATTTAGGCCCAGATCTCTGTACTGTGGTGAATGTTTGACATTTTCAGCATTCTGTCCATCAATTGTTCTTTTTGCATTTGTCACCCACAGTCTGCAGGTGCGTATCACCCTTCATCTCCTCCATCATCTCTAGACTCCTCCCTTGTACTGAAGTGTGCACTATTCTGTGTATACCTTTCTCTGTACTTCTGGACTGGTGTCCTTTGTTGTTAAGGACCTGCATGTCATCATAATGATACTCTGGTAGTTGGAAGCCATTCTGATAAGGGAGGAGGCCTGTTGTGAGAGGAAGATCGCCCTGTGACCATAGAGGACTAGGTTGGGGCACTTACAATGAAATCCACCAGAAAGAGGTATCAGGTCAGGCTACTGGGCAGAAGAGAAAGGAGCCCTGTGAGGCGGGTGGGCAAGGCCTGGCACGGACTAGCAGCCAGCTGAGGGGAGTTATAAACTAAGGTGATATGTCACAGTTTATAGGCCTAAACTTAAGGACAACGCTACGGACACAGTGTTTTAAAGGCAGTGTTGGAGAGACAGGAAATCTCCTTTGCAGTAAGCATAACTCTGAAATGACCAATGGGGCTTCAGGCAGTAATATATATTCAATGGTGATTGTGGCATAAGGAGAAGTGTTGGTGAGTATGTAGTATAATGTCTCAATTAAGCTCATAGGCTAGTCTTTTTGGGGGGTCCTGAGTGCCCAGCTGGTGTTATCATACTGAGACAGCTCCACATGAATTCAAGTGTCAGATGTGCTGGATTCATACATTTTCTTAAATATTTTATCATTAAATAATAAATATGTACTATTTATATATAATTTTAATTAATGTATATGTATTTACATTTTTAACTATTTTAAATAATTACATTCAATGTAACATTATTTCCTATGAGGTTTATTCTAATTCCCTACCGCCATTATTTCTATGGAAGTGTGTTGCAGTGCCAGTGGTAGGCCATGTGTAGTGCTGAACTTACTACAAAATTGCAAGTTACTACAAAAGTGTAAGTTAACACAAAAGCACAGTTTGTGAATACTGAAAGTAGTAAACTTACTTAAAAGTGCAGTTTGTGAATCAGGCACAAAGTGCGCCCTCTATCTCAGCAGTAGTAATAGCGCTCAAAAAGTCAGAGGAGACGTCTCTGTGCTGACCTCCCGCTCAGTAAACAAAAATATAGTAATGGACTGCCACCCACTCTCAAATATACATGAACTTTTAGCAATAATTGTTTAAGCGTCAGTTTTTTCTACCATCAATCTTAAATCCTCGTATCATCAAATCGCTTTACCTGAGCATTCGCATGAATTAATAACATTCGTCACCCTATTTGGAGCCGACAGCTATCTGAGATTACCATTGGGCCTGGTCTCTACGGACAGTATCTTCCAGAAATTGATGGATAGTCTTTTCACGGGTATACACTGGGTCCAATGTTTTCAGGATGACATATTGATTTTTGATAATGATTCAGACTAACACAATTTCACACTAAACACAGTTTAGGAACACAACATGACAGTCAGTAAAGAAAACTGTAAATTCAATACAATGGAGGTAAAGTACTAAGACCGTACCATTACGGAACATGGAATTATACCTAAGAGTGAGCTCGTGGAGGCGAATAAATGTGCACAGAAGCCACAAGACACAGATTCACTGAAATCATTTTTAGAATTAAGGGAATGTTGTGCCGGATTTGGCCAGAATTATGCAGCTCACGAGGAGCCTTTGAATATGTGATATGAACAAGCCCAAGCCACTGAAGCTATTGAAAGGTTAATTGGGAGACTTCACCTGCGAGAGCGGAGAGCGGCGAGAGGGGAGAGACTAGCGGTGCGGTGCGTGCAGTGAGAGTGGTGAGAGCAGCGGCACCTAAAGACTGCGGCTGCCCGCGGCCCCCGCAGGGGGCCACCTAAAAGGGCGGCCCTTTAGTGCCATTTGGGCACAAACGCCACCCCTCCTAGTCTAGTGGTTGGACTCAGGGTAGGAGTCCTTCGCCTAGGCGCGTCACTTCCGGCGCACAGTGTTCGGGGGAGGGTACTTATACCTCCCCCCGCCTCTCCGGCGTCCTCTTTGCGCCAGACACGCCGTCTCCCACCCTACCGCTTTCCCAGCGTGGGGTTGGCAGGCAAAGTACGTAGAACGTTGTAATGTTTTCTTTTTTCGTTGCAGGCGAAGTTACAGGGCGATCTGGAAGCAGACTGGTACAGTAAGGGTACCTCTGCGCGGCACAATAGGGGTGCCAGAGCCAAAGACCAGGAGCCTCAGGGCAGGTTCCTGGAAAACCGCGACGGCGCCCCGTTAGTCCTTCGGGCGGTTGGGGGCCTGACCAACCGGGGGTTTGCCCTGCTACGCTCCGCCCTGAAAGGGGCGTGAGTAATAAAGGACCAATGTGTCACGTGATCCGGAGGAGGATCACACAAGGTGTAGCACTGATTGGGTTTCCCACAGTGCTGGCTCATCAGGCGGGCGGGGCAGCATAGGTTGGTACAGCTGCCTGCCCTTGGATCGCCCGTAAGATAACCCACCATATTGCATACTTTTGTATGGAATAAACCTGCAGCAATATTTTCCCATAACAAAAGTTGTCTTGTGTATTTATTTATTCATGCATGCTCAGACTGTGGGTGGGGATGTTGCCAATAATGGCACTATTCTCTCCCGCTTGAGCAGGGGAGCTGTGCAGGGGAGCTAGTGGCAATCTATAACGGCTGAGTCCAGTCATCATCGGAGCCCCCGCGGCAAGTGCGGCCGCCATTAGCCGGCGGCCGCAGTGAGTGTGTGCCCTTGGGCTTCACGGAGGCAGCCTGATTAGATCAGGTGCAGCCTGCGATCCCGTCTCGAGTGCCCCGCTTGCCTCTGCCCTTCTCCCCTCCTTTTCTACACTCGCTCCTTGCCCCGCTTGCCTCTGCACTTCTCCCCTCCTTTTCTACACTCGCTCCTTGCCGTCCGCTGCAGTTACCTCCTCACCACCACCACACCCCGAGGAGCAGCTGCAATTCGTGGAGCCAGAGCCAAGTTGACCTTCACCTCGCCAGGTGCTACAGAACCTCGATCCCTGGGTGAGCACATCAGGGTTGCAGAGCGGGGAGCAGGGAGGGAGACTTTAAGGGGGGTCGAGGGCTGAGGAGGGCTCCGAGGCTCCCGTGCTTTCTTCTCCCCCCCCCCCCACCTTCCTCACCCGCCTGCTGCCTTCGGCCCGCCGCTCACCACTCATCGCTGCTTTCCCTTCCTTCCACCGCCTCATTGTTGTTGAGTGTTGGGCCAGGATTCCTCAGCATTAATCTGGACAGACACCGGGCCGGAAATAATTAACAAAGGGGCAAAAAGCTTCGGGCAAGGACAGCTCATAGCCTCCTGTAGCCCTCTGCATCCAATTGCCCTTACAACGGAAGACGGCTGATCGGTACCTCCAATCAGTAACAATTCCCAACGATGAGATCTGGGAGAGTTAGGAAGGTTCCAGCCAAATCTGCCAGAAACAGCTTAAAGATGAAAGCCGCCCATGCATCCTCGGACACCGCAGCCATGGCCATAACTCCATCACCAAAATCAGTGAAAGTACATCCCGGCTCAGTTTCAGGGCACGAGCCGCCACCTCAGCGATCTTCAATTCATTGTCAGTCCCCCCCCAAGGGACCCCCGCCCAACAAGCAACACAGAGTGTCAGCAAGCACCAGGAAAGTTTTATTCATGAAGAACTAAAACCGGGACATGCAGTAATTGCACCATCCTCCTCAAAAAAGGTGTCATTGAGGGATTATTTCCGGAGCTATGTCATCGCTTCAAAGCCAAGATCAAGTACACTTGAAACACCCCGATTCTTTCTTTAACTACCCCAGCCTCAGCCCCCCATCAAATATTGGTTCAGCCTATGATCCACATGGCTGTTGAGGGGTCAGGCCCCAGTTCATCTTTACAACGTTCCTCAATAAGAGCCGAACTTCATCCAAAAGACGCCCCTGAAGCCTTCCTGCCGCCCCAGGCCTCTGATCAGTTCTTTTTCAACTCACAAGATGTTTATGCTTCCGATATGTTGGCCTCCTCATCAACACTCAACGCAAGCGAGGCCCCCTTGGCATCCTTTCAGCCTGTTCAGAACCCAAGTCAGTTTTCTCCCCTAGCAACTAAGTCCCCAACTTGTATGGGCCACTTAGCAGGTAGTACCAAAGTCGTTACTCCACAGGTTGTGCCCTCGGAAAGCTCCAAACCAAGTAACTGTACAATGTCGTCCCCAATTAGTCTGCCAACTTCAGGCAATCAATGCCATCAAAAGGCTCATCCAGGCGGGGACCACAACATCAGGTTCAATACCTCTCTCGATTTGTCGTTTTTTACTAACGATCTCAAAAGGCCCACAGACCAGGAAAGACTTCCATCGCCCGATTTAAACACGCTATGGTCGCAAATACTTCAAACTCTCCAATCTACGGTGTCAGCTCTATCCTACCATTCTGATAAAATGGATTTACAGGTGGATCTCTTAAACACTCTCGCCGTGTACACCGCTGGGATTGATCATAAACTGGAGGCGCTTAATTAGCTGATAACAAAAGCTCAATCTCAAGTGCAATTAGTACAATCAGTATGTTGCTGCTCCCCCATCATAGACTCCCTATCTTCACTACCTCAATTTCTTTCGTCAGTTTTAACGGAAATTAAGAAGCTACCAACATCCGGGCATCCTGGCCCCCGCCCCAGGCATCCTTTTTGGGCGAGGCCTGATCCTTCGATCGATCAAACCCGAGCCCCCTCTCCATCAACCAAGGCGCCAGTTGATTCTAATACATCTACCGTCGCAACATCTCCGCAACAGCACATCTACCGGCTGTCCAAACGGGGAAAAAAACGACTTCGGAAATCTCGAAACAAGCACACAGCCGAAACTAAAAACACAATCAGCAGTTATTTTTCAATAAACAAACCGGCGACACCGCGGGGTCTGCCCACAGCACCTAGCGCTACTATCAGTTCGTCATCGGTGGCCCAGACTTTAACGCCTCAGGGAGCACCTTTAAAATCGAACTGTTTATGTGCAGCAGAGCTCCCACAAGTTACAAAGCACTTGCCGCATTTAACTCACCAAGCATTATAGGAAACAGCCACTCACAAACCATTGAGGAGCCGGCAATTGTCAACATGTCAGCCACGATCACGTCTCTTCAAAAGTTATCCTCCGCCATTGGAGCATCTCCTCTACCTCAAGTGGGGAACAACAGATTTGGTATGCACCATGCAGCCAACAACGGCAAAGGCCCCGACAGCCCGCACTCCCCAACTCCATCCAGCCAACTGGCCTCGGTGCCCTCGTGCAAAACAGTTCACATTTCAGCAACAACTAATCATCTTAGTAAGCACGTATCCCCTTCGTCCTCCATATCTATTCTTCACCAGACACTAGACAGAAATGTTAAGTCACCTGGGTCATTATCAGCAGCGGAAGTGCGCAATCTAGCCACTGATAGCATTGAGACCAAACTGCTGTTAACTCCAGAATACGTATCTCAAGGCCCCCATGATATCTTAAATCGCGGGAATATTCTCAGACTTTTCAAATCAATCCCTGATTTATGCACCCTGGAATCAACAGACATAATTGCCATTGAATTCAAACCTAGTAAAGGAAGCCAAGTAGGTGAATCAACCCTAATTACATTAGCGTCCTCAGCCTCACGGGAGCGGGTCCAATCAAAAGCCGATCACTTCAAAGACTGGGGCATAATCATAACAACGCCCTGTGTTCCTCGTTATCCATCAATATTTGCAACCACCCAGGCTTCTGCTTCTTGCTTAAGTTCCGTTCCTTTTTCGGTATTAAAGTCAGCCAGAAGCCGCTCGCCAGTTGGCAATATCAAACATAGAGGCGACCAGCAAATTATACAAAGAGCAGACTGGTCATGGCTGCCAGCAACTCAATCCCGGAGTCGGAACGACTGAAACAACATAGACCATGGAGTAACAATATGCTCCTGTACTATCAATGGATTTTTGACGAAATCCCAATCTCCTGTCACACTCGGATTTCTTAAAAAACATGACATTATACTTCTCCAGGAAACCTGGGCAGCAACTAGTATTCCTATTGAAGGTTACTTAGAATTTATGTCTCCTGCTACAAGACAGTGTAAGTTCGGCAGATTGTGTGGTGGCCTTTCGATTTATGTTACCACTAAACTGTTCCCACGTATTAAACAGCTAACATTCAATGTTGACTGGGTCACCGGTATTATGCTCGGTATTTCTGCTTCTGATAGCCAGTTACTCCTGCTCAATGTCTACATCTCTCTCTGAGTACTAATGAGAAAAAGACTAAACTGGATTGCTTGACTGAAATTGTCTGCAACACATTAAGTGACTATGGTAGTACTCCCTGCTTAATTTCTGGAGATTTTAACACAAACCTTTTTTATAACCTGTTAGATGATCTTGAGATCGCTTTTCCAGTGGTTCCCCCGCATCTTGCCTCATAATCATTACCCGCAGGACATAGACCCTCGAAACTGGGCGAATACACTGTTCTTCAGTTTAACAGAGTGGGTTATATTGTACTGAATGGGCGCTTCCCAGCGGACACCCCCCCAGTCTGGACCAGAACCAACGGTCAAACTCACTCATTTTTGGACTTTACATTAGGCAGCCGCGAAATGCTCCCCTTGATCGAGAATTATTACATCGCACCGCAAGGGGAGAGTGACCACCGACCTCAAATAATATCCCTATCGTTCAACCTTCCCCGTCATCAGGAAATTGCACACACGTTATCAGGCTGCCATTCAGAGAATTTAAGGAGAATTAAATGGACATCCGGCGCGGTTTCCTCCATAATGGAAAAATGTAGATTTTTTCTGAGCTTATTGACCGAAAATGATGTTGCTGTAATGGACGGCTGGGAAGCCTTCGTAAATCGACTAATCAACGAATTTCCGTCTACGAGCCGTACTCGTCAGCACATTACACAACCTCGCACTTCATCAGCGACAAAAAGTTAAAATCCCAAAGAATCTGGCCCTACGCCTGGCTAGGAAAAACCCAGGAAACGTAAGCTTATTTAACAACTATAAGCAAGCACAAAAAGCTTTCAAATCATCTATATACAGGGACAAACAAATAGCGTCTGATCAGTTCTGGCTGAAGCTGGTTCACGCAAGCAAGAACTCCAACACAAAGTTATTCTGGTCTCTAGTTAATAGGGGTTCTTTAGGAGGAAGTGGGCATGGTAGCGCAAATATAACCTCAGAAGAATGGACTCAGTTTTTATCTAAACATTTTAGCGACCACTCAAACAGGGACGGTCACTCTATCCCCCTTCCATCAACTAATTTAGAGTTACTACCGTTTGAAACCAAACGCATAGGTAAGACCGAGCCTAACAACTTAGCTGAGCATGTCCTGGAAGCAAAAACATTTGACGGAAAGGAGCAAAGCGAAGACCCCCTGACGGAGGCCTTGATGACACCAGAAGTGTTAAGAAACAACATTGCCCGTATAATCAGGAAAGCAAGGTCAGAAGGAGCTCCTGGGCCTAACGGTCTTCCTCAGGCCCTGTTTAAATCGGACGTAGATTTGTGGTCTGATCACTTGGCCCCCCTGTTTTCGTATTGTAGGCTAAACCACGACATCTCGGAGTCCTGGAAAGGCGCTATTATCCACCCAATCTACAAAAGTGGAAAGAGAAATGACCCTAAGAACTACCGAATGATAGCTCTCCTTGATGTCGAATCTAAATACTTTGCCAGTATTTTGCTGGAAGAGCTGTCGGCCTGGGCCGAATCAACAAAGCGCCTTCCCTTCAACCAGACTGGCTTCGTGGCGAACTCCGGAACAACTAGTAATCTACTTGCATCATCCGTTTTGATGGAGAAAGCGGGAGTCCAAGGTATCCAACTTCACTGTTGCTTCGTGGATTTCAAAGCGGCTTTTGACCGGGTGCCGCGGGGCCGGCTGTGGCAGAAATTAGAGAGCTGGGGTATACCTCCGGCCCTCTTAAAAGCCATAATTCAACTTCATTCGAAAACCTGGATTAGAATAAAGTTGGGAGATGGGTGCCATGTTTCAAGGAAGATTTTGACCAATAGCGGTGTTAAACAAGGCTGCGTGTTGGCTCCACTCCTTTTTAATTTGTTTATTTCAGACCTATCTCCTTTACTCGACATTGTCAATTCTCATCCCCCTCAAATAGACGGAGCCCGTATTAGCAATCTGTTATATGCTGACGACCTTGTGTTACTAAGTCATACGAAATTTGGATTACAGAGATTACTTGGTCAGCTGCTCCCCTACACAACAATAAACTCCCTAGAATTGAATTTGTCAAAAACAAAAATAATTTCTTTTGGGAAGCGGAAGCAGCAGAGAGGTGGGTGGTTTTTTAACAATAAAAATATTGAAACAGTATTTCACTACAAATACTTGGGAATGTTTTTGGACGCCAAAGGCTCCTTTGTAAAGCAGAAAGAAGCAGTAAGGGCAAAAGCCTGGTCACTCGAGGTTGCCTCAGCAACACTTACGAAACAACTACTTGGCCCAAGCCTTACCCCATTGCTAAAGGTGATGAAGGCAAAGATAACCAACTCCCTATCATATGGGCATGAGATTATGATGGGCGCATTAAGCATCCCACTAAACAAATTAACCACAAACATTTTTAAACGAGCATGGCGCCTGCCAAGATCCTCGTCGCCAGCCCAAGTCAGACTCAAACTTGGCCTATTAGACCATCATGGCGTTGAGGCCGGCGCATTTATCAAGCTTTGTAATAGACTGCGCAACGCCCGGGAAGGCAGCTTGGAGGCTAGACTTTGGAAAGAAATACTGACCAGCCAATCTAGCCAAAAACATCGGCACCATCTCAACCATTCCTTGCAGCTACTCGGCGTCAAGGAATATTGGGGAACAAATCCATCACAGCCGGCGTTCAAGACTGTTATTAAGAAAAGTGTCCGGCTTTGGTCCTTTCATTCAGACAGGGCAAAACTGTCCAGAAGGAAACATGCCTGGGTGGTTATCTCTGACTTCAAACCGGGGGTTGAATCATCCTATTTATCATGCACGTTTGCACTTTTTTGGAAGTTAAAATTTATGGCCTTGAGACTGGGAGAATGGCCTTTTTTAGAGCATTACCTGAATGGCGGTGCCCAAATGTTAGTACAGAATGTAGAAAATGCGGCTACCACTCTGAAGCAATGGTGCATACAGCCTGCGTGTGCCCGGAATTTACTGCAAGACGAATGGAACAAACTCGGAGCTCATACATGTCGCCAGGCGATAATAGCCGCCATGAGCTCTGAAAATACGAAGCTGAACATTCGGTTCACCAAATTTGTCACCAGAGCGGCCAAATCACTGGGCAACTACAGGGCCGCAAACCTCCCTGCCTCTGGCCGTACCGTCATGTCCCCCCATGATGAACTCATGAACATTTGATCACCCTGTATAGTTTATTTGACCATTGTTTTTTTACTTAATACTAGTTGCGTTTATTTCCCCATATGGATTGAAAATGTATGTCTAAGCCTTCTTCTTTAGCTTTTTTAAGTAATGCTACGATTGTCCTGTCAACCAAGGTTTTAAACTTTTTTACGCAATCAGTCATTGGCCGGACATTTTAACTACACCTTACTTTTAAGCAAGATTAATGCACCTTTTTAGCACTAATTGTGTCTTTTAAAAAATGTTTTTCCTTGTATATATGAATTATGTGATTTTAAATTGTTATGGTTTTAAGTAATCAAACAATGAAATTGAATTGAGGTTAAATATAGGTGCATCGATTTTTAAGCCATTTGATGGTGATGATAAATATGTTGTGACCGTGGATGCCAGCTGCATTGACTTAGGGATTGCCTTTTCGGCTATTCCTTGTAACCGACCCCCTCCTTGGACCCTTTTACTCACCTGGGGTCATGCTTAACTACGGTCCTCATCTCTCCAATCTCCTACATTTTGGCTCGAGAACTTCGGAGAAATCATGATCGACGTTCCGGCCACGGAACCCGGAGCAACATGGCCGATGCCCAGTGGAGCTGCCTCGACAGCTACAGAGGAGATCGACTCCGGTTCTTCGCCCCGGTCGTCACCTACCCAGCTGGACATCGGGCACAGTTCTCCCCGTCTCTCCGCTGTGCCTCCTTCTGCCCCGCCTTTCCGACGCAACCACCGAAGATTTGCTGACGACGGAGCCTATTTTCATCACGGCCGATGCCTGGTAACGAGGTCTGGATGGCTTTGGTGGGGATGGGTTGGGTCCTCCCCTCCAAGTCGTCCCTCTGCCTCCGGGATCAAACCGCAGCTGTTTAATCCTCCTGCTTCGCCTCCTGAATGACGACTTGAACAAATCTTGTCTCCCCACAGCGAGGGTGCAGCAGCGGTGAGTACCGCGACATTGCGGTCCGGTGCCCCCGATCTTGCTCTTACTTTTATTCTTCGAGCCTGGGGCGTCGCGCCCCCGTTCCCCGCTGCAACTTCCCTTCTCGATGGCTGCTGCCTTGGCGCTTCGAGCTGACTTTCCCCTGACTTTTGTGGCATACCTAAAGACGACACGTCTGCACCTGAACCTGTGCACATTAATGACTCGTTCCTGAACGGCGATCTCCTTGCCCTCCATCCTCCCTGACCGGTTGGCTGCCTCCCCCTTCTTGCCCCGCTCCGTGGAGCCAGCTCCCCTGTTATTTCTCTTGATTGGATTTTTGGTCTCCCGCCATTTTGTTGATATTGCTATCGGCGCCCGTTGTTCGGGGCCCTCCATCTTAGTAGCTTTGACCTTATCCTCTTTGACGCTGGACTGCTCCCTATCCGCCAGCTTGACCTTCCCACTTAAGTCTCCTACACCCCTCTCTTCTTGTACTGTCTCCCATTCACTGGTTGTTGAGCTTGCCATTGCCCAACCGGTCTGTATATCTTTCACTTTGTTCTGCTTTGTCCCCCTGAAGTACTTTCCCCTTATTGGTCTGCCTGTTCTGATCTACATTCATTACCCCTTTTTCTCTCCCCCTCTCCTTTCTATGCCCTAAGGACATGTGTCCTTGTAATTCTATACTCCAGTAACTTATGACGTATATTTGTTTTACCTTGCTCTAGTAACCCAGGTTTTACTGTGTATCACTGTTTGTTTTTCCTATGTTTCACCATGTTCTAGTAACTGTCGTAATTTTTGTAACTTGTAACACGCTAATCCTCATGTAAAGCGCTCTGACACCCAGCGCCTCACAGAAGCGTCTTGTAATCCCTGATCATCGCTGCTGCCTGAGAATGCTACACTGGCTCCGCTCCAGCCATCTCTTTGAGTCCAGGGTCCTGATGTTCCTTCCAGGATTTTTGGCACTGTGCTTTTTAACCAACTTTAGAACTGGTGGCAACTAGAACTAGCCACTGAGCCATGGAGACTAATGGACTCGACGTGCCTGACTCTAAGATGGCTGCCAAAACCACACTCCTCCTACCTTGCCATCCTCGCCAGCGCCTACCACCCGTCTTTGGTTTCTAGCCTTCTGATCCCCTCCTGATCCTCACTCTTCTCTGGCGGAGCCCTAAACGCATACATGGCCGCTTCCCGGTGAAGCTGCACTGACAGCTATAGGGGAGATTGGCCCTGGCACACCGCTATGGCAGTCACCTACCCAGCCGGATCACGGACATTTGTCTCGTTTTCTTCCCCGCTGCTGTCTCCTTCCTGTGGATTACCTGCTGTCCCTGGTCTTTCCTGACTTTCGTGTTCGCTAAGTTACTCCTGTATTGTTTATTTATCCATTATGTAACTACTGTGAAACTTTTGTAACTTGTAACTTGCTGTGTCCTTATGTAAAGCGCTCTGATACCTCCGGGTCTAGCCAGCGCTATATAAAACTCAAGTAAATAAAAAATACATTAAAAAAAGGAGTTGGGAAATGTGGAACACAGTGTGGCTTTTATTTCATGTGCACCCAGGGATTCTGAGATCCTCAATAGTACCATTGAGAGGGACGTGCTTTCCTATGCGTGGGGTGTAGAAAAGTTAAAGCTATACCTATAGGGTAAGCATTTTGATCTTGTAATGGACCACAAACCATTAATATACAGGCAAAGCATCTTCATGTTTAGGCACATTGATACCTGGGTTGCAAAAGTGCAATTTTCAAATTAAATACACACAAGGGGAGAACAATACCAGAGCTTATTGTCTCTCCAGGGTTCCATTAAAAGGATCAAATGAAGATATTGGGAATGATGAGCAGGAGTGTTTTGTAGCCGCAACAGATGCAGTGGCTAATTGCAAGGAGGTGATAAGTGAAAATGAATGGAGAATGGCTTACAAAAAAAGAAAAAGGCATAAAAGATACAAAAAAAATCTAAACATTGGATGGCCATCTGATAAAAAATTGGAGGCAAATATAAGGAGTTTTGTTCGGGTGGCACCAGAACTCAGTGTAGAAGGGTGATATTTGGAGAGGAATGGTTTAATTATCACCTCACTTGTGCAAAAAAAAAAAGCTTATCTATTTATCGCACAAAGGCCATTTAGGTTATACATCCACTAAAAATAAACTTCGACAACATTGTTGGTGGCCATTTATGGATGAATGTGTGAATTTATTTGCAAATAAATGTAAAATATTTATTTTTTCCGACAAACATTGGAAAACATCCAATGAACCAATAAGTCTAACTAAAGATCCAGAGAAACCAATGTAGCGAGTCTCAATAGACCTTGCGGGGCCATACAATTTATTAAGGCTGACATGAGGTTTTTGGTGGCGCTAACAGATTTTTCAAAATGAGTTCATTATTTAGTCATAGAGAACCCCATTTCCGATGCAGTTATAGAATTTTTAGAAAATGCGTTTGGCGTTGGAAGGAGTTCCTGTGATGTTGGTGTCAGATAACAGCGCTCAATTTGTATCTGAGAAAATTGATTTTTAAAACATTTTTTGGTATTAAGCAAGAAAAAGTATTGTTATATTGTCTATCAGCAAATGGTATTGTAGAACACACCAACAGATTCTTAAAAGAAGGTATACAGACAGCTCTGGTGAGCAAAATGGATGTAAGAAAATACATACGCAATAAGGTATAGAGAATTACTGATATCTTGCAGGTTCAATACTTCAAGTAGTAAGTGATGGTGTAGTGAGAATATGCATGTTGAATAGCAAGATCAGTTTTAAACAGTATCAAGATTTTGTTAAACAATCGGAAGAAAGAAAATTGAGGGTGAAGACTAGGTGTTGGTTTGTAAATCTGGCAAAATTCCCAAAGGAGAATCAAGATTTTCTTAACCATTAAAGGTTAGAAAAAATGAGTAGTGATGTGTTGCTCATAGATAAAGGATGGTGGAACAAAATGTCAGTGGTTGTTCTCAAGAAAGGACAAGAGAACATCTTGAATGATCATGATAATATTGATGTTCCTTCTTGGGTAGATTTCTAATTGGCAGAAGGAAACAACAGAGTGGAAATGAATAATGTTGTGGGCAAAAGTGAGTATGAAGGGGAAATAGAAGTCGCACTTCAACATAATGACAATGCACAAGAGTTAAGGGGGATCAGTGTGGTGGGGTAGCGTGTAGGAGACAGTATACAGTGCATGGCAGATTGTTGGCAGGCTAGGTGAATCTTTCACACTAACCCTGTGCCACAGGAGAGGGCCGGACAAGGGCAAGGATGCTCTTATGCCGGTAGCTTCTCTGAACTTGATTTTACAGACTAGCTTTTCCATCCTGTAAAACTGAGCCCACTGTTCGAGTACATCCAGGTGCAGGAACACCAGGTGAAGCAGTGACCATCCGGGATACCACATTGCCCAATTCATAATCAGTCCATAAGTCTTTACTCGATTGCTTTAGAGTTTCTTTTAACTTGAGGAGATTTTTTGTTCACTCTGGGGTGAAGTTAATTTTTTCCAATCTCATACCGAAACCATGCTTGTTTAAATGCCATTTAAAAATAATAAAAATTGGCGGTCTGGCCAAGCCAAGCATGGAGAAGGACGGGCGATGTACAGGTCTGCTCCATATCGGCTCAAAGCGGCACAAAATACCCCTATTTGTGAGGCAACAGCTTCCCATCATTTTGTAATTGTCCGCAGGAACCCTCAGCAATTATAGACAGCCCAGGGGAGGTGCGAGCTCATTAGTGGAGGGCCACAACAGCTGAAGCGGTTCTGGTGGTCTGAGAAGACGCCTGGCCGCCACCTTGATCTATCGGCCATGCCACTAGTGCGCACAGCCAAGGAGAAGGGCTGCGGAGGAGTTGGGGCCCTGTTGATGACTAACTCCCTCCAACGGCTCTTGTGACCGGCATTTATGCTCTGCAAGCGGAGGCACCCCCAACCGCCAAAGAGATGATCGGTGGTCGATGCCACACCCGTAGACCCGCCTGCAAAGGACACTAGGACAAGGAAGTTGGAACGGAGAGACTACATTCCCCACAGAGAACAATGTCAGTGAAGGGAACGCTCACCACTGCTGAGTGCAGGGAAGGAAAAGGAGAACACTTGACCCCGGGGAGAGCATATAGGCTATAGCTCACAGCAAACGGACGGCACACCAAGGAGAGCCACTTTAACACGGAGCCCTTGCCCAGCAGCGGGAGAGCAGGAGAACGTGTATCCCTCCACATGAACTATGCCTGCTTGGCCTTGCCTATGCCTCTAAGGGAGGCATGAACACAGAAAGGACCTGAGAGGTAGCACTGGCCATATTAGGGGAGCGTCTGAACTACAATACAACATCCGTGAGCTCATCAGCAAGGCCCTGTGCTTCCAGACTGGGCAGCGAATGGAGATTGCGTGGCTGTGATCACAACACTGACAACAGTAGCTAAGAAGCAAACACGATTCTCTGGCCTAGGGGGCAGAGGCCATGATCAGACCACTGGATTGGCCCCAATCACTGGTGGAACAGAAGTAGTAATTAAAAAAAAGATTAGGGCAATCTTTAAAGACCACAAATCCCTTCGATGACTAGACAAGGACTCTACCTCACACACTCTTCCCCCCCCAGGCTGATATCCATCACACACAGCCATCATGGTCAAAGTCAAACAATCTAGGAAAGCACAGTGGCGGAGTTGTGGCAGTGGACAGGGGAGGGAGCATGCACGCGAGGAGAATCACCACCTTAGGCTTCTGCGGACACACCCGCTAGCCCAATTACACAAGACTGCATGGATCGATTCCTCTCAGAAATCCACTCCAAGATTGGTCTCCTCCGGACGGATGTCAAATCCTGCATACAGTAAATTGGGAAAGAAATCACATAGGTGGGCCAATGTGTGGACGATTCAGAATGCATGATGAGCTCCAGGAAAAAAGATCAGGAAGTACTATGGTGCAAAGTGCTCCAGTGAGAGGAACAACATTTTGGCTTTCAAATTAAACAGGAAGACCTTGAAAACTGCAGTAGGCGCAACAACATACACATTTGGGGGATTCCAAAGGGCTCTGACATCCTCCAATTTACTACAGACCTCCTCCAGGCTGTTCGAGTTAACCCTGATCTGCTGCCACCTCGATTAGACGGAGCACACAGAGTAATCGGGAACTTTGTCAAAGCAGACGAGGCTCTGGATATCCTTACTCGCGTTCACTATTTGAATGAAAAGGAAGACATGATGCGACCACAAGGCAAAGCTGATTTTATCTTTAAGGGCCACACAATCTACCTCTTTCAGGAACTCGCATCATCCACGCTCGAGTGCCACAGAGAATTCCACCTAGCAACAGCTGTCCTCAACGAACGCCATATAAAATATCAATGGGGACACCCCTTCAGCCTTATTTTCACCTGGTCTGGAAAGAAGCGAACTCTCCACATACTGGACAAGGCACGGTCAATACTGGGTATCTCACAGGACACGGAACTGAAATCCCGATGTAACCAACAGCCACAACCTCGTCTAAGCCTTCAACCGGAATGGCAATGCGCCCGTGCTGGTAGGAGACAGAGCAGGCCCAAACACAAATCCCCGGATGAGGTTAGAGCTGATATCATCGCCCACCTCCAGAAAATAAAACAGAAAACGACGGCAAATTTGGCCACTGCCTCCCCCATTCCTGCAGAAATGGCCAGAAACCCAAACTCCCAACACACATCATCTAATACACTACTGTCCACAGGGGCTTGGAGGGGAACCCAGAGAACGGAGTGCACTACCTCACCACACTCAATGGATCCCGGCAACTTTCATCACTGCTAGCCAAGATGAGCACTACACCGAAGGGCTACTCACCACCAAGACCCCCACCTATCTTCCAGTCGCACAACAAGAGTCGCAACTCCAGTGGGGAACGAACATCCAACCCACCTTTTTACTGGCTGGAGAATTCTGGACTTGCCCAGTTATACCTGTTTTATTATTATTTCTTACTCCTTCCCTCTTTGCCTCTCCCTTCCCCTATTCCACAGCCCACATGCTTACTGGCACAGCCCTCATAAACACTAGGGCACCCTGTATGGGAGAGTCATCTTTGCTCCGCAGCGCAGACACCATTTCTACTTCATCTATCATGAGCCCAGCTGTTAAAAAACTACTTTACCTCAATGTTACAGGGCTTAAGTCACCTAAGACAAAATTTCAAATCTGGCGCTATCTTGTCCAACACGCTCCCGACATTGTCTTTCTGCGCGAAACCCACCACCTCAAAGAGGACCAGAGATGGATGCTGCACGCTCGCTATCCAGATCAATATTGGGTCTCCTCACCCTCCAAAACAGCAGGAGTAGCAATTTTCTGCAAGTCCTACTTGGACCAGAAATCTCTCCAAATCATCTGAGATCCACAGGGCCGATGTCTGAAACTGGTGCTCCCAGGCGGGTCACAACCCCTCACCCTGTTGAACATTTATGCCCCAACGCGGCACAAGACCAATTCCTGTGACTTTAGCCACTCAACTTCAAGATGCAATAGGATATATAGCAGTAGGAGGAGACTTTAATCTAGCTTGGGTGCCTGGACGTGATGGAAAGGTAAATATATATCAGGGCACAGGGACCATGTCTGCCCTTTTGAAAAAAGAAATAGCGGAGTTGGAACTAATAGATGCCTGGTGCTATCTAAACCCAGATGAGAAAGACTACTCATATTTTCCCACGTGCATTCTTCATATTCTCTCATCGACTATGTACTATTCACTCATATCTACTCTTGAAGCAGCCACAATGTCTGATAACTCAATCTCTGACGATGCACACATAGTGATCACATGGACAGTGCCCACCCCCCCACAAATGACGTCTCAACCCTCAACTCCTGTGAGACCTGGTAAATACACAAACCATTAGTTTACCTATATCAGACTATTTCACACACAACACAGAGGGGACCATGTCTAAACATATACTCTAGGACGTCTTTAAAGCCACTATAATGGGAACCATCATATCACTATTCAGATTGACAAGGCTAGGAAGGCACGACCAGAAGAACAAAATCTCATAGCTGAGATCAAAACACTAGAGAGTTCGGCTAAGCTGAACCCCTCCAAGGCTACACAACATAGATTAGCAATAGTAAGAGGTCAACCAAGAACCCACAGAACCAATGGAGCAGAAGGAGCTCTCCTGTCGATAGGACATCGCTTTTACGACAAAGGAGGCTCACTTCTGGGCCACAAAATCATAGAACCAAACCCTTTATTCCTCAACCCTCAAAACATAATGGGAAATGGACAAAAGGGGAGCAGGATAAACAGGCCACATTCTACACCTTCTTCTAAACCTTATATGAAAAGGGGGTGGAAAACCAGAGAGACATACAGGCCCATCTACAAGACTGTGACTGGCCACTCATTGGAACACATCACCTAGAAGCCTTGGAAGCTCCAATAGATGGTCCTGAAATACAAAAAGTGCTCAAATCCCTTCCCGTAGGAAAATCACTGGCCATAGATGGCCTCACTACAGATTTGTATAAAACCTTCCTTCCAGTATTTCAAGAACATCTGCTCTCGCTTTTTAATTCCCTCTCCAAAGCCATGAGTCTTACGCCCATGAGGTGTGAAGCACAGTTAACGCTACTCCCAAAACCGGGGAAGGACTCAGCACTCCACAGGTCGTGCCGGCCCAAAGCCCTCCTAAATATCAATGCAAAACTCAAAACTAAAATCCTAGCAACAACTGGACCTGGACTTCGGTGTCTTACTGGGCCCAATCAGGTCGGATTTATTCGATCCAGCTGGAGGCTGAAAATATCAGGCACCTTCCCCATTTGATAGATAAAGTCCACAGGAGAGACATACCAGCATTTTTATTCTCTTTGGATGCCGAAAAGGCATTTCATTGGGTTAGCTGGACCTTCCTTGAAGCGGTCCTAGCCTAAATAGAGCTCGGCCCCAACATGATCAACAAAATAATGGCAGCTTACTCTGCTACCACAGCGATCGTACAGATCAATAAGCAGAATACTTCACCCATCCACCTAGCCAGATGCACTAGACAGGGGTGCCCAATCTCCCCGCTCTTGTTCACTTTGGAAGTGGAACAGCTAGCCATTAAAATCAGGGAAACTCGGGGGGCGTGGCCAAGATGGCGGACTGGAGAGAGGTGCTTTAGTGTCTCTCCGCTCCCCGCCGCAGGGCCTGGCCGCCTGGTACAGCTAAAAGCAGCGATTAAGCCTCTGGAGTGATCGGGCTGAGGCGCTGGAGTGGCGTGGATTGCCTGACCCCCTGGGACTCCTCTATGTCAGACAGCAGACCCTGAAAGGAGGGACCGCTGGAGGGCCTACAATCGAAGGTGACTGCGGCATATCGTGGTCTCGGACCCGCGGCCCCTGTGGGAGAGCGGACCAGGGCCCTGCATCGGCTCCAGGGGTGGACGACCCAGCCAGCAACAGGGGGCAGCTGATCTACCTGGAGGTGCCCCCTCGGATTCAGGGGGGCCAGCACCCCAGGGACGCCGTGTGGTGACGCCTGTGAGGTGTGCTGGGCCGCGGGCCCGACCGATAAGGAGCGCCCTTTCCTGGGCCCAGAGCACATTCTGGCCGACGGCGGCTGCAAGGCAAGCGGATAGCGGCGAAGCTCTGGACGTGGATGCCGGAGCGACGAAGAGTATCAGCGGTGGCTGGGCTTCCTCCCGGCCTGACGGCGGAGCTTGTGAGCGGAGAAGCTGGAAGTCCTACACATGAGAGCGGCTGCGGCGTGACGCAGTCCGGGGCCTGCGGCCCCCAGAAGATTGTAGATAGAAGCCCGGCATCGGCTTCCGGTGGCGACGATCTAGCTAGTGGGAGAGGGCTCCTGAACAGCGTCGGAGCGGCCCTTCGGACTGGCTGGTGACGAACGGCGATTGCTGGTGCCCGGGGACCCTGAGACAGGGCGCCTCTGGAGGGCGCGGGGCTGCGGCCTCGGCCTGCCTGGGGAGGGCCTTCCTGGCGGCTCTTCCTGGGCCCAGAGTGCGGCCCAACGGGGGTAAAGGCCTAATGGACTGAAACAGCAGGTGAGGAGCTCGGGAGGAGGGACTCCTCTGGCTTTTAAAATGACAAGCAAGAGGGAAAAAAGACCACAATCTAAAAGACATGCTTCTGAAACCCACAGGGGCCCCTGGGTGGGACGTGCCCCCGGGAGGGACCGAGGGGACATCAGGGCCCGCGATGAACCAATCACTTGCCCCTATCTGGAATCGCTCTTTGCTTCCCTGCGCAAGGACTTACAATCCATCAAGAAAAAAGTTGGGCAAGAATTGAAAGAAACGCGGCGAGACCAGGACGGCCTAGGCGAAAGGGTGTCCACGTTGGAAGACCATGAAGCAAGCAGAGACAAAGAAATTGAACAACTCCAGCAAGAGATCATGCGCCTTAAATATCAAAACCTAGACGTCCAGGCTCACATGGAAGACTTAGAGAACAGATCCCGCCGGAATAACATACGAATCCGTGGCGCACCACCCGGAACGGAGGGATCTGATATCACATCGTACGTGCAAGGACTATTCAGAGCAATCCTGGAGATGGGCCCTGAGGTGACAATCCAACTGGACAGAACTCATAGAGTAAGACCCGCACGCTCTGCTAAGGCTCCACCACCGGACATACTCACATGTGTCCACGACTTTCGTTTGAAAGAGCGAATCCTTCAGAAAGCCAGAGCCAAAACACCAGTGCTGTACCAAGGGGCCCAATTAGTTCTTTACCAAGACCTTGCAGCATCAACACTCCAAAAACGGAAAGACTTCCGACCCATCACCGCACATTAACGAGCAGCGGGGGTGTGCTACTCCTTTTGTCATGCAGGAAGGCTTCATCAAATCAGATCTATGGAGGAGGCACGTCGAGTTTTGGCTTTGGAGGGGGGCACATCTGACCCTGCGTGCCGTGGAGGAGAGGTCCCTGGGGGTACCGGTATTTCTCCACGACGAGGCCCTGGCGCCTCCCCGGGCGACCTTCGACCAGACCTTGCAACAATAGCCAAAGAGAAGCAGGCGGTTATTAACACCCTAGCGGGCTCCTCCTCACGGCCAACCTCGCCTTGACAGAGTTTGTCCCCTGGAATTCCCGCTCTGGCCTCTTCAGCAGCAGTTTTTTTCCTCTTTCCGTCTGCGCTGGAGGCATCTTTGAACTGCAGGTGGCCGGGCCCGGGTGGTGGGGGGTGCTGCTCCACAATCCCACTAGTGTCAAAATGGACATGCCAGAAATGGACTCTATTCTCTGTTATTTTCGTTTTATTTTTCTATTGTTACAGTCTATTGAGTTTTTGGGTTATTTTTTTTTTCTTATTTTTTGGGGCCGGACCTGGTAACTGTAATTGCGTGCCAAGAGCTAAACACACTACGGCCACACGTATGATTCCTCCGTTTTACCCACGTAGCCACCACATAGCACGCTCTACTCCAACCCAATGTCGCACAAATTGAAAATACTCACATTAAACGTTAAAGGCCTTAACCACCCCCTGAAACGAAGCTCCCTACTGTCTTATTTAGAACAATCAGGGGCAGAGATATGCCTATTACAGGAGACTCATCTTCTTCCCAGAGACGAACATAGGCTCCGCTCTAGACACTTTCCATATCAATATTTCTCCTCCCAAGCGAATAAAACAGCAGGGGTGGCCATTTTAATCTCCCGACATTTTAAGGGCAAAGTTATTTCTAAAGAAGCTGAAATAAAGGGCAGACTCCTAGCATACTCTACGATTCGGCGCAGACCTAATCACAATTGCCTCCATTTACTCGCCCAATGAGAGACAAGAGGATTTCCTTAAACAAGTGGTTATGGAGACCTTAGGGGCACCAGGCCGTCTGACGTTGTTTGGGGGTGACCTAAATCTTGTTTTCGACAACATCTTGGACAGATCTGCACAACGACATGGGCAGACGGGGGCACTCTCTGAGGGGGTAGGACCTGGCTCACTAGCAGGGGACTCACAGACATTTGGAGGAACGCACATGGTGAGACCCGAGACTACACATTTTACTCCTTTGCAAACAAAACCTACGCCAGGCTGGACTATTTCTTGGGTTCTAGAGACCTAGTAACTAGGGTACAAGACGTTGCCATAGAACCCCGATCCCTGTCCGACCACTCAGCAGTGACTGTCACTATTGATCTCCCCAACAGTGACTAGGTCCTAGAAAATGGCACCTACGAGACAGCCTCCTACATCGCCCTGCTAACGTGGAGCGACTGACTAAAACTATCACTGAGTACCTGACTATTAACGACAACCAAGAAACCGCGGTTTCCAAGGTCTGGGACGCGCTAAAGGTGGTGGTGAGGGGTGAACCGAAAACAAAGAGCGTAAAGAAAAAAAGGGAAGACCTCTCCCGACAGGTGGCTGAACTTGAACGCATCCATAAGCGGACGGGGGCCCCCAGGGTATGGAGACAGCTTGAGGCAGTCAGAACCCAACTAGCAGGTCAGGACATAGATAGGGCCGAATACTCGGCACTCCGACTAAAACATTATTTCTACGTCGGGGGGACAGGGCGGGATGCCTTCTTGCCAACAGGCTGCGAATAAAGAGGCAGGAGCAGAGAGTCCAGGAGGTGGTAGACTCAGAGTGTCAGGTCCAGACAGAGGATCCGCTCATTGCAACGGTTTTTATGGAGTACTACCACCACCTATATATGGCACAGACTGCAACCGGAGGAAATCCAAACGTACCTCTGAGAGACGCACACCTCCTCCCTCTCCCCCTATCAGAAAGACAAGCTGGACAGCCCAATCAAATTAGAGGAGGTCATCTCCTGTATTACTAAGCTAAAGCTCTCTAAATCTTTCCGGCCATTTTCTATAAAACGTTTTGCCATATTCTGGCACCACTTCTCACTCGGCTGTTTAACGCCCTTTGAACGTTGGCGACCCTCCCTCCCTGGATGAAAATGGCCTCTATCACAGTAAGCCCTAAACCAGGTAAAGATAAAACCCAATGCTCCTCCTACAGGCCGATCTCTCTTCTGAATGTCGATTTTAAAATACTCACAGGTATCCTGGCGGCACGTCTCACTCCCTTACTCCCGGGACTGATCAATCCAGACCAGGAAGGGTTCATCCCACAGCACCAGTGTGGGGACAATACACGAAGAGTACTCCACCTGATAGACAAGGCCCAGAGTCACGGCCAAGAACGCATCCTCCTTTCTGTTGACGCTGAAAAAGCGTTCGACCGAGTCCACTGGCCTTATTTAGAGGCCACCCTAGGGCATTTTGGCATGGGGGATAGATTCAGGCGGTGGATCTCTAGCATGTACGGTGGCCCCACAGCAGTGATCCGAGTGAATGGCTACTCTTCTGCCCCGCTCACAATTAACAGAGGCACCAGACAAGGGTGTCCGTTGTCACCGTTACTTTTCGCCCTCTACATGGAGCCCCTGGCTCATAGAGTTTGCTCCCACCCAGATATCAAAGGAATCCCCAGCTACATCCTTACCAGCCTTCCTCAAGAAATTGGAGACATTTGGACGAGTGGCAGGGTTTAAAATAAATATCCAAAAATCGCAAGCCCTAAACTAAACAATGCCACAACAGGCGCTAACCTTACTCCAACAGGCCTTTCCCCTCCAGTGGGCTACTTCCCATATTCGGTACCTAGGGATACTCATCACCTCCACGATATCCGAGACGGTGACCCTCAATTTCCGCACACTACCCCAGCAAACACGAGCCGCGCTACGGCGCAGGCGGCAACTCACTCTCTGCTGGTTGGGGAGAATGGCAGCAGTAAAAATGGCAATTCTTCCCAAAATGTTATACCTTTTCCAGACGCTGCCATTGAATCCCCCCCCCCCGGGCTCCATCTGGGCACTTCAGACCGATATAAATCACTTTATCTGGGCTGATAAGCGTCCTAGACTCAACAGGGAACTTGTCTATAGGCCTGCCTTGGAGGTTGGATTGGAAGTCCTGGACCTTGTCCGCTACTTCCAGGCTTCACAGTTAAGAGCTTTCGTCAAATGGTCGCGGGCAGAGTCCGAAAAACACTGGTTATTTATGGAAAGGGCACTAGCTGGTCAGCCCTTATGGAGGATCCCTTTCCTCCCAATGAAGCATGCCCTCCTAACTTATATCTTTCGTCCATCTGGGCCCGCTCTAACGGCCTGGGATAAGGTGGCAGCCCATATACAACTTATGTCCTTTCCCTCTCCACTAACCCCTATAATAGGGAACCCAGATTTCACTCCAGCTCTCACAGACCCCGGTTTTTCTCTCTGGACTAAACCAGAGTGTAGATCAGTAGCACACCTATTTGACACAGAGGGCCCCGTCCCGTTTGACTCCCTCCGTCAGGACTTCAATCTTCCCGAAAGTGAGAGATGGCATTACATCCAGATACGCCACTGGGTGATGCAACCCACAGTCAGACCTGGCGCCCAAAGTCTTCTCACTCAATACGAGCGATGGTTGCTATCGGCCACGACAAACTCACGTCTCATCACACTCCTCTACAAGCTTTTGACACCGGAACGCCCACCAGTGAAATCACCGGGTCAATGGCGGTGGGAATTGGAGATTGGGAGGGAGCTGTCAGCAAAGGAATGGGATGAGATACACTACCGCGCTCGGCACACAGCCCGTAATATCCCGGGGGTCGAAACGGCTACGAAAATCATAACATACTGGTACGTCACCCACAGTAGACTGCATAAATTTGGTCCATCTAAGTCACCAAACTGTTGGCGTCACTGTGGTGCCCTAGGCACGTTAACACACATACTATGGGAATGCCCTATATTAACCACATACTGGTCCCAGGTCCTGAAAGACATTGACATTCATCTCGACACTGAACTCCCCAGATTCCCAGCCTATATTCTTCTAGGGCTCCCTAACGCACTTACCTTCCCCCTGCAGTCTTGCAGAGGTAGGCAGATAGGTCTTACATTACTAGAAGCTCTGCAGAACATTCTCATGCACTGGGGCACTCCAAATCCCCCGACACACCTGGGTTGGCTGCGGAGGCTCTGGTACATAATGGGGATGGAGCGTATTACTCTCACATTAAAAGATCAAAGCTGGTCATTCCCCAAACTCTGGAAGCCCTTCTTGGCTCTTTTGACGACGGAATTCCGAGAACTGACTAGTCCCAAGTACTTACGCCTACTTCGCTTGTCGGACTCAGAAACATAACCCTTAGCATGTGCGAGAGAAGAGGGAGGCAGGATTCTTTTTCTGATGGTTTCCATCACGATTTTATTTGCGCAACCAGGTCCGGGAGGGTTGGGTGGGGGATGGAGGGAGTTTACGGGTTTTGAATATTATTGCTGTTATCACAGAAGGTGGTATTCCCACTGGTTGCATATGCTGGTTATTTCTGAAAATAATAAAGATATTCTAAAACTAAAATCAGGCAAACTCAAAAGATCGAGGGCATTCCCTTTGGGGGTCGGGAACACAAAATATCATTCTTCGCAGTTGACATATTGCTTACGTTAACAAACCCTGGAGCATCCATACCGGCACTAGCCAAACTACTGGACCAGTTTGAACATGTTTCGGGATTTTAAATTAATAAGGACAAATCACATATCCTCAACCTGACCATAAAAGCACATGATATACCACATTTACGTGCACAAGCACCTTTTCAATGGTCGCCAACTTCCAATTACTACCTAGGCATCTCCATTAACACGAGGTTAGAAGACTGGTCGAAAATTAACTGGTCGGCATTTAGGAAAAATGTCTTGGAGGACCTGAGACGGTGGCAACCTCTTTATTTAACATGGCTGGGGTGTATTAATGTGATTAAGATGAAAGTTCTCCCCAGACTACTCTACCTCTTTCAATCTCTCCCGACACCAATCCCTGAAACAGACATTGCCCAACTCCAATCCACTCTCCGCGCCTTCATCTGGGATGGGAAACACCTGCGCATATCCAACAAACTACTGATGCTCTGTAGGGAATGGGGGGGGCCCTAGCCTGTCCGAACCTCTACGACTATTACTGGGTGGCACATCTGCACTGCATATCGGAGTGGGTGGTATGCGAAAGCGAAAAGCACTGGTTACACATGGACTAAGCGGTCACCTGCCGCCCCCTGTGGGACCTTGCTTGATTTCCGAAAAAACCACCGACCCAAAAGTGTGTATATCTCTATCTCTGCCAAAACAGTCTTAGACATCTGGGATCGCCTAGCCATTAAGAGAGGCCTCACGACCTTCCCATCTCCGAACACACACGTGGCCAGAAACCCTGATGTTTCACTAGCACTAGCGCCCTCGCATTTCCAGAATGGACACAGGTAGAAGGTAGGACCCTAAGGGAGCTATTCTCAGGACATCCCATCAAAACTTTGAGCAATGTAAGCGCAATTTCCAAGTCTCTGAAAAAGCATGGCTCCAATGTTGCCAACGAAGACACTTCACCCTTCAGGATGGAAACTCACCCGCAAGTGCACCTTCACGCCCTTCGAAAACCTGGTGCACACGTACACCGGTTTGAAAAGCTTAATCTCGTGTACCTACAAAGTACTCCAGGAATCCAGGCCTAGGTTCCCACACAGATATCAGAATCGATGGGAAAGTGATCAACACAGGACTGTCGCCCCTAAAGACTGGGAAATGCTATGGCATATTATCCCTGATGGAGCGCGATGTTGCTCTTTCATTTGTAGGGGTGCATCATAATTAGGGCTTCCGGTTTTATGGTATTTATTTTTTTAACATTTCTGTCTGTATTTATCCATATTTATTTTGTGTTTTGCGTATAAATGAAGTTGAAAAACTGTACATTTACATATTTATTTAACTGATAGACGCACACTCATACTTTGATGTCTATCGTGTTTTAGCTATTTAAGCTGTGAAATATTACATCATAATACATCCACTGGTAAATACTAGCATTATACCATAAATGTATGTTGACATATGCCATTATTTAAATACATTTCATCCTGTTTTTTAATTTCCCATGCTGTCCATATGCTCAGCTGCTGGCCTATAATTAATCAAAGACAGCATGGAGAGTCACTAAAAAGGAGCACAATTTTCTGTATTTATCCACTTTTAAAAATAAATGCAGACAGAAAACACATTGTTTTCTGTCTGTATTTATCTGTAAAAATCCGTAAAAACGGAAAACAGGGAGCCTTAATCATAATCACGGATAGTCCGCACCCACATATATTGTCGTAATAACATTTAGTTATTAGATCATATTCAGTAATAACATGTGAAAGCGTAATAATAGAAATGTTCGTGCCATGTAAAGAAACAAAGTGCCATTTGTATTCTGAATAATGTAATTTTAGTAATTGCTTGCATTTGCTTAACAAAGTGGTTTACATGTAATGATGCATTTGATTTAAACGTGCACCATATTAAAGTTGCACGTAGATGTGATTAAGTTGTGTTAACGTGTAGGATTTCATAAGTTGCTTGATGCATTTGATGTGCTTATCTTTGATGTAGAAAGGCCCAAATGAAATGTTCACCAATGCATGTATTTGAAGGGCATATGTGTTCCACTCTTATGTTGGCGATTTCTGTAGGCGTGAAATGTATTTTTCCTGGAGGCTCTCAGGCTAGGCTTGTTAGTGAATTTCATGTGCATGTTGAATTTGTTCTGTTTTCACGTTTCTCTTGTAGGTGGAGAAAGTCATCTTTGTTAGTTAGAATAACGCCTTTTGTTTTAGGAGTTAGGCTCGAGGAGGAGATGATACTATGTGTAAGGAACGCTGATAATTGGGAGACGGTGTTCTTTCTCACTGAGGGAGGCCTGGGAATCGAGGTCATCGAGCCAGGAGCTGGAAGTCGACCCCAAATGGAAAATCACCTATGAGAAGTGTTTAGCGGAATGAGGTGATCTATGGGCGTGTTCTACATTTTTGTGTTTTGTATTTGGGACAGTGTCCTGGGGTTGGGTCAGGAGAGGAGGTGAGGAGATCGAAGGAGAGAGAAGAAGCATCTTAGAACGAGCTCTGTAGCCTTTGGCTATTTGACCCATACAACGTGAGTGTACTTCTCAGGAAGTCTTCACGAGCTGACACCTTTTCCTGATCTTGCCCGGGGAATGCTAAGTAGGGATGTCACGGTAGTGGTAGTGTAGGGACAGATCGATGTTTTTTATTCATCAGCCACAGATGAAGTCTGATCTTGACGTGGGGGCAATCATTGCCTGCGTCCTGGAAATCGTCATTCTGTTCATGATTCATCATATAAAACTAGCTCGTAGGTTTGGATTTGTATTAGTTCCCATGTACTTCTAAAACCTCGTCATGAGGAGTTTGTATATTCAGTTGTTCTTGGCTTTATAATAAACCCACTAACTTGGAATTCGGAGTCTGTGATTCTTCAGAGCCATGGTTCTTAAGATTTGTTAGGTTGTTTAGTGAGATATTTCTCCCCTCAACACTTCTCAGCAGGTAACAAAGGTCCATCGACGCTACGTAGCATATCACAGCAGGAATCTGCATACTAAGTCATGTTCCAATGGAACCTCATCCCTGCACGCCTGCAAAAATCTTTCTCACCACATTAAACCTCTGCTGGCGAAGTTACAAAGCAGAAGGCACCTTCATGGGTGTATGGTGGACATGCACACCTATCCAGACTTACTGGAAAGAAATTCTAGGCCATATAGAAGGGTCCCAGGGATATCCAATCCCAGATGACCCGTGCACAGTCCTTTTGGGCATGACAGCTCCAAATCTGAAAGCCATGACACAATCAAACAGGATACTCATATGAGATATGACAGGTGCACTCAATCAAATGTAGGGACACTGTTCCTGGGGAGGAGAGAGTTAGGTTGAAGAATCAGAAGATTCCTGGGATTCTTCCTCTTTGGAAGATAAAGCCCTCACACACCCAAATGGGTGTCATGCTTCATCATTGGGCTTTTGTTCCTTTTGGAGAGCTAGAGGGCTCTTTATCGGAGATCTTCACTTCTTTTCCATTTTTGTGAGTGCAAGTATGTGAAAGTGGGGTCGTGTATGATTCAGTTAGGAGCACGGGTGGCTGGACCAAGAATAGCTCCTAGTTCCTCCCTTTTGATTGTACATATGACAGGTGCAGCCAAGCAACTAATAGCTCTGCGCTGGAAATAACAAGATATCCCCCACGTGGCGCTATGGTTCCACAGGATGTGGCACATCCTGGTACTAGAACAAATCACGGCCACTTTACAGCAAATGGATCAGAAATTCACTTCTGTATCCAAACCACTAATAGACTATATGTCACGGCTAGAACATCAATATTTCACTCCACAACGCCTTCGCACACTACATCTATTTGACTAATATGGTAGGCGAAGGGCAGAGCTTCTGTAGAGGCGCCTTGAATCTCCTAAGCAGTGACAGCAGATCTCCAAGCCCTGCCGAATGCACCCCCCCAGGGAGACAATAACTACAATGCTCTGTAGTGCACCAATACCACCAACCTGCAATGCGGCATTGCCTACTGTCCTCCCCCATCCTTGCCTTCTGTAGAGCGGCCTTCCTCCCTCACACCTCCCTGCAAAAAGTAACCCCCTATTCTTCCCCGATTTCCCCCCTTCATTACTGTTGGCTTACACAAGAAGACCACACCTGAATTGATGCTATATATGACTACCTGGTGATGTATGGAGGTCTATGTGTGTGATCTCTACTGCTTTCTTTTTTATACACCAAAAACCTAATAAAGAGATTTTTTTTAAAAATGAAAACAATAGACACTAATAGTCATCTCCAAGAAGCAAAGGATTGGTAGAATTTTCTCTTCAGCAGGTCATTAGATGTCCCAAAAAAGTTTATGCTAAACATATCTAGTAGAAACGTTTTGTAAAGTTAAAACCAGATTTTACAAGGGCAGCTTCGGAAGATTCTCTTCACTCCCCTAACATAACCGGCAGGATCGAGTTTACTGAATGCTTTGCTCCATCCAGCAGCCTCAGGCTGTCCAACAAATATTTATGTAACTCGGGCGGTTATTTTACTTAAGAAACGCGTCTTCACCGACTAGGGGAGAGCTCGTCAACTGGAAGCTGTTGAAGGAAAGATTCTTCAGCAGAGACATGTGTTGGGATGTTGCACATCTCACAGCTGCTGGCCGAAGATTTCTATGTCTTTATTTATAAGAAAGTTTACTGAGTCTATATAATTGTTACACAGAGTTGTAAACTCGTTAAAATGCAGGAAGTCAGGGACATCTTAAGGATTTTGGGGGCCCTGTACCAAACGTATTTTGGAGGGCCCTGTGGGGGAGGGGAGGCCTGTTCGGAACAGCTTTGAATTTATGATCCAATTTCTGCTTTTTCAAGCCCTCTGTGGCCAGGTCCCTGCGAGTGCACAGGCACCCTCATCCAAATGCTAAATGTTTACATCTAATGTTTACATCTAATATTCGGGGATAGTGGCATATGCTTTCAAAATTGTAACACAGCAGCAGCTCACTAACATTACTACAAATGGTCTCTGCGACCCCCTGACATTTATCATATGTGAGGTCCACTTTTGATCTAAAATAAACTTTTTTTTATGGATGTTGCATGAAATATAAACACAACATTTCTCTGTAAAATGTCTGTAATAGACTCTCATACATCACCCACATTAAAAATAAATGAAAGGAAAACAGTGGTTAAAACAATCTGTTCACGATAATTCAAGGTCATCAGGGAAACCTCTGCAGAACAGAGTTGGCTCTATCAGACTTGAATAGTGCCTTGAAAGCATTTGCTCAAGTTTCACGAGAACTGTCAGTCATCAATGGAGTGCTTATATATAATGACAGATATGTCCCACCCACAATGTTAAGAGAGACACTTGTCAGGTTAGCTCATGAAGGCCATTTGGGTGTTAATAGCACATCCAATTGTTTGAAACAATTTTATTGGTGGCCATCCATGGATTGTCAGGTAGTTACATGAGTTAATGGATATACAACCTCTTTACTTTCTGACAAACATTGGAGAGTTTATGAGACCCCATCACTCATGGTTCCCGTTCCAGAAAATGTCTGGGACAAAATTGCCTTCGATTTTGCTGGCCCAATTGATCTCTTACCATCTGCGAAGAGATACACGATTGTTCTGATTGACTATTTTTCAAGGTGGGTGTACATTGACTTTGCACCTGCTCCTAATACTGACTTCATGATCAAATTCTTGGAGAAAGTTTTCAGCATTGAAGGTGCTCCCAAGGATTTCGTCACTGAGAATTGAACACACTTTACTTCATCCCGCATGACACGTTTTATTGAATCTTTACACATCAAACACCTCCAGGTGGCTCAGTATTCACCCACTTAGAATGGTTTGGTGGAGAGCAGCGGCGGCCCCTCCATTAGGGTGGAGGAGCGTCGCCCCCCGCTACCACCCAGAAAATAAAATGATAAACCAGTTTTATTATCATTTTATTTTAATCCCTCTGGACACGCCCCCAGGACTCTGACAAGTTTTGGGGGCGGGCTCAGGGGGATGACACTGTGGTGGGGGAGTGGTAGTGCACTCCCTTGTCCCTTCTCGGTGCATGAGGGTTTGGCTGGCTGTTTCAGGCTGGCCAAACCCTCACGCACAGTGAAGCTTTCTCCAGCCCCAGCTGCATTACTGGGGCTGGAGAAAGCAGGCACAGGCGCTCAGTCTGCCTGAGAGCGCAAAGTCCCAGCGCTCAGGCCAATCCTGACGCTGCTTTCCTACAGCATAATGATTGGCCGCAGTGCATTCTGGGAGCCTGTGCCCAGAAGAGCACGAAGCAGCGGACGGCGAAGCGATTGGGTAAGTACGTTTCATTAAAACTATTTTTATTTTGTTTCTATTTCTGGATCTCATACCAACCCATGTAATTCAAATGTCTGTGGAAGTTCACATTCTCCAGGAGACTTTCCCACTAATGATGTGGTTACTAATTCTGCTGATTACAGACCACTTCGGAATGCTCCTATACCTACTAGATTTAGAGATTTTTATTTGAACTAGTGCAATCTATTTAGTTCATTCACACGTTTGTTACTTTTGTTTTTTTTTATTTTTTTTATAAGGGGTGTAGGAAGCTGGCTCTGTGTATGGTATGCCTCTATGTGGTTATACCGTGCACAGAGTCCAAGGCTTCCCCAAAAGTGTACAGGGATCAATGTAAAACCCAAAATGCCCTATTAGTGGTAGTGTGGGCGAGCAGCCTTAGGACTAACATAGAGGAGTGTGAGACATTTATTGCACAACATTGACCAATAATGGACACACGACTCAAAAAGAAGATCCACACCAATTTTAGAAAAATAAGCTTTGTTTGTACTTTATTTTAAGAGCAAGATCTTCGCAATAAGGTAAGTACATTTTTAAAGATAAATACTTTTCACTTTCAAAAGTCGACACAGAACAATTTCTGAACAGGTCAATGTTATCCTACGGGGAAAACAATATTGCAGTTGAACAGGTAAGTATCACCCTTACAGTTCAAGTCTTCGGGACCAAAGGTCAGCAAGGGACAAGGGTCTGGTGAGTACCAAAACTGCACCACACGCAGCACTGGGGCGTCCGGATGCAGAGGTCAAAATCGGTGTTCGGTCCAATGCGTTTCAATGGAGACTGGGGGTGCTTGAAGCCGCCCTGCTTGCAGGTAAGTAAATCGGTTGCACTGGCCAAGCTTTGGGGATTTGGTCAAGCACAGGGGGGCCACAAAGCAGCACCAAACATACACCACAAGCGGCACAGGGGCAGCCGGTGCAGGGGCAAATTCAGCGTTGGGCGCCCAATGCTTTTCAGTGCTGTTTCTGCTTTCGACAAACAGGCTGCAGGAGTTGCACCAGAGTTTGCAGGAGGGAGACCAACAACAGCAGAGGTAAGTAGAGATGTAGGGGGCGTAGGGGCACCACCGATTCATTTCACCAAGGCGGAGGGGCTTTGGGTTCAGGAGTGCATTTCGATATCAGAGTCTTCTTACCGGAGCTTGTGGGGGTCAGGGGAAGCCTCTGAATTCATTCTGTAGGCCTCGTCGTAAAGTTCAACGCTGGATTCAAGATCAGGATCACTGGGGAGACTTCACTGGACAGGTGAGCCACTCAGACTCGGGCCGTGGGCGTCAGGTGCGGAGTGGGCAGGAGTTGCAATCCAGCTGGATCTGGAGCTGTTGGAGTTGGATTCTTCTTGACAGGGCCGCTGATTCTTCTTGACAGGGAGATCTGGTCTTTGTTGAAGAGCAAGCAGGCTTCCTTGAGATTCTGGAAGTCGCTGGCCACAAGACAGGTGTCATCTTCTTTGCAGAGTCTTTAAAGCTGGAGACAGGCCGGTAGGGCTGGTGCCAAGTCAGTAGTTGTCTTCAGGCTTTGCTGCATGGCGTCTTCTACATCCTCCTTCTTCATAGGTCACAGGAATCTAGTTTTTAGGTGTGGGGGAGCCCTCTAAATACTAAATTTAGGGGGCATTTTAGGAAAGTAGTAGGTAGGGCCAAAGGGCCCCTTACCTGGGGGGACTATACCCACTATTATGCCACCCTCCTGTGGGAGGGGGCATGGACCTAGCCCTGATTGGAGTATTCCCCTCATCTTCAAGATGGAGGGGACTAAAAAGTGTGCTTAACTTCACTTACTCTGCCTGAGGTTGTGTAGTTGGAAAAGGTGGGCACACCTCCTAGCATTTCTGAGTTTTCTCGTCGGTTTTTCTGCCCAAAGTGTGGGTGTAAACCGGGGACTGCCATCTGCTGCTAGCAGCAGAGGCTGGGGGTCGCATTACAAAGGTGGCAGGCCTTTTAGGCTTCCCCTTTGAGCACTGGCCCATCTTGGGGGAGGAGGTGTGACACCTCTGCTCAGGATGTGCATTGTTTCTGGTCCCAGAGAGCAGAGGCTCTCCACCCAGGGGGGGATAGAAACATGTCTGTGTGTGGCAGGCTGTCTGAAGCCAGTCAGTGCCCTCACCAGGGTTGGTAGGTTATCAGGGGGCACCTCTGAGGTGCCCTCTGAGAACATATTTTAATAACACTCACACTGACATCAGTGTGGATTTATTACAAGGAGCTGTTTGGTACCAAACACTCCTGGTTTCAGTGAAGCCATCAGTGTGCTGGGGAACTTGAGTTGTCGAGTTTCCATCCCATGTACTCTTTATGGCTTCCCTGGCACTTACAATATTTAAGAATTTACTTAAGTATTGTAAGGGCATATCTACTCAGGCAGATACACCCTCACCCGTGGTATAGTGCAGTCTGCCTTAGGGCTGTAAGGCCTGCTAGAGGGGTGACTTACCTATACCTACAGGCAGTGCTGGCTGGCATGGCACCTGTCGACTTTGACATATTTCTCCTCATAAGGGCATGCAAGCTGCAAGGGCAGTGGCATGGTCCTAGTGCGGGGGGTCCCAGTGGACCCTCTTCAGCTTCCCGGCCCTATGTACCCAGGGTACCACTTACTAGGGACTTACAGGGGGCAGAAGTACCAATTGTGGATATGTTTTAGGGAAGGAGCACTGGCACAGGGCACCAGGTTGGCAGGGACCCTGTGCACTACAATTGAAGCCACATCAATTACCAGGCACAGAGTGGGGGCTAACCATGCAAAAGAGGCACTTTCTCACTAGGGGGAAGGTGATGTTACGTAATGCTTTTACTGTTTATTACATTGCACTGTAATGGTATGTTTTATTGTCACCTAACTTCTGAATTGTTATTGGTTGCAACTGCGTTCTGCACTCCGGAACTCATCTCCATGAAGGTTCTATGCAACGGCTCCTTTTGGCAGTTGCTTCGGGACTTTCGTGGAGGAGGGCTCCAGTGAGCTCCTTATTTTAATGACTAAATCTTCAACTAAACCGTTCCCGGGTTTGGAGAATTTGTCTACCATAATAAGGCCACAGGGATATTGTGAAATGGCGCCTATTTCACGAACACGGCTGCGGGTGATCAGCGTGTCGGGAACACAGGGTCCTTTCTTTGTAACCAGCTCTTAGAATAGTTTCACCCACCTGCAGGCTCTTCTGTGACTCATGAGCACTCGATGCACGAGGTCCTTTAATCTCTGAGCCAAAGACAGGAATCCATTTACAGCATCTGATGAGGCCATTAATTGAAAACAATCCGTGCCTTAGTCGCCGCATGGAGCCTTCCAGTTCTCTACTGAGAGGAAGCTGCAGGCACCCACAGGCCACTCTGTTGACCTGCAGGTCACAACATTGTGGACAGGGAGACTTCTTCAAGCAGAGCTGGCAACGCAGGGTAGAGAATGGCAACAATTGTAACAAGCATTGGCAAAGCCAATAGGTCTCAGCAATTACAATGTCTTTTAGCCCCATGTTAGGGAGTGGAGCAGATGTGGTGTGGTGTGGAATTATGTAGGTTGGATTGGAATTGTTTGTTGTGGAATTGTGTGGCATGGAATTGTGTGGTGTTGAGTGGAGTTATGTGTAGTTGAATTATGTGGTATGGTGGGCAGTGGAAATATGTGGATAGTAATTATGTGGTATTGAGTGTACTGGAATTATGTGGAGTGGTATTATGTATCCTGGAGTGTAATTATGTGGAGTGGTATTGTGTGTTGTGGAATAGCATGTAGTGGAGTGGAATTATGTGGTGTGTTGTTGAATTTTATGGCATGATGTGGAATTCTGTGTTGTGGATTGGATGTAAGTGGTGTGTAGTGGAATTGTGTTGCGGAGTGGAATTATGTGGTGTGGAATGGAAATGTTTAGAGTTGAATTGTGTGGCGTTGAGTGAAATTATGTTGAGGGGAATTATGTGGCATGGTGCATAGTGTATTTATGTGGATTGTTGCTATGTGGCATAGCTTAGATTTATGTGGGGTGTATTTATGTGGTATTGTGTAGAGTGTAATTTTGTGGTGTTACAAAACATTTTAAAAACGATAAATTCCATAAAATTGACTATCAGTGTCCAAATCTTGTACGATTGTTACTGGAATTCCTTGCTGTCACTGTTTTTTTTATTTTTTTTACTAGGGCATTTTTTAAAGTTCCAATACACACTTTCATACCGGGATCAGTTGTAGAATGGTGTGCTGCTCAAGGACAGCGCCTACCCTCTTCAATCTTTTGTGACATTTCTCTGTAAAGGAGGGAGAATGTTGAGCTATACCCGTGGACATGGCCGGACTGGTGATACCGGGCAATCCCCCGGTAGGCCGGAAGGGGTGTGGGCCGGTTTCTTCTCAGGGAGTAGGTTTTGTTATTGGTGCCGATTTTTTTTAAAATCGGCACCCTGCCAGCAACAACATCAGAAGGCCGTCCTGCGAGGCCCAGGCCTGGGTCCAACATCCCTGACAGAGAGAAAGAGACTGTCTCTCTGCTCTGCACAGTCCACTCTGACCTCTGCTCTGCCGGAGAAAAAGCACAACTGCCGTTGGTGAGGTGAGCTCATCTCACGAATGGCAGGAGTACTTTTTACCCGCACAGACAGAGGTGCAGTAGTTGGGTTGAATTTAGTAGTACGTGTGCGTCACACACCCACCACTAAATTCAACCCAAGTTACCATGTGCTGAATTGTGCAAGGGGAAGAAAGTAGTGCAGCGCTATATTTATTAAAAATGTTATACAGCTGCTGTCATCCCTGCACTGAAGCAGAAACATCAATAAACATTCTTTGAGTTAACCAATATAAATTAATTAGAATTTTAATCCATACGACCTAATACAACTTTTGGTTCAGATTCATTTAGAATACAAAAATTTTAGCCATAATATATTAGTTTTAAAGAAATAATAATTTAGGATTGCCCATATAAAACAGGTTTCCTTTTCTAGCCTCTCAAATGATGGCAACTGCGTGCACACTGCGCAGGGACAAAGTGCGCGCAGGCCGTGCCCGCTTGCACTTTCGGCGCCACGTGGCCACCACCACTTGTGGCCAGGGGCACTGAGGCACCTAACCTGCCTTAATGTAGGCAGTGACATAGGAGGGGGCACAGATCATTAATTGGTGCGACGCACGAGTCTGACCAATGATCTGTGCCTCCTCCCCAAGTTCGCCCGCCTTCACTGCAGAGAAGTGAGATGCCTGGGGCTCCGACTGCACTTCACACGCAACTGGCAACATAAGGTAAGTAAAAAAACAATACATTTTTGGACATCAGTGTTAAAAACGTTACGTACACTACCAGTGTAGGTAACGTTTTTCACACGAGTCAGTTCAGGGTTGTCGCTCGAAGCAGTTGTAAGGGGGCAGCTTTAACAGGGACCTGGCCCAGTTTGAACTTTACACTGACATGGGTCAGAAATTTGGTTGCTTGCTTCTGTGGTTCCCGTTAGGATTGGAGGCATTTCTTGACTGATTTAAAGGTAAAACCTCCAAAGGAAAACTGTGCTTACTCATGTGCAAAAAAAGAAGTACTAGGCAGTGACGTAGGTGCGTGTGTACCAGTCCACGGGCCTTAGTGCAAGGAAAGAAGTGGCCACCACTGGCAGCTGTTTGAAATGAAAATACGGCACAAATCAGGGTTCAGTGGACCTCTAGGCCCGTGCATTCGCACCTGCTGTACCAATTGAACCTACGCCTAAGCTACGACGGGCAAAACATGTTCTTACCTCTGTGGTTACCGACTGCTGGCACTACCAACGGAATCCACTGGCAACAGGGTCGTGATGATCTGAAAGGCAATCTGACAGTGCAAGAAGGGCTGGACTGACAGCTAGCTCAGTGTGTTGGTCAGGTTTTTGTCTGATAGTGGGCCTGTTGTATGATCTGGTAGGCCGCTTTTTACTACCGATTTCACTGATATTATCACAAGCATTGCCTGTAGCAAGCACACAGGGCCGGCTCTAGGGCAGTGCGATCGGTGCCTGGCGCCCTGTTTGCAAGTATATTTTCATTTTAAAAGCACCAGCAATTTTCAGCTATCAATAAAAACGTCAAGATCACTCCAGTGATTAATGTTCCTGCTGGAGAGAGATCAGAGGTTTGACTAGTGGAAGGTTTAACTCATTGTAAGGTAGTTAAGTGGGTTAATATGCCTGTTGCAAAGAATGTGTACCATGCAGATCACAAAGTGCATATAATGTAAATAGGTCAGTGGGTTACTGCTTGTGTTCCAGGGATCCTTTAGTTACTTGCAGTTTATAAGTTAACATCCTAATATAGCATAGTGAGCTATTAACTGTCACCAAAGAGCTGCATGCAATCTCCAAGATATAAATTGGAGCTATATGTCTTTTTGCCCTGTCTTTCATTATCCTAAACTTGCAAAAAGGGTTCATTTAGGTAGAAATCTATTCTTATTATTAAACAGAACCCCTAACAATGATGTTATGTTTTAAATCCAGAATTTGTGCTTTTCCAAACCAAGGACTCTTAAACTATACTGCTTACCAGTAAAGATGACATGTGACTCCTACACCTGTCTTATGTAACATTCTTGTACACTGATTTACACACCTATGATTGTCTCTGTGCCAATGTGTGTGTGTGATTTAAAGTGCTCTGACACCCTAAACTAGTATGAGTGGCGCAGTGGCGCTATAAAACTTAATCAGAGAGAGTGGTTATAGAGACTTGAGGAGCACTGTTAAATGGTGGTAGTAAGGGAATCCGTGGTAGATGTGGTCATTGGGGGGCGCCAACAAACATTGTTGCACAGGGCGCCACCAGTGCCAAAGTCAGCCCTGCAAGCACACATGCATGCGTCACAAAAACCTGCCAAACCCCTCTACAGTATGTCTAAACAAATACAAAACCGCCCGGATTTGCAAATGTGGAACACTTTTAGCTGCCTGATTCCATAGAGGGAGATCAATTTTTTTTTGGTGCAGGGCCTACTTTCTGTCCCAGTACGACCCTGGCTGGGGGAGAAGAAAGTTAGTTTGTTTATTTCTCACATGACAATTGTACCTGCAGGTAGCTGCCATCTCAGATTTTCACCGACAGCATAGCTGCCAAGGTTTCAGGTTGCCATGTGTGGCATTTTCATTATTTTAGCGTAATTATGAGTGACATTTCAAATACAAATGACAGTCTGTCAGTGTAGAACTACCATCCTGCCTAGGTTGATGCATGTATTCAGAGGGCAAAGCTTGCCACAGGTGCTCTCAAATTTCCAGGATTGCCCAAAAGAGATTGAAAATGTCTGCTATGGAAGGGCCACTACACACATGTAACTATTCCACATCCTATCCCCTACATTTGGCGGGCCAGGCTGCTGATTACACACCACTACTCCTGCGGCAGCCGCGCGGGCTCTTCTGAATCTGCAAACTGAACTCTGTGCCACAGCCCGGGCGGGGCCCTCGTTAGTGCGTGTGTTTCCTGGCTGTAGATACGGCAAATTAAATCACGAGATGTAACATCAGTGACTTTGCTGGTTACTCGGCCACAACGAGTAAAGGGTTTTCTGGCGCAGAATCAGGCCACAATGTCTGAATGGCTCTTTTTATGTCGCCTTGGAGGAAAGTTGTATACGGTCCTCAGGAGTGGGAGAGGGGGGTGACATCGTCTTCGGCTGCACCTCCTTTCCACCCTCGTGATGCCATTAAACTAAAAAAATAAATAGGAACCCACATCAGTAACGGTGGACCTGGCGCTCTTTGCGGGGTCACCCCTAAACATTTTTTGCCTTCACTCCTGTTTTATGAAGCCCTTTTTGTTGGCTCTTGGGGCTCTGTGCACTTAACCACCGCTAACCAGTGCTAAAGTGTTTGCACTCTTTCCTTTAAACATGGTAAAATTGGCTTACGCACTATTGGAAGGCTTTAATTTACATGCAAGTCCCTAGAAATGTGGTTCTACATGTACCCAGGGCCTGTAAATTAAATGCTGCTAGTGGGCCTGCAACACTTATTGTGCCACCAACTTAAGTAGCCTATTTAAACATGTGTCAAGGCCTGCCATTGCAGTCGGTGTGTGCAGTTGTAAAACTGCCATTTTGACCTGGCAAAATGAATCTTTTGCTAGGCCTAAGAAGATTCTCTTTTAATGCATATGTCACCACTAGGGCAAGCCCTTCCTAACCGTCCATAAGGCAGGGTGCAGTATGCAGAGTGCAGTGTATTTAAATGGTTTGGCATATACTTTAAGTTTTATATGTCCCGTAATAGGCGAGGCTCATTTGCTACCCTTGTTCTTTGTGTGATTATTAGAATTTTTCACAATCCCATGACTTCAGTGATGTAACATTGATGGCAGCACCCATACTCTGAAAAGTGTTCCAGTGCCACTGGCCTAGGTGCCTTTGTGTGAACCTTTCATGCTTTTCTGGCCTGGGTGCCATGTGTGACGTTTCCATGCTTTCTGGTCTCAAGAAGGCGTCAGTTTTTGGCTAAAATATAGGTGTACCTTTGTTAGTAGGTAGTGCCTTACATCAAAACCCATGGGTGGTTGCTTGGGGAACTCCAACAGCTCACCCATTAAACACACTCTTGACACAAATTAATGCAAAGTAGTGTGAAGTGCGATTGAATATAACACTTGTTTGAGATGAAGTACGTTATTATGTTTTTACAGTATTTCATATTAGGAAATTGCTGCAGGTCATGTTAACTGTTTAAAATGTCAAAATGCCCACAATCATAATGTTGTGCACTGTTGCACTTTACATAAGATGCTTTATTTTAGCACTGTTTACAAAACTCAGGATATAAAAATCATTTTATGTTTGCACATTGTCTTGTATATTTTTTCCTCTAAACCTTTGCACAATTATTTGAGTTTAAGTGCATTTTTAAATGTCTTTATACTATTTTATATTAAGAATAAATCTGTTATATTTAAATTCATGTTTCGTGCTCGACATTTCATTTTTTGGTGTTCTCTGTAGGAATGTCTGTGATTTATGACTGTTTTGACTGGGTATCCTGGGGCACCATAAGGTCATCATTTACTATGCTTTAAAAGTTAATACAATTAAATATTTATTAATGAAAAATGTTTTGAAAAATGCATTGTTTTGGCCTTTCAGTCTCCAAAATTTCTTAGGGGGAGAACCCCCCAAACTCCCCATAGTAGTGGTCACTCACTGCGCTTGCTCACTACACACCGAATGGGGGCTGGTTTCACTTATACTTTGTGCTCTCTTATTCACTACATTTGTGTCTATTTTTGGTGCTCTCTGTAAGAATGTTTATGGGTACATATGACTGGGTAACCTGGTGCTCTTTAAGGTTATCATCTACTATTTACTGTGCTTTGAAAGTTAAAACAATTAAATATGTGATGAAAAATGTGCTGTAAAATGCACCATTTTGGTCTGTCTTTTTCCAAAACTTTCTAGGGGGGAGAACTCCCCCAAACCCCCCTAGTAGTCCTCTGGCTCGCTCGCTATGCGCTGGACATGGGCTGGTCCGGAAACATTTGCCAGGGCTGCTTTCAGTTCCCAGTCCGGCCCTGGAGACTGATGTATCGGTTTGTTGTGAAAGGTGTGGGGTTTCCTTCGAGGGGCGTCTCAGTGCCACTTGCTGCCATAGAACCCTTATGGCTAGTGTTGTGATTGTGAGCTTGGCTTTACAGGGAACTCTGGACAACAATTATGGCCTGCATTCGTTGATTGCATGCCCTTGCTTACATCCAGTAGGAAAAATGGCACAACAGGTAAGAGACACGTGTTCGGAGCGAGGGAAGATTGAAATTTGTTTCACGGATGGCAGTTCATGCGGTAGATTATTAAAACAAAACTGGAACTGTGTCACCACAGTTGGCAGACAATCAGACAATTAGGGGGAAAAACAGCTGATTGCAGGTTTAAACAAGATGACGGGGATGGCTTGTTTATTTTAGTGCTCTGAAGCTACCGAAGCACATTACAGGAGCCCAAACAAAGTCCAAAACTTTAGAGAGTTTCAAGTTTCACAAAGACAGGCACAGGCGTTGCTTGGCAACCCTTAGAGCAGCCCATCTAGGGAAGGTGGTGGCTTGGATTAACCAGCTCAGTGTCAACACTTGATATATCACATAATCCAGCTGATTTCAGAAATCAAACAAATAAGGCTCGTATCAAATGCCATCAGCCCATGTCGTAGGCAGGCCAGCTAGCACCTTCACTGCCTGCTGATGGGAAATATATCCAGAGGGGAAAGAATTCCTCAAATTCTTGCATATTAATGCACTATGTTGCAGTTAATGATGCTTGCCGAAACCCAACTCCCAGCTCATCAGTTCAGATCCAGTGGCTAATCACTTCGGATCACGCTTACACTGCGGTACCCAGTAGGGAAACAGATGTCCGGTATGCCGCTGACCGCGCCTTCTATTGGCCTGGCTAAGACCAGTTACTGCAGAGATAGGGGTTCTAAACAACGGGAGCTGTAGATACCATGGTTAGAGATGGGCGAGCAAACAGCTCACGCAAAGCTTTGAAAGTGTTTGTAATGTAGATCATGAAACAAACATCACGCAAAATATGATATGGTTTATAAAATACTCGAAGAGTGTATTTCTTCAACATGTTGAAACTTTGATATTAATACGTCACATTATGGCACAGCACTGAGAGGTATTTGTTCAAAGTGATAGTTTTTAAATGTTTTTAGAAAAGTGCAAAGATTCCTTGCAGTCGGAGGTTCAGGACAGGAGGAGAGAATGTAGCGTTAGTCCAGAGCTGCTGACTATGGAGCTGGGAAACCGGGTTCGAGTTTCGGCGTTGGCACAACATCCTGTGATCTTGGGCAAATCAGTTAATCTCCCTGTTTGTACAAAAACGACTGTGTCCTTATGTAAAGTAACTGGATGCTCACGTAAAGTGCTCTTTCGGCATCGGCACAACATGCTGTGATATTGGGCAAATCACTTACTCTCCCTGGGCCCGATTCACAAAGGTAAACTGAGATGAAAGTCTAACTTTAGGACTTTCGGTATTCATAAAGGGCATTTTCGAGTAGTAAAGTTCGATTTTTTTTCTCAGTTTACCTTAAGTTTTTGTCTTAAGTTTAACTGAGACTAGACTTTTGGTCTTAGTTAAACTTAAGACCAAAACTTAAGTTAAACTGAGACAAAAGTCTAACTTTACTTCTAGCAAATGCCCTTTGTGAATACCGAAAGTCGTAAAGTTAGACTTTTGTCTCAGTTTACCTTTGAGAATCGGGCCCACTGTTCCTACAAAAACTAGCGTGTCCTTGTGTAAAGTAACTGGGGCTCATGTAAAGTGCTCTAATGATACATTCGGATGGTGTTCCTGTTATATAAAACTGCATTTCAATTTTTTTAAAACAGGTAACGGGGCAAGTGATTAGGTTTATAAAATACTCGAAGAGTGTATTTCTTTAACATGTGGAAACTTTGATGTTAATACGGCACAATATGGCAAGGCACTGAGAGGTACTTGTTCAAAGTGATAGTTTTGAAATGTTTTTGTGTAAAGTATCAGTAGCTCACTTAAAGTGCTGGTTCAGCGTTGGCACAACATGCTGTGATATTGGGCAAATCACTTAATCTCGCTGCTCCTACAAAAACGAACGTGTCCTTGTGTAAAGTAACTGGCGCTCACGTAAAGCGCACTCATAATACATTCAGGTGGGGTTCGCGCTATATAAAACTGCATTAAAAAAACAAAAGAGACTGCGGTCAGAGCGAGTGAACTGAAAACATGAGCACTGTATGGAGCGTTCCAAGGCAAAGAAAAAAAGTAGCTCCCAAAATGGGGTCAGTGGATGTTTACAAGTACTTTGTCCCTGCTGTGGGGGAAGGCCAAACACAGGAGAGGCATGACGCATTCATGCAATGGACAAATGGGGACAAAGGATTTGAGAGCGACGATGGAGCAAGCAAATGGAAAGCTTATGCGAGGGCCGAAGCCCACAGATATAACACAACACGTCTCTTCGTCTACCCGAGACCTAAATAGTGTGGAACAAACGGTATGCCGAGAGTGTTTTTATATATTCATGCATTATTTTGTAAAACACTTCATTGTTGAGGCTTGAAAGCACTTAATCGTTAATCCCTTATGCTCTTGGTGTCTGGGGCCATGCTGGGAGGTGCCACGGAAGCAGGCTGGTCGGTTTGCCTGTAAAAGAATGCCTGGATGGGAAATGTCCTCGCCTTGGGGCAGGCTGCTCCAACGAGTTGGGCTACCAGTAGCTCGCAGGCTGTCTCTGAGCAGCTGCCTGTCAGCTGTATTCAAGGCTTTGCAGGCTCCCTGCCTTCTCAGGACTGCACGTCAGTACACTGTGCACCTGGCTCTGTGGGGGCTGGAAGCTGACAGTGCAAGAGCAGCAGGCAGGACGCCATTTTGAAAAAAAATATCATGCTTCTGCCTGAAAAAAGGAACACATCAGCTCACAGCATGGTGTTTGAAAACTTCCACTAGGAAAACATATTGCCTCCATGAATTTCTGACTTCACACACAGAAATGATCAAATTTTACATGACTGTGTTAGCTGTTAAAGACCATAAAATAGAGTCTATGATAAAGGTGTGAATAATTTCTTTTCCATTATTAACTTCCGGTCCTCAGCCAACATTACTTTTTGTGCTGGGACACTCAGGGCTATAGTCATAATGGGGAAGGTGGAACTTCAGGTCCCACAATGAAAAGTGCTTCTAGCTTCAAAATCGGATCTGGCTGAAAGTGGCATAAAATAGATGGAGGCACTTTACAGCACAGACAGCATGTTCTGCCACAGCTAAAGAAAGAGTAATATTTGTCAAATCACAACTTGTTTTCCCTTTAAAGAAAAAACCCAGACACCAGTCGTTTCTAGAGCATTTAACTTTAAATATGCAAATCACTACCACACGCAGATGTACGCCTGCCACGTGACATTGCGTCATGTGTGACACCTTCAATAGTCTGGTCGTATTAGCCAAGCGCATTATGCAATTGGTAAGTATGGGCATAAAAAAACCTAGGCATGCAAAGTGCCGCCGGCTAAATACCTGAGACTGAAAGTACCACCCATGCATGGTGCATCCAGCCAATTGCAGATTAGGAAATATTTTGTCACTGAGATGGAGGTGATTCATTATAAATTCTAAACATCCTTCCCAGTGGCGTAGCCAGTGTGTCATGGGCCCTAGCGCAAAGAAGGAAATGCCCCCTTCCAGACGCTGCTTGAACTGTGCCCCTCAGACCAGTGCCGGATTAAACCCTGTGGAGGCCCCTAGGCAGTCAAAATTTCAGCCTCCTTCCCCCCCTCACAAATTATCTCTTAATAGGTTTTAATTATACACACCAACAATTTTAATAAACTAATTTCATTACACAAAACTAAACATTAACAATTATTGTTATTAAACAAAAATAAAACATTTTTAATTTAAGAGAGACAGCAAACAATATTTACACTTTGTTCAAGAAAATGAAAGGATTCTAAAGTCTCAGCCAAAAATGAGTAAAAATGCCTGAACAAGATAGATTTGTTCTATTACGGTAGAAATTAGACAGTGAAGTTAATCAAACTTCATTATAACTCAGAAGAGCTAACTCAGTAACGCAGGCGTCGGGTATATATACTCGTCGGTGTTCTCAAAGCTTCTACTTGCGAATATTCTACTAGGGTTTGGAGTCGACGGGAACTAGTGACACACTAATTCACAGAAAGCTTCGCTTCTGGAGGTTTCTCGTGCGCACTCTAGTGGGATAACATTGAACTAAGTAGTGTGCACGTCGACTGCTAGATGGAGATGTCCATCACTACTGGACATTACACGTACGTAGTTTGCACAGGATTTTTTTTTACAAAATGACAGCTGCCAGATGATGAGCTTTTAAGAGACAAACTGTTATGTGAATCTGATGTCTTTGGTTTATGTACTTTAAGCTATTAATGGCTATTGAGTCTTTAATGTAAAGTTTTCGTTTCTTTGAGTTGATTCATTTATTCCTATCTTTTGGAAACAATTTAAGAAATCTTGGTTGTAATTTTCTTTCAAGATCAAATCAATATTATTTTGATCCGTTGTCGCGGGGCCCCTAGAAGGAGTGGGGCCCATAGGCCAGTCACTACTTTGCCTATTTCCTGGGACTGCCTCAGACCTCTGAGCCCCGGTGCCATTGCACCTGCTGCACAAACTGAAGATACGCCCCTCTCCCTCACTTTTTTCACTCTAGAGTGTGAATAGAGCAGCGCGTGCACAAGTCTTGCTAATGATGAGTGATGACAGGGTGGACATTAAGTAACTGTGGGCGGGTCCAACATTCAAACCTCACACCTCTTGCTTTTTCCCTGAGGGGAACGGGAAGAAAAGTTAGGAGAAGAACACCAGGAGAAAGAAGCGGACAAGAGGTCACAGAAGGTGGGCTGAGACCAAAAAGGAAGTCTGCAAAAATGGAGTGGAAGAAAGGTTAAAGAGACAAGCGAAAAATAGATGAAGAAATCAAGAAAAAAAAAAAAAGAGAATGGAAGAGCTAACATACTAATAATGAGGAGGGAAACAGTGGAAAGCGCTGAGCCCTGAGCCTCAGGACAACTGAGGCAAAAGAATAGGAGAGGTAAACAGTGACATGAATTTAGGAGAATGAGAGAGATTTGAGGGAAGGCACTGGGAAATGAAGGCGAGAGAAGCACAGAGGGAGAGATCAAGGTGAGAGTGAAGTTGGGACATTGAAGTGAGATATTGAGAGTCAGAGATCGCATTCTTGTAGTGCAGAACATATAAAAGGATAAACAGAACCACAAGAACCAGAATGCAAAGACAAAACCCCGGGCTCGATGACCTATGCAGGCATGGAACTGGGAATAGGGCCAGGCACGGAGCCAAAAGCAGCCTTGGTAAATTTTGTCAGACCAGCCCCCATACTGCATGTAGCAAGCGAGCGAGCCTGACGACTGCAATGTGGGCTAGGAGGCGTCACCCACCAATAATTTTGGGGAAAATTGCCAATTACTATGAAGATGAAGACCACACTGTACAAAGCACGTATATCAACCTGACTCTTATTCTGGACTGCCCCCCGGGACCAGGTAGATATATTTTTTACTTGTCACTGCTGAATTATATTAGCCTGCTGCAGTCGTCTCTTATGTACCTGCTTTGGTTGCCTGCATTTTGTTTGTCTTTTCAATTAACATGATTTTTTCTGTTGTCTTACTGTTTAAAGTTTGATTTCAGAATGTAGGTCCCAACATATGAAGGTGGGTTTGCAAACCAGTCTAGTCTCTGATCATGAACCCCAACTAAGTTTTGGAAAGCGACTGATGTATTAATCAGTGGCATTACAAAATGCCCATTTGCAGGGATGTTATGTTGCTATGTTAAAATTAAAATTATTTATAGAGCTGTCCCAAAGATGTTATTGTCAACTATACCTTCATAATCTGACAATTATATAGAATGACGTAAGAAAGGCTTCTCTGAAAGGGTTTGCACAGTGGCACTTTAAGCAATTCTTAGAAGACTTTGAGAAAGGCTCCATTTAAAAAGGAACCGCACGGTGGCACTTTACCTATGGTTTTTTTTCTATCATGACTTTTTTACCTTCGAATTTTAAAATACGGGGCGGTGTAGGCAATTCTTATAAAATTTCTTAGAAATGTTAACTATTAGTTTTACAAATAATGTAGCGTCGTCTTTTGTGAATTGTGTGGAATTTCTGATTTATAATATCAGAAATGGAATGTCAACCGGAGAACGTTGGCATCCTTGTAACGTTTACATATAAAGGCACTTTGCAATGGCACTTTAAATTAGGATCTGGAGAAAAAATCCTTAAAATGCTGCTTTATTATGGTGTGATTACTGAATTGAAAAATAACGTATCCTCGATATTATTTTATACTTTACAATGTTTTGTTGTGTCTATGTACAATTTTTAGTTTTTTATATATACTTCCTGTTTGTAATGATTTTTATTAATCAACAATAAAGTATTTCATACTTTCATATAGAGCGCACGTACACCAATTGGTTTCATGGCGCTAACTATAGGAGTGACCGGAGTCCTGGACGGATAGTCAGATATCTGAATGGGCAGCCATGTTTGAATTAATCATATGCCTGAATAAAAAGCCATGTTTTGAGGAGTTTCCTGAATCTCAGGAGATCTGAGCAAATACTCTTGGCTTATAACATTTTATGCAGCAGAAGTCCTTCTATTACCTATTAAAATTTCCAATATAGCACAATCTTCACAAGTAAATAAGGTTTCTACATTTTTGCATCCTCAAACCGCATGCTGTCTCAAAAATAATCACTACATTCCTTAAATCCGGCATTAAAAAACTGTCCTTTAATTAAAACTTCGGTTTGTCACTTCTCCTTTTTTCTTCTCTTTCAAATGTCCCTCTCCTTCCCTTCCATCCTCTGCATGCCACCTCTGTCTGAGCACAACCTACTCTGACGCATGCACCATTGACATCTTTATTTCAGCACATTTCCGACAACTCATTCACAAGATCACAATCTCTCCTCCCTCTGCTGAAAGTTATACCTATGCAACCGAACAATACCTAATCTCCTCTAACTCCTGTACTAATTCCCCCAACCATGTGTTTGAGTTCATCCCTCCGACCAATGATTGCGAACAACTGCTAATACTTTAGTCCACCATAAAAAACTGAAATGACTGCATGGAATGGTTTGGTCTGAGTGCACAAGACTAATCCCAATAAATAACAAACATTAATCAATAACACTGAACTAATCATCAACCTTGGGTCCAGGAGCAGCGTGCTGCCCGGCGTAAAGCGCTTCAACGCCTCTTCAGGGGTAGTAAGCGCTATATAAATGCAATTACAATACAATAAGGTGCATTTTAAAACACATTTTTCGCTAAAGAACTTTTTCCAAACATTGAATGGATGGATGGAGACAAGGCTGCATTGCTCAATGAATGAATAGTTAGATGTGGAGGAGAGGGTAGATGTACTAATTCAAGAACGGATGACAGTGAATAAAAACTTTTAACTACGTAGAACCAATGGTCTCAATGCACTGGCCAAGGGTGGGTTCTCGGGTTTTCATTTTAGCAGCCTCATTAAAACATCATCCTACCCAAACATTACCACCACCAATCACTGTGAAACATGCAAGGACTGGATGAATTTAACACGTGCACTGATGTAACGCCTCGAAGAATTAATCACAAAGAATTACGCTGTGATCTAAGATGGAAGAAAGAAAGAAGTGGCGGAATGGCACAAAAACCTTGCATCAATCCCGGCTTCCACTTCATCAGTTGGGGGGGGCGCTGCCCAAAATTAGAAGATTACATAGAATGTTACTCTATTTGTAGTAACACCCTAGGGCTACTAATAGCATCTTCATCCGTGTGCTGGTGGGGGCATGAATGTCTCCAAGTCCATGATTAAAATGTGTCACTTCTCACAACTGCCACTCAATGCAATGGTCTAATTTAATATACTAAACTGAATGCTTTGTAAATATCTCATTACAAAGAAATACACAGTTTTGAATTTTAAAGAGTCTTAAACATATATACTGAACTTTCTGAGTTAAACAACAGCACACCTCCAACCCCTCGCTCGAAAAGCCCTGAAGGTCAACGCTACTGGTGGCGAACATGCAAGAGACAGGAACCACCCAAATGCAAAAACAAATGGGCTTGAAGCACATTTCAAAATCATTTGCTTTGCATTCTTTATTTCTAAAGCACCAAAGCACTGCTAGCAGAAAATACAGCCAGCCTGTCCCCAGCAACCAAACAGTCCTCACCAGCAGCGAAAGAAACCCCCACCCTCCAGCCCACAGGGAAAACGTCAGGTGTCCAATAGCACCAATCCGGGCCTGGCTGGGAAACCCTGATAGCTCCGGATATAGAGGTAACTGGGAGTTGGAGGCAGAGATCAGAATGAAACTGGGATATAGAAATGAAAGAGGAAGAAATGGTTTTATGTGTTTTTTTTTTTTGTTTTTTTTTTTTAAATCTGTTTATTGGGTTTAAAACATGTTAGCGGATATCATTTACACAAATGCAGTTTCGTCATAGAGAAGTAACCACCACACATATGCATACTCAAGTACAGTTCAAAGCAAAGGTAATGTTTTCTCCCAAAGGACGGGGAACCGCTCTGCCAGATGTCCCAGTGAGTATCTTACATGGTTCTAGCAATCAATGGCCATGTCCATCCTCAATACGTTGAGACATTTGCTATACCACTCCAACTCTCCGTACAGTATATGTTTACTCTTTTCCTACACCACACTTAGAGTGTAGATTCAGACCCAAGCACAGGATACAGTAACTGGCCGAGTGGGACTTCTAATTGATCCCACCGGCTGCAAATGAAAGGCAGTCTCATCTGCCCCCACGAGTGCAATAGGCCATACATTTTAGTTATTGAAGGAACAAACAAAAGAAAGGAAAAGCATACTCAGATCCAGAAGATTATCTGTTCTCGCTAACCTTAAAGGAAACTTAACCAAATCATCTAAAAAACCAACATTTGCCAGGAGTCTATGTGTTTCGACCGTGGAAATGAACTAAGTATCGACAATGTAGGAGGGGGTGGGGGGCAGACGTGTCCATAGAACAGAGCGGGCGGGGCAAAGCGTCTGTGGCAGCCTCCATGTGCCTGTCTACTCTCCAGTCCCAAACCCGTCGTCCTGAGGGTCCTGATCTAGTACATGACGTGCCTCCCATGTCCGAGTAATATCACCCCAGGGCTCCGCGTACGGCCTACGCCGCTTAGTAATCTTGTCTTCAGAGATTAGTGCCCATTCCTCCGCTCGAACCCAACCTGTAACATCCGCTTCCCATGTGGTTACCAGAGGCGGATTCTTTGCTTTCCAGTGAAGCGCTATCCTCCTTTTGGCCAGGAGGAAGGCCAGGTCTACGAATCTATGTCCCAACTTGCGGGATTTGGGTCTCGGAAAGAGGCTCAAGAGACAGACCTCAGGGCTGCACATCAAGGTGTGAGACAACACTCTATTGACCATGTCTACAATCTTGCTCCAATAGTTAGAGAGCAACGGACAGGACCAAATCATATGATCAAAGTCTGCGTTCCCCAGTAAGCAACTAGCACAGCCCTGATCATCTCTATTGTAAACCACATTCAACCGGTGCGGAGTGAGGTAAGTTCTATGGAGAATATTGAACTGAAGGGCCTTAAAGGCCGTATTCCTTGAGACCTTTTTTGGGCTTGCTAGGACTTTCTGCCATTTCTTATCTGTCAATGGTCTCGTCAGCAGCCTTTCCCATCTCTCCCGCAGTCCCAGCAACACTCGGGGCGACAGCTCCCTTATGGCTAGGTAAAGCCAGTGTATCAGTTGTCCCGCGGAGCCCAAGGTCACCACCGCTTCTAGGGCCGGGTGAGTATCCGGTTCGCCCGTGGCAGCACCCCACAACTCCGACACCGCCCCCCTGAGCTTGTGATAGTTCAGGAATTGTCCCGAGGGGAGTTAATGGTATTCGAGAAAATCAGCCAGCGGGAGCCACTCTTTATCTCTGTACCAGTCGCCCACCTTCTGTACTCCCGCCTACCCCCAACCCATCAATTGACGCTGTGTGAGGGGGGTCCCAGCCCCGCTTGGGGAATGCCCACGAGCAGAAGGCTCGGGGCGTAAAGCAATCTTTCCCATGAGCGGGCCACACACCTGTCCCAACACTTCACCGCTACCGAGAGTAACGTCCCCATATGTTGTATCTTCTGACGCCGGTTCAGGATCCTGGGAATTAACCTAGTAAACAGTGCCCCGGCGGGAAGTGAGAACGTATTCAAATCCCTGCCATCTAGCCATCTGGCCACCCATTGGAGTTGGGCCGTCAAATAATACGCTTCGAAATCTGGGGCCCCTAATCCTCCATCTGTGAGTGGGAGGCGTAGAGTCTGTAGCGACACTCTGTTGCGGCCGCCATCCCATATAAGGTCTCTAAGAAGTCCATCCAACGTCTTAAACCATGATTTCGGTAGCAATACTGGAAGATTAACAAAATAATACAATAGGCGGGGGAGAACAATCATTTTCGACAATGCCAATCGAGCCATAAGCGGGAACTTGAGAGTGCGCCAGAAGGCCACCTGCGATCTCAATGCCCTCAAGGTGCCTCCAAGGTTGCCATCGAACAAGTCTGCCTGTGTATGGTAAATCTGAATCCCCAGATATTTAACAGACACAGGTGCCCACGCCAAAGTAACCGGCAGACTCAGTGGCCTGGGCATAGTGTGGTGTAACGGGAACACAAATGTTTTTTTCCCATTCACCCGCAGGCCAGATAGCGCGGCAAACTCGTCCAGAATGTCCAGTACCCGGCGAACTCCCGATGTCCCGTCTCGCAAATAAATCAGAACATCATCCGCGTAGAGCGAGATGATATGGTGAATCCCGTCAAGGGTCACCCCCAACCCCTCGCTCTCCTTCCGCACTCACGCCGCCAAAGGCTCCATGGCAAGAGCGAAAATCAGCGGCGACAAGGGGCACCCCTGCCTGGTCCCCCTGTAAATGGGATAAGACGCCGAGATCGTAGTCCCCGTTCGCACTCGAGCCGTGGGGTTGCTATAGAGCAGTCGGACCCCTGTAACCACCCATCTCCCAGCTGCAGCACGCCCATTACCGCAAATAAAAAATCCCAGCGTAGGGTGTCGAAGGCTTTTTCCAGATCTATCGCCACTACCACTGCGTCTGGATAATCTCGCAGGTCCGGATGAAACATAACATGGTATAGTCTCCTAAGGTTGCTGGACGTGGAACGCGAGGGGATAAAACCACTCTGATCCGTATGCACCAGCCTGCACATGTGCGGGAGGAGTCTCAGGGCCAGTGCTTTACTTAAAATTTTGAGGTCCATATTTAACATGGATAATGGTCTGAATTCAGTTAATCTAGGATGGGCCATTTTAGATTTGGGCTGTGGGATCACTAGCGCTTCCAGAAGCGAGGGCGGTAGGTGCGTGTCGCGGAGCGCGGCGGCATACATGCGTTCCAACTGTGGAGCCAGAATGTCTATATAGGACTATAAAATTCTGCTGGGAGGCCATCTGGCCCAGGTGTTTTTCCCCTAGCCATTTCCTTAATAGCCGACCTGATCTCACCCGACTTAATAGGCGAGGCCAACTGGTCCCGGGCCTCTTGGTCCAATTGCGCCAGTCGTTGCTCGACTAGGTAGGCCTGTAATGGTTCCCCCTGGGACAGCCCCGGTGAGCCATATAGGGACTCGTAGTATTCCCTAAACTCGTCATTGATAGCCCTCGGGGAGGAGAGAACCTGACCCTGAAGATCTGTGACACTCACTATGGGTGAACCTCTACTGTCTGGTTTGATTAACCAAGCTAGCAGTCTCCCAGCCCTGCCCCCCTCCTTATGTTGTGTGGCCCGGTATGTTTTATAATCTAGAGCCCTTAGTCTGTCCCAAGTGGCACTGTAAAGGCTTTTCATTTCCGATAGTTTCTTGTGGTTCTGGACCGCACCCGCGGTTTCCCTATCTAGAATCAGGATTTGGGCTTCTAAGTCTGTCAGTTCCTGTGTGACCAGTCGTCGAGTGCCAACAGTCTTACCCATACAGTGCCCCCGCGTCACCACTTTAAATGCCTCCCATTCCACCAATGGGGAGCTGGCAGTTCCCTGGTTGACGGAAAACTAATCCTTTAAGGCCTCTGAAAGACCCTGACGGAACCCATCGTCCTCTAGCAGCGACGGGTCCAGCCGCCATCGTGGGATCGGGGCTCTCTCTAGGACCGGAACAAACCCTACGAGCAGAGGGCTATGGTCAGAAAGGGATCTGCTGAGGTATTCAGCGCCGGTCATCATGGGGGACCAAATGGCCGAACAGAAGAACATGTCCAGGCGTGTGTGCAGGTCATAAAGATGTGAATAGTAGGAATATTCTCTGCGACCATTGTTATGCAGCCGCCAAACATCATGGAGGTCCCAACCCGTGGCCCAGGCTCTAAGTCCCTTAGTGGTGGCAGCCACCGAGGCGCCCCTCAATGGAGGGGTGGATCTATCCCACTGTAGGTCATAAACACAATTAAAATCGCCTCCCAGTAGCAAGGTCTCATGGGGAAACCCCGCCAGTACCCCAGACAGCCGGTCCAGAAAAGGGAGCTGGTCTCGGTTAGGGCCATACACACTGCCCAATATGATCTCCCTGCCCATCAAAGTGCCTGTGATCACCACATACCGTCCCTCAATATCCAACACTTTCCGAGTAAGCTGGAAGGGCACCCCTGGCCTAACCCATATCAGCGCTCCCCGGGAGAAGGCCGAGTACGTAGTTGCAAAGAGTTGACCCCGCCATCTGCGTCTCAGGTGGGAAACCTCCCCCTCCGTAAGGTGGGTTTCCTGCAGTAGCACCACTTGTGCCCCTCGTCTTTTGATGTAATTCAGCACATTGTAGCGCTTAGATGGTGACCCCATGCCCCTAATATTCCAGGTCATAAACTTTATCCCCTCAAGGCTACCAGCAGACCCAGCCATCACATCGAGTAGCAAACCCCCCCCAACCCCCCAGCCCTCCACCCCCCCATCTGAACTGAAACCACCCTCCTGGCATGTAACAACAAACCCCATCAAAACAACTCCCTGTCCCAAGAGCGGACTGACAACGGCCAGCTGCCCAAACCCACAAACAAATCGCATAGTGGAAACTTACACCAGTTCGGAAAGATCCAAGGCTAACTGCACTAGGACCTGCGAGGGGGCGCAGCGTGTAAGGAAACTAACAATTAGTCACAAAAAAAAAAACTATCCTCACACTGCAGTAGCCGTAATAGGCCGTTCCAACCCGCACCCGGGAGCGCCCGCCCAGGGAACCCCCCCTCCCGCCACCCTCAACATCAAGCAATTAAATGAGTGATCTCAAGATGCAACCCCGCCCAGATAGACCGAGAAAGGGTGGAAAAATAATACAAGGAGGCAGGAGAGAGAAAGAAAGGAACCCCCCCCTCCCCAAAACTTCCAGTCCTACATGTCGTTTGAAAGCTGTGGAGTCACTATGGGCAAGGTGCCGCCTGTGGCCCGGGAGGCATCCGAATCAGTTTCTTCCTCGCCATACTTTGCCTCAGAGTCTTTTTCTGATGAGGAGACCCCAGACCGCATTAGAAGGGAAACAGCTTCCAGCGCTGCAGCCCTCTCCGTCACCGACCAGGACGGACTCGGCCTCTTGAACTCCGTTCTTTTTCGGCGTTTCCGCAGCCGTTTCCCCGAACGCTCAGCACCAGGCGGTCGTCGTGCAGGCCGAGGCTGTGAAGGGCCCCCCGCTTGGTATGACTCAACCCAATCCCAGGCAGCCTTAGGGTCCTCGCAAAAGTGAGTTGTCCCATCCAGCATGATCTTGAGCCGAGCCGGGAACATCCGCGAATATTGTATTTCCTCTTCATGCAAGACCTTTTTGACATCCAGGAAGGAGGAGCGGCGCCGCTGCACTTCCAGCGTGTAATCTGGGAACAGTGTGACTCTGCTGTTCTCTACTAGAAATGGTCCAGCCTCCCGAGCCCTCCTGAGTAACAAATCCCTGTCTCGGAAATGAAGCAATCTGGCCACTACAGCACGGGCGGCCGGCCAGGCGCCGGCGGGCGAGCAGGCACCCGGTGAGCCCGTTCCAGAGTGTAGAATGAGGAGAGGCCCTGAGGCGCCACCACGTCTTTCAGCCAGGTTTCCAAATAGCTGACCATGTCCTGCCCTTCCACTCCCTCCGGAAGGCCCACCACTCGCACGTTGTTTCTGCGATTGCGCCCTTCTGCATCTTCCGCCCTTTTCTCCAGCTGGTGGACCTTGTTGGCCAATTCACCTACTTGGGCTGACAGTGCCCGCTGGGCCGGTGCCAGCACCTCCAGGGTTGATTCAGTTTGTTTCACCCGGTCTGACAACTTGGCATGTTCGGTGCGCAACAAACCAAGGCCCGCCGCCACCGTGGAAATGTCTTGATGCAGGGTCGCTTTGGTGTCTGCTATTGCCTCAAGAATTTTGGCCAGTTGCTGATGGACTGGCACCTCCGACTGGTCTTCCCCAGCGTCTTTCGCAGCCGTGTCCAGCCTGCTGTCCTCTTGGTCCGGGGGGGGACCGATCTGCTTCCCCCGTGGCTTCCCCATGTCTGGTACCACTCGGTCCCTTGCTGTAGCCCGGGTTCGTCGGACCTTGGGCGAGCAGGAAACTGTCGCCTGACCGTCTGGCACCCACCACTCCAGGGTCTCGCTCCGTCTGGCGGGTCACCTCCAGCACCCTCCTGCAAATCGTGACCTAGGCCAGTGTCTAGCTCAGGCCACCCCGTTCGCTCCTCGAGGCCAAGGATACTGGGGACGGGTCACTCTCAGTCACTGCAGGGGGGTAGCGAGTCACGCAATCACCTCCCCATAGCCGACCCCCGCACTCTCGACAGACTTCCCCAGCGTCGGAGGGGGAGGCTATGTCACTCAGCCCTCAAGCCCGGAGCAGGCACCTCCTTTCCATGCAGCCCGGGCAGCGCTCCGGGGCCCCAAGTCGTCCCCCAGGGCCGCCCGCCAGCTCGGCCTATCTCCGGGCGGGCGCCTGCAGTGATCTGTCACACCTCCAGTCTTCGCCGTCGCAGGAGCCGCTACGCCCAGCCAGGAACCCAGCGTGGGTCCACGGATGTCACGGTGCTACGCCGGCGGCCTCCAAAACTCACTGGAGCGGCAGTCCTGTAGTACCTCTCTGCAGCGCCCCTCGACTTCCAGCAGGCTTCACCCTCCGTCGCAGTACCGCAGCTCCCGGAGCCCAGCGTCAGCCGCAGCCCAGGGAGCACCACACACCAGCGCGGTGGCCGACCAACGGAGCCAGCTCTTCCGCCCCAATCGCAGCACAGCAGTGTTTCAGGGTCTCAGGCCGCTCTCCTCCTGCTAGCGACGTTTCGCTTCTGCTCGGGGATATGACCTCGGGGTCCGGGCTCCCTCTGCGATCTCGTCACGGAGCTACGCTCCAGCAGCAGCCGCCATCTTGGAGCCGACCCAGCCTGCCCGCTCCTCTTCCACACCGGCTTATTGGCGACTCCACAGGCACTTTTCAGGGGGAAAACAGGAGCCCCACGGTCTCACAGGGGCAGGTCCCCCCCGTGCGCCCCCAGGCCCGGTCGGGATCACTATTTAATGCGGATAATTGGCGAGGCTAGCGCGGAGCTCAGTGCTCACGCGTCTGCCATCCTCGGCTCCTAAGCCACGCCCCCTTATGTGTTTATGTTTTCATGTATTTATTGATTCCCTGCAACCCCTGCTTTCCCTCCAGACAGACTTGGCAAAATACAGGCAAATTAAAATGAGATAAAAATTTTAAAAAAAATAAAATAAAAAACATACAATTTAAAAAGTCTCGTGGTTGAGTCTATGTGACTGTACATTCAAACAAACAGTAACTGTCTAAAATTCATACCCCAGTTAAGCATAATAGGCAACGCCTCTGCAATGTCTCAGTGTCTTCCCTGCACGTCCCTCACTTGCCTATGATAACCCTTCTGATTTGAAATTCATATAGTTGACTTCCTGTTCCAATGGGACTTGAGACAACATTGAATTTATCTCATCTCTGTCATTTGACAAATCAGATACAATTTCTTGAAATGTTGATAATGAGTTTTGTTAATAATTTAAAGTTGTGTAAAGAGAGATACAAACACAAGTCTTTTGGAGAGATATATATTACAATGTTAAAGTAGAAGAGATTCAGTAGTATAATAGAAAATAATATATGCAAAGCAGGAAAAACAAAATTTAAAAGCCACAATAGCAAGATCAAAGAAATAAATGAAATAAAAGTGTTTTACATTGACATACTTTATGTTTTTTGCAAGAAGAGACAACACTCCCCGAGACCGTGTACAAAAGGGTTTAGGTTTAGCCAACTTCTGTGCATCTTGGCACCGGCCATCCCTGCTTCACAGCCCTGTAACCGCCACTAAGGCCTTCCGTTTGCTGTCGAATAACTCAGAGTAGATGTTGAAAGGGACTTATAAGTCAAGCAGGCCCTTTGAATCAGAAGGGGGCAGGAAGAGACCACAGATGGCACAACATTGGTGCCGAGTTCCCAGACCATAAGTCTGCAGAACACCCTTGCAGGAGAATGTGGAAATTGACACGTCTGGCCTGGGGGCCTAGGAGTATACAGAATAGCCTGCTAAAAAACAAGTTTCAATAGTCAAACCTGGCTACCACTCTGGCAGTACCACTTTAAGAATGTTTGAGCCCGAGCACAACAATTTGCCCCTCCCCACCCCTTCTTTGGAAGAACTTTGGAATTTATTACCCATTCTCAGCTAACTCAAGAACTTGTGATGTCAAACAACATTCAATCATGCAATAAAACAGAAACAGGGCACAAAAAACAAATGAACCCTCAAGCAGTCTGGCGTCTTAAAGCCAAATGAGGCTTCATTTGTCTGTGATGACTGTGTATCTTTGAAAGGTCTACCCTTGGCCAAAAATGTCATGTCTCAGTGTAACCACCTTCACTTTCTTAGAATGTTCAGTGCATTTGTTGGAAATCATTCTACAAAACAAGTTGATGGCCTTCAGGAAAAATGTGCACATTGCCCTCTTCTGGATTGATCATAAGACATAGGATTAAACATGGTCTAGAATTACTGGGTTTTGTATATTTATGTCTTTCATGTATGTTATTATGGCTGCTGCAGAGCGCTGCGAGACAGTAAGAGTTTGCAGAAGTACTAAGATAAAGCTGTATCCCGATAATCAGAAGGACAACAGTGAGTGGGGTATGTGCTGGTGTAATAGTCTCTCTGGTACCTCTTGTAGCTCTACTGGTGATCAATGAACAGCCCTGAATGAACCTGTTCTTGGGTTATAGGCACGCATCTCCATTATGAGGATGCTCTGAACTATAGGTTGTTCAAGCTCTCCTTTCCCGCTAGCCAAAAGGCTCTATTTGAGGTCATTTGTTGTAATCTTCTGCCCCCTTGTGTCCAATTTAGGTGGTGCTCTAAGGCACCTGCCCACAGTGGCCTTAATGTAGCCCCGCCCCTGGCAGCATGGGATTGGGGCATGCTCATACGAGGGACAGGTTCAGTCTGAGAGTCCTAAGAGTGCAAACGTCTTGTCCTGGAGTCTTGCCTACGCGCAAGTGCTACAATCAGCCTTTGTGATGGCAGGGACATCTAGGTTCATATTAGTCCAGAGCTGGTCTATTAGGAGAGTTACTTGAACAAGCCAGTCCTCCCCCATCCTTCCGCGTCCTTTTGAAAGAAGACCTCACTGTGACCCCTAAAATACAGTTTAACAATTGTGCTGAATAGTGTTTCTTTTGCACTAACAGAAATGGTGAAGGCAGGTGTCACTGTGTTTGGGGAGGCCTCTGGAACATTCAGTTTGATTAAGTACAGTGCATACCTTCACTTGCAGTGCTTGCCTGGAGCAGGAAAGAGAATATTTTCTGAGTACTAGCTTTATCTGCATTTTCGAGTTCAAATGTTTGAAGTATGAGAACTAAACGAGATGGACTGGAAATACCTCCACTGGTGGCCGCCAGACATCATGGGACTGTCACAGACCTGTCACCTCGCCTCCTGTGATTGTCCTCAACGCAAATACCCCCAAACCATGCACCTGACACGTGAAAAGTGAGGCTGCGGCCTACAGTGGCAACGCAGTGCACATCACACATCTCAGTAAACCTCTGCGTTTCACTATATATCATGCAGAATTCTGAGACCCGAGCTATACCCCTTGCACCCTCCATGTACAACCACTAGTAACTTGTCACAAACATCCACCAGGTCCTGAGGCCTCGATTACTGTGCCTCGTAGCAGGCTGTTACAGGAAGAAGCAAACTCATGGCTGTGAATAAGGAATCTGAGCTGCTCCCCTTGACTGGCCCTTTGGTACCCCAGGCACTGCTAAGAAATAGAATCCACTTTCTGTAGTTTCCACATTAGCCTCCAATCAGCAAACTGGAGGCTTGTGTGGGGGCTAAGTGTGGGACTAGCATTCAACCATATGGTTTTATCCGGGGTCAAAGGGTGCAACATGACATTTTCACTACTCCTATCATTTTGGTGAATTGACTTTCATGAGTAACTGTTGCATCTCAATGCATCCTACTCAGCGTTCCAAGTCCCTGCTGCTCAGGCAGTACGAGAGGTCATCTAGAATGTAGAGAGTGCTTGTGGGATTGGAGTGTCAGTCGGAGATAGGGGCTGAGCAGCAGGATGCTGCTTCTGGTGGGGCTTAGCTATCTACTTACCTACTTGTAACAAAGATCTAATAAACCTTCTTACAACCTACACTATGGGTACTGGACTTCCTTCCTTTACAACAGTAACTATAATTGCACAAGGAGCAAGCGCAACTTGGAACAGAGCTGAAACTACAAGGCAGGCTTGAGCCAGATGGCTGGCTTTGGCTCCACTCGAGGACCTCTTGGAACCTCGAGCCCAACGCGAGGTGAGGTTTAACACAAGAGTGGTTACAAATGTCGACCATGTAACAAGGGGAACCAGGTTCCAATCCTGGCTTTGGCCCCGCATCTTGTGAATCCCGACAAATCTACCTGTGTCATTAAAAAAAAGTGTTACCTAATCGGTTTCTGTTGTGAAGCGCTCATATATCCGTAGGTAAGGTTGGCGCTATGTGAAACTGCCAAGAATAAATGTGGATTCTGCCCGCCACCCATGCTCTAATCCCGTCCTCTAAAAATGAAAGACAACACATTAGCCTCTGATGTCAGAAAGAGATACATATTTAGTGCCTGAATTGCACAGCTTGACCCCGGAAAACCTGGGATCAATTCTGGCTTTCCAGCTTGACAAAATTGTGTGATCCTAGGCAAAAACTTTGCCGCTGAGCCTTCTGTTTGTTCAATATCACATATCAGAACATTTTCAAACAAGCCAGTCCAAGACGTGCACTGTACAAAAACCTTTCTTGTGTTTGATTTAATAAACTATAATATTAATCTGTGCATAATAATAAACTAGGCCTCATATAGGATAGACATGAAAACTGACTTGCTTCTTAGTTCAGTAATAGAATTGACATCACAGGGGGCATGGATGTGTCTCAGTTTCTGTTTAAAAACTATGGGTAGGGATGTTTTTCAGTTTTTGTTTAGAAAGTATCACTTTTAATAAATACCTCTCCATACAGAGACATATTCTGATGTAGTGCTTCTGCATGAGAAAGAAATATGCTTTTTTGAATTTTTAAGACACCTAACCATATTCTAACATGATGTTTGTTGCATGATTTTCAGGGCTCGGCTCATGCATGGGCTCTTAAAGCCTGAGCCAACCCCTAGCTTGGCTCTGGCTCAGCTCTCCATGTTAAATTGTTGGCTCGCCCACCTCTAAATTGGAACATACAGGGCCGACCTCTAAATTGGAACATACAGGGCCGGCTCTAAATTGGAACATACAGGGCCGGCTCTAGTGCGGTGTGACCGCCCTTGCTGCTGCGCTCCTAGCCTCCAGCAATTTTCAGGCTACCATAAAAATGTCAAGATAACTCCGTGATTAATGTTCTTCCTGGAGAAAGATCTGAGTTTTGTCTGGTGGAATTTTTGACTCATTATAAGTTACCCCACTGAATTAATATGCCTGCTGCAAAGAACGTGAACAGAGTGCTTATAATGTAAATAGGTAGGTCGGTGGGTTACTGCTTTTCTAAGAGACATCCTTTTGTTACTTGCAGTTTATAAATTAAAATCCTAATCTAGAACAATGAATTATTAAGTGTCATCAAAGAACTGCAAACTGCAAGGTAAAGATTAGAGCATAGATTAATGTTGCAAAAAGGGTTCATTTGGGTAGAAATTGATTCTTATTATTAAAGAGAACCCCCAACTATGGTGTTCCGTTACTAATTCTGAGTTTGTGCTTCTCCAGACCAAGCACTCAAACTATACTTCCTACCAGTATGGCTGACATGTCACACCTACACCTTGTAGTCCTCTGTCTTATGTAATATTTCCTTTAGACTGATTTACACATGTATGATTGATTGTCTCTGTGTAACGTGTGTATGATGCAAAATGCTCTGACACCCTGCACTGGTATGAGTGGCGCTATATAACTCATTAAATGCATCTGAAAGAGAGTGGTTATGGAGACTTGAGGAACACTGTTAAAAGGTGGTAGTGAGGGAATCCGCGGTGGAGTTGGTCTCTACCTCCACCGTGGATGGGGGGGGGGGCGTCAACAAACATTGTTGCACTGGGAGCCACCAGTGCTAAAGCCGGCCCTGGGAACATATATCCTGCAATGAGACCCAACGCAAAAACCGGGAGCCCTTATCCACTAAATGTACCCTGCAAACAATTCTGTTTTAATGAATCCATGTTCAAAAGTCATATGTTGAACCAATCCTGGATAGCTCATCCGATGCAAGTACCGCCCATGAAGGCGCTGAGTGTGAGAAGGCAACCAGTGAATGCACGAGTCTACAGTGACACGCCCACTCACATCATTCACTCTAGGGCCTGTTTTATCTTGTCAGAAACGTTACGTTAAAGTATACAACGTGCATATCCCTGGCAGATTTTATAAATGAAGAGTGTGGGGCTAAACTGTGACATGCTATTGGTCAGTCAGTAGAGGAATCATTGTGTAAGATTGTAGAGATGAACAAGCCTATAGCATTTAAGGCGCTTTAATGTATTACTCTGTTAATAGCTCTGGGCTCATTGACAATTTTTTTTAATGTAAAAAAAGAAAACACTAATTTGAGGTTTCTTTCTGCGATCTGAAAAGAATTTGGACTTTAGTTATCAGAAAGGAATATTCCTGGAATTCTACAAACATGGTAGATTTGTAGGCGCCCTACACTGCACTTGTCTGATGTTGTAAGCAGGGAATTCTGCAGCAAACCAATGACCAGCAGCAGGTGCCCTGTGCCCTGTAAAGTAAAACTCAACAAACCACTTAGGGGCAAATGTGGTCCGTGGTACTGAGGCAGAATCACCAGACACCACCCTGTGGCTATGCCGACTGCTGTGTGCCCATCCCAGGGAGGGGGGGGCTGATACCTCTGAACCCATACACCAGTGAACACATGCCCAGCAGTAACAAGCTCTGTGCCAGGGACTGTCTGCAGCACAGAGCAAGTCATCGGATGGTGATCACACTACAAACATCACATTTAAAAAAAAAAAAATCTTCCCAGCTGCCACGACATAATCTCTACTTACATGTGAAATGCATTTTTTTTAAACTTAACACTTACCAACTTTACAGATTTTACTCCTGCCCTGCTGAGATCAGAATCTGCTATTACAAGCTGCATATTATCACTGCTTTGGACATCTCACAATAGGAATCAGATATGGGATGAGAGTAACAAAGACCATCCCAGAAGATCTCTGATCCTTGTCTTCCTCCAACCTACGCCTGCTCTGACCATAAACTTTAAACTTGAAACAAGATATATCAGAAGGGACAACCCAGTGCAGTAACCAGTCAAGTGGACTATGAAAATAAAAATACCCCTAGGGACCTGCAGTGCTGTTCAAAGCTTCCAGCATGCTGAAAACCACAAAACTGTGCATCTCTCCCTCTCTTCACTATCCACCACACAGCTAAGTGCTGCGTCCAAAAACACGATAACTGCACCTCGGTGGTCATCACGCACAACATGCAAACAGTTCCCACATAGGATCAAACAAAGACAACGCCCTTCCAACCACACACCCTACTCCATGCAGCATGCTACTCATGTAGGCAAGAGCTTCAGTGCCCCTCATGGGGGTAGTAAGCCTATATATATGTTGTAATAAAAACAACATAATATTAATGAAGCATCACACCATCGGCTATGACCCCTCTTGACACGCTACGGCTGCGCCTTTCATAACATCAGCACATACAGAGCGTCGCTTTAAAGTACGCCTATGATGCATAATTTGCTACATGTAAAACCATCCATTTCTCCTCATCAGCCACACCTCCTCATTGTCCTTTCAATTGGCTGAAGCTTAAGAGAGGTGAAGGGACATATACTTGTCCAAGGCCTTTGTACAGTACCTGGCATGTCTAAACTAGACCCTAGGTGTGCACAGGGAAAGTGATCCAGCAGTGTAGGTATGGAAGCTAAGTAGGCCCAGTGACCATAGCTCCTGCTCAGTGCAATCTGTAAACATAAGGCTGTGACACCATGGAACCTGCATCTGTAGGACTTGTCTTCAAGCCACTGCGGTGGAGGCGGCTCTTGATGGAAGTGATGCTCTGCCCGGCACAGGGCGTTGCTTCATCAGCCGTTCTGGGCCTGAGTTTTGTTAAGAGGACTCTTGTATCATATTCAGAAACAGTAATTCTAAAGAATTTCTCATTACATTCAAATTGTCTGCACCAACAGGACACAAGTCAATGTTTTACACAACGTGTTATCCCTAACAGTGCACAAAGACATCTTAGAAATGGATATGGGCAGTGCCACGCAAACATAAAAGATCCAACATATTTTGAAAAAGGTATGATACTTACATTAGGATACGTTTAAATAAGAAAGCATTACCAACCATACTCCAGTCAGTAATGAACATCAAAATCAACCAATGATGTTTGGAACATAATATGGACAAATACACATATCGGATTTTAAGCAATTTTGAGTGATTAAAAACTGGATCAGGTGGTAGCAGGTCAAGCATTTCTGAGTGACTTCACTTAATAATGCAATGCTCTTGTCCAGCCAGGCTTGTAGAAGCAACACTCTTTGCTCTGCTTTTGCTGTGTTCTGGTGGACAACATGTTTGTTGAAACCCATGCCATGCCTCTAAGTCAAATGTTGACATTATGGTTGTTGAAACCCATGCCTCTAAGTAAAATGTTGACATCATGTTTGTTGAAACCCATGCTATGCCTTTAAATAAACTGTTGACCACAGGCTTATTGAAACTAATGCCATGCCTCTAAGTCAAATGTTGACAATATGATTGTTCAACCATTTTATTTGGACCACTGACAGAAGTGTTTGGGAAAAACATGATGTCACCAGGTTGAGAATCAACCCTATTTTCCCAAATGTTTGACAGCTCCATGATCAATAATTGATTTACAGATCATGGCTTCAGCTATGACTCATTCTTACACAGTATGTTTTTCTCTTAACAGGTTTAGGTAAACACCCGCCTGCCCAAAGCGGACCAACAGAACGGACTGAGCGTGGTTCCTGAGTAATCTCCTATGCCTCAGTGGATCCGAATGTATGAATTCTGAACATAAGGGACCTATGAGTTATCTCCCCACCAGGTCCTTTGGCTAGTGGCTTTCTCTAAGAGCGTGCCCACCACACCACTTCCCAGGATTTTGGGGTGAAGTTATGAAATTGTTTCTCCTTACTAGTGTCTAACAACTGCCTGTAAGCCAGCACTGTGTTCTCTAATGACACTATAAACCTATCTTCGACGTGGAAACCACAGTTCTTGTTGTTCGTGTGCCATAGACGTGTATGCCTGAGAATGACCCCTCTGACTTGAGTGCTTACATTTAAATGACCTTTATGGTCCCATAATGCAGCATTAGTTCCACTTCCATGTGTACTTTTGATTCCGTTCCACCATGTTACATCTAATGAAGCGATTTGAGATAATAGCCTTAAAATTCACACCTGAGTTATCAATTTAAGCACAATTTCTCAGTTTAGCCATGCAATCTGAGTGTGTCCTCCAACCTGTTGACACATCAAATACTCAAAAAACTAGCAGTGCTTTCTCAAGTGCAGTCCCCAGATGCACTGGCTTGGTGTGCCAATACGGGCAATTTTGAACTCACAGTACACAAACTCTTTGCTGATGTAGAATATACAAAAACAGAGAGGCAACACAAATATTCAATTCAACCAGCAAAAGAACATAATCTTGAGTCTTCAGGTGATATTTGAGATTCTTCCTTATTGGCTTCAACCAGATAAACAAGCAGCCAACGCGTTTCTCCCTAAACAGGGCTTCATCAGGGCAGTCATAACACCACCAATTAGGACTTATTAGTGGTGTGGATAGTCGCTTTGAGACCGATGTCCCACTCGAAGTAAGTAGTCTTAGAAACAAACTGTCAGGGGACCTTCAGTTGGTTAGAAAAATGTTCAAACAGAAGGTAGCGCGAAAACGTCTAAGGAGACGTGATCCAATAGTAACGTCCCGTAAAGACTTGTGTGGACACTCAGTACTCCCTCACAAATGGGAGTCATAGAAAGTTACTGGTGTATGCCGTGTTCGGCTTACATGTCAGAAAACGAAGTACAGAGAAGGGACTGAAGAGTCGTCAGTCAAACTACTAGCAGTGCTTTCTCAAGTGCAGTCCCAGATGCACTGGCTTGGTGTGCCAATACGGGCAATTTTGAACTCACAGTACACAAACTCTTTGCTGATGTAAGTTATAATTCTATAGGCAAGGAGACGAATAAGGGCCTGTATGTAGAGCACTATTACAATTAGAGTGTGTGTAGGCAACGACCTGCGCACGTGTTGCATGGGAGGAACAGAGTATTAGAATAAATGGGACCTGATAGACATCTTGATTGTTTTAATGTTTTGTTCAGAGATCCTAAGAAATGTAGGACATTGAAATATGATGGGATTAGTATGGATGGCTTGGACAACTATCAAACGATACAGATTGGGTTAATTAATATCCTAAATATGTAAATAAGGATATAAACCCATGTTAAGAGTTCACTAACAAGGCATTGACTCTTTGTTTTGATCTCTGTGGATCTTGGAAATAATGAAAGAAATCTTCGATCCAAGAGAGAGTAAACCCAAGAAGGCTAGTGTGCAGATATCTAAATGAACTAATAAATACATAGGTGGGCTATTTTACTTTGTAAATAAAATAAAAATCCAATTAATGCACAGGTTTTGAGGAGTTCTCCATCAGCCAAGCCATCGTCTTAATCAGCTGTTAGTTCATCTTTAGTCCTCTTCCCCTATGTGTTACAGGGGTATTTGCATATTGCTTTTCTGAGGGGCCCGCACGTTTTTGTGACAAAACACAGGTACTCATACAGAAGCTATTATTGACATTAGGGAACAAATGCGCATTGACACAACCACAAATTCATTCAACGATATGGACACAAGTGGAACAAGGACTCAGACTTAAAGATTGACCCACACCAGGATCTTGCTGGTGTGGTGGGACAATGAAACTGGAACAACATTACAAATACAGGGCATGGAGACTGGAGGACAAAGGGACACAGAGTGGGACATTTTGGCATGAATAATGGGGCACAGGGGTATAGGCACTCGGGCACGAGAATAAACATATGTCACACCGGGCACAGATAATGGGACTCGGACAATGGGAAACTGACACCAAGATGCAAAGTCTGGGACCTTTCGCACAAAGACTCAATTGAATGACATTGGATCCACCATGGACAACAGAACTGGAACAAGAATATGGAGATAGCGACAAAGGTGCATAGACAACGCAGATCCCCAGCCGTACAGACTGAGGCGGCCACTGGGGCGTGGACAGTGGAACATGGACACAGAGCCATAGACACATATGTTGAGCTGGAGAAACAAATACAGAGACTGTGGGCCTGAGCATTGGGCTGGAACAAGAAGACTTGGACACTGGGGCACTGAGACATGGAGACTGTTGATGGATGGACACTACGGCCAGCCGCGGTCCATGCAGGTAACAGCGGTGGGGCTGTGGGGCCGGGTGGGGGGAGATTCCGACGGACGATGACGAGGGAAAATTATTTATTTATTTAATTTCCCCGGCAGCGTCCTCACGAAATCCCCCCCCACCCAGCCCCACCGCTGTTACCTGCACGGACCGCGGCTGACTACGGCACAGACGCTGGGACATGGTGGCAGCTGGGGACACAGCTGGTGACACAGATGCTGACACTGGGGCACTGACAATAGGGATGGAACAATAAGATATGGTCACTGGGACTTGGGCACTGGGGCACAGGCACAGAGATATAGAGACTATAAATGGACACTTAAACATGGATATTAGGACTCGGACACAAACACAGACACTAAGGCGCAGGCACTGGGACATGACCAATGGGGCCAGGACAGCACTGGGAGACATACACAGACACAGAGACGCACAGAAGCATGACAGGGGCAGTAACTCTGGAATTCTGAAAGCCTGTACCCATAAGACTTGTGGTTTCATCATTCCCTATTTGTCATCTCCTCTATCTTGGCAGGAGGACTGTGCTTGTTTGTATGGGTGATTTTTTCCTAAGGCTGATAATAATTTCCTGTAGTAAGCTACAAGTGAGTGTATCTTAACTCTGTAGCTGTTTGTCATTCCCAGGGTGAAGGATCATGGGATTTGCTTGCATTTCCAATCACGTAAGCATTGCTTGTGCGTTGATGTCGGGCTGCGACTTCAGCATGGATCACACGGGCGGTTCCTCCATGTGGGCGGAGGAGCGTCGCCCCACTGCTTTCTCGCAGTGCGAGAAGCAGAAACATAAAATGGTAATATAAATACCATTTCATGTTTCTGCTTCTCGCACTGCGAGAAAGCAGAAGGGTTTGGTTGGGGGCAGGCGGGTTGGCGGTCCTGATCGAGGGCAGGGGAGGAGTGGCTAGACCAATGCTGTGGGCCCTGACTGTTTGGTAGGACCTCTGGGGCCGACCAAACCAGTCATGCGCACTCTCCATTTTCTCCATGTAGGCTGCATGCAGCCAATACATTTTTATTTTACTAAAATCATATATGCAATATACATCATCCCTCAAAGTAGTAACAGTTCCCTACAGTACCAGGGACAACTGTGGCAATGTCTGCTTTTTGAGACCAGGTATAAACAACAGGAGTAAACCCATAGACCTGGTTGAGATCTGGGTGAGGGAGTATTAACAAACAACAATTTCTCAACCGGTATTATTGAAAAGACTGGTAATTAGGCATGCATAAAACATTGCAAGAAAGGAAGGTAGGGAGACTCATAGTTCGTTTGAATGTGCTCAAGGCATCATGTATTTGGATGAATACAAGAAATTTGCAGGCCAAGTAAGAAAAGGGAAGGGTACGGAAAAATTGGGAACAGTTGTAGCAGCACTGTAAGCAATTAATACGTAAGTAACCCGAAAGACTTTGTACACACAAGTGCTCGTGACACTCAAAAGTGGACGGGGCAGGTGACAAGTGAAAACAGCGATGGCGCAGAGTGAAAACGTGACAAATATATACAAAGAAACTTCTGGTTCACAGGTAATTATTTACATGAATTTTACAGATTTAGGCATTTTAGTGAACCATGGTAAAGGGCGCGGGAAGTTGCGCTGGTACGTCGACGGCGTTTCGATCCTAGCGATTTAGGATCATCATCAGGACCAGGTTACTGAATGAAGGTGATGTACAAGAAAGGGGATAAAGAGAATGAGGTCTGGGAATGAGGAGGGCAGAGAGGACGGGGGGTGGTGGGGAACAGTCAGAAATTACCTGAGTGCGGGAAGGAGGAGAAGAAGGGTAACGGCGGATCAGCCAGGCTTGAACCCACCACGGAGGATGCCAATCGTGCAAGGAACGGAGCTGCGAGAAAAAGGGAGCGCCAGTTAAGAGGAGTTAGGCAGGGACACAGGCACGTAGTTGTATACCTAGTCGTGCACTTACCAAGAGGAATGGGCGAAGAGGGAGAGGTGGTGATGAAAGAGGGTCCGGATGGAATCCCGTAGGAGCTCGGGGGAAGAGTCCTACTGTGCAGATGCCCCTATGAGAGAAATGAGCCAATCAATGAGTGGAATCCGGGGCGCTAAGGAGCGTCGTGAAGTGGTGAAAGGATTCCAGGCTTACCCCGGATGAGGCGGAGGCTGAAAAAGCAGAAGGGCCTGGAATTAATACTTAAGTGCCCGCGGGTGGGGGCCCAAACTGCAGAAGCTGGCGGCATAAAAAGCGGCAAGAGTGGGTAGCAGACTTACCAACAGGTTTGGAGAAATGACGGTAGCCTGAAGGCAGGCAGGGTCCTGTAGTGGCAACCTGGGTCGGAGCACCGATCCACAGGAAGCCGTCAGGAGGAGCGGCTGGTGAGGGACGGCTTGCGGGCCGAAACTGAAAGAGAAGGACCGGTATTTAGGAAAATACAGGCCTGTGAACCGCCCCGGAGCAAGGGATAAAGACAGCAAAAATCAATCGGCGTTGAGCAGGACTTACCAATTACGGGTTAGACCAGCTGGGGCCTGTAGCAAGGCAGAGGAGTCCTTGTACGCTGTGCCTGGGTCGGTTCCCCGATCCTCAGGAAGCCATCACGGAGTGATCAGCTTGGATTCAATGTGTGAATCAGTGGCAGCGCCGGGGAGTTCAAAAAGACGGCGCGCGCTGAGATCAGCGCATCTACGTCGTAACGGAGAGGGGGGGCGGGCCGGAGTGCCGGTAAACAGCCGGCGGGTGGCCGAGCTTAGCTAAATTGGCAGTCCAAGAGGGGAGGGAGGGGAACAAGAAGGAGGGGTAAGGAACAGAAAGTAAACTTTAAAAAACATTAAATCAAGAACGTGGTGGTAGGCATTGTACAGAACATTAATGTACAAGAAAGGTTAGTTGATAAACCATACGAATAGAAAGACTTCATTAAATGCGACAATTCGGGAACGTAATAGTATGTTTTTAACAGAACAAGTATATACAGTGGCCCACTAAGTAGAGAAACAACATAGTGAACTGGATATGATGTGGCAGGTCATAGACCAACCTGCACTACCAACCAGGGGTGGCAATCTTCAACTTCTACTTAATAGGAGTGAATGCAAATGGATCACCAGATGCAACTCTGTGAATATGGGTTGAACACCATTGATGAATGGAATAACACCATAGAACAATAACACATATACATTTTTGACCCCTTGATGCCTGTTTGTTTTGATGGTCATGACCATATTAATTAGCTCTGTGTGGGTTTCTTTACATATGTCACCAATCATGTCGACCTACGGTCTATAGATATGGCCCCCCTGTTATGCTTTGCCCGCCTGCATACCTGTATATACTTGTACTGTTAAAAACATACTATTACTTGTACTTTAAAAAACATGCTATTACGTTCCTGAATTGTCACATTTAATGAAGTATGGTTTATCAACTAACCTTTCTTGTACATTATTGTTCTGTACAATGCCTACCACCACGTTCTTGATTTAATTTTGTTTAAGGTTTACTTTCTGTCCCTTACCCCTCCTTCTTGTTCCCCTCCCTCCCCTCTCGGACTGCCAATTTAGCTAAGCTCGGCCACTCGCCGGCTGTTTACCCGTCCTCCGGCCCCGTCCCCCTCTCCGTTATGACGTAGACGCGCTGATCTCAGCACGCGCCGTCTTTTTGAACTCCCCGGTGCTGCCACAGATTCACAGATTGAATCCAAGCCGATCACTCCGTGACGGCTTCCTGATTATCGGCGACCCGACCCACGCACAGTGTACAAGGACTCCGCCTTGCAACAGGCCCCCGCTGGTCTACCCCATAATTGTTAAGTCCTGCTCAACACCGATTGATTTTTGCTGTCTTTATCCCTTGCTCCGGTGCGGTTCACGGGCCCGTATTTTCCTAAATACCGGTCCTTCTCTGTCAGTTTCGGCCCGCCGGCTGTCCCTCACCTGCCACTGCTCCTGACGGCTTCCTGTGGATCGGGGCTCCGACCCAGGTTGCCACTACAGGACCCTGCCTGCCTTCAGGCTACCGTCATTTCTCCAAGCCTGTTGGTAAGTTCGCTACCTGCTCTTGCTGCCTTTTGTACTGCTAGTTTCTGCAGTTTGGGCGCCCACCCCCGGGCACTTAAGTATTCATTCCAGGCCCTTCTGCTTTTTCAGCCTCCGCCTCATCGGAGTAAGCCTGGAATACTTTCACCACCTCACGACGCTCCTTAGCGCCCCGGATTCCACTCATTGATCGGCTCAATTCTCTCATAGGGGCATCTGCACAGTAGGACTCTTCCCCCGAGCTCCTACGGGATTCCATCCGGACCCTCTTTCATCACCACCTCTCCCTCTTCGCCCATTCCTCTTGGTAAGTGCACGACTAGGTATACAACTACGTGCCTGTGTCCCTGCCTTACTCCTCTTAACTGGCGCTCCCTTTTTCTCGCAGCTCCGTTCCTTGCACGATTGGCATCCTCTGCGGTGGGTTCAAGCCTGGCTGATCCGCCGTTACCCTTCTTCTCCTCCTTCTCCTCCTCCTTACCGCACTCAGGTAATTTCTGACTTTTCCCCCACCACCCCTGTCCTCTCTGCCCTCCTCATTCCCAGACCTCATTCTCTTTATCCCCTTTCTTGTACATCACCTTCATTCAGTAACCTGGTCCTGATGATGATCCTAAATCGCTAGGATCGAAACGCAGTCGACATACCAGCGCAACTTCCCGCGCCCTTTACCATGGTTCACTAAAATGCCTAAATCTGTAAAATTCATGTAAATAATTACCTGTGAACCAGAAGTTTCTTTGTATATATTTGTCACGTTTTCACTCTGCACCGTCGCTGTTTTCACTTGTCACCTGCCCCGTCCACTTTTGAGTGTCACGAGCACTTGTGTGTACAAAGTCTTTCAGGTTACTTACGTATTAATTGCTTACAGTGCTGCTACAACTGTTCCCAATTTTTCCGTACCCTTCCCTTTTCTTACTTGTCCTGCACATTTCTTGTATTTATCCAAATACATGATGCCTTGGGCACATTCAAACGAACTATGAGTCTTCCTACCCTCCTTTCTTGCAATGTTTTATGCATGCCTAATTACCAGTCTTTTCAATATACCGGTGTAGATGTTGTTTGTTTATGCTTTTTGAGACCAACACATTCTTTTGCTTTTATCCTTTTCTTTTTCTTTTGGCACGTGCTCAGCAGCTCCACCAGTGATAAACATAAGAACTCTCACATTCTATGATGAAGAACTTTTTGGGGACAAATCTAGAAATGTTAACAAATTGTTAATTCACTGTGTTATATATTTTATTTTAAGTATTTTGAATAAATGCTAATGTGAATGGCAGCTGTGTGTTTGCATCATCCGCCTAAAGCACATTCAATAATTTCAGGTCAATTCCACCAACTATAAAGTTTTGTAAAACTCCCAACATAACAAAACATGCATTGGCAAAGCCGAAAGGATGGCAGCTAATCCCAAACCCATTGGCTTTGTCAATACTAGCTCCTCTGCAAGGCACAGACAAATGAAATCACAAGGCACTGAGGGTTACCCTATGATTTCAGCTTTTTTATTTTCTTTAGATGTGCTGAAGCAATCGATGCTTGCCTTCAACGAATAAACAAGCATTGGCAAAGCCAGTAGGGCTGAATTTAGTGTGCTAATGCGTCCAAAGAGAGGCATGCACAATGCACACAGACTGTGTGTGAAATATGCAATGAGATAAGTGTCAGTGACACAAAGAAGAAAATACTTCAAACGTTTTTAAACTTGACTTGTCTTGTCGTCCCATGTCAGATGTGAGTAATTAATTTAGTCATTTCTTTTTTCCAATGCATTCGGTACTTGCAGTCTGGAGAGCTCAACATTGCATCACGTTACTCCCAATAGAGGCATTCAAAATGCACACATTGGCACACAGAGTCTTGGCAGCTAGTCTGTCAGAAGGGTGCCCCCTCAGTGCAGGTGAGTCGACCTAATCAAGGTCAGAAATGTATGCAAAAAATAGCTTGGTGTGAACATGAGTTTTCGATCAATATATTAATATAGTGCTAATATGTATTTCTCCTGCTGTTAGTTTTGACTAATTTTGGTTACTTTTGTCCTCATTTGTCATTCTTCTGCTCTTTAACTAAACTGACTCTATCCCCTCTTCACTCACTCACTCACATTTGTTTTAGAGCCATGAAACCTTTTAGGTGTACGTGTTGTCTATAAATAGAAATAACATTACATATTTAGGCTTCACATCTTTACATCACTAACATAGCAGCTCAATGTTCCATCCAGCAACAAATCTAAGTATATTCACAGCTTATAAAGTAATGTTCTCTACGTTTTGCTACTTCAGTTCCTCTGTATTGTAGGTTCTGTAAGGGTTACTGGGACTATGTAAAACTTAAAGAGCCCTATTTATAGTTTGGCAGACTGGACTCGAAGCACTAGTATAGTGAATGCACGGGTACAAGAAACCCTAGAAGCTCTCATGCCCCTTTGGGGTTCTAGCCAGCTTAGAAATGGGGGGATATTAACCACCTCTATGCTGGTGGACTACAAATACGCTCTCTAATGTTTTCCTATCATAGTGTGAAGCTACATAAACCAACTTTGTAAACGTGTGATTACCACTTGTGTTGTGGTTGATGAACTTAAAAACCCCCTTTGTAATTATAGGTTGTCATAAACAGCATTTGTAATGGAGGACAAACATGACCACTTTTGTGGTGGAGGAAAATAAACCAGACTTGTTCACAGTAAGAGAAACATAAACGCCATTTGTGATGGCAGAGGGACATAAACCACCTTTGTAACGGTGGAGGGGCATAAACCACCTTTGTAACGGTGAAGGGGCATAAACCACCTTTGTAACGGTGAAGGGGCATAAACTACCTTTGTAATGGTAGAGAGGCATAAACCACCCTTGCAAAGGTAGAGGGTCAGAAACTACTTTTGTAAAGGTAGAGGGACATAAACTACCTTTAAAAGGGTAGAGGGACATAAACCACATTTGTAATGGTAGAGGGACACAAACTACTTTTGTAAATGTAGAGTGACATAAACTACCTTTGTAATGGTAGAGGGACATAAACCACCTTTGTAACGGTGGAGGGGCATAAACTACTTTCGTAAAGGTAGAGGGACATAAACTACTTTTGTAAAGGTAGAGGGACATAAACTACTTTTGTAAAGGTAGAGGGACATAAACTACCTTTGAAATGGTAGAGGGACATAAACCACATTTGTAATGGTAGAGGGACATAAACTACTTTTGTAAAGGTAGAGGGACATAAACCACCTTTGTAATGGTAGAGGGACATAAACTACTTTTGTAATGGTAGAGGGACATAAACCACCTTTGTAATGGTAGAGGGACATAAACCACATTTGTAATGGTGAGAGGGACATAAACTACATTTGTAATGGTAGAGGGACATAAACCACCTTTGTAATGGTAGAGGGACATAAACCACCTTTGAAATGGTAAGGGACATAAACTACATTTGTAATGGTAGAGGGACATAAACTACTTTTGTAAAGGTAGAGGGACATGAACCACTTTTGTAATGGTAGAGGGACATAAACTACTTTTGTAATGGTAGAGGGACATAAACCACCTTTGTAATGGTAGAGGGACATAAACTACATTTGTAATGGTAGAGGGACATAAACCACCTTTGTAATGGTAGAGGGACATAAACCACCTTTGTAATGGTAGAGGGACATAAACCACCTTTGTAAAGGTAGAGGGACATAAACTACATTTGTAATGGTAGAGGGACATAAACTACTTTTGTAAAGGTAGAGGGACATGAACCACTTTTGTAATGGTAGAGGGACATAAACTACTTTTGTAATGGTAGAGGGACATAAACCACCTTTGTAATGGTAGAGGGACATAAACTACATTTGTAATGGTAGAGGGACATAAACCACCTTTGTAATGGTAGAGGGACATAAACCACCTTTGTAATGGTAGAGGGACATAAACCACCTTTGTAATGGTAGAGGGACATAAACCACCTTTGTAAAGGTAGAGGGACATAAACTACATTTGTAATGGTAGAGGGACAAAAACCACCTTTGTAATGGCAGAGGGACATAAACCACTTTTGTAATGGCAGAGGGACATAAACCACCTTTGTAATGGTCGAGGGACATAAACCACCTTTGTAATGGTAGAGGGACATAAACCACCTTTGTAATGGCAGAGGGACATAAATCACCTTTGTAATGGTCGAGGGACATAAACCACATTTGTACTGGTAGAGGGACATAAACCACCTTTGTAATGGTCGAGGGACATAAACCACCTTTGTAATGGTCGAGGGACATAAACCACATTTGTACTGGTAGAGGGACATAAACCACCTTTGTAATGGTCGAGGGACATAAACCACCTTTGTAATGGTAGAGGGACATAAACTACATTTGTAATGGTAGAGGGGCATAAACCACCTTTGTAATGGTCGAGGAACATAAACCACCTTTGTAATGGTAGAGGGGCATAAACCACCTTTGTAATGGTAGAGGGGCATAAACCACCTTTGTAATGGTAGAGGGGCATAAACCACCCTTGCAAAGGTAGAGGGGCATAAACTACTTTTGTAAAGGTAGAGGGACATAAACCACCTTTGTAATGGCAGAGGGACATACACCAGCCCAATAACAGTGATAGGCACACAATCCCATTTTTAATGGTGGAGGTACATAAAGAAAATAAAGCAGCCTTCGGAACTGTAATAGGGATAGGAACATAAATCACTTTTGTGATAGTGGCGAAACATAATCACTATCATAATGATGGAGAAACATAAATCAATCTTTTAATAGTGATAGAAACACATTTCTAAAGGTGTAGGAACACAACACACCTTTGCAATGGTGGAGGAACATAGACCAGATTTGTATTAGTGAGAAGAACATAAGACACCATTGTAATGGAGGAGGAACACACACCACCGTTGTAATGGTGGACAAAGACAAACAACCTTTTTAATAGTGTAGGAACATGCACCATCATTGTAAGGGTGGACAAACATAAACCTCCATTGTAATGATGGAAGAACACAAACCACTATTGTAAGAGTGGATGAACACAAACCACATTTGTAATGGTGGACAAACACAAACCACCATGTAATAGTGGACGAACACAAACCACAGTTGTAATGGTGGACGAACTCAAATCATTGTTGTAATGGTGGACAAACACTAACCTCCATTGTAATGTTGGAAGAACACAATCCACTATTGTAATGGTGGACGAACACAAACCACAGTTGTAATGGTGGATAAATACAAACCTCCATTGTAATGGTGGAGGAACACAAACCACAGTTGTAATGGTGGACGAACTCAAACCACTGTTGTAATAGTGGATAAACACAAACCTCCATTGGGATGGTGGAGGAACACAAACTATTATTGTAATGGTTGACGAACACAAACCACCTTTTTAATACTGTAGGAACACAAACCACCGTTGTAATGGTGAACAAACACAAACCACCGCTGTAATGGTGGAAGAACACGAACCACCATTGTAATGGTGAAATAACACAATAGAAAAAATTATGGGTTTCTGGAGTAGCGTGCTCCTCGCCAAAAAAAGCGATTCAACACCCCATCAGGGGTTAGAAGCGCTATATAAATACAAACCTTCTTTCCTCTTCTATCCTTCTGCTATCCTTCCGAATCCAAATAACTGACTAACATATCCACCACTTAAAATTTACTTGCATGTTTCACTATACTAATTCAACACTAATCCTCTATGGGTCCTGGAGTAGCGTGCTACTCGCCGAAAAAGCGCTTCGACGCCTCGTCAGGGGTAGTAAGCGCTATACAAATGCAATTACAATACAATACAATATATAAGCTTTGCAGTGGTGAAAGGTCGCAAGTCACTTTTTTAATACTGGGAGGAGGATAAGGCATCTTTGTAATGCGAGAGAAGCATCAACAGGCTGCGTAATGATGGGGGGGCACATGCCACATTTGTAAAGGTGAAGATGTATAAACCTTCTTTGTAAATATTTTGAGCAAACATAAACTGGCTTTGTGATAGTGGAGCGAGGGAGAGAAAACTAAATTTTATGATGGCAAGGGGAACATTAACTACTTTTGCAACAAATTTGAACGTAAGGAATACAACTATCCTTGAGCAGAGAACTGAAATGAGAGACAAATGACTACTTCCTAATGCCTTCTCTAGATAAAAACAACAGTAATGCTGTTAAATACCAGTGGAAGGGATCGAACAGTTATACAAAGGGAACAGAATTATCTGATGCATGAACAAATGATGCCTAAAAGGAGACTACATTTTGGGAAAATCAGATTCAAATTTCAATATTGACCTCTTGAATGACTGATCGAAAGAGAATGTAATTGTGCTGGTCCAATGTGGGAGGGAAACCAAGAAAAACTGAAGCTATCCATGATTGTATACTACTGTCTTCATGCCTCTTTGTGACCAACATATGTGGGTTTATAATAATCAATTCATGAATTATACAAGAATGAGGGAGTCAGGTAAAAGAACACAGGTAAGATAAAATAAAACGCTTTCCTGGTCAGGCGTCCGTCTACATCACCAGAGCGCTTCAGATCTAACATCAGAAGCTTAAGGTTATCCACCGAAAACCTGCTGGCCAATCACCAGGTGAAGAACATTTGCTTTTGAGGTGGCATCCTACACTTTCAAGGTTCTCTCTCAAGCTTCCTCACGCTGCATCTCTGCCTCGATCCTGAAAGTCTGAAGTTCAGAAGAGTGGTGGAGACTCCTCTGCACATCTGCATGTGGCCCAGAGACTTATAAGCCTCTATCTAGTATGTTTCCCTTCTGGAGCTTTTCAGCCCCATCCCTTCCCTCCTCAGCATTCTGAAGCATATCGCTTGATATTACATTGTCAAATGTAAGATATATAAAATATATTAAGGGTTACTTAATTAGAAATAGGCAAGGATAACCTAAATTTAAAAAAGAGTTCTCCCTCCACCTACCCCCCTCAGGTAAGGTAATGTCAGAAGATGTAGTCGCACGGGATGGAGTGACATACAAACCCTGGTTAGCATGTTTTGGCTTACTCACAGTTATAAGGATAGTGGGTCCAAGCTACTCAGTTAAATAATACATATGGACTGGTTTATGGATGGCTAGTGGTGCAAGTTTCCTCAAGAAAATAAAGTGATTTCCATGACTCTGAACACCAAAGCAGGCCATTAAACCCTGATAGTCACATATAACAAATCACTTTGCAAACCAGTTAGAAACAGACATCAGTGGGTGCTGTGCATTCATCAAGTGAGAATATATTATATTTAATATACAATATCAAAAAAGGGATTTTAGAGTAGGGGAGAGACAATTTATTGTATGTTGCGGATCCTCCAGAGACCTACACTAGTTTGAGGTAGTGTTCTAGAAAGAGAAAACGGGAATGTCCTGCTGCCCGTGGTGTTGGCAATTCTGGAATTTGGAGGAGAGCAACCAAATATAACCAAATACCAAACAAAATAAATGCATCAGACAAGAATGCTGACTACAGGAAAACACAGACCAAATGAAAAAACAGACCAAATGAAAAACCAGCATTCATGCCAACAATAGAGAGGTGGATTTATTGTCAAAAGCAACAAGCAATACTTTTTTCAAACTGAGAGACTTACATCCTTTGCCCGCTACAGTCAATTTAGAATGACAGAAGTAAATCACAAACCATCTGAGGAACACAGTTAAATGAAAAAAATGGTACTAACCCAGGTTAATAATAAGTCTTCTTCTCCAGAGCGGGAAGCGATATTGTAAACATACCCTGGACTTTCACCTCCTGCCTCCTATTTTGTAAATGTTTTGGGGACTTTTCCACTGATACAAGAGTCCAAAAATTCCACAATAAAAGATTATCTATAGACACTCTCTATATTGGACAAGAATACAACAAGGGCAAAGAGAACATGAGAAACTACTAAAATGAAAGAAAACAATGGTTCTTTGGAATAATAGATTAACATAATTTGATACTTTGGAGCTCAACGAATTATCGAAAATGCCAATGAATGAATAAGCCATGAACTTTAGCACAATGTTAATGCTCACAGACAGAACACATTATTAAGAGCCCAAGCAATAAACTATTAATTGGTCTCCACTAGTTTGTCCAGTTGGTCAGGTAAAACCCCAACTTTAGTATGACTCATTTGTATTTATTGTCACCAGTGTCTCTTACAGGTTTGAGTTTTTTTCTTGTCCATCTATTTTTAGGAACACTGCCTTTTCTGTGAGTTCCCATGGTGTGATTTCACGGGTGGGCTCTTTTCCACTTTACCCATTTGCCCACTTTTTTTTCTAATTGCCCCTTTAGCTAGGTTTTCAGGTTGGGACCTAGCAGTTCTTTTTATCGGTACTCAACCCAACTGCTTACATTCTGTCCAGGTAAGTGGCCCTCTCCCCCATGAGCAGCAGATATCATTTGGGCCTCTACACATTTCTTTTGTCCTGAAGATGACTTGTTAAATTATTCAGGGTCGAAGCGCCATTTAAAGCACTGCATGTGAACCAAGAATAAAAGAATGTGTAAAATTCAATATTGTTGTATTACTTCTGTGATGATGAACAACTTGTGTTATTCCGTATGTGCTTGTTAAGTTCACATGCGTATCCTCCTAACACTGTGTGAAGCATTTTTTGAGCACTAAGCGCCTTCCTATCTTGTACGTTTCTATTGATCTGCCTCTAGTACTTTTATTTAATTACTAAAAAACAGTTAATTGTTTTTTCCTGGACTGTTGGCACTGCTCCACAATAAAATTGCCTGGACTGTTGGCACTACTGCACAATAAAATTGTGTCTAGGTTGAAATGCATGATTTATCATTCGTTGACATTGTTAATCTCATGTTGACTCCAAAGCATCAAATTATGTACATCAATAATTCCAGAATGTACTTAACAGTGCAAGACTCCACTATTGACTTATTTCACTCTACCCACACTAATACAACATACAGGTGGTTATATCCACACTATTCAGATAGCATGAATAAATAAATACTTACAAAAGAGGCGGGTGCTGGAAACAGCGATAAAGTGACCAATAGGAATAGGATCTTCATCTCTGCCTGTGGGAGAGAGGAAGGGCATTAGTTTCTTGGCTCAGCATCTTTCTATCAACAAGCAGGGAGTGTATTTGTCTGGGGCGTTGTGTTTGCGGAAGTCAGCAAAAGTCTGCTTCAGGCCACTTTTCCGCACTGTTTACCAAATATAATGAAACATGAGCTTTTCTACTTGTTAGTAACACAGCTATTTTTAGAACGCATTTAATTGGAGATTAACTACGAAGAAAATCATGAACATCTTAACTCTGCAAACAAAATAGCATTAGGCAATCAGACACATTTGCTAAAGTCTTGCAGTAAGGCTGTTATTCCAAAGAACATGTTTCACCAAAGTGTGGTCGGAGCACGTAATGGACATATTTATTTTAATAACATAGATTAGCGCCTGGATACCCTCACAGGTGACAAGTAGCGCTCTACAAATCTACTGACTGATTGATTGAGCTGCGCCACAGAAGGAGAACATGATCCTTAAGATTCTGTTGGAAGTGTGGGTGCTCCATTAAGTTAATTAGTGTTGAGATGTTTAATTCACTGTCAGTGGTGCTGGAACAATTTTCGAAGTGTGGGTGCTGCCATCAATGTTACATCTCTGAACTCAAAGGGAATGTGAAAAATGGCATGTAGCCGGCGGTGCACTATGGAGCACACTGTTGCATATATATCACTAAAGTATTGTTGGCAGCACACTGTCATTTACAGGAAGCACATTTTCTATAGAACTGGAAACAAAATTCACACTGACCTGCAACTGATAAAGCTATACCGCGCAGACAATGCGTGGAAATCACCAAATATTTATAATTTTCACATAACCAAGTAAAGTGACTGGATTTGATCCTATTAAAATCTTTGTTTCCATCATACTTTAGAATTACAAAAATGTGCTTCTTTGGTGCTTTCCTAGCTGCTGTTTTAAGAAATATTTTTACAGTTCATTTACAGGTATTTAAATGTTGCTGTGTCTTGGAAAAAAATGGCATCCAATATCCTTTTTGTTCACTCTCCCTGATCCCCTGAAAGATTGTCATATAGTTCATTTCACAATTCCTCTAACTTTGCAGTCAAAGAAAGAAAAGTAAACACCAATCCCCATGTTAAAAGAATAAGCAGTAATTTGTCAGAAGACATAGCCTGACATTTGACCTTTGTCTTTGAAAGCATAACATGTGACAAGATAAAAACAAGCTTCAAAGGCATCTTTATTGCTCATTCACCTTCTGAACTCCAGCTGTTTTATTTTGGGGTGCTGCAGCACCTTCCACACCCCTACTTCCAGCACCTATGTTCACTGTGTGTGAACTGCCCAATAGTATCTGAAGCCCCAACTCTTTCTAATACATAAAGCATGCCATTAGAAATATCCCTAAGTCCCCCGGCAATATAAGGATAGGATTAAATTCCCTAAACTCTGGGTCTGAAGTTTGTGAGCTGTTTTCATCAGCTCTGCTTTTATGAGAAGTAGTAAATTATCAGGTGCAACCCAAAGCGCCCAACACTGCCATTTCAAGAAAGCACCCCGTGTGAACTTAAGGGACAGTTCTGTTCTGAAAGCGTCAAAGGCCTAGGAATTACAGAATCCAAACAGTAACGTCCATTCACCACCATGATAGGGGTAGACTAAGGGGCCGATTCTGATGCGGGTTGGAAAAGCTTCCCGACCGAGGGCCTGATTCTGATGCGGTTAGGAACAAATGTTCCCATTGAAGTCAATGGGAGTTCAACCAAATCGTATCTGGAAGCATCCGGATGCATCCTACTCCGCCGGTCGGACTTTCCCGATCCGAGTGGGTCGGACACCATTTCCCAACCGATTCGGTCGGGAAGCTTTTCCAACCCGCATCAGAATCGGCCCCCATGTGTCTATACATATGCTTTAACACCCCATGACATGCTGCCTTCTTTACCTTAGAGACCAGGGTTAGCAAGGGATGTGCCATGGGTACGATAGAGGAAGTCAGAGGTAGCAGCAGTTGTACCTGGTGACTCCTAATTGACATCCATAAAACCAAGTGTGCCACCTCCAGACCACAGTCACTGATGAATCTAGATGGTAATTACACAAAAGACATCAAACGGATATGCCACAAATCAAGACAAACTAAAGTAGACAAAAAGTGATGGGTGGAATGCTTGAATTAATCTCAGCCACTGGTAATTATTCTGCACACCATGCCACCTCAGTTCGGACCCAGCTATATGCAAATCAGCCTTAACCCAGCTCCAATGGGAACAGTCTAACCCGAACTGCCAAGCCGGGTCATCCCTGAACCGGAACACATTCCATCCATCACTTTGTTTTGGATGCCACAAATTAAGACAAATCACGCCATGGCCCAGTTACTTGGCCTAGTAGCCCTTCCCAGGGAACAGGAACCTACATAATTATTGTTAAAAGTGGACAAGTCCCATTCCAAGGCAACCGGAGCCCGCTTCTTGCCACTCATCATTAACCCTACATCAAGTCTTGATCCAACAGGAGGTGCGATAATTTATTGAGGGTTGTGTTCCCTAATCTTTTGCAAACTCACGCCCATCATTTGCTAAGACAAAGTGTAACCATTTTGTCCCTGACCAATGGCCCAGATGTTTGTCGTGTATGTGCTATAGGGGCCCAATATAAATCCTGAATTGTAGTTGGGCCTAGCCGTCACTATTGGCAAGATTTCTCCACATTTACCCGCTTAGAAGGTAAGTGCTTAGACACATTATATTCAATAGCACCTTTAGTTTCTTTGCATTCTGTGCCTTGTTAATCTGATGGCATTGTGTAATATAATACAAAAGACTCAATAAAGACATTTGGAAACAAGCCTTGGCAAAGGCAATAGGTCTTGCCTACTGGACTTATTGCCTGTGCCAATCTCTTTTAGCCATGCTGTACAGCATCAAGGCTGCTGTGGAGCATTGCTATTTGCAAGAAATAATTTAAAAAAGCACGAGGATGCGACCGCCTCCTTATTTTATAGGCGTGTGCATGCTTTCAACACACATGCGGACTCCTACAAAATATTGTGGGCACTTTATTTTCTTCTTAGTTACAGATCCCTAGATAGATTGGTAAATACAAAAAAAGTAGCGTCAAAGTACTGTTTTAAAAAAAAAAGAATATTTAAAAGGATGACTGGAATGCAGGAGCATGTTGAGGTAGTGGGTGGGGGAGAAGCAACATGGTGGGAGAAGTGAGAATGAACAGAAGCAAAAGAGAGCAACGTGAACCATGTGGTAGAAGCACACAGATGCGAGAGAGAGAGATAGCAACATGAGTGCAGGGGGTGGCGGAGAAAACCATGGGCAAGAGAGACTAACATGGGTGAAGAACACTACATGGGAAGTTAGCTGGAAAACACATGCACTCTGATGGAGTTTCTAAACAAAAAGAAAAGTCTAGTTCCCTAAAAGCATGCAGTGGAAAGAGATGATGAAGAGGCTATGCTCCATGGGAGGGACAAACACAAGATTGACAAACTGAGACACCAATAAGAAGCAGACAAATGAGATAGTAAATCCAACCAATTGTAAGCAATGGGGAGGCTGCAAGCCCTTCTCTGTTCTTGGTAAGCCCCAATATGCCTTTTTGTTACCAGACAACTTGCGCTGTCTGGTAGGCTCGGCCTAGAAAAGGAAATTCACAGTGCAAGGCTTTAATATCCTTTAATGGGTTTGTTATCTATGCAACATATGTGTATTTTCCATACTGTGTTTAATAGCAGGTATTCCTCAAGGTTTTCTAAGCATGCGCAATGTGATTCTGAGAATCCCTGAAAATGCTCCAACCCATGCTAAACATAGGTTAACGTCTATAATTTGTAGTTTTATCCACTTTCTGGGACGTTTATCCAAGGTTATTTTCTGAGACCCATTAAAACGAGGAATTGCAGTTTAAAAGCAGTTATGAGCAGGTGATTCCAAATAGCTCTTTTTTAGCTCTCCTAACCCGTCATAAGCGGCCCTCTTAGGGACTATTAGGGCTAGCATAGCAGAATCTGGCGACACACTTCAAGGCGTGTTAGCATGATTCTTTTATTTGACACAGCTGCTAATTTCCCTAAGCATTCTGGTGCTTGTATTGTTCAATGTTCTCACTTTAATATATTTTAATGGACGGGGCCACGGTGCACACATAGGGGCTTCTTCACAAAGGTAAACTTACATGTGAGTAGATCTACACATTTAAATGTACTCTTACACTTTGTAGTAAATGTATTGCTTTTGGCTTTTCCAAGTGTAAATTCACTACAAAGTATATTGCATGTCTCCATCCCCTCAAACAGGTGGAGGCAAATTTATGAGTCTAAAGTTACTACAGCCAAAAGGACCCATAACAGTAGTAGCCAGACCTGGAGTACGTCCAGCACCATACATGGCCAAAAACCGGTACTGCAACACGTTTCATATAAAATAACGGAGGCAGGCACTTAAAATAGCACCCTAGAGCAAATAATGTTAAAATAAACTTAAGTCAGTTTGAGTTTTGTTAGAATATATCTACATCTATTTTAATGCTAACAAATTACATATAACTTTTTGTAATTTCTCATAGATAATAAGAAAATACAAACATTTTACTTTAGGTGGGATATTTAAATAAATCGTTAAAAATAAATGTTTATTTAATTTATTTAAATTAATTAAATATTTAATTCAAATTTAAGTTAATGGTGTGAAGTTACTACTAGTAACTTCACACATGTAGGTGGAGTTCTTTGACACTGGGGTGGAGATCTCCCTATGGTAAAGTATAGGGACATTTATTTTAAATGTATTAAACTTTCAAAAAAATAGTAAAACAATTTTATGTTAAATACTAATGTAAAATAGTTTTATATATTTATTTTATTTATTTTGAAAAATCCCATCTACCCTAAAGTGAATAGATGTACTTATTATGTATTAAACATTACAAAAAGTTATGTATAGGATTCATTTAAATTAATTAATCAATTTTTAAATTTAAACTCGTGGCTTTATGGATTGTATTTTGTAGAAATTAAGTAGTACTACTGTAGTACTGCTGTATGTACTACAAAATGCAGATTTTGCAGTCAAGTACTGCCTTGTAAGTACTAGAAATCTTTTTCAGAGAATAAAACAACAGAGGCCAGATAATAGAAATAGTACCGGTATTGAGAAAATGTGCACCAACATTTGCATCACTCAGCACAATTAAAAACATTTGCACCAAGTGATCAGTGCAAAAATGACCTACCAGCTAATTACTGCAAACAGTGTATTTTTAAATGTCAGCACGAACCTTTTCTATGTTACGGAAAATACATGGCAATGGTGAATTATTATGTGTTTTGTATTTAACACTCTTTTAGGGTGATTTCAGTTGTGTGCAAAATGGGTGTAAATTCTCTCTGTATGCAGGCTACACCAGCTGTTCACGTTTTAGTGCTAGATTTACAGTTTTTTTTATTTTTCAAATGGATTGTGTGTTAATTATGCCAAACTGAGTTTATCATTTTCAGCCATGTTAGCAAAACCCACCGGTCTACCAAAGTCCCCTACACTATCCATTCACCTCCACCCTTCAGAGTACACCTGATACAGATGGTGGAAGAGTCCATCCAACCCAGCCAGAGGGCAACCAGGCAGGCCCAAGGGACGTACCTCTCTCTTCATCTGCTGATGCTGACTCCAAGGGGTAGATGGTCCTGGGTCTATTACTCTCTCTGTCATAGTCCACCATCAGCCTGCTGGATAACCCTGTGTGCAGTGCTTTCTTTCTGAGCTGCCTCCTTCCTGGCCTAGTGCCTATGCCTTCTTCTGCATTCTGTTCGCCACATATACCCATATAATGTGCAATACTGTTGTCGATTAACCTCTGGACAAACCCATCTGTTATTGGTTTTCACTGGCGAGACAACTGTAACAGTGCCTTGCCTCAAATATTCGAATGTGGTGCCCTGTCCACCCTACAAAGCTCTTCACCTTCTTCCTTCTGCAACCCCGATACCTTTATACAACTAACCCTGTTATCTGCAATTATGCCTATTTTTAGGCTTGTCATTAGCCAAGACCTTTTGAGTTTAATAAAATGGGTAAACAGACATAATATCGAATTGTAAATATCGAATTGCCAAAATATCGAGTTGTAAATATAGAATGGACAGAATATCGAATTGCCAAAATATAGTGGTTAAGAATATCGAAATTCAGGTAAGAAATATCTTTTGTCAAAATATCGACAGTCATAATATAGTTGTTAAAAATATCGATTTTTTTTATAGTGTTTTAAGTGTTAGTATATGTGTTAAAAGTATGTATTATTTTTGTAATGTATGTTTTAATTTTTATAAAGTAATGAATTTTATGTTATTTAATTTTTGCGTAATTTAATTCTGTAGCGGGTTGTGGGTTTATAGGGGAATAGGGTGGGAAGTAATTTAATTATAGTAAATTAAATATTAATTTTTAGGAATTATTAATTATATTTAATTTAATTGTGCGTTTTAGTTCTGTAGCGGGTTGTGGGTTTATAGGGGAATAGGGTGGGAAGTAATTTAAATGTAATTAAGAAATTATTAAATTTTATTTATTGGTATTGATAAATAATTCATTGTTAATTAATTATTAATTGGTAATTAATTTTTAATAATTGGCAATTAATTTTTATTAATTGGTAATTAATTGGTAATTAATTGGTAATTAATTTTTATTAATTTTTTAATTGATAATTATATTAATTGTATTAATTTATTATTCAGAGCGGGTTGTGGGTTTATAGGGGAATAGGGTGGGAAGTAATTTAATTGTAAATCAGTAATTCTATATTTTTATTTATTGGTATTAAGTATTAATTTATTGTTAATTAATTCTTATTTGGTAATTAAATTTTATTAATTGGTAATTAATTTTTATTAATTGGTAATTAATTTTTAATAATTGGTAATTAATTTTTATTAATAGGTAATTAATTTTTAAGAAATAAATTTTATTGGTATTTAGAATTAATTATTAAATATTTTGTAATTGGTAAGTCATTTTAATTAATTTTTTATTGGTATTGATAATTATTTTATTTTTATTAAAATATTAAATCATTATTTTCCCTACTGTTGCACTCTTTGGAGTGGGAATAGTAATTTTTACCCCTACGCTATCCAACGCTTTCCCTACTGTTGCACTCACTGGAGTGGGAATAGTAATTTTTACCCCTACGCTATCCAACTCTTTCCCTACTGTTGCACTCTCTGGAGTGGGAATAGTAATTTATACCCCTACGCTATCCAACGCTTTCCCTACTCTTCCACTCTCTGGAGTGGGAATAGTAATTTTTACCCCTACGCTATCCAACGCTTTCCCTACTGTTGCACTCTCTGGAGTGGGAATAGTAATTTTTACCATCCCGCTATCCAACGCTTTCCCTACTGTTGCACTCACTGGAGTGGGAATAGTAATTTTTACCCCTATGCTATCCAACGCTTTCCCTACTGTTGCACTCTCTGGAGTGGGAATAGTAATTTTTACCCTCCCGCTATCCAACGCTTTCCCTACTGTTGCACTCACTGGAGTGGGAATAGTAATTTTTACCCTACCGCTATCCAACGCTTTCCCTACTGTTGCACTCACTGGAGTGGGAATAGTAATTTTTACCCCTACGCTATCCAACGCTTTCCCTACTTTTGCACTCACTGGAGTGGGAATAGTAATTTTTACCCTCCCGCTATCCAATGCTTTCCCTACTGTTGCACTCACTGGAGTGGTAATAGTAAATTTTACCCTCCCGCTATCCTACGCTAAAAATATTGAATATTGTTTATAAATATTACGTTAATATATATATGTATTAAAAAATAAAAATGTATGTTTATTTTTTTTTAACTTACATTAATTATTTATTAATTTTAAAGTTATTTAAGTATTTTTAAGTATGTTTTAGTTAATTATATATATTATTTCATTAATTTTACATTACTTTTAAGATATTTAAAAAATTCGATATTTTGACTAACTATATTTTTTACAACTATATTTTGGATTCGATATTTTTGTACTTACCTGTTTGTAGATAGGCATTCGATATTTTGGCATTCTATATTTTTACTTCGATATTGTTGTAGGTCGATATTCTTGTAATCGATATTCTGTCAGTGATCCAATAAAATGATATATTGTGCTTCCACAAACCTTCTGCCAGCTGCCTTCATCTATTGGTCCATCAGTGTGTCATTCACATGTTAGTCCCACCCCCCAGGAGCATACATCATTGGGCAGTGGGTCAGCCCCCTTCAGCCACTGGCTTACCTCTCCGTAAGTGACTTCCTTATGTTCATACAGACTGTGCACACACACACACACACACACAAAGTAGCCTCACTTGTACAGTTTTACAAAAAACATCCGCATACACTACCAGAGCCAAAGGTTCGCACCCAGCACCGCAGCTGTGGGCCTTGCCAATGCTTGTTCTACTGTGATACTGGAGAGTGCTTTGAAATCCTTTCGTGTTTGGTCGGTGTTCTAGAAAACTGTCAGATAAATGAACACCTCTTTGCTAAGCTCCTTCAGCGCGTCACGGTGGTTGTAAAGGTCCCATTACTTACCTGTAATATTTATTTACAGAAGGAGGTCATTACCTCCCAAAGTAAACCGGGGTGCAAGGAAGTGGGGCCAAGAGGAAACTGGGAGATAGATTGCCCTCTCTGCTAAATTGCCTCCCCTCCCCGAGCTCTGCACACGATCTTAATAAACAGAAACATATTATGCACATATTAAATTAATTTTAAAAGTAACACTACTTTGGAAAAGTAGTCACAAGCCGGGTTCCGACCTGGTGAAATCCAGGTTACGCGCACTTCTCTGCAGCATGAGCTGAACGCACTGTGCTATCTATCACATGAAACCTGCAGCTTCCCTTGACATGGCTGATGAGCGCAGACAGAAGCTGTCGACACAGTCAATATTACGCCTCTTTAAACATCAGCTACAGGTCAACATTTTTAGGTATCGCCTGAGCCAGCGCATGCGCTGCACTGCGAGACATTTAGTAAGTGGGTTTTCAAAGTGCTACCCACAGGCTTTTGCTGGCCTCAAGCGTGCGGTTACGCGCGCGTGAACGTGCACAGCTGCCATCTGGCTTTCTGTAATGGCTCATTAAGCCTTACAGCGCGTGAATCGTGCTCCTCTGCTCGCACTACCCCCTCCCTTCTCCCCCTCCCTCCTCGTCAACTTCATTTGTCTCTTCTATCGCTGTGAATCATGCTCCTCTGCTCGCACTACCCCCTCCCTTCTCCCCCTCCCTCCTCGTCAGCTTCATTTGTCTCTTCTATCGCTGTGAATCATGCTCCTCTGCTCGCACTACACCCTCCCTTCTCCCCCTCCCTCTTCGTCAGTTTAATTTCCTCTGGAATATTGAAATATCTAAATATTGGAGGGGAAATAGACACGTTTAGCATTTTTTGGACATTTTGGACATTTTGTGAAGCGTTGACATTTTGCAAAGGCACGCGTGGTTTTTATTAAAACTTTAGGCTATGCTGCGTTGTTGTGCGTTGGAGTCCGCGCTGCGAAGCTGCCTGAAACCAATTCCCGCACGAAAGCGCCCTCTTCTACCCGTCTACCCCACTACTACCCCTCTACCCCTCTTCTACCCCTCTACCCATCTACACCTCTACCCCTCTTCTACCTCTCTACTACCCCTCTACCCTACTACCCCTCTACCCCTCTTCTACCCCTCTACCCCTCTTCTAACCCTCTACCCCTCTACTATCCCCCAAATCCCCTCTACTACCCCTCTACCCCACTACTAACGCTCTACTACCCCCTACCCCTCTACTACCCCTCTACCCCTCTTCTACCCCTCTACCCCTCTACCCCTCTTCTACCCCTCTACCCCTCTAATACCCCTCTACCCCTCTACCCCTCTACTACCCGTCTACCCCTCTACTACCCCTCTACCCCTCTTCTACCCCTCTTCTACCCCTCTTCTACTCTTCTACCCCTCTTCTACCCCTCTTCTACCCTTCTACCCCTCTTCTACCCCTCTACCCCTCTTCTACCCCTCTACCCCTCTACTACCCCTCTACCCCTCTACTACCCCTCTACTACCCCTCTACCTCTCTACTACCCCTCTACCCTTCTACTACCCTTCTACCCCTCTTCTACCCCTCTACCCCTCTTCTACCCCTCTTCTACCCCTCTACCCCTCTTCTACCCCTCTACCCCTCTTCTACCCCTCTACCCCTCTTCTACCCCTCTACCCCTCTTCTACCCCTCTTCTACCCACTGTAACAAGCAAAGACACTGTGTCACGGCAGCATCACTCACCACTACCACAGCATCACTCTGCACCACCACAGCATCACTCAGCACCACCACAGCATCACTCTGCGCAACAGCAGCATCACTCAGCGCCACCACAGCATCACTCAGCGCCACCACAGCATCACTCAGCGCCACCACAGCATCACTCAGCGCCACCACAGCATCACTCAGCATCACCACAGCATCACTCAGCATCACCACAGCATCACTCTGCACCACCACAGCATCACTCTGCACCACCACAGCATCACTCAGCGCCACCACAGCATCACTCAGCACCACCACAGCATCACTCAGCGACACCACAGCCTCACTCAGGGCCAACACAGCATCACTCAACACGACCACAGCATCACTCAGCACCACCACAGCATCACTCAGGGCCACAACAATATCACTCAGCGCCACCACAGCACCAGTCAGCACCACCACAGCATCACTCAGCACCACCACAGCATCACTCAAGGCCACCACAGCATCACTCAGCACCACCACAGCATCACTCAGCACTACCACAGCATCAGTCAGCACCACCACAGCATCAGTCAGCACCACCACAGCATCACTCAGCACCACCACAGCATCACTCAGGGCCACCACAGCATCACTCAGCACCACCACAGCATCACTCAGCACCACCACAGTATCACTCAGCGCCACCACAGCATCACTCAGGGCCAGCACAGCATCACTCAGGGCCACCACAGCATCACTCAGGGCCAGCACAGCACCACTCAGGGCCAGCACAGCACCACTCAGGGCCAGCACAGCACCACTCAATGCCACCACAGCATCACTCAGCGCCACCACAGCATCACTCAGGGCCACCACAGCAACACTCAGCAACACAACAGCATCACTCAGCACCACCAAAGCATCACTCACGGCCAACACAGCATCACTCAACACCAACACAGCATCACTCAGCACTACCACAGCATCACTCAGCACCACCACAGCATCACTCAGGGCCACAACAATATCACTCAGCGCCACCACAGCATCAGTCAGCACCACCACAGCATCACTCAGCACCACCACAACATCACTCAACACCACATCAGTATCACTCAGCATCGCCTTTGCAATACTACACCACCACATCATCATCACTCAGCAAGACCTAAGTATCATTCAGCATCACCTCAGCATCGTCTCAGCACCAGTCACCACCACCACCACCACTACCACCTCACCATCACTCAACACCACCTCAGCCTGCTCTCGGAATCTGCCATCTGTTGAGTCTCCCCTAGCGTCTGGCCGCTGCTAGTGTTATAATAAGGTACTAGTTCACAACCTTCAACCTCCAATTGTTTATGCCCCCTCAAAAAACAAGCATTGGCATAGCCAATAGGTCTCGCTTTTGGGACCTTATAAGTGTTTACCCATGCAACAGTTGATGTTGTTGCACCAAGGATATTGTGCTGCATAACTAAATACTTATAAGGTCCCAAAAGCGAGACCTATTGGCTATGCCAATGCTTGTTTAAAGAAGCTGTTGACAGTCATGAAAGATAATTATGTTATATTTCACAGTGAGCCTGGCCAGAATACTTGAACTGTCGACATGAATTTGAGGTAAATAGACACCCTCACAGTAAATGCAACAGTGAAAGCAAAATGGAAAATTTGCATAATCCCCCCCCCACCCCTTAACACATGATGTTGCAAATAGGGGTAATGTTTGTAGTGAGCCACCCGGACACTACCCTACAATGTATCAGCATGCACCAAGGGGCCGGGCACGGACCAGAGGGAATAAATAAAGGTGCAACGACTGCTCGTGGTCAGAGCATGTAACAGTATAGTGGTGGCTGGTGTGGTTGCTCCACGCGCTGCGTGTTGGGCCTAGCACGTGAGTTGCACATGCAAGGGTGGCGCCCTCTACACTGGCGATGAGGTGGACTTACCCCGCGGCTCGTGTGATGGGGAGCTGTGCTGCCCGGGGCTCAAGTGGGGGCAGTTCGGGCCGTATGGTGAAGAGCGGCCTAGGTGCGGTGAGGTCGAGCACCGCTGTTGCTGGTGGCGGTGATCCCCTGCTCAGAGCGGCTGCGGAAGATGAGGCAGCCCAGATTCTCTGCTCGGCGAGGTTGCACAGGACAAGGCGGCCCGTGGAGTTTATGGCTGTGGGTGGTGATGGCAGCTGGGCTGCCCCACGAGGACACGACTGGGTATGGCCACTTCCCGTTGCCCGGAAAGAAGACCGAGGTGAGCCCGGAGAGGCCGCATGCGGCCATGTGACGTGAGGAAAGAGATGGTGCGGCCCCAAGTGGCAGAGGGTGCTGGCGCTCGCTCCACGGCGGAGTGAAGGTATGCGCACAAAAGAGGGAGAGGCCCAGGAGAGACGGATGGGGGCATATAGAGGTCTGCAGGCCTAACAGCACACAAAGAAGGAAGACAAACAAACAAAAACCAAACAAAAAATCAAAGTGAAGAAAAAAATATTTAAATTAATTAATAAATACAAGCATTAGAGAGCACCTGCTGATTGTGGCTAGAAGTGATATATGCACTACTTGTGCCTGGGAAGACAGGCAGTGAGTCAGGAGGTGCAGGACACACTGGTAATCAGAGGCAGGAGGAACTCTTAACAAAATGCCGGTGCAGGTCCGTGAGGAACAGGAGCCCACCAACGAGCGCTGTGCACACTCATCGCTGGCGGCACTGCCATCATTCAGTCAGTTGGCTGACCCTGCCACAGCGGCACCAAGGTGGAGGAAGTGGATAGGGCGGCTAGAACATTACTTACGCGCCGCCCGCGAAACTGACTGCGCTGTAAAGAGGTCGACCATGTTGCATATGGGAGGAGATGAGTTGTACGATCTATTTCTGTATCTACCAAATACTGACACTGATGATGATTTTGACGCAGCGGTGGCAGCGCTAAACAGGTATTTTGATCAGCAGTTAAACCATTTTAAACTGAGGGAGGCCCGTCAAGAGGAAGGTGAATCGGTGGACATGTTCTTTGCGCAGCTGCACAAATTAGCTAGCATATGCACAGGCATCGACAAGCATGTGAAGATAAGGGTGCAACTAGTTCAAGGCTGCAGGTCTGCCAATTTGAGGAAGTTAATCCTACGTCAACCGGGTATATCGCTCGATGAGATACTTATATTGGGAAGATCGCATGAATTGGCGGATGCTAAGGCTGGGGAGATGGAGTCGGCACTGGCTCGCACAGCGGTGGTGTCGTCACAATCTGTCCAAGTGAAGGTCAAGGAGGAACGCGTTGACACTATCTGAAAATGGTCTGGCAGAGGAAGGGGAAGTGTCAAGATCGCTCCAGGTGAGAAATCGTGCAGAAGCTGTGGGCTCCCCAGTCATCCCTTGAGAGGTTGCCCGGCAAATGGGACAACATGTCTGAAATACGGGAAACCAGATCATTTTGCAAAAACATGTCCCAGTGCAACGCGATAGTCGAGTGATGGGGGAAAGAGCTAGAAGTTCAGAAAAGTCAAGTTGTATCCGAGGAGGAGGAAGTGGTGTGCCAACAAATGCAAATCCTCCAGGATGAAGAGGAAGATGTGTTGGAATAAAATAAAATGCCTTTGTTGTGTTGCTACATGTTGCCTTGCTAAGTTAGCATTTGCGGCACCATTTTATGTTCAGCCGTCATTTTGAGCCATGATCGAAACTAACTTTTCTCCGTTTTTGCCAGAAACTGCTGTGGTGAATTTTGTTTTCTTCAAGGTTGGGCCTCGCTGTACTAATGAATACACTGTGTTGTTAGTGCATACCTTTCCCACTAGATAGAGGCCTGCCACCACTGGTCCAGCGATGGGGGCAGGCAGAACGACCTTGGCGCAGAGATAGTGTGTGCCCGGTCTCAGGATCGAAACTTATCCTTCTGTACCTTCTTTGTGTAGCTGGTACGAGCTGGAAATTTCCAGATCGGGTGAGTCATCATTGGTTCTAAACTGTACATACAGTATCACCATGCTTGCTGAAGTCAGTCCCTCTGCAGCAATCCCAGGAGGCTGGTCAGACTGGACTCCGCTCGAGTGCACCTGAATAAATATACTTGGTTTGTATTCTCTACTGACTGACCGACTCTTCATTTGTTTGGAAGGCTGAGAGGTGGTCGCGAGTGACCCGGGTGGCCCTAATTGGGTCACTTCCTTCAGATGAGGAAGAAGTATTCACTGTTTCATTCACAAGGCGTAACAACCAAAAGAAGAGGCCACCACCGATTTGTAGGATGAGCATTAGCAGAACATCAATAACAGCTCTCATTGACACGGGGGTATCAGTGAACATCCTCGATGCAGAGCAATATCAGCAACTAGAACTGCGGCCTCCGCTGTTGAAGACCAAGGCGAAGATATATAACTATGGAGACACTACTCCCATACCTCTGCGAGGAATCATAGAGGAGGAGGTACATCATGGGAAAGTGGCATCGCTGACAAAATTCTACTTCACACAGGAGAGTGCCGGCACCCTCCTGGGTTGCCACACAGCAGAGGATTTGGGGCTGGTGCCATTTGCCAAGCAGGTACACCTATCTCATGTGGAAGACATCATGGCAGAATGTCCGGAATTGTTTGAGGGGCTAGGATGCCTAAAGGATGTCAAAGTAAAATTACACACTGACCGGACAGTCATGCCGGTGGCATTAAGACATCGGTGTGTGCCTTTTCACCTTCTGCCCTTGGTGGAAGCGGAGTTGGACAGGCTGGAGAAGGCGGGAGTTATTGTAAAAGTGTCTGGTCCCACTCCATGGGTGTCACCCCTAGTAATTGATCGCAAACCAAAACAGCCGGGGCAATAAGATTGTGTGTGGATATGCCATTATCATTACCATACCATACCGGGCAATAAAGCGGGAAAGACACATCACCCCAACCATCGATGAAATAGTGATGGACATAATGGTGCCAAGTGGTTCTCCAAAGCGGACTTCAACTCAGGGGACCATTAACTGATGCTGAACACAGCTAGTCAGTATTTAACCACGTTTTCGACCCAGTTGGGGTTGAGGAGATTCAAGAGGCTCAGCTTTGGAGTATCCTCCGCAGCGGAGGTGTTCCAGGATGCGATAAGGGAGGCCTTATTGGGACTACTTGGTGTTATCAATGTCAGCTATGACGTCCTGATCTTTTCAAATACACTGGAGGAGCATCATGTCAGGTTGAAGGCTACATTGCAGCCAGTTGTCGACCAAGGACTAGCACTCCACAAGAGTAAGCATTCCTTCTACACCAACGAGGTAGAATTCTTTGGCTATCAGTTTTTCGAAAGATGGTCTTCAAGTGGATCCTGTGAAAATGTAAGCCATCAGGGTGGCGGCAATTCCCCAGAACCCCACAGAGATGCTTAGTTTCCTGGGAATGGTTAACTACTGTGGGAGGTTCATTCCACAACTGGTGACCATCTCTGAACCTTTGCGGGCATTAACCAAGAAGGATACGCCTTGGGAGTGGACAAGTCCCACATTGCAGGCATTTAGAGACGTCAAAGGAGCACTACTACAGGGAGCCACGGTAGCCTATTTTAGGCTTGGAGGCCAGACGGAACTCATTGTGGATGCCAGCCCAGTAGGGCTCGGAGCCGTACTTCTACAGCAAAACACCTCAGGAGAGTGGGTACCCATCGATTATGCCAACCGGGCACTCTCAGCAGTAGAAACCAGATATGCCCAAATCGAGAGTGAAGCGCTCGCTATCCGGTGGGCATGCCAGCACTTTTACATTTACCTGTGTGGACACCAGTTTAAGGTTATCATGGATCACAAACTGTCAGTGCCATTATTCAGTGGGACGGCAAGGAATGAGCCACCGCGAATTGAGAGATGGGCGGTACAGTTGCAACAGTATAATTGTGAAATCTCATACCGACCCAGAGTTAACAATCCTGTGGATCCCTGACAGCGGATCCAAGGACAGAGAGAGAGACTAATAACGGTACCAAAGAGTTCATATGCCTAATCACTGAGTTGGCATGTCCTCGAGCCCTGTCAATAGAGGAAATAGTGGAGGCTACCAAAGAGGATACCTGCCTCCTAAAAGCGAAGGAGGCCCTGAAGGCGCACAAGTGAAAAGACCTCCTTGCTGGGGTAAGCAGCCACATTGACAAAAAGAGAGAAGCTCGGACTGACATGTGGCGTTGCCGTGGTGAATTAAGTGAGAGCAGTGAGGGGCTCCTGCTGAGGGGACAACAAATTGTATTGCCACAGAGTCTGTGGAGGCGCACTGTGGAGTTGGCCCATCAAAGTCATCAGGGTCTTGCTAAGACCAAGGCACATTTACGCACCAAAGTGTGATTTCCGGGAATGGATTGGATAGTGGAGGAGGTGGTACGCGGGTGCCATTCCTGTTTGATCACTGGGGCTGAACCATCGGTAACGCCAGAAATCACTGAAGATCCTTGTAACAAGCCATGGTCAACAGTAAACATGGACTTCGGAAGTTTTATGGGTGGCTGTATCACACTTGTGGTGGTGGACAGCAACACCAAATTCCCGGTGGTGGAACTCATCCAGTCCACAGCCTTTGAGTGCATCACACCAACAATAGAAAGAATATTTGCCATGCTTGGGTTGCCCGATGAAGTGAAAACCGATAATGGGCCACCATTTCAGGGTCAGGAACTCAAGGAATATCTCCATCATCTTAACATCAGACACAGGTGAATCACTCCTCAGTGGCCCCAAGTGAATGGGGAATAGGAAAGATTTATGAGGACACTCAATAAGGCCCAGCGGACAGGCGTTGATAACGAGTTGATTTGGAAGTGTGTTTACAACAATATTTGAGAGCCTATCGCCACACGCCTCATACTACCACGGGGTGTGCCCCGAGTGAGCTCCTCATGAAAAGGCCAGTGAGAGTCTTGGTACCAGTAAGTTCCCAGTGGAAACCAGCAACACTAGACATTGAGGCGGCTCAAAACAAGAGGAAAGAAAACAATGAGAGGGTGAGTAAAAAAAAGGAATGCACAGGAGTCAGTACAAAGTAGTGAATAAGCACCGCCATCCTGGGTGGAAATTCAGGACTCCTTTTGAAAAAGAAATCTGGGAAGTGATTGTATTCAAAGGAACCATGGTCACAGCCATGAGAGGAGTACAGGTCATATCAAGATCTATTTCGTGGTTCAAGAGGTCATCGGGTGATCCGAACCTAATCGATACTGCAGGACACAACTCATGCCTGATGGATCAGTATATTTGTGATGGGTAGTCTGAGGCCGACAGTTCTGGCGAGACCAGCAGTGACAACATCTGGGATCCAGCAGCTGCCTGGACAGCCCCAACCCCCTTGGAGAGCCAGCAGTCCATGAGACTGAGAAACTTTGTTTGCTGAATAATCTTGAAAGTGGGCGAGGAAAACCCCCTTGCCGAATTATGTATGCCTGTTGTTTTAATTTCGTGTTTTGTTTTATTTTTGATTTCTTGCTTTAAAGGTTATGAGGGATGTAGTGAGACACCCGGACACTACCCTACAATGTATCAGCATGCACCTTAGGGGCTGGCACAGACCCGAGGGAATAAATAAAGGTGCAACGACCGGTCGTGGTCAGAGCACGTAACAGTATAGGAGTGGCTGGTGTGGTTGTTCCGCGGGCTGCGTGTTGGGCCTAGCACGTGAGTTGCACATGCGAGGGTGGCGCCCTCTACAATATTGTGAAGCTTGAGAGAGAAGCTCACGTGAAAGATTTATTTGAGCAGGATTGTGCACTGTATACAAGCGCAGGACCAGATCAGGGACACACCACTAACATGTCATGGTCCTCACCCCATGCCCCACCCATTATGGTAAGCTTTGCGAAGAAGATGTGCTCTTGTATGACTTCCTGAAGATAGAAGCAATTGTACTACTGAATAGCGACCCACATAATGTCATGGTACAAAAATATCAAGTCAGAAAAAACAAGGGCCACTCTACTCACACTGAACCAGGGTATACGATATAGCAAAAATCAACGGTTCTTGTGGACAATGTATGGATAATCAATAAAGAGGCATAATAGTAGTATTCACGTTCTGGAAATATAATGTTGTAGGAAGAAATATACTGCACAAGCCAAATACTGATTTATCAGAATAATTGTTGTATTATTTTGTACAAAAATTTTAGTGACAGCGCTCTGTGTCCCAAGTGACAAAACAGAAACCACCAACAACTTGTGTCCAATTATAATGGATAGAAAGGTTTCTTAATACATGAAAAAGACCTTATAACAATATTTATACAACGGCCTCTATAATATTTGTTACATAGAGGACCTGTCGAGGTTCATTTCAAAATATGCCGACGACGTTTCGACCCCAGAAACACAAATGAGGGGCGTCATCAGGACCTAAGGATATGGGATACCTGAAATGGGAAGGATAAGAAACAAAAGAAGATGTCAGCAGAGACTAGAAGAAAATGGAGTAGGCTTAAAAGAAAGTAATGCTGTAGTCCGCATACCTGATGTAATAGGGGGCGTCCACAGCATAAAAGTGAAATGAAATGGGGATGTGGTACTCACATGGGCCCAGCCGGCCACTTGTATTATAGAGAAAAATGATGTGAAGTATGTGAATGCTGTTATGCCTCTTTATTGATCATCCATATATTGTCCACAAGAACCGTTGTTTTTTGCTATATACAAGAATATCAAGGACAAAATATGGAGGGACAAAATATCAAAAGGTAAGTGAACAAAGTGAAGTAAGATTTACTATTCTTAACACCACATCTACGTATCTTGAAGATAGATGTACAGCACAGCTACATATATGAGGAGTTAGGAATAAAAAGTCTATACTTGCTTACGTGTCAATATTTTTTTTTAACTATTTTGTCGCCAATATTGTGTCCCTTGGATATTCTGATGTGGATATTCAGGGTGCGCCGAGATAGAGCCTTCAGGAGACCAGCATGGCATCGACCAGGAGCAGATCTACACAAACCTCTGAGCTAAGGTTCTTCTTCCTAGTCTTGTGGATTGCCATAAGTTATTATGACCTGTGATCCCTGCTTCCCACTGGGGGTATCATGAAAAGGTTATCTGCTATTGAATTCATATTATGAAAGCTTTGTTGGTTCATCGATTATTTCGAATTTTTTGTAAACACAATAAGTGAATATAATCTAAGTTCATTAATGTTTGTTGTTTCAAGTATTCAACAGTATGAAGGGAAACCTGCAAGTGTGTCTTGTCACATGTACAGTCCATTTTATTTATTACGTAATGGACGCATAGATTCTCACACTGTGGCCTGATGTTTAGTTCGGGAGATGACATTGGCAGTTCTCATGTTTCTTCAAGGAAAGACTATAAAACTATGCATTTTAGTCATCCAGGAGAGGACATTTCAATTTCAAGGAACATTGTTATGTTATAAGCATTTATAGAGCGCACGTACCGCAAATGGTGTCTTGGCGCTAGAATAACAGAACCACCACACAACGCCCTCAGCATTAGTTGTGCCTGTTTGAATAGCCATGTTTTTGAGAGCTGTCTAAATCTGATGGAACAGCGTGTCATCCTATTTTCTAATGGCAGAGAGTTCCATATTCGGGGAGGCGAGTACGGAAAACCTAGAGCCACCGAGTCTCTTCTTTTTAAATGAGGGAATGGTAAGAAGATTCAGACGAGAGGATCTTAAATTGCGAGTGGGTGTGTATTTTTGGAAACGTGCCGAAATGAACGCTGGGCTGTTGCCATGTAGGGATTTAAAAATGATGTGGGCGGTCTTGAATACTGCCCGCTGTGATACCGGTAACCAATGCAGTTCCTTCATCAGGGGAGTGATGTGACATTTTCTAGGTTTATGAAAGATCAGCCTGGCTGCCTGGTTTTGTGTCCATTGTAGCCTGCTGTTGAGTCCCTCAGGGAGGTCCAGGTAAAGAGAGTTTATGTGATCTAGCTTGGAGATCACTAATGCAATCATTACCTGGATGAGGGCTTCAAAAGTAAGAAATTGACCTATTTTTCTTATTTTACGCAATTGCAGGAAGCAAGTTGATATTACGGCCCCTACTTGGGATTTCATGGACAAGTTATTGTCAATGAAGATCGTAAGGCTCTTAACTGAACTCTTGGGCTGGGTCGGGGTGCCCATTGCTGCTGGCCAGAAACTCGGATTCAACAAGTCAAGCTCGGTGCTGGTAATGACTATTTCTGTCTTGTCGGAAATCAGTTTGAGCTGAATATTATTCATCCAGTCTCGGATGAATAGTGGTGTGTTTTGAAAGGCAGCTTTAAATTTCGGCGAGTTGTCGATTGCCAAGAGTAATTGCATGTCGTCAGCGTAGTTATAAATCTTTACCTTCATCTTTACCAGAGCATACTCCAGGAGCGTATGTATAGATTGAAGAGGTGGGGAGAGAAAAAGGCACTGTACAAGAGAGTTGGGCCTTAGGGGAGCTGAATGGGGGAAGGCAGACAGACTGACGATGGTCTTTTAGAAATGAGGTGATCCAGTCTAGCGCTGAGCCCTATAGGACTGTGGCTCCGACACGGTCAATCAGAAGTACATGGTCGACCGTGTCGAAAGCCACTGACAGGTCAAGAAGTACCAGCACATGAGGATTACCCCTGTCTGCTTCTTTCCTCACGTCATCCATGACTGAAAGGATAACTGCTTCAGTAGAGTGACCTGGTCAGAGGCCTACGTGATGTGGGTGAGGTAATGCGTGTCCTCTAGGAAGGAACATAGGCAACTGGCCATATGTGCCTTCAGAACCGTAGCTAAGTATGGCAGCAAGGAGATGAGGCGATAGTTTTTCAACATGTGTGGGTCATCCCGGACTTTCTTTAATAGCGGAAGCACTGTTGCCTCCTTAAAGGAGCTGGGGACCACCCCTTGACTAAGGGAGTTATTGAGAAGGGATATGGCTGGGTCCGGAAAGACAGAGAAAACTTCTTTTAGGATCTTAGGAAGACATATATCATTTGGGGAGCCTGACTTTACTTTAGTTAGCAGGTCCAAGAAGCGCACCCTGATGATGGCGGGCCCCTCTGACAATGTAAAAGGGCTTCTCTCTTTGATTGGGGTTACTGCAGTGGGAGTGCTAACAGGAATGCTGTCTTTGATTATTTTGATCTTATCAATAAAGAAAAGGTTGAGAGCATCTGTGTAGGCGGGATAGTTTATTTATTTATACAATTTATATTTATTTATTTATACAATTTATATAGCGCGCAAATACCCTAGGGTGTCTCAGCGCTGTGGAGTAAAGGAGAGCAGCTAGGTAGAAGATTACTTTTTGAATAGCCATGTTTTTACTTGTTTCCTGAATATCATGAGGGTAGGACTGGTTTTGATATGGAGGGGAAGGATTTTCCACAATCTTGCCGTGGCAATTGTGAAACGTCTGTCTCCCCAAGATGTTTTCTTAGTGTGCGGAATAGTCAACAGATGGGCTGATGAAGAAGGCAACGGTCTGTTCGGATTGTATGGGCAGAGTAGTTTTTTTAGGAACTCAGGTCCCATGTTGTTGATGGCTTTATATGCGATGCAAAGTGCCTTGAATTTCGTTCGACTTCTAATAGGCAGCCAGTGAAACTGGCGTATAACCTGAGAGATTGATTTATATTTGGGGGTGCCGGACAGAATTCTGGCGGCTGAGTTCTGGACAAGTTGCAGTTTGTTGAGGACTTTCTCCTGAGCATTTAGGAGGAGTCCGTTGCAATAGTCCGTCTTTGACATTACCAGAGTGCACATGAGGGTCTTACCGGCGCTGGGGGAAGAAATGGTAAGAGTTTCCTTATCATTTTCATGGTGTAGAAGGATGAAGAGACGATCGCGTTCGCATGGTGAATGAAAGACAATTTGTCGTCAAACACTACGCCAAGATTCCTGACCTTTGTAACCGGTTCAGGAGGGGGTCCTAAATCGGATGGCCACCAGGTGGGGGACCAGCCAGGGGATACATTGCCAAAGATCATCACCTCCGTTTTATCGGAGTTAAGCTTTAGGCAATTGTTTGCCATCCAGGAGCTTATGGCCAACATTCCCTGTTGGAAGCTGGCAGCAACTGCTCCTCCATCGTTGTGAACTTCCAGCACCAGTTGGGTGTCGTCGGCGTATGAGGTAAGTCTCATCCTGTGTGCTTTGATGATCCTGGCCAAGTCCGACACATAGATGCTAAATAAGGTCGGACTTAGGGAGGATCCTTGGGGCACACCACAGGGAAGGGTGAATACAGGAGAGTAGAAGTCGCCAAGTTTGACTGACTGGGTACGATTGGAAAGGAAAGAGGTTAGAAGGGCTCTAGCCCTATGGTGAATGCCGATGGAGGAGACACGGTCATAAGGTTTCTGCACATACAGAGCTATGCACAGGATAATAGGACCTTGGAATATAGTGGTGAGCCAACCATAGACCTTAGCACCCAAAACCCGAACCCAACTAGCCTTAGCGTCCCATTAGCACTAATGTACCAATGATTAGACAACCTAGAACACGGTATCTCTCTCTCTCACTCAGGACTCGCAGAGGCAAGAACACTCTTTCGTCACACTCGTACCTGTCCACAACATGCGTAAGAAGAGACACTGTATAGTTCAAAATATTTATTTCAACTTACGTGCTCTAAGATACAGTACACGTGTCAGTACTAATAGCATAATACATAGGAATAATATAATCAGCATAGTTACTACTCCATAGAATACTGAACGGGAAAGCATCTCATAAAGCAGTGGATATATGTCTAACTAACATTACCACCCTCCCCGTGCTGGAAGCCAGTTTATTATGATATTAGAAGACCTTTGGGCTTTGACTAGCGAACCCCCATACCTCAGTCTCTAGATGCAAAACTACATCAGCATACAATCACAGCTCCTCTCTCTGGAAAGTTCGTCTCCAAGTGCCCCTAGAGCAGGCGACCGCATTATTAAAAGCACACTATTTTCTCAATGGCAGCTGTACATGGTGTTATGTCTAGGTGCGAGGGACGGGCCAAATCAGTAGGAACCAGGGATTTGTTATTCGACCTTGTAACTGTTGTTCAGACTGAGCCCAAAAGGGAATAGGAGAAAAGGTGAGAAACAGAAAATGCAGACAGTTGTAAAATAACTTGGCTGTAGCAGAGGGCGTCAGAACAACAGTTTAAGAGTAACGTGCGCAAAAAATCATCATGGCAGCCAGGCCTGCGCCAACGTAGCCAGGCAGGACATGAGCCTCAAGACACCCTCCCCTGGACAGTCCATCGAAAATGCAGACAGAGTTCCAAACACCTGAGCAGAAACGAGGCAATCCACCGTCAGTGAACGGCAAATTAATCCAAAAATGTGGAAAAGCAGAAAAAAGCTATACCGTCCAAGAGGACATCATTGGAATCGTCAGAAAACGTAGACGCCATCCAGTCCAACAGATCAAAGCTGCATGAATGTTCCTCAGAGGATGGAGCATCTAGAAGCAATGCGGGACAGCTTGCGTGATATTCAATATAACTTTGTTGTAGGAGATTCTGAGCAGCCGCCCAGATATCCCATTGTGCCCAAATCCCCAGTGCAGCTGCACGCATCATAAAGCCAGCAGCGGAACAGTCCCGTTCATGGGCCTCTAAGGGACCCACCAACTGGACAAAATCCGGAACAGACAATGACGAATTGGAGAGGCAATAATCCATGGTCCATGTGAACGGACACCGGATGCAAGACATCACAGGTTGCACGCAAGTGAAATACGCAAAGCGAAAGGAAAGGGTGTAGGACACACTGATAGTTGCCAAGGGCAGAACATCGAAGCCAACCAGAAGTCGCTCACGGAGCAGTTGGAGGCGTTCGGGATCGAGAAGGGCCCAGTGGTGTGCAGCCATTGCGCAGAAAACAGACCAACAGCAAGACACCAGCCGCCAAAGCGAGGATTAATGGGAAGCCACCAAAGACGCTAGAAAAAATAGAATGTATGAATGCCGGTATCACACCGAAAATAGTTTGGAAGGTGGACACCAGGCCAGACCCCACAAGTTTAAAAAGTGCACCAGACCCTCGGTGTTTGATGCATTAAAAATACGATGAATCAACTCCCCAAAATGTTGGGGGAGGTCAGTGTTCAAAAGGGCCTGTATTTCACTGTGGGTACTAGCCACCTGGAGAATGAATGTCTCCCGGGCGGATGTGAGCATAACCTCCTTATTCAATAATAGGGCCTTTATTCTGCTCAACTTATTGAAATCTGCCTCCATGGTAGGAATGGAAGGCCAAATAGAGTTATCAACGATGTCGTGAGGGGGAGGAAAAAGCACATTCCTGCAGCAGACAACTCTGTGTGAGACCGTAACAATATACGGAATGCCAGCCTGTAGGCCACAACAGTCTTCGTTATTTAAAAGCAAATAGCTACCGTTAGTAAGCAAAGTAAAAGTAGGAGAAATAGCAGGAGCAGGAATACCCTTTAGCACACATGCAAGATTCGGAACTGAAACGCTACAAGCCCCGTGCAATTTAATATGTTTACAAATAAGCGAATGACCCACAGTTGAATCACAAGACTCCCCCGTGAGAAACACTTCCTTGCCGTCTCTAAGGCATTTATACATGAAAGGCAAGGACCAGAGTTCATGCAGGAAAGCACTACCCAAAGGCTGGAAACGGCCCACAGGATAATGTTTCATGCACGAGCTAAATTCAAACAAGGAAAAAGGTAAAGCGATAACTCCATGAACTAGCCACACCGCAGAATCTAGTTCCGCTACAGAGAATGGTAAAGGATCAACTTTCTCGATATGTAACAAGGTGTAAGATGCATCTTTCATGGACATGAACTGCTGTTTTTCCGTCAAATTAAAAGGCAGAAAAAGGGCAGTGGTGTTCAAGAGATTCCAAGGAACTTTACCTAATTTAAGGGTTTGTAAAGTCCAGGCAAACTGCATCACTGAGCGTAATTGATTCTGACCATGATACAATATAGAGACATCATCTTGTACAATATCAACAACAGAGGACACAATATTCTCTAATGTGTAAATGCGGGAAGACAGGGTATTTATACTATTGTCAACAACAGCAAGCACCTTTTCCAAATTTGCTTGGTCTATTTCCCGAAGGCGGGAAGCCGCTTCCATTTGTGACAGCTTCCAGAGTTCATTATACGCTTCATAAATGAACCTCTTCGGTCGGGGACCACGAGGTCCCAAGATAAAGTCAGATAAATCAATAGTGCCTGATAGGAGAGACAAATGTTTCTTAACAGAGTCTAAGGACGAATGTTGTAACCATTGTTTACATAATTTACCAACCGAATACGTGGTGACAGTACGAATTGCCGTAAATCTTGGATCAGGCTTGTCCTGTATGTAGCCAGGAACTGTGCCATGGAAACGCAGCTGGCATGCATTTGATGATATGGGCCATGCCAACCAGGGTGACTGTATCAGTGCAGAAACGTTAAAGGAATTATTTTGGAACTGAGCCTGTAACTGTAAAAGGGACATATTAAATCGTAAACTGTCATTTGGCGAACTCGACAAGAATGGGATGGCTGGCGCGTTTAGTTGTTTAACGGAAGACAACCCCCAACACGTGGTCTGATAAATGGAAGCATTCAAAAACATAATTTGGGCTGGGATAAGGCAAGCGCGGTGCAACGCCTCAGTGCCTTGTACCTGCCATGGCTTCGAACCCCAGATTGATTTTAAATCTACTGTGTCTTTCCAATACTCATAACCACCCACCGCCAAGGCGCTCAAAAAGGAACCCGAATACAGTAATTTAGTGTGGGTCAACATTATTTTTGGAGTCAATGGGGTTCTTAATTTAAAATAATAGGACCCAGGGTTTGATCGATTGAAATCAGTAAAATAGGTGAATTTATTTCGAAGCGTCTGGGAACTACCTGGTATGGGGTTTGGACAATGTTCCCATTGGGTGTAAGTAACAGGGCTACGTAGTGCACTCGGTTTGTGGAGAAAGTGATTGCCCCAATGCTGGTAGCAATACAAATCGGCATAATTCGCAGAATTCATATACAAGTCCTCAGCATTAAAGGAAGCATAATATTTTAGATCAGCAAACAATGCTTCAACGGCATGCACATCCCAATCATCAGAATGAATATTACTTTTTACTACATCACCCATCGAGACTCGAAGGACATTTGGTACATTAATAATTTCCGTCGGGCCATGGATTTGAAAGTTTACCGCATCCCATACGATGCCATCTGCAACTGGAAACGCTGAAATGTTCACCAATGTGTGGTCACGCTTCATGATGTGTGAAGAGGAATGTGGAGCCAAAGTCCCAGCCACACTGTTCACAGCAGAGCGTTCAGGTAAATAGTGACCATTGATGAGTAGAAAAAACACCGTGACAAAGCCAATGGACATGAACAAAAAAACCAAGAAAAGTACCATCCAAATATATGTCCAAGGTGGAATCAAAAAATTGTCTCTAAACCAGGATACAAAAAGACTAAACTTGGACGGGGCCTTTGATGAATTTGAATCCGAGTCAAAGGAATAACGTGTCGGGCTCAGTGGAGTTGTTGGTTGGTGTGCCACCGACTCTGTGGCGGGATAAGTATATTCGTCCTCATCAATGCAGGGGGATGCAGGGGGTTCAAATATATTTTCAGGCAAATCGACCATCTCCATGGTAACATCAGTGACTGTTCGTGCAGGCGTGCCGCGGATACATGTCCGATAAATGGCAGGACAAGAGACCGCTGGTGTGACACTATTCAGGATCGGCCAGATGTTGTAGCTTGACATTTTCCACTGAGATGTATCTGTTTTCCTTGCGACCGGGAAGCGGTGGTAAGATGACTGTACGTGTTCCCTTCAAGCCCAGGACTGGAACCGGTGCACGAAAAGAGGGGCCGAATTCTTTTTGTTCTCCACCTTCTCTCGTACCAGGTCGCCAATCTTCGGAAGCCAGCCGGCAACCGGAATCTGCAGAGCAGGGTCTGTGGCTGAAGGCAAATGTGCAATTGCAAGTTTGTCTCGGGCTTCTTGTAAGTCCTGTAACATAGTAGAATGGTTATCTACATCAAACTTGGCGGATTGCGCCGCCATGTCTAGACCATCAAGGTCAGGCACAAACATTCGTATGCCAAAGAGCATTTCGTAAGGGGTCCGCCCACCCAGAGGCCTTCTAGGGAGATTATTAAGTGCACGCTGAACAGTATACAAGTGGGCCAGCCAGTTCCTGCCAGTACCTATAACTCTAGCTGTCAAGGATTGCTTTAAGTCACGGTTCATTCGTTCAACGATAGAATTGCCCTCAGGCCTATACGGAGACGAAAATTTCACCTGCACCCCTAAGGAGCCCATTGCGTCCTTGTAAGCCTTAGAGGCAAACGCCGGACCTTGGTCAGAATGGAAGGTGCCGCATGCGAAAATTCCCACAAAGACTCGCAAATCCCTTATGACATTTCGAGCGTCAGCACTCCGTTGTGGCCAGACCCAGATGAACCGTGTGCACGAGTCCACTGCCACTAAGATATATTTATAGGCAGTGTCTGAAGAAAATGGACCGCAGTGATCCAAGTAAACACACCCAAAGGGTCTGTTTGAAATTGCAAGCGAGGTCTGCGGTGGTCTTGTGACTGTTGAAGGCTTGATCTGTTGACAAACGTCACAGGAAAGCACATAAGTACGTGTATCTTTATATAATCCCCGCCACCAGTAACGCTGCTGCAAAATGGAAATTGTCGCAGACACACCAGCATGAGCCGAGGCCATGCCTTCGTGTGCCGCTGCCATTAAGGAAAGTCTGCGATCCGCGTTGGGGATCAGCCGAACCCCAACGTCAGGTATTGTTACATAAGGAGCCTGATCGGGACCTATTTGGTAAGAATATTTAGAAGGGAAACCTCTAGGGTAATTCATTCCTTCTTTTGTTGCAGCAATAGCTGCCAAGATATCAGTGTCTATTTTAGACATGGATCTAGTAACTGCTGCTACTGAACACGTGAGTACTGCTGATCTGGCAGCTTCATCCGCCAGACTGTTACCAACAGCGTGTGCGCCCACTCGCTGATGGCCTAAGGTGTGTACCACCTGTGTGAGTGGCAGACGTCTTTGTAATTCTGCCACTCTAACCCAAAGCATTTTATGCTTGATTGTGTTGCCTTTAGCGTCTCTATAGTCATTTTGCGACCAAAAGAACAGATTGTCATTGTATGATTGAACACAGTAGTAAGAATCGCACACAATTAAAGTGGTCACATCAGGATTTACGAACTCAAGAGCAAGCACCAATGCACGCAACTCGGCCAATTGTGCGGTACTATCCCCGAGTGTCTGTGTATGCACCACAGTGGATTTGAACTTTCCGTTCACAAACGTACCTGCGACAATAGCACATGCGGCTGAATAAGCATGCTTGGAACCCGTGGCCGGTTGTGCCGAACCATCGGTGTAGATCACACAGTCGTAATCCTCAAGCGGCAATAAAGACAAAGGAGGAGGATGAAAGAATTCATACTGTAAAAACTCCTGAGTCTGAAGAGAAGAGTCAAAAATGAAAGTGACATCCGGAGACGTCAAAGATGTTGCCCATTGAATCCAACGGGGTGCAAAGCTTTAGAGTTCGGTACACTTGCTTTGGTCACTGCCTCTAGAGCAGGATATGGTGTTACCACCAAAATGCGTTTTCCTTGTGCCAGTGCCGCTCCTTCAGGATCGCCATTTGCACTGCTGTTAGCACTTTCTCCACAGATGAGAACCGCATTTCTGCAGAGGTGACAGATGTGACTTGTATGCGATGGGTACTGTATCACCTTCATTAAAGGTTAAGTACGTGAAACCCACTGCCCCTGGGATGATTCTAATCACCAAGTTTGTGTGGTTATCACGTGTCAAAAGGTATTTAGACTCAAGAAGGTCTGTTTGCAAAGACTGCAGAATGGAGGTATGCTCCGGAAGCCAGCAAGACTTCGAATAAGTAGGTTGTATCAAGGCATACAGTGGCTTAATACGCTGGGCGTATTCGGGAATATATGTACGTCCGAAGTTCAGAAAACCCAGCAAAGACTGAAGCTTCTTCAGATTAGTAGGAGGGCACAGAAGTGCACATTTCTCCAGAAAATGGGGGGCTAAACCCTTACCTTCATTGTTGAGCTCATAGCCCAAGAACAAAACGGTAAATTCAGCAATATGAGATTTGGCAAAGTTAATTTTGTATCCCTGAACCGCGAATTCAAGAATAATGCGGTCTACTCGAGTTAGATGCGGAAACAATTTGTCATCTGTCAGATAAATGTCATATGAAGAGGTCAGATTTTCCCAAAAAATCCCTTTAATTACACGCTGTATATCACCTTCAATTTGGATGACAATATTAAATAGTCTGTCAGGGGGTGCCACTCTGGTGTCTGCTGTTTCAACAGTAATGAATGTTTCAGTTGCTGTCGCCTCCATATGAGGACGTAGCGCCTCCCGCACTATGGTAACTTCCGCGGCGCTGTCTAGGAGGGTTACTGCCCACGTCCAATTCAGCAGTCTCGTTCTCACCGTCTGTGGCATATTTCGCTGTTACAGCGGCAACTTTCTTCTTCTGAAATTGTGGTCGAAAACGTTGAGCGTCTTCCTCTTTTCCTCTGACTTGTTGTCGAGGCTGGTCTCGTCCCTGTGGGGCCTCACGGGCCCTGCCTCTATCCGGGCGGTCTCCTCCACCGGCCTGTGACGAAGTCTGTGCCTGTAAAGAACGAGGAGAACGCGTATCAGGGATTTGAAACCTATCCGGTGACTTAATTCTCGCTCTATCGCGTAAATCATAAGTGCGTTCAGAAGAAACTGAAGCCGGGGATGCGCCTCGCGACCCCGGCTTTTGTTGTTGCTTACCCTGTTTTTTCAGCCTCCAGCTCTTTTTAGTGAAGACTGGTTTCTCATCTTTCTCAGATTGAGATTTGGTTTGTTGCTGTTGTGGTTGCGATTGTGTTTGCTGTTTTACAAAAGGCTTGTTACCAAGGCTGTTTCTACCAATAGTTTTGTAAGCCTGGGTAATAATTTTCGGTAATTCGCGAGGCTTTTCCAATTCTGGGACTAAAGCCAAAGCGTTAGCTACTTGAAAGTTCACTGCATCGCCCTTGACATTCGCAAGGATCAGCTCAGCTACTACTTCAAACACTCCCACCAGTCTCATCCCTAATTCCACGGCCGCTTCAGGGCCATGTTCGTCCTGTACTTTTTTAATTACAGAGGGGAGAACCGTCATGGAAGGAGTACCAAAACATTTAGAATACACTGCTGCGAACACCTTACCCCAGTTGTCACATGCTGTCAACTCGGGAATTAAGTCTTTTGGCAAACTAATCGTTAAAATACGATGTTTATCCACTGGAGTTGTATGTGGAAAAACTGCCTCCAACTGATCAAACTTTTCTGCAAGCCAATAAGGAAAATCATCCTTATTTTGTGGCCGTTTACCCATCACAGAATTCACCATGACTGGACTTATGGTCACTCCGCCTGCAGCAGCTGGTTGGCCGGCAACTCCAGGAGCGGCTCCATGGAGGCTGCCTGTAACATACCGCACTAAAGCTCGATGCACCTGCACCAAGGCCGCATACATAGTGCGCAGTTCCGCGACTGGTATTGTCATATAACGCGGATGTGGGGTGTACCCGGCCAAAACAGGCCAAGTGGCCCCCTCAATTGATAAGGGGCCTAAACGAACCGTGGTTGTCGGTTGTGGGAGGGCGCCATTAAACCAAACACGGTGTTGCCAAGCCGTGAGCGGTACTTCAAGATTAGTATAAGGTCTATAGACTGCAGGAACAACGGTGGGTTCATATTCATGGAACAGATTATCGTTCGCATTCACCGCTGGAAAAGTGATCCAAGAGTAGAACACTTCAAAGTGGAAAGCCGGGTCGGCTTGAACCACAAAGACTAGTTCAACTCCCGCGTCTGGCACTCCATACACCCGTAAGTGATCCCAGAGTGCTGTGCGGCTATGCGCCGCTATGTCTATACCCGCCATTACTAACGGGTCGACTCAACAATCTTACACAAGGCAGCACAAAAAGGGTTATATCTAAAAAACTTTTTAATAACATCAAGCTTGAAAGAACCTACAAAATCTGTAATATAGGAGGTATCACCATCAAACACGCTTCCGGAAGCGTACGTGAGGGGTTTGTGGACAAGCACAAGTACTACTCAAGCGTCTCGCAAGTAAGCTGCCCCACTCGTTGGTCGCGCCATGTCATAAGGTTTCTGCACATACAGAGCTATGCACAGGATAATAGGACCTTGGAATATAGTGGTGAGCCAACCATAGACCTTAGCACCCAAAACCCCAACCCAACTAGCCTTAGCGTCCCATTAGCACTAATGTACCAATGATTAGACAACCTAGAACACGGTATCTCTCTCTCTCACTCAGGACTCGCAGAGGCAAGAACACTCTTTCGTCACACTCGTACCTGTCCACAACATGTGTAAGAAGAGACACTGTATAGTTCAAAATATTTATTTCAACTTACGTGCTCTAAGATACAGTACACGTGTCAGTACTAATAGCATAATACATAGGAATAATTTAATCAGCATAGTTACTACTCCATAGAATACGAACGGGGAAAGCATCTCATAAAGCAGTGGATATATGTCTAACTAACATTACCACCCTCCCCGTGCTGGAAGCCAGTTTATTATGATATTAGAAGACCTTTGGCCTTTGACTAGCGAACCCCCATACCTCAGTCTCTAGATGCAAAACTACATCAGCATACAATCACAGCTCCTCTCTCTGGAAAGTTCGTCTCCAAGTGCACCTAGAGCAGGCGACCGCATTATTAAAAGCACACTATTTTCTCAATGGCAGCTGTACATGGTGTTATGTCTAGGTGCGAGGGACGGGCCAAATCAGTAGGAACCAGGGATTTGTTATTCGACCTTGTAACTGTTGTTCAGACTGAGCCCAAAAGGGAATAGGAGAAAAGGTGAGAAACAGAAAATGCAGACAGTTGTAAAATAACTTGGCAGTAGCAGAGGGCGTCAGAACAACAGTTTAAGAGTAACGTGCGCAAAAAATCATCATGGCAGCCAGGCCTGCGCCAACGTAGCCAGGCAGGACATGTGCCTCAAGACAGGATAGCGTGATCGACCGTGTCAAAGGCAGCCGACAGATCCAGTAATATGAGGACTGCCGCGCCGCCTTGGTCAAGGATCATTCTAATTTCGTCAGATGCCTTTATAAGTGCCGCCTCGGTACTGTGTCCCTTCCTAAATCCGAATTTGGTGTCATCCAAAAGGATGTTGTGGTCGATGAATTGAGCTAGTTGAAGGTTCATAATTTTTCAAAGATTTTTGATGGGAATGGAAGGCATGCGATTGGTCTATAGTTTTTGAATTCTGAAGGATCGAGATTGTTTTTTTTTAGCAGGGGTTTGATAATGGCCTTCTTCCAAACTGAAGGATAGGAGCCTGTGATGAACATTGAGTTACAGATTTTGGTAAGAGTGGGGCCTATTGAATCTGGAATAAGTTTTAAGACGGAAGGGGGACAAGGGTCAAGGGGGGATCCTGATTTAATGGAGAGGATTAGCTCTGTTATCTGCTCGGGTGAGACGTGACTAAATTCTGAGAACACTGTAGCCGAGGGTTTGGAGAGGATACTGGGATTAGAATGATCAGAACTGGCTTGGGTGGAGAAGTTGGAATAAATTTGATTAACCTTGTCTTCAAAGAAGTGAGCAAGGGAGTTACAAAGGTCTTGGGAGGCGTCTATGGGTGAGCTGGTCGGTGGACTGGATAGTTTGGTTACCACCTGAAACAATGATTTGGTGGAGTTTTGGGCAGATTCTATTTGTGAGAGATAATATTTGCTTTTCTCTGTGATGATAAGATGTTTGTATTTAGTTATCGCATCCTTATATCGCGTTTTGTCATTGTTGTCATAAAATTTGCGCCAACGACGTTCTAGATATCTACAACGTTGCCTCTCAATTCTGAGCGCTTCTGTGAACCAAGGGGCGGAAGGAGCACTACGGTTGTTGGAGACCTTCTTGAGTGGTACTGTGGTGTTGAGGGCATTGTGTAGCCAGTGTAGGTAATTATTAGAAGCTAGATCGGGGTCCGGTGTATAATCGTGTTGGGTGGAAGAAAGGTTTGTTTTTAAAAGCTGAGCGTCGATGTTCTTCCACGCTCGGACCTGTTTGGGCGAGCGGGAGTTGGCGTGTGGGAGATTAGTTTTCTTGGTCTGGATAGTGAACATTACTTCAGAGTGGTCAGACCAGGTCAAGGGGACAACAGTGGAAAGGGAAATGTGGCTGTTGTTGGTGAAGAGACCATCAAGGGTGTGACCCGCTAAATGGGTGGGAGTAGTCACTAGTTGTTGTAGGCCAACTGAGAGTAGGTCGGTTGAGAGGGAGGAGGAGTCCTTATCAAGAGACTCTAAATGAAAATTGAAATCTCCCAGGATGGTGTAGTCGGGAGCTCCCGCTACTGGTTCAATCAAGCTACTTAGTTGCTACTTAGTTGCGGTCACTCTGTCAAGATTGAATAATTCGGTGACGAGTCCGAAGTTTCCTTTAGATTTGTTAGTTGAATTTATAATTGTATCTGAGAAAAAGACAGATTTAGCTCTGGATGATGGATTTTTTATATTTTTTAAGATGAAGTAGCATACTTTCATTTTTCTGGGCATATAATCCCTTCGCCAACTGCGTTCAGCTCGATGAAGTTGAAGTTTAGCTGCTCTTAACTCTTCAGGTAGTCATTTAGACGCATAATGTCATTAGTCGGTCAGCTAAGCACCATGTCCAAAAACTCTGAACACCGGTTCTATGAAGGGTGCCCTTGCCATCGCTGACCTAAGTAGAGAAATGATGGGAGTAAAAAAGTAAAATTCTAGCAAACCTGCAAAAAATTTAATTGCGGGCTCTTGTTAGCCCTTAACAAATATTGCGATACCAAAGGGGATGATGGACGGAGCGTTAGAGCAAATCAAACACTCACCCCCAGTCAACTGATCTGGGTTTAATCCATCATCATTCTTTAGCTCACTCCACCACCCCAGTTCAGACATGGCCATATGCAAATCAGTCTGACCCTGTGCCTCATGGGAACAGTCCAGCCCGAACTGCCAAGCCATGTCTTCCCTGGACCGGAAACAAGCATCCTGGGACCAGTTTCGGGTTCAAAACCCTCATCAGCCAGGCTATCTTGAATCCAGTGGCAAAGTGAGCAAGGGACCCACGTCTGGGCATACCCTGCCAACTTAGGGCGAACAAAGCGATACCAAAGGGGATGATGGACGGAGCGTTAGAGCAAATCAAACACTCACCCCCAGTCAACTGATCTGGGTTTAATCCATCATCATTCTTTAGCTCACTCCACCACCCCAGTTCAGACATGGCCATATGCAAATCAGTCTGACCCTGTGCCTCATGGGAACAGTCCAGCCCGAACTGCCAAGCCATGTCTTCCCTGGACCGGAAACAAGCAGTTTGTCCATCAATTGTTGTTTTTGCATTTGTCACCCCGAGTGGGACGGGTATGCCCAGACGTGGGTCCCGTGCTCTCCATGCCACTGGAATCAAGCTATCCTGGCTGAAGAGGGGTGAAACCCGAAACCGGTCCTAGGATGCTTGTTTCCAGTCCAGGGAGGACCTGGCTTGGCAGTTCGGGCTGGACTGTTCCCATGAGGCACAGGGTCAAGACTGATTTGCATATGGCTGGGTTCAAACTGGAATGGCATGGTGAGCAAAAAAACGATGGATTTAGGCCCAGATCTCTGTACTGGGGTGAATGTATGACATTGTTCTGCATTCTGTCCATCAATTGTTGTTTTTGCACTTAACAAATATTGGACATTTGCTGCCTGTTTATAGCTCCTATATTCACCTGTGCCATTGTTTTGATAATTTTTACTATAATTACCTTGTATCGCTTATGTTCTAGGTCATCGTTGAACAAAGTCTTGTAAAGTGTAACAGTCGTTATCTTTGACGTCCCAAAACATAGCATTGTATCCCACGTATATATTCTCCTCTGCACAGCCTCTCACACATCTCAGGCAGTGTCCGTACTGCGCCATCATTGTGAACTCCACTCACAGGAGACTGAGGAGAGTGTGACCCACAGGCAACACAGAGTTTTTTCTCATTGTTTTCTGGATTCTGGTAAAGTACTCTATGTCTGCCCTGAAGAAGGGAAGAAGTTGCCCGGAATGCTTTGGGATACAAGGAAAAGACAGGGAAGAGTGTCCCAACCAAAAGCATGCAATCATGACTAAATTATTATTTTTTAAGCTATGACACGTAGTTTAAATGAAGGATTTTTCAGTGATGATAACGCGGATTGTCAACTTTTATAGGTTATTGTAGGTTATTTTGAAACAAGGACTGTTTCAGAGAGTATACAAAAGGTGGTACAAAAAGAGGGTGACACGAACTAGAGTCTGGGGACCGCATGTTAGATATAGACTGTAAACTTCGGAGGTCATTGGAACTTACCGCTGCCCACAAATGGATTGAATTCTGATTGTTAAGAGGACAGGAGTGATTAAACTTAAGGCGAGTGCCAACCAGGGATTTGCCCGCATTACAAAAATGTAGACTTAAAAATCTAATAGAAGAAATAAAGATTAAGAAAACATAGGCAGTACAATACAATCTAAGTCAGAAATGTCAACCTGTTAAAAATCACAAACTCCATCTGAACTCACTCCAGCTATTGCTGGAACGGGGTAAACTAGTAATCTAACTACTTCTAACACAATGAAAATTATCACAAGGAAAAGGGTCATGAATAACTTGGAAGGCACAAGAATGCCACAAATCCCATTCTCTGTCACTCCATTGATGTGAAAGAAGGGGTCTTTTGGCGAATGGATGCCACGTGAGCACCACATCAGCTCATGCTCTCAAATTTCATTGCACGTGAAGAACTGGGTCATCTGAGAACTGGATCCCACAAAACAGCATATCCTATTAAATTCCACTGGATGGGAAGGAGTGGGTCACCAAGGGAATTAGACGGCACAAGAACACACCCAACAGCCAATCCTCTCATATACCATTGTATAGGAAGGAGTGAGTCACCTGAGGATTAGATGCCACAAGAAGAACAGTCCATCCTATCACATTTCAGGAGTGGATCACCTGGGGATTGGACAGCACAAGAGCACCCGACAGTCTACCCTATCACAATCCACTGGATGTTGAGACATGGGTCACCTGGGGATTGGATGTCACAAGAACACCCGGCAGTCTATCCTATCACAATCCATTGGATGGGAAGACATGGGTCACATGGGGATTGGACGCCACAAGAACACCCGACAGCCTATCCTCTCTCATTCCATTGGATGCGATGGAATAAGACACCCTACATAGAGCGTTGCAGTAAATGTGGCGCAGCCTGCCCTCGCACTATCCATTGGATGTGAGAAAGCTTGTGGTTCCAGAACTTAGGCACCACAGCAACGTCCTGCTAGTCACCCACCCTGTGACTGATGTGAGATGAGAGGCTTCATAAAGGCTTAGGAACCACCAAAATGGGACATTAACTTGCCTTTTATCATTACCAAAGATAGCTGGAGAGACACAGGAATGCCACAGCTACTAATTCATCCACATGCCTTTGAATATGAGGGACACTAAAGTATACAGTGATGGGTGGACTGCTCAAATTAATCACAGCCACTGGTAATTACTCGGGTCACATCCCAGTCCATTGTTATTTTGCACACCATTCCATCTCAGCTCTGATCCAGCCATATGCAAATCAGTATTGACCCTGCTCCAATGGGAACAGCCCAGCCTGAACTTAGGGAGGCCCTGGCCTAGCAGTTCGTTCTAGACTGTTCCCATTGGAGCAGGGTCAAGACTGATTTGCACATGGCTGGGCCCAAACTGAGGTGGCATGGTGTGAAAAATAACAATGGACTGGGATGCTGCCCGAGTAATTACCAATGCTTGAGATTAATTAAAGCATTCCATCCATCACTTTTCTGTATAGTTTAGTGTTGAATATGTGGGGGCACAGCAGACCATCCTCCGATAGAGAAGGGCTTCCTCTGGGGCACTAGAGAACCAGAGATGCCACATCAGCACCACCATTGAACATGAAGGAAGGTTCATATGGTACTAGGAAGTCACAGTGAGACTTTAGTCACCTACTCTCTCATATTTCTTTACCTGCGAGTGCAGTTTCATCAGTCCTTGGGAAGTCACAGACACATCACAGAGGCCGCCGACCAACAGGGAGGTTAATTAGTGAGAGACGAGGTAGCCGGTCACAGAAGCTCACCCTCCCACATTCCAATGTGTGTGTGAGAGAGGACTCCTCACAACTTGTCTGAGACATTGAAGATAAGCTGTGTTGATGACAAGCTGCGATGATGGTTGTGAGACATCCCATCAGGGGTAACAAGCGCTATATAAATGCAAACCTTTTCCCTCTTCTATCCCTCCGTTATCCTTCTCAATCCAAATAACTGACTAATATCCACCACTCAAATTACTTTCATATTTCACTATACTAATTCATCACTGAAAAAAGCGCTTCGACGCCTCCTCAGGGGTAGTAAGCGCTATATAAATGCAATTACAATACAATACAATACATTGAAGACATAAGCTGCGATGATGGTTGTGAGACATTGAAGACAAGCTGTGCTGATGGTTGTGAGACATTGAAGACAAGCAGCGATGATGGTTGTCAGACATTGAAGACAAGCTGCGATGATGGTTGTGAGACATTGAAGACAAGCTGCGATGAAGGTTGTGAGACATTGAAGATAAGCTGCGATGATGGTTGTGAGACATTGAAGACAAACTGCGATGATGGTTGTGAGACATTGAAAACAAGCTACAATGATGGGTGTGAGACATTGAAGACAAGCTGTGATGATGGCTGTGAGAGATTGAAGACAAGCTGCGATGATGGCTGTGAGATATTGAAGACAAGCTGTGTTGATGACAAGCTGCGATGATGGCTGTGAGACATGGAGACAAGGTGTGATGAGGGTTGTAAGACATTGAAGACAAGCTGCGATGATGGTTGTGAGACATTGAAGACAAGCTGCGATGATGGTGGTTGCGAGACATTGACGGCAAGCTGCGATGATGGTTGAAGAGAAGCTGCGATGATGGTTGAGAGACACTGAAGACAAGCTGCGATGATGGTTGTGAGACACTGAAGCCAAGCTGTGATGATGGTTGCGAGACATTGACCAAAGCTGCGATGATGGTTGAAGAGAAGCTGCGATGATGGTTGTGAGACCGTGAAGACAAGTGGAGATAATGGTTGAGAGACATTGAAGACAAGCTGCGATGATGGTTGTGAGACATTGAAGACAAGCTGCGGTGATGGTTGCAAAACATTGACGACAAGCTGCGATGATGGTTGAAGAGAAGCTGCGATGATGGTTGTGAGACACTGAAGACAAGCTGCTATGATGGTTGTGAGACGCTGAAGCCAAGCTGTGATGACGGTTGCGAGATATTGACGACAAGCTGCGATGATGGTTGAAGAGAAGCTGCGATGATGGTTGTGAGACAGTGAAAACAAGCGGAGATGATGGTTGATAGACATTTAAGACAAGCTGCGATGATGGTTGTGAGGCACTGAAGAGAAGCTGCGATGATGGCTGTGAGACATTGAAGACAAGCTGTGTTGGTGAAAAGCTGTGATGATGGCTGTGAGACATGGAGACAAGCTGCGATGATAGTTGTGAGACATTGAAAACAAGCTGCGATGATGGTTGTGAGACATTGAAGACAAGCTGCGATGATGGTTGTGAGACATTCAAGACAAGTTGCGATGATGGTTGTGAGACATTGAAGATAAGCTGTGATGATGGTTGAGAGACATTCAAGACAAGCTGAGATGATAGTTGTGAGACATTGAAGACAAGCTGCGATGATGGTTGAGAGACATTGAAGACAAGCTGTGATGATGGCTGTGAGACATTGAAGACAAGCTGTGTTGATGGTTGTGAGACATGGAGACAAGCTGTGATGATGGTTGTGAGACATGGAGACAAGCTGTGATGATGGTTGTGAGACATGGAGACAAGCTGTGATGATGGTTGTGAGACATTGAGACAAGCAGCGATGATGGTTGTGAGACATTGAAGACAAGCTGCGATGATGGTTGTGAGAGATTGAAGACAAGCTGCGATGATGGTTGTGAGACATTGAAGACAAGCTGTGTTGATGACAAGCTGCGATGATGGCTGTGAGACATTCAAGACATGTTGCGATGATGGTTGTGAGACATTGAGACAAGCGGCGATGATGGCTGTGAGACATTGAAGATAAGCTGCGATGATGGTTGATAGACATTCAAGACAAGCTGCGATGATAGTTGTGAGACATTCAAGACAAGCTGTGATGATGGTTGTGAGACATGGAGACAAGCTGTGATGATGGTTGTGAGACATGGAGACAAGCTGTGATGATGGTTGTGAGACATGGAGACAAGCTGTGATGATGGTTGTGAGACATTGAAGACAAGCTGTGATGATGGTTGTGAGACATGGAGACAAGCTGTGATGATGGTTGTGAGACATTGAGACAAGCTGCGATGATGGTTGTGAGAGATTGAAGACAAGCTGCGATGATGGCTGTGAGACATTGAAGACAAGCTGCGATGATGGTTGAGAGACATTGAAGACAAGCTGCGATGATGGTTACAACCTCAAGAGCATACAGTTCACTTTCCCCTATGTTTTAAAGCTCCTTCAGGTTGGAACATATTCCACCTACTCGCACGACTCTTACACACTTTGTTCATCTATTTAAGATTTCTAAAGCGCTGTCAATGGTTCAAAGACCCTGGCAATCCAGGAAAATATGAAATAACATTTTAATGACCCGCTTCAGTGTGTGAGAAAGAAAGTCTGTCCAGAAACCCAGACGACACGTATCTACGGATCCGCCCCGTTGCCGCCAGCGCCTGCCTCCGGCTCCGACTGAAACGCGTCGAGGGCAGGACTGTTCTTGCCCTTGACAAGCAGCGAGAGGTGAACATGCATCTCTTGCAGCAGCGCTGTCTCAGGCCTAGCAGAAATACCAAAGCCAGTCTGAGGGTGAGCATGCAACCCCCCTCCCCCCGTGGAAGCCTGCTCAGGAGCAGGCCTTACAGTCGAGGCCCCTTGGGAGGTATGAATCAATGTGACCGCGTGCTCTGCCCTGAAGAAGCCTCGGGTAACACTCCAGGGCACAGCCACCTGCTCCTTCAAGGCACTATCATTCAATCAAATATTGCATCAGCCAAAATGGACATAGGAAGCAGACACGTGTGTGCCACCTAGTAATTAAACAATAGAGTTGGCACCAAGGGTAAGTGTGGGCCACCCCGTGGCATACTCTGATAACCCTCTATTTGCTTAGGTGCATTTTTAGCAAGGAGAGTCAGCGCCAAAGAGACCTTTTTCAAGCACTATGGCCTAATCACTTTACCCCAATACTCCCTAACTTAGATACCCACTTATGTCTGGTATTCAGGTCATGTCCTCACACCAGGTCAGTATGGATACCTACTGTCCTGAACTTTTCATCTACAAATCAATGTTTTCAGGTGTCTTAGTCTAAGTAATTAGCTCACTGGCAGCAAAACAAGACTACAACACCCAGAATGCATGAGGCTGTCACAGCAAAAGAGAAGGAACAGTAGTGGGGCTGATTTACCATTATTTCACTCAACACAGCGCAGCAAGGCAACTTGCTGCGCTGTATTGTGTGAAAGAAAGAGGGCAGAAATGCTCCATATTTACAAAGATATGGAGTATTTCGGCCCTCTCCTACGCTGGCGCGCTGTGTACTGCCTCCTGCCACAGCAGGCCCCTTTGCACGATAGTGCAAGGGTGTCTGTGTTACTGGCAGGATGGTTTTGGTGCAGGAAGGGAGACCTTTCTGCACATAAACGGTCCTCAGAGGCGTATTCCTCTTTCTATGTGCTGCAGAATGCAGTGCACGTGGAACGATGAATTAACAAAGTGAAATAAAGAGATTTCTCCTCATTACGCTTCTGTTGGGTAAATGCACCATTTTGGTACAAACCCAGGTTTACAAGTCTTTGTAAATCTAGGTTGCGTCAAAACACCTGGGAGAATGCATGGGAGCGCCCATGCTCCACCCCTGTAGTGCCTATGCGATGCAAAGTAACGCAAGGCTGCGCTTGAGCTGCGCTACTTCACTTTGAATTTATGAAAGCAAGCAAAGTGACTTTGCATGGCTCAGAAAATCCCCGTTAAGGACTTGCATTGCCTTGCAATTACTTGCGTCACGCAAGGACAACGCAAGTCCTTAGTAAACCTGCCCCAGTGTCTGTAATATCCTGGGAGGGTGGTCACACTATCCTGGGAGGAATATTGCAGGTGCTAAGGTAAGGAAACAGACCTTGAGCAGCCAGCAGCGTGCGCTGGGCCTGTCCGATGAGACCTCCCCATCTATGTTCCTGGCCACCATGCAAATGTACAGGGCCAGAAACTGTAGAGAAACGGGATGGCTGATAAGACCCTTTGCCCACCTCTACTTTCCCGTAACCTAAAACAAGCATTGTCAAAGCCAATAGGTCTCGCCTATGCAAGAGCTACTGGCTTTTCTAATGTTTTTTAGGCAAGTTGCACACCAGCGTGGCTTCTCTTCAGCATGGCTATGCATTAGTGGCATAGAGGAGTGTAGCATGAAGTGGAATGTAGTGTCGTAGAGTGGAGTGGTGTAGAGTGGCGTGGAGTGGCATAGAGTGGATTGGTGTAGAGTGGCACAGAGTGGCATAGAATGGTGTAGAGTGGAGTGTCGTGGAGGGAGAAGAGTGTCATGGAGGGAGTAGAGTGGAGTTGAGTGGAAGGGCGTAGAGTGTCGGGGCTTATAGTGGACTAGAGTGCCGTAGAGTCGAGTGACGTAGAGTGGGGTAGAGTGAAGTAGAGTGGTGTAGATTGGAGTGGAGTACAGTGGAATGGCATAAAGTGGAGCGGAGTGGCGTAGAGGGAGTTGCTTACAATAGAGTTGAGTGGCATAGAGCAGAATGGCATAGAATGAAGTAGATTGTCATAGAGTGGGTGGCATAGAGTGGAGTAGGGTGTTGTGGAGGGAGTCGAGTGTCAACGAGGGGAGTGAAGTGAGTAGAGTGTCTTAGAGTGGCGGGATGTAGAGTGGAGGGGAATAGAGTGGAGTAGGGTGTTGTAGATTGGAGTGTTGTAGACTGGAGTAGAGTGTCGTAAAGTGGAGTGGCATAGAGTGTCATAGAGTGGAGAGGCATAGAGTGTCGTAGAGTGGAGTGGAGCAGCGTAGAGTGGAGTAAAGTGGAGTACAGTAGCATGGAGCGGAGTGGCATAGAGAAAGCTGAGTAGAGTAGCGCGTCGTAGAGTGTCAAAGAGTGGAGTAGATTGTCGTGGAGTGGAGTGGAATTGAGTGGAGTAGAGTATTGTAGAGTGGAGTGGCATAGAGTGGAGTGTCATAGAGTGGAGTGTCAGAGTGAAGTAGAGTGGAGTAGTTTGGTAGAGTGGAGTGGCATAGAGTGGATTAGAGTGTGGTAGAGTAGAGTGCCACAGAGTGGAGAATATTGTCGTGAAGTGGAGTTTCATAGAGTGGCATAGAGTGGAGTGGCATATGGTGGCATGGAGTGGAGTGGCATAGAGTGGAGTAGAGTGGAGTAAAGTGGCATTGAGTGGCATAGAGGGAGTTGCGTAGAGTGGAGTAAAGTGGAGTAGAGTGTTGTAGAGTGGCATAGAGTGGGGTGGCATAGAGTGGATAGAGTGCTGTACAGTGGAGTAGAGTCTCATGGAGTGGCACAGAGTGGAGAGGCATAGAGTGGAGTGTCGCAGAAGGAGTAAAGTGACATAGACAAGAGTAGCGTAGAGTGAAGTGAAGTGCAGTGGAGTGGAGCGAAGTGGGGGTAGCGTACAGTGGAGTATAGTGACATAGAGTAGAGTGGCATAGAGTGGAGTAGAGTGTTGTAGGGTGGAGTGTCAGAGTGGAGTAGAGTGGAGTAGACTGTTGAAAAGTGTAGTAGAGGGGTGTGGAGGGGCGTAGAGTGGAGTTGAGGGACGTAGAGTGGAGGGGCGATGAGTGGAGTGGCGTGGTGTAGAGTGGCGTGGTGTAGAGTGGAGTAGGGTGCAGTGGTGGGCGTGATGTGGCGTGGCGTAGAGTGGAGAGTTGTAGAGTGGAGTGGCGTTGGGTGGAGTGGCATGGGATGACATGGAGTGCAGTGAAGTGGTGTGGAGTGGAGTGTTGTAGAGTGGAGTGGAGTGCCGTAGAGCGGAATGGAGTGACGTGTCATTGAGTAGAGTGGTGTGTCATAGTGTAAAGTGGCATGTCGTAGAATGGCTTAGAGTAGATCAGAGTGGAGTAGAGTGGTGTAGAGTGGCATAGATTGAATGGGCGTAGAGTGGCATAGAGTGGAATAGAGTGTTGAGGAGTGGTGTAAAGTGGAGTGTCATAGTGTGGAGTATGCATGGTGTGGTAGCGCACTGTAATTACATACAACATTTTTTCAATTGAAATGACCATTACATTTGCTCAGGCAAACAGTTTTACTGATAAAACCATTCAGCGTACAAACAATAATGTGTGGAAATGGCCTCACTTAGTGTATTGATTTTAAAAATATTTGTTTCCACCACACTTCATTTGGGCTTTCCTGTTTCTGATATATTTTGAAATACATGCACAGTTCATTTACAGACATCTACATTATGTTGTGTGCTTAAAAAAATGACTTTCTTTTCACAACTCCAGTGGCCAGCAAGATTATCACATAAATCCTCTCACTTTGAGGTCAGAGAAAGAAAAGTAAACACCAGCTCCCTCGGAAGACAAAGCCTGACATTTGACCTCTGTTTTGAATGCACAGAAACTTTGACAAGATAAGAACAAAATTTAAAGGCCTGTTCACAGAAAGTGAACACTTGTGAAAGAATAAAGTAAACAGACTATGCTCCATGGGAGGGACTAACTCAAGCTGAACAGCCTAAAACAAACAAACACAGCAAACAGAAAGCAAGGAACTGTAAGCTACAAAACACAAAGCCAATGGTACGCAATGGGCGGAATGCATTCTTAGGCCAGCTCTCAGAATGTCCCTAAGAAGTCTTCAACAACCAGACAGCTACTCTGTCTGGTAGGCGTTGATCTATAAATGTGGAAGAAATGCAAACCGCATACAAAATATATGTGGCCCTATTTTTTTGCACATGCATAATAAGGGCAACACATGTAACAGAATCGACCCCATGTCATGAGGGTGAAATCGCCAGTCATATGTTTTCACCAGACAGCTCTAAGCATGTTTGTGGTGTCACACTTCACTGTTACAGCAGTTTCCTTTCTGTTTTATATGTTCCTTAGAGAAGTTTTGCTCAGATCCGGTCCTCACTTGGTGGAGAGAGGATTACTTCTCTACTCTGCTTATTGTGCTGCGTTGCATTACATTTCAACTTGGGAGGCGTTCCATGGGTGGAGAATGGGCGTTCCCATGCATCCACCCATGGTGTTGTTGGCACATTTCCAGATTTATAAAGATTTGTAAACGTGGGAAAGTGTCAAAATGCTATGCCATTCCAAAAAGACATATATCTTTATTTCTGCTCCTTATTTCCTCTTTCCACATGTGCTGCTTTCTGCAGCAAACATAGAAAGAGGTAAATGTCTCCAGACTGGCTGTAGGTCACCCAATGACAGTAGCGGCCCGTGGTGGGAGTGCTGCCGGGCGGTGACGTGGGGCGGGGGAGGGGCAGGGTGGGAGGTAGTAAAGTACGAAATACGGCCGTTTAGAGGTAAGTAGACATATAAATAAATAAAACGAATTTCGTTGCGCGCGCTGCATCGCATTTGGCGATGCAGCGCGCGCAACAAAATTATTTTTATTTATTTATATGTCTACTTACATCTATACGGCCGTATTCCGTACTTTACTACCCCCACTCTGCCCTCCCCGCCCACGTCACCGACCGGCAGCACTCCCACCACGGGCCGCTACTGCCCAATGACATGGAGCGAGTGACAGCTCTAAACATCTGTCTTCTCTGCTGCATATATATGAAGATATTTGCTCGTGACACAAATAACTTGATATCTATCATTTATTATTTTTTTTGTAGTAAATCAATTCTCCTGATGTGTTAGAATTTAATTAGTTCAATAAGAATTTTTGGGAGAACACTTTTAAACAGGAACAGTATGTGATTGATGGTGACACACCCAGACTTCCTCATAACCAAATAAATTCGTGAAGTAGGATTGGAGTCAGAATCCGGCCACTCCAGAGATTACTCATGGGCACCCATTTTCCACAATCAGCTGCTCTGGTTGGTGGGGGACCGTAAAAGGGGAATGGACAAAGGGGAGAAGCGGAAAGTGCCCTGAGGAGAAGATGGCGGGCGCAGAAAGGAAACTAAACAATCTGAAAGAGAGAGTTTAGAGCAGGACAGCTGAGCTATCCCTCTGGAGACCAATATGCTCCAGTTCAGCACGAAAGTGTAAGGCCCTGTAGGACATTGAAGAGGACTTATGACCTAACAGGTACATTGATAACCATGAAACAACGAAACCCAAGTTGTAATCCCAGCGTCTCCACTTCAATAAAATTATGTGATTTTAGGCAGCCACTTTAGCCCCGCATCAGAAATATTTTTGGTGGATTATTGTAATTTATGTATGAAAAGTATTTATTTGCACAGTTAAATCCGTATCCTGATGCACAAAGTCAGCGGCCAGAGCTGCGGACTTTGGAGCTGGGGAACCAGGTTCGAGTCTCGGCGTCGGCTCAGCATCCTGTGATTCTGGGTAAATCACTTAGTCTCCCTGTGCCTACCAAAAACAAGCATTTACAATACAATAGGTCTCGCAATGACATTATTTTGAGCTATTGACATTGTAAATGGCAATGCCTTTAAAAAAATTAAAAGGCATTGTTATTTACAATACCAAAAGCAACACCTATTGCATTGCATAACGCGGTGTCCGTGAAGACGGTGCCGCGCTTATTAAAGTTGGTGGACTTAACTCCGTACAGTACGATACGCCCCCAAAAAGCAATAATCTATATTAACCTGCAGGGGCCTTCGCTGGGGATGGTTTCAGTGATATGTTTGCGACTGAAAAACGACGTGAGGAAAGGCCCATCAGGGGGAGGGGGGGCTGTATACAAACAGTTAACACAGCCCGTAGGGTCCGGGGTTATGCAGGTACCCGGGGAGGGCTGTGGGGGGCCTGAAAGTACGAGGAGGAGACTCTGACCACACACTCACACGCATGGTTGTAAATACACACACTAAACTGCAGTCAGGGCTGTAAACACAAACACACACACACACACTGTGCTGCAGCTAGGGTTGTAAACACACGCACTATGCTGCACTCAGGGCTGTAAACACACACACACTATACTGCAGTCAGGGCTGTAAACACTCAACACGTTATGTTGCACTCAGTGCTGTAAACACACACATTATGCTCCAATCTTGGCTGTAAACACACACATACAATACAATACAAGGCCCTGGGAGAGCTGTACGTGCACACTTCGCGGCAGTGCACACCTTGCTACACACATTGTCACACTCACACACACATACACATCTCTCTCTCTGTATGGCATGGGATATGCTGAGTATGACGCCATCGGATTGCTGTAGGCACACACACACCTGCACAGACTCGCACGCGGCGGTTAAGGGGTGTAAATACACGCACACTGGAAGGCATGACATAAACTAACGGGCCAGGGGGATCTGAACACGTACACATAAGCACATGCACACATGAACATACACAAACAGACGCACATACTGCTAGGCGTGACAGCCACACTGCAAGGTGGAGGGGGGGGGGGCAGTAAAAGCACGCACACTGGAAGGCATGATACGCACACACAGGTGCAGGAGTGGATGTAAACACACGCGCACAGACACAAGCAGGACAGCCCTAAATAGACACACACCTGGGCGCTGGTGGCACACCACGGTCCAAAGACACACAGCCGAACACGGCGGCGCACTTCCACAGACCCCGAAGGCGGACAGATTGCAATGCAATAGGTCTCGCATTAGGTTAGGTTTGATCTATTGGCGTTGCAAAAGATAATGTTTGTTAGATTTATTTTTTGTTCAACCAGCAGTAGCATAAGTAAGAAAAGAAATTCAATGAAGCAAGGAAAGGGTGCAGTACCACAGGCTGTTACTAGGTGACCCTGTGGAGTTGTACAGGGACCTTTATTAGCCACATAACGTACTGCACCCTTGCCTCGCTTCGTGGAATTAATTTTATTACCTATGCTACTGCTGGAATATTTAAAAAAGTAAATAAATCTAACAAACATTTTGATTTGCAACACCAATAGCTCAAACTGTCACTAATATGTAAGACCTATTAAATTGCAAATGCTTGTTTTTTCCTTCCAGTGAGCACGGCTTCCAGGGAGAAGAGGGAGATAAATAGAGGAGAATGGCCAGTCCCAGTGGAAGATAAAAGATAGGAATGTGTGGGGAGTGAACAGGGGCGGCCGGGAAGGAGGGAGAGGAAGCGGAGGGAGGCACTGGGCGTTAACTGGGGCTGGGATAGGGAGCAGCACAAAGCAGTGGAGGTTAATCATTTATAGTGAGAGCAGGAGGGCTGGTGGGGAGCTTGGGGGCTGGTTTAGTTATGTAAGGCAGACAGGGCGCCTGTCAGTGGCTTGATTGATCAAGGCGCACTGTTCATTTTTCGAGTAAAGCCTGTTTGGGAAAATTAGGTTAAGGGCTAGATTGGTGATAGATTAAGGCATGGTTTGGCTGTGGGGGCTGGTAGGTCCGTGGATTATACTGGAAACGGGGATGCATGGTTGGCGAGATTAGGACACAATTAGGTTGTAAAGGGAGTGTTGTTTCAAAATGGGGCTCCACCCACCCCTGCCCCCAGGTGCCCAGCTGTTCTTCACTTCTCCCACCACCCCCGTGCCCACTCATCTCGCCGTCGCCTGTGCCTCCCTGTGATCGCTGCTGTTCCTCCCTGCCTGGCGCCGCTGCTTATCCGCCTCAGAACATATTCCTCGACGGCGGGGGGCGCACAGCGCGACTCGAGCCTCACATCACGGCCTCGTGCGTCACCCTCCTCTCAGCGCACAGCTCGCGAGCCTAGAGCGATGCACGTATAATACAAAACAAGCGATAGGGCTGCTGGGGCATTCCAGCTGAAACGGGCCACTTAACCAGGGAGGCCCAATCTGCTGTTCGGATGCCTGTGTTGTCGCACAGTTTGTAGCCATTGAATTAATAAAGTCCACGCCGATCGTGGTGCCAGTAGTCACCCTATCTATAGCACCATTTATGGTTCAAAATACCCCACACCGGCACCTATCTGATAAATTTATCAGCTTAGAATAAAACATAATTTCGTTTAGTTCAACTGTAGCACAAACCTTACATTCTCCAGCGTCAAATGCAAATATTTGTATCAGTTTTGTTTTATTCCCGTTTCGTAACGTGTTCTAATTAAGGGAAAAAGCAAAACTACAATTACGATATTGCAATGAAAGCAAGCTCTCCAAACAGTGCTTGTTTGTTACCGCCCTGTTTCCTTTTCAGACGGCCCATCCGGACTGGATCTCACGGCTTGTTTATATAACACGCCTCCTAAAGATAAGAAATTGCTTTGCGACAGCCGCAAAGCAGACGAGCCAGTCCGGATGGGCCGGACGAAAAGGCGAAAGGGCGGCAACATAAATACCCCATTTTCAATAGCAGGCCATCGTTTAGCATAAACGGTGACGCAAGCCAATGGAAATGAGGGGCGGGGCTTCAAGCCCCCTTCTGAAAGTACTCATTCACAATATATCTCGCCGAGCGAGCAGCGCATGCGCGCTGCAATGCTAGGCAAGGCCTAATGAATGTGTTTTTCTTGTGTAACGCAACTGGTTCTCATGTAAAGCGCTCCAATACCTTCGGGTCGAGTTCGCGCAATATACAACTGCAAAAAAAATATATGAGAGTTGCCAGCCCCATCGGAATTACGACCTCCTCAGATATTTCCCCAGATTGAATTATTCATCCCGTAAATTCACCTCCACAAAGCAGGCGAAATCTCCGACTGGTAAACAGGGGGAGGAATGGTAGATCACAGGAGGGTAGAGGTGTGGAAGTATAAATTCCCCCAGTAATTCATCTTTGAAGAGGGCACCACCCAAAAATCTCAGGCTGTCATAATGAGGACTCAAGTTATACCCTGCGGTTATATGCACATATTTGAAAAGCCTTTTCTCATTCAATCCCTAATCAAGCAGATTGTAAATGGTGCACTAAGTGTGAGGAAGCGTAAGGTACATCTCTATTTTTGCATAGTGTGTTGAGTAGGGAAATCTCCCGTGTTAAGACAAAAAAGTAACAGTGAAAGTATTAAACAAACCTAAAACAAAGTCTGCGGATCTACATTCAGCAAGGGAGACAATCCGGAAATGTGGGTTGTAGAAAAAGAGACGTGGGCCAGAGAAACTTTGAAAATCACAGTTTTCGCTGGGACATGTCTTGTTGTTTTATGTTCTAGAAAAAAAAGGAAATTCCAGTAAACCAGGAATAATCCCACCTCTGCAGGGATTGCCTCGGCTCCTAATCACCCTCTTCTCCTTTCATCCGATTTATCAAATTTGGGAGCGCTTCAAATACAAATTGTAAAGTTATTTTTTTTAAATGTATACAGCATCACCAAAATACATATATAGTAACATTTTAAAATATACCCATAGAATAACCGCAGGCACCAAGATAATATTAGATTTCTTACCATTTTTGAGTGTGGGGTGAGTCCATGGCTCACAATTGCTCAGTAAACCTAACACAAAGACTGCAGATTCTCAGCACTACAGAATTCCACAACTTTAGACCAAAGAGATATAAGCCAGAGAAACCACGAAAACCACAGTTTCCATTGGCCAGTGCCACTTGATTGCGAGCACTAAAGAAAAGTCTCTCTAAAGCAGGTAAAAACCCATGCCAGATTTTATTTATTTATAGTTGATTGGTTCAAATTTGATTTTTTGGTTCAGTTTAAAAAGCAGCTAGGGGAGAAGCCAGACTAACAAGAAATGTAGGCCAAGATTTACTAAAGGTTGCGCATGTGCAACGCTACACAATTTTGCACTGAGCAGTAGCATACCACGGATGCCATGGGCCCTGGTGCAAGTAAGGAAAATGTCTCCTTTGGCTGCTCTTGGGATAGTAAAATGCAGCAATGATCAGGGTTCAATGGGGCCCCTAGGGCCCTGGGTCCTGGTGCCACTGCACCGCACAGGCTTTTTTAATGGTTAGTAAATGGATGCAATTCCTTCCAAAGCTTTCACCACGCAAAACCTTAGTAAATAACCCTCCTAGCCTCGAGCTGGTCCTGATGCTCCCTCAACAGTGTCAAGAAGCTGCATATTACTCTGATGTGTGCACCAATTATGCCTTACTGTTTCCTCATGCAAGTTCCAAGCAAGAATATTAAAGGGGAACCCTCGCTCAAGGGATCCAATCTGAGCACTGAGGCAGAATCTCATTGAGTAGGCCTTGGGAGTCCAGTGCTTAATTTGTAAACAAAAGAAGTACCAGGGCTCTCATCAGGAGGCCACTGCAGCCTGCACCACACATTGCCCCTGCCAGCGCTGACAATAACAGTACCAACACAACTACTAACTATCACACTCCTACAAGTGTGACAATTCAGACTGTACCAGGCCCCCAAAGCTGCAAGAATGGCTTGGGCGGCAGGTAATAGTCATTTTTGATGTACATTGAATTAATACCTAACTTTTGTTGTGGTTATCTCTCAGATAGCCAGACAGCACCAACTTGTGGCAGACTGTCACAAGCACAGGTATTGACAATTAAGTGCTGGTGCCGAAACCACCGGTTCAAATTCTGCACAGGTGTGGACCCATTTATTGCCCTCTGTACAGTGGTTGTAATATGGCATATGTGAAGCAGCGTGCCTGATTTCTTAAATTAGGTTGGCTGCACCATGATGATAGCGTGAAATGCGGTAATAAATGTGCGAATGTAGGTTTAATAATGCAATAATCACCAGTAACATGTTATGTTAGGCCACATTTATTTTCACTGGCATGGCATTGAAAAACATCTATATAAATTATACCCAACCACAAGTCCATAGGAAAACACTTTTTTATCGCTAATAGCATTGGCCCTTTTGAAGAATCTGCTTGAAATTTGGCAAACTGTCCGTTCATGTAAGTTTGACTCTGCAAAACCACAGACAAAATGCATTTGAAATGTTTAGAACTCTGGCCCGATAGACCAAATCTGCAAAAACCATCCCTGAAATAAGATATGTGTGTTGTGTCTTGGAACGTTGCTTGCAGGCTGCTTCATAGGACGTTTTAGAGGGGCAAAAAGTTGCCTTTTTGGACAGTGAGAAAGCAAACCCTGATGTCCGACGTTCATGCCCTCTGAGCGTTTTGGGATGTGAAGCTGAAGGGAATGCTGTGTGCCCAGCTGGCACTATGGGAAGGTGTACTGGGAAGATGATGTGCCTAAATGTCCAGTGGGCGTGGCCGCAGCATGTCAGGCTCAGGGGGCATTGAAGGCAGGGGTACTGGACATGGGACAAGGGGAGTGGCCACAATACCTGGCTACAAAATATGCATTGAACCCAAAGCCACTGGGAATGGCCAGATGTACTCCCCAGCATGCCCTGGGGCATTGGGGCTGGAGGCAGAGATAGACTGAAACCATGGCTTTCATCTGAATATTTGGGTTTGGAAGCATGAGGACTAGAATCTTTACCCGTTATCTGCTGGGCACAGCCGAAGACGATGTCTTGTGGGCTCTGGTAACAGAACACCTCTTGACTTTGCCAATGCTTAGTGAAGTCAATTCCAACACAAAATTGAACTAAAGCAAAGAGAGTTTACAATGTTAACAGTTCCCACGTCTTTGTTTACGTAAATTTATCGCAATGTATATACAGTAACATATTGCTAAAAGCATTAGCAAATCAAATAGGTCCCAAAGATGAGACGTATTGGCTTTGCCAATGCTTGTTTCCATATGTGTCCACTGTGAAGACAACTGTATGCTGGCAGTAGTAATGTAGCCTCCAACCTACCATTAATGCCTACAGGTTAGGCAGTGGCGGCTCCTCCGCTAAGGCGGAGGAGCGTCGCCCCGCTGCTCCGTGAGCAGTAGTTTAAGGAAAAGTAAAATGATAACCAGCGTTATTATCATTTTAGTTTTCCGTTTCCTCGTGTGGGCAGGGCTGGACTGCCAGGGCAGGGGCCAGGAGGAGGATTGGTTGCGCACTCTAAAGTGCGCATAACTGTTTGGCCGGCCCTCTAGGGCCGACCATAACAGTCATGCGCACTTTGCCTCACCAAAGTCCCTCACACCGCCAAAGCCCACCTCCACGAAGGAATGAAGGCCGTCGCCGAATGGATGAGGACCATCCGCCTGAAGCTGAACTCGGACAAGACGGAGGTCCTCATCCTTGGTTCCAATCCTTCAGCCTGGGATGACTCCTGGTGGCCAACATCACTGGGAACAGCCCCGCCACCCACCGACCACGTACGCAACCTAGGGGTCATCCTCGACCCCACCCTCTCCATGACTAAGCAGGTCAACGCCATTTCCTCATCCTGCTTCAACATCCTCCGAATGCTCCGCAGAATCTTCAAGTGGATCCCCACCGAAACAAGAAAAACAGTCACCCAGGCCCTCGTCACCAGCAGGCTGGACTACGGAAACGCCCTCTACGCAGGAACGACGGCTAAGCTCCTGAGACGGCTGCAACGCATCCAGAACGCCTCTGCACGTCTTATCCTCGACATCCCCTGACGCAGCAACATCACACCCCACCTGAGAGACCTGCACTGGCTCCCTGTCAACAAAAGGATAACCTTCAAGCTCCTCACCCACGCACACAAAGCACTCCACAACTCCGGACCAGCCTACCTCAACAGACGACTCAGCTTCTACACCCCCACCCGCCAGCTCCGCTCGACCAGCCTCGCCCTCGCCACAGTCCCCCGCATCCGGAAAACGACCGCCGGCGGCAGATCCTTCTCCCACCTCGCCGCCAAGACCTGGAACACCCTCCCCACCAACCTCCGACAGACCCAAGACCTACTGGCCTTCAGAAGACTCCTCAAGACCTGGCTCTTCGATCAGTAGCAGCACCACCCCCCTCTTCCCCCAGCGCCTTGAGACCCTCGCGGGTATGTAGTGCGCTTTATAAGTGACATGATTGATTGATTGATTGATTGCCTATTCTGCACCCAGGCTGCATTACAGCCTGGGTGCAGAACATCCCCAGGCCTCCATTCCCCGTCTGAGCACCGAACCACAGCGCTCAGACCAATCACAATGCTGCTTTGCAGCTTTGTGATTGGCTAGGGGAGTCAAGAGCCTGGGTGCTTCCTGGTTCCTGCTTCCCAGGAGCAAAAGGCGGCGGCGGCGAGCGGACGGAGAGGCACCGGCCAGCCGGGTGGCCAGCCTGAAGGTAAGGGTTTTATTTTTTTATTATATTAATTTACACCCCCCACGTCTTCCTCCCCCCCGCCCTGCCACCAATGGCAAATAGTGGCCGCCACGGAGGTTAGGTCTTGCTAGTGTGTGTAACTCTACCTACCTTTATTATGTGTTAGATGTGATCACTAACACAAACAATTGATCATTTGTCCATCTATTGGTTGACAGTGGAAATACAGCCTTGATCCTTGATGTATCTCTGGCGAGGACATCTGTAGGGTCTAGGTGGTACTGCAGCCTCTCCAGTACAAGTAATATCTATGAGGATATGCATTTCGGGTGAGTGGGGTGTAAGGGAGTGTTACTGTAACAGCCTCTCTTCTCTATATATTCCTTACAAGGACATCTTGATTAATAGTTGCACTCATGCTTACAGCTGCATTATAAGCAGTGATTTCATCAGTGATGTCTAAGGTGATGAGATACGTCATGCCACCAGTGGTGTCATCAATGACATCAGTTGAGATGCCATCTTTGACACTTTGAGTGATGTCATGACCAGTGCACTGGAGGAGTTGTGGTTGTGTAGCTCACCATAACTGGTGAATTTCATGGGGCTTTAGGTTTCAGATTGTTACTAAAATATAGGATTCAGTGCCCAGATACCCCTAGGGGTGACAGTGTTGCGCTATACAAATGCGGATTGATTGATTGATCCACAAAGGTGTCATTATGTCCGTGCCATAGTCCCCAGTGGCAGAATATGTCTATTCAAGGTCAAGCCACTCAATGCTTCAGATAATTGTTCTGGTCACTAACGTGACACAGAGGACCATATCTCACCATCTTGGCACGTAAAGAAACTGCCCCATAGTCTCTCTTTAGCTGGTAGTGAGAGACACTTGGCTCCATTCCTTAGTACACACAGTGGGAGACACTTGCTCCATTACTTAGTGCAAACAGTGGAGACGCTTGGCTCCATTACTTAGAACGAACAGTGGGAGACGCTTGGCTCCATTCTTTAGTACGAACAGTGGCGACACTTGGCTCCATTCCTTAGTACGAACAGTGGTGACACTTGGCTCCATTCCTTAGTACAAACAGTGGGAGACGCTTGGCTCCATTCCTTAGTACGAACAGTGGCGACACTTGGCTCCATTCCTTAGTACGAACAGTGGCGACACTTGGCTCCATTCCTTAGTACACACAGTGGGAGACACTTGCTCCATTACTTAGTGCAAACAGTGGAGATGCTTGGCTCCATTACTTAGAACGAACAGTGGGAGACGCTTGGCTCCATTCTTTAGTACGAACAGTGGCGACACTTGGCTCCATTCCTTAGTACGAACAGTGGCGACACTTGGCTCCATTCCTTAGTACGAACAGTGGGAGACACTTGGCTCCATTCCTTAGTGAGAACAGTGGCGACACTTGGCTCCATTGCTTAGTACAAACAGTGGGAGACGCTTGGCTCCATTCCTTAGTACGAACAGTGGCGACACTTGGCTCCATTCATTAGTACGAACAGTGGCGACACTTGGCTCCATTCCTTAGTACACACAGTGGGAGACACTTGCTCCATTACTTAGTACAAACAGTGAGACACTTGGCTCCATTCCTTAGTAAGAACAGTGGGAGACGCTTGGCTCCATTCCTCAGTACGAACAGTGGGAGACGCTTGGCTCCATTCCTTAGTACAAACAGTGGGAGATGCTTGGCTCCATTCCTTAGTAAGAACAGTGGGAGACGCTTGGCTCCATTCCTTAGTACAAACAGTGGGAGACACTTGGCTCCATTCCTTAGTACGAACAGTGGGAGATTCTTGGCTCCATTCCTTAGTACGGACAGTGGGAGACGCTTGGCTCCACTCTTTAGCACGAACAGTGGGAGACACTTGGCTCCATTACTTAGTACAAACAGTGGGAGACGCTTGGCTCCATTCTTTAGTACGAACAGTGGGAGACACTTGGCTCCATTACTTAGTATGAACAGTGGGAGATGCTTGGCTCCATTCCTTAGTACAAACAGTGGAGACACTTGGCTCCATTCTTTAGTACGAACAGTAGGAGACACTTGGCTCCATTCCTTAGTACGAACAGTGGAAGATACTTGGCTCCATTCCTTAGTATGAACAGTGGGAGACACTTGGCTCCATTACTTAGTACAAACAGTGGGAGACACTTGGCTCTATTACTTAGTACAAACAGCCCACAGATGTTTTCCGCTGGCTGTGTGGAACCTCACACTGAATCTGTCTTGTAATCAGGGATGAGTCTGTGCACAATAGCAGAGAGTGATATGGCCTGCCCTCCACTTTCTTACGTCACAAGTGCCTGCCAGAGTTTGCCCCTTATGATTGGTCCGTGATGTCGAGTGAAGTAGCACCAACTCTGGTCTTGTTGTGGTGCCAACACAAGTATTTCCCCCTCATCTCTTGCCATCCTCTTGTGGTATCTTGTTTCATGTACAACTGACCCCAGCTGTAGCGACGTGCTCTTTAAGTGTTGATTGAAATCACCCGTTGTATGGAAAGACCCAGTCCTTGGCCCCACAGTGATGTGGGTGTAATTAGTTGAACTCTGTGTGCTTTGGTTCGTTCTTTCAATTTTCACTGGAAAAATTGTATTATATTTTATGGACAGATGGTACCATTTTTAAAATTCATCTGTGGCTTTGTGAGAAAAAAAAAACATGACACAAAATTGCTTGGTGTAATACAATAAGGAAGGGACTGCGGGCTATATTTAAACAGGTCCAGCATACAAGCCCATGTAAAGTTCAAGAAACCGAATGGTATGCTGTTCCTAAAGAATACAGTAGGTTGATATCAAGTCAGTGATACATAGTTATTAAATCACGACAGGCAGGAGAACATTTCCTCCTTTTGGAAAAAGACCCTCACACACCCAAGTCACAGGATGTATTGCCTCATCATCGGGTCTGCTCCTTATCGGGTCGGCGTTGCAATACCCGATCGGCGCCCGAATTGGGGCTTTTTAGCGGAGATCTTTATTCCTGATGCCGTAAGATATAGTGTGTGTGGGGGTTCTGTGGAAAGTGTAGATGTGGAAAGTGTAAAGATAAAGTAAAAATTAAGAGGAAGCGATCCACTCAGAATTATTTTAATGAACGTGGTCGCTCTCTTAGTTAAAAAACGTGATTAGTGCACACCCCTCTTATAAAGTATTGGGGATGTGCGCTGAACAGGTCAACATGTTTCTTGCCATTGATTCAAATAGAAGGCAATTCTTCAGGACCATTTAAAATCTAACTACACTTTTTTGGTGGTGGACCCCAATGGTATAATAAAGTGTCCACTCGTACAGCACCCAAAAAAAAAGTGGTACCTGTTAGATTAGAGTCTCAACCCTAATTTGGTCAAGTTATTGCTTCATCGTGTACCGGCAGAGTCTAGAACACTGAATAGTACAGTGCCAATTGTAGTACGCAGCCACTGGCGGGTCTACACCTACCCACAGTCTGCCGGTCCCGGGAAAAAATGCTTGGTGCCTGTTGCTTTTAACACGTTGTTCAACTGTAAAAATATATAATTGTTTATTAAATTGATTGTAGGTGAATGTACACTGATGGAGCAGGGGAAACAAAATATTTTTTGTACCCCTTGAAAATTAATGACCTGATAACCATTAATGATACTAACCATTTGAAACGCATGAATTAACCAACAAATGCAACACTTTACTAAACAGTACACGTGGGCAACATGCTGATTTGTGCAAAATCTAATTTACTTACAAATGTGAAGCTAATTAAAACTAGTATTGTGATTTGCGTAGTAAATAGAGTAAATTGCATGATTTGTATTGCGTAGTAAAATTGTATTGTGGTAAAGAATGCAGATGGTAAGTAAAATGGCTTTAAATGTCGCTTCTGCTAGGTAATATCTAACAAGGGTCTTTAGAATGGCGGGTGGTAAACAGAAAGGCTTATTTTCCATTTTTAATTTCTATTGTGTTTGTTTTATATTAGTTTCGTTCGGGCCTGCTAGGCCATGCTTCTAAAATGGCCGCTGGAAAGGACAAGATCACGTGTATTGAATAAGATGGCCCCTGCGCAGACGCAGAATGAAAGCTCCAGTCACGAGTATGCGGCCTGTGCTCGGAGTGAGAGATGTCAAGGCCAATCTGACCTGCAACGAGGAGCGTGCCAAGTGTTCAGCACATATGCCTGGGAACGGATGGGAAAGAGCCGAGTGACAATGGATGAACTAATGTGTGACCATCAAAGATCGTTACAAAATGGATTAACAAATTGAATTACTTTTGACACTGCGATCATGAGACTTATTGTATGCTTAAACCAGTTCGAACAAGGAGGGCGATGAGGTGACCATCACCACCCCTCCAATGGACTAATTAGCGTGTTTCTTGCCCCTAAGGATTGTAACTTTTAAGTGTAGAGAGCCAGAAAATAGGGTATAAGAGAGTCTGCTCTGACGTTGTGAATAGCTGTCAACCTTGCTTTTCATTTTTCCACTTGATGCTGCGAGAGACTCTGTCAATTTTGGACTTTGAACTTTGACTGGGAAGGAACGAGACCGTTGCGGGAATTTACCCGGGAGGTTGGCGTCCGAGGAGGTTAGCGGGACAGTCAGTCAGTTTGGGAGTCCTATCCTGTGATCTGCGGGTCATCTTTCTTTCCTAATGAACCATTCCTGTCATCGCCCTAAGGCCCAGGGTAATGAATATTTCTCATCCTTATTTTAATCTTTACTTAAATGCTTATTGATTTAATAAATGTTTTGCCTAATAACGAGTTTTACTTTTGCTTAAAGAATTTCGATAAAATTATATGCTAAAACTAAATGAGTCTGTGGTTCTTTAAATAAGATTTTGAATTATAAAATGTTAAAGGTTTTAATTGTGATTGAGCTGGTCTTAATCACCATCAACTAATTCTACTAGTTGGTCCATCGACCGAATAGCGGAGTACCTTGATGTTTAGAACCGACAGGATCCAAAGATAATGTATATAATGTATAGATTATTATTCTGTCAAATGTAACAAGGTATCCCGTTCATCCAGCAGCTCATGCTCTTTAGTGTTTAATCCAGAAATTGAATGAATGTATGTATGCGGTGTTATGGGCCCCACCGACATAAGTTTTAAATGACAAAGGTTGTGTAGGTGTTTTTCTGGATTGGTGTCCTAAGGAGCAAGTTATATTAGCCGCGCTGGATCAGATTTCTTGGTAGCAGAGTTATGGTTTCTATAGATTAGTTTGGTGACTATTGATTTTTGATTTATTCATGTCTAACACTTTATGTTGAGTCTGTATTACGTTATATGTAAGTCGGAATTTTGAAGCTTCCGGGAAGTAGGAAGTGGACACGTGTGGCAAGAGAAGTCACACGGAATTGTGCATTGTCTGATTTCAAATTGGTGATAACACAGGACTGTGTTATGTTAAGGAAATTTCACGCATGAATTGCATTTGAGTGAAATAGCAACAGGTTTTCTTGTGAAACTTTGGCCTTAATTCTCAGGAGCAGTGTAGTCTCCACATGTGTTTTAACCCCAGAGAAACGGGTTTACCTCTTGCTTGAAAGAAGGGTAAGGTAGAGAGAAGTGCTACACTTATCGAACGAAACAGTATTCTTGTAAGTTAGAATAAACTATCTCTTTTGTTTAGAGAAACAGACAATAGAAATGTGTTTTACGTTGTAACTAATCGATTTAGTGAAAAAGAAAAAGTTAAGAAAAGTGCCGATAATTTTTGTAAAGGAGGGGTCAGTAGAAACAGGAGTAGAACTGACGTCAACAAAAACCGCGCTGGTATTGGCCAGTGGTGGAAGAACAAAGAGCTTCCTGATTGGTGCGTTAGTGTGAAGACGCGCTGGTATTGGTTAGTGTGAGAGTGACGTAAAGCTTTCGGATTGGTGCGTTGGTGTGAGACACGCTGGGATAGGTCCGAATAGCCGAGCAGTAGAAAGAACAGAGTGGTGAAGAATTGCGTGAATTTGTTTTGGGAAAAAGAACAGTGAAATATGGCTTATTATGAGTATGGTAGAGAGAAACCGTCATGGTTTGCGAAGCTTAAAAACTTTTTCAAGAAAGACAAGAAGGTTGTGACTAGGAAAGGAGAAGTACTTCCTCCGCCGAAAATGCCAGCATCTCATATGATGTTGAAATATTCATACTTGCATTTGGTTGGAAAATTGGGCGAAATATACTCAAGGCGATGGAGTATTGGCATTTCCAGAAAATGGTTCGTTTAGCACAGCTGTACTTCGAAATTTGAGAGAAAAGATGATGAAACTTGAACCGAGACCTAGACCAACACAGTTCGAAGCTTTAGGTGAATGGGAAGATGAGATGTATGAAAGGGAAAGACACAGAGGTGCAAAGAGTTATAGTTTAGTTCATGGAAGAGTATGGGGTTTGAATCATGAAGACAGGATGAGACGATGGCGGTATGCTAACATGACGGATGGCATGTTTCCTGTCAGAACAGTTGAAGAACTTGCAGGGAAAAAGTGTACGGAGAAAAAGAAGCATGCAGTAACAGAGAGATATGGGTATGGAGTTAGCGACACAGAGGATGAGTTGCTGGAGGACATTTTGAATAAAAGACCCCCTCCATATCAACAGGATTCTGCGGTGGTGACACCAAATGCACCGCCAATGAGAACTGAAATAAATCAAAGCCCCGAACAAATATCTGAAATAAATAGTCCATTTAATAAACTAGAAACACCACAGACTGTGAAACATGATAATGGTAATACAGTTGAATTAGCCAGAACCACAAGAGAGTTGACTGAAAAGATAAGAGAACTGACAAAGAATATGGACGCTGTGACTGTGCCAGTAACTATAGGGCCAGTAATCCCAGTATTTGAAAATCAAAAGATAGATGAACACTCCCTAACAATTCCATTAAATTCCAGTATGCAAAAAGTAAGAGAAGGGATGATTCCAGAAAATAGAGAGAAAGAAGACTCTGTTGGTCCATTTAGGTCAAATCCACCTGTAAATTTGACAATTAATGAGAGTCCGATAAATAGGATTCCTATGGGAACTGAGTCAGGAATTGAAACTCCGGAGAGAAGTGTAAATTGGGCAGAAGTAAACAAAACCCCTGTGGGTCCGACTGCAGAGGAATTAAATGATTGGGTGAGGAGCTTGCAGAAAAAGGATGCTGAACCACAACTGTTGGATGTGGTCAGATTAAAGATAGATATGGAAGAATTGATTCTAGGGACTATTGGTACCGATCGATTGAAGTCATATCAAGATGATGAATTAATGTTTACGTGTAAAAGTGTCACTTGGAGAGCTAGGAACTTGCATGAAAAATTGGAAGAAACAGCGAACAAGCTAGGAGTAGAGTTTGGAAAAATTAGAGGATTGCAGAAACCGTACAGGGTAGATTTTAGTGAAAAGGACATAGAAAATCTGAACACTTCAGGACGACTAACACAGATAAAAGAACTGATTGTGTTGCTGAGAAAATGGGGAGATGTAGACAAATGGAGAAGTAGGTGGATAAGAAGAAAAAGGGAACAACTGATAAAGCATCATTGGCTTTGCCGGTAAAAGAGAAAGAACCAATAGTAATGAAGTGTCCAATGAGAGAAACTCCAGGAGGAAGTTATGTACATGTCCCATGGTCCAGACAAGATATATTGTCATTTACAAATGATTTCCCAAGATTGAGAGAGAAACCTGTAGAATGGTATAGACAGGTAGAAAGGTTTGTAAAAGTTTCAAAGGTATTGTGGGAAGATTTGGATGGACTGTTTGAGATTGTTGTTCCTGCAGATTTATGGACAGAGTGTAAAATTACAATGACTGGCCGAAGGAAGAATATCCTAGAGATGCACAGACAGGAGCCCCAGGTTCAAAAGTAATGAGAAAATATGAACAGGCAATCACGTTTCTGAAAAATAAAATCCCACCAAAAGAAACGGACTGGGTAAAGATTGATAGAACAACTCTTGAGAGTAAGGAATCTGTACATGCCTATTACGAAAGACTGCTTTTGGTCTTTAAACTGTATAGTGGTTACGAGAACTTGAGTGAAAAATACATGAGTCATTTTGTGTATAGATTCGTGTATGGCTTAAGACCTGAGATAAGTGAAATGATTAAGCAGCACATGTTGTGTTGGCAGAATAGCACAGTAGATGAGGTACTACGGTATGCAAAATATTGCAGTGACGATATTGAGTGTAGACAGCGTAAACTCAAGGAAAAGGCAATGTGGGCACAAGTAAAGGTTGCAGAAAAGCAAGAAGCTCAAATGAATAATCAGTCTAATGACGCAGGACAGACCAAGTCCAAACCAAATATTGGTAAGGGAAAAGGTCAGATGAGTATAGAAGAAGCTAAAAAGAAATGGCCATGTCATAATTGCGGAAAATTAGGGCACTGGAGGAACGAGTGTAAATTTCCTCCGAAAGTTAATGCAGAAAATCAATCATTAAATCCACAGGTGCAGAATGAGGTGAGTTACCAATAGCTGCAACAGCCACAGGTAGTTACTCAACAGTGTCAGGTGCCGCAACCACCTCTTCCAAAGAGTGTAAATCCTCAGAGATACAGGTGCAGAGGCAGGATTCTACAGAGGAGAGCAGGTAACAAAATTGCCGCACGCAGCTGCGGTTTCGCAGTATTGGTTACGGCAGGATGGAGATGAATCGGATGAAAGCTTATGACGGTGCCTAGGAGAGGAAGAGGAGTGCGTGCTTGGCACAACTCTAGAGGTAGATCAGTCAGGTCCATTTGTGGATGGAAAAGTGAATGGTGTAAATGTTACATTCCTTGTGGACACTGGTGCTACCCGTTCTACTGTTAGATCAGTGGAAATTCCAAACCTTCCTCTCTCAGGAGAATACATCCAAGTTGTAGGTGTGTCGAACAGACAGATTAAAACCCCTCTTACAAAACCAATAGAGGTGGAAATTGGACCATTCAAAGAGTGTGATTGTAGTCCTGTAAATTTATTAGGACGCGATCTGCTTTGCAAAATGAATTGTACCATCTACTGTACTCCAGATGGTATTGCTTTCCAGACACCAGATGAGGATGTTCTGTATAAAATGACAATGGCAGAACTAGAACCAGGAGTAAATGATATGTTTCCTGTGTTTGATGCGGAGAAAATCCCGAATGAATTGAAAAGAATAGTCAGGTCTGATGTGTGGGATTTCACAGGCGAAGATATTGGACTGATGAGGAGTTGATCCTGTAAAAATCACTGTAAAAGAATGAACGAATTACCCAAATACCCCGCAGTACAAATTAACGCCAGAAATTGAAGGAATAACACCTGTAATTAATAAGATGATTGAACAAGGAATTTTGAGAGAAATAATGAGCAGCCCATGTAATTCTCCTATAATGGAATTGAAAAAGCCAAATGGAACATATAGGATAGTACAAGATTTGAGGAAGGTAAACAAAATTGTTATTCCTTGCTGCCCAATTGTGCCAAACCCTGCTGTAATACTGTATCAAATTCCACATGATGCAGAGTGGTACACAGTTATTGATTTGTGCCATGCATTCTTTTCTATTCCATTGCACCCTGACAGCCAGCCATTATTTGCGTTCCGGTTCGGAGAGCGTATTTTGGCATGGTGCCGAATTCCTCAAGGGTATACAGAAAGTCCTTCTATTTTTAATCAGATTCTGAAGAAATCCTTAGAAGATTTAAAAATGCCTGAAAAATCTGTGATGGTCCAATATATTGATGACCTATTAGTGGCATCAAAGACCAGAGAAGCATGTGTTATGGACACAATTGCTTTACTAAATCATTTGGCAGAAGGAGGACACAAGGTGTCCCCATCAAAACTGCAATTTTGTCAACAAGAAGTACAGTACCTAGGTCATAAGATTGAGAAAGGGATGCGAAAAGTGACAACAGGAAGGATAAGGATTATCAAAGGAATGAGAGCCCCAATGACACAGAGAGAGGTGAGAATGTTCCTTGGAATGGTTGGTTATTGCCGACAGTGGATAAGTGGATTTTCATTGATTGCAAAACCTTTACAGCGATTGACAAAGAGGGATGTTAAAGATCCGATTGAATTGGATGAGGAGGAAATGAAGGCTTTCGAGGAACTGAAAACAAGTTTGTGTGAGGCAGCAGCATTGGGAATGCCTGATTATGAAAAAGAATTTGAGCTGTATTGCAGCGAGAGAGACGGATGTGCACTTTCAGTATTAGTGCAAAGGCATGGAAAAATGAAACGACCAATAGCCTATTTTTCAGCTGTTTTAGACCCGGTAGCAAAAGCGTTGCCTGGATGTCTGAAAGCAGTAGCTGCTACTTGTGTGAGTCTGGAACAGAGTGAAGGCATTGTGATGGGATATCCTTTGAGGGTATATGTACCACACTCGGTCGAAATCCTTCTGACCCGAACAAAAACCCAATTCATGACACATAGTCGGTTGACTAGGTATGAAAAAGTGATCTTGGGTGCAGACAATGTAACCATTGTAAGATGCACGAGTGTGAATCCTTCAACTTCACTGCCAGATGAAGTAAATGTGGAAGTCAAAGATGATGTTGATCATAAGTGTTTGGATGTGCTTGAATTTTGCACAAAGCCTCGCCCTGATATCAGGGATGAACCTCTAAAAGAGTCAGATTATGTGATGTTTGTGGACGGGTCATGCCTGAGAACAAGTGAAGGAGTCTTAAGTGCTGCGTATGCTGTGTGTACGGTGGCAACCATAATGGAAGCATCTTGTTTGAGAGGAATACGTTCAGCCCAAGTTGCTGAACTGATTGCTCTGATTCGAGCGTGCAAACTGGGAAAGAACTTCCGAATTACTGTGATCACAGATAGCCAGTATGGCTTCGGAGTGGTTCACGATTTTGGACAGATCTGGTCCCAGAGGAGATTCCTGACTTCTGCAGGGTCCCCTATTAAGAATGGTGAATTTGTGAAGAAGTTGCCTGAGGCGATACAGCTGCCTAAACAGATTGCAGTGGTAAAACGCGCTGCTCACAAAAACGGAAATGATTACATTGCAGTGGGAAACAAATTCGCTGACGAATTAGCTCAATATTGTGCCAGAAATATGACCTCAATGAATCGGAGAAGGGAAAAAGAGAATGTTTCATGTCCCTTGCTGTTTACTAACACAGTTGAAACCTGGGATGAGGTAAAACAATTGCAGGAAGAAGCAGATGATGAGGAAAAAGATGGTTCGATAAAAGCAGGTTGCAGACAAAGAGAGGAAGAAGAAGTCTGGGTTTACAGAGATGAAAGGCCAGTTATGCCTGATAGCATGATCTCTAACATGGCACGGATGTACCATGGACAAGCACACATTGGTAGGGATGCCATGATCAGACTTTTCAGACAGACCTGGTACAACCCAAAATTTAGAACTATAGCTGAAAGCCTTTGTCAAAGATGTCTTATATGCCAACAGATAAATCCTGGAGGAAGACGGTAGTGAGTTTGGGAACAATAGGACGTGAAGGAGGTCCTTTTACCAGAATGCAGTTAGATTTTATTGAAATGCCCCCAAGCAACAGATTGAGGTATGTCCTGGTGGTCGTCTGTTTGTTTTCTCGTTGGGTGGAGGCCTATCCGACAAGAAGGAATGATGGAGTTACTGTAGCTAAACTCCTACTCAGAGAATTCATTCCTAGATATGGCTTTCCAGTAACGATCGAAACAGATAGAGGAACACATTTCCAGAATGAAATCATACAACTGATATGTGAAGCACTAGACATTCAACAAAAGCTACACTGTGCCTACAGACCAGAGGCTTCTGGAGTGGTAGAGCAAGTAAATGGTACAATAAAGAGTAGGTTAGGGAAAATGTGTCAAGCCACAGGACTCAAATGGCCCGACGCCTTGCCATTGGTGCTGATGAGCATCAGAAGCATACCTGACAGAAAAACAGGTCTGAGTCCTCATGAAATAATCATGGGACGAGCAATGAGACAAGCACACGTACCTGTCAACAAACTGCTGACTATAACTGATGATCTCGTATTGGACTATTGCAAAGGATTAGCTGATGTGGTGCATTCTGTGTTTCATCAGGTTGGACCGGATGCGACCACTCTTGAAAGAAAACCAGCTCATGATTTGAGTCCAGGAGACTGGGTCCGCATAAAAGTCCACAGAAGAAGAAACTGCTTGGTTCCACGCTGGGATAAGCCACGTCAAGTGATCCTGGTGACAAAATCTGCAGTAAAGTGTGCAGGTGTGAAAAATTGGATTCATGCCAGTCATACCATCAGAGTTCCAGATCCTGAAGCTCGACCTGTAAGTCGACATCTGGAAATATCAGATACCAGCTCAGCATCTGAAGCAGAGACTGAAACAATCAGAGTTCCAGATCTTGAAGCTCGACCTGTAAGTCGACATCTGGAAGAATCAAGTACCAGTTTGACAACTGAAGAAGAAACCGAAACAATCAGAGTTCCAGATCTTGAAGCTCGACCTGTAAGTCGACATCTGGAAATATCAGATACCAGTTCAGCATCTGAAACAGATCAACCTGAATTCAGGGAAAGACAAAAGGAAGAATCGGAAAACAAAAGAACTGATATTGAAACAGGAAAAACCGAACTAATAAACAGTGACAATGAACAGCCAAGTACAAGCTTTGGGGAAATTCCTCCGGAAATTGTAAAGGAAACTCAAGAAAATTCTGATTCAGATAGAGAAATTGGGGAAATTGCGGAAGAAACACGAGGAGGGTTAGACACAGAATTACAAGTAGAAGAAAACCAGGGAAATTTAGATTCAGATAGAGAGATTGGGTGAATTGCGGAAGAAACACGAGGAGGATTAGACTCAGAATTTCAAACAGAAGAAACCCAAGAAGATTCAGATTCGGACAAAGAAACTGAGATCATAAAGTTCAAAGTTAGAGTAAGTGAAGTGAGGTCTGAGACAGAATCTGAAGAAAGTGAAGAAGAAAGAAAGCCAAGAATAGGACCAAGAAAGAGAACTTGGAGAGCAGAACGAGAAGAAAAAGAAAGTGAACTGAAAAGGCCAAGAAAAGGAGACAATTGGCCCAACGAAATTAAAAGACTGAGATATAAAATAATAAATTTGAACAAGTAAATGAAATAACAAGTCAGAAAGGACAAAGAAAGACAAGTGAAAGACAGTTGCAGAGACCAAAAAGAGTGAAAAGACCTAACTTGAAATACAAGAGACCGGAATGGTTATACATAGCACTAACTGACATTAAAGAAGTGGATAGCAGTCACGAGAACCCAGACAAAGACTGTGAACAAGAGGGTGAGAGTGAACTGTGCAAATCCTGAAAGACAAAGAAAGGAAAACCGGACTAGACACACAAACTGATAAAGTCAAAGAAAATTTCTGAAAGACCGAAAGGTGCGCCAAAAGCAGTTGATCCTAGTCAACACTAAGTTCTTTGAGGTGTGGAAACACATTTTCTGTACATATAATTAGATAATATCTCAACATGGTAGACACTGAGAATAGAAGACCTAGATGTGAGTTTTTCCGTAGATGGTGAAAGATGTGTTTCTATTGTATTTGGTTTATTTTAGCAATTATAATTCCACTAAGATTAGCTGTAGAAGATACATCTGCTATTATGAATGACACGAATAGTGACAAGAAATCTAACATAAAGAACACCGCAACATTAATAGATAGTACTGATTTTCATAGGGATAAGTCAAGAACTGATTTCTCCAAGAATGACTTCACGAAACTTTTGTACGAATATGTGGAGACAATGGATGTGAGAGATTGCTATGTCTGTATGCAGTTACCTGCGTCTGTAACAGAAGGTATGACATATCATCACCTTCCTTTGACATATGGAATAACTTGTAGTGTTTTAGCTAGTTTATTTTACAAAACAGGTACATTAGAATATTACTACTCTGACACAGATTCTGTTTTTGCTAAAGTTCCCGTAGTCCCTGAGCTAAATAAAGTGAAAGTTGCAAAGATTTTTGGAGAATTTTTCTTAGAAACAAAAGAATTAACATTAGAATATGCATTTAGACATAATCTTACGTGTGGGTTAAGAAAAGAAGAAAAGGTTTTCTTAGACATGGTAGAAGACAGAAGGGTTAAGTTTCAAAGAAAGGTAGCAGGAGAAAAGACAAAAACCCTACCTTGGGCGTTTGAAGAGGGAAGCTATGACAAAGGTGAAACAAATGCAGCTATGGTTTTAGATTGGCCCCAACATGGAAAATTGTGTATTAGTAGAGATAACACTATGTATGATAACTATTTCGTGGGTTCTAGTGAGTGCCGAGATACATACAAAATTCTAGGGGATGGGGATTCAAAGGAGGAAAAGATCCAGTATTTCCAGGGATCTATTATATATGCGGAAATAGAGCTTATTATAGGTTGCCGGACCATTGGTACGGAACACGCTATCTAGGCCTGGTCTTTCCAAAGATCTTTCATGTGGAAAGAGGAACGAAAGGAATTCACGAGATAGGTAAACCATTAACCCGCAGGAGGAGGGAAAGCTTCTCAGAGATAATAGGTGACATTTTTGGAGCATTGATACCAGCAGTGGGTATATCTTTGAATGCATACAAGATTCGGAAATTGTCTACAGTAGTAGATCGTTTATCAACGAATACTGCTGGAGGGTTCTTGATGGTAAATACCGAAATGGTTGCCATGAGAGCTATGGTAATGCAAAATCGACTTGCCCTTGACATTCCTTTGGCAAAAGAGGGTGGAGTCTGTGGAAGGCTGAAGGTACAACATTGTTGACCTTACATTCCAGACAAAAGTGAGAATATACAGAAGTATATAAAGAACATTACTGATTTGCATAAAGAAATTGCCCCACTGGAGGTTGAAGGTGCTTGGGAGAGACTTGGTAAGAGTTTTTCCTCAATGAAGAAATGGTTCACCGAAATAGGTAGTTCTCTTATTGGGAAAATACTAATTCCAGTAACCTTAGCAACAGTGATAATATCAATATTGAGATTAGCATATGTGTGTGTTAAAAGAAGAAAAAGACAAAATAAAGTAAAAAGAGAAAATGAGAAAAACAAAGAAAGAGAACGGGAGATGGGAGAGATCGAATTGGAAGAGTTTAAAGAGAACATGTATAAAAGGTCTAAAAGCCAAGATGAAAAGAACACGATTGTCAAAACTAACAAATGCAAGTGGACAAGAAACATTTATCTGATAAATTTGGTAGGGATAGGTTTTAGTGGTGATATTAAAAATCACCAAAGGGGGGAATTGATGGAGCAGGGGAAACAAAATATTTGTTGTACCCCTTGAAAATTAATGACCTCATAACCATTAATGATACTAACCGTTTGAAATGCATGAATTAACCAACAAATGCAACACTTTATTAAACAGTACACCTGGGCAACATGCTGATTTGTGCAAAATCTAATTTACTTACAAATGTGAAGCTAATTAAAACTAGTATTGTGATTTGCGTAGTAAATAGAGTAAATTGCATGATTTGTATTGCGCAGTAAAATTGTATTGTGGCAAAGAATGCAGATGGTAAGTAAAATGGCTTTAAATGTCGCTTCTGCTAGGTAATATCTAACACGGGTCTTTAGAATGGCGGGTGGTAAACAGAAAGGCTTATTTTCCATATTTTAATTTCTATTGTGTTTGTTTTATATTAGTTTCGTTCGGGCCTGCTAGGCCATGCTTCTAAAATGGCCGCTGGAAAGGACGAGATCACGTGTATTGAATAAGATGGCCCCTGCGCAGACGCAGAATGAAAGCCCCAGTCACGAGTATGCGGCCTGTGCTCGGAGTGAGAGATGTCAAGGCCAATCTGACCTGCAACGAGGAGCGTGCCAAGTGTTCAGCACATATGCCTGGGAACGGATGGGAAAGAGCCGAGTGACAATGGATGAACTAATGTGTGACCATCAAAGATCGTTACAAAATGGATTAACAAATTGAACTACTTTTGACACTGCGATCAGGAGACTTATTGTATGCTTTATTGTCCCCAAACCAGTTCGAACAAGGAGGGCGATGAGGTGACCATCACCACCCCTCCAATGGACCAATTAGCGTGATTCTTGCCCCTAAGGATTGTAACTTTTAAGTGTAGAGAGCCAGAAAATAGGGTATAAGAGAGTCTGCTCTGACGTTGTGAATAGCTATGTCAACCTTGCTTTTCATTTTTCCACTTGATGCTGCGAGAGACTCTGTCAATTTTGGACTTTGAACTTTGACTGGGAAGGAACGAGACCATTGCGGGAATTTCCCCGGGAGGTTGGCATCCAAGGAGGTTAGCGGGACAGTCAGTCAGTTTGGGAGTCCTATCCTGTGATCTGCGGGTCATCTTTCTTTCCTAATGAACCATTCCTGTCATCGCCCTAAGGCCGAGGGTAATGAATATTTCTCATCCTTATTTTAATCTTTACTTAAATGCTTATTGATTTAATAAATGTTTTGCCTAATAACGAGTTTTACTTTTTCTTAAAGAATTTCGACAAAATTATATGCTAAAACTAAATGAGTCTGTGGTTCTTTAAATAACATTGTGAATTATAAAATGTTAAAGGTTTTAATTGTGATTGAGCTGGTCTTAATCACCATCAACTAATTCTACTAGTTGCTCCATCGACCGAATAGCGGAGTACCTTGATGTTTAGAACCGACAGGGTCCAAAGATAATGTATATAATGTATAGATTATTATTCTGACAAATTTAACAAGGTATCCCGTTCGTCCAGCAGCTCATGCTCCTTAGTGTTTAATCAAGAAATTGAATGAATGTATGTATGCGGTGTCATGGGCCCCACTGACATAAGTTTTAAATGACAAAGGTTGTGTAGGTGTTTTTCTGGATTGGTGTTCTAAGGAGCAAGTTATATTAGCCGCGCTGGATCAACACCTTCACTTATAGTGCCATAGGTGTCTTGTAGGGATGAATTTATGTTTAGAAAAAATGTTTTCATATATATCGTCCATTAACTATACAGTCCCCAGGAGAATGTATAGTATATGAAGTCTATAGGAATGACTGCTTAGCAGAAACGATGCTCGTGCACCTTACAGTGTTTCCAGCGTCATTTGGCCTGAACAGGACTTAAAGTGACATTCATTGCATTTGGTTCGTTTGTTTTTCTTTCTCAGGAGAAATGGCCAGATGTGTTTGGGTCTTTTGTGTTTATTGAATTGCTATTGGCAAAGTTTGTACATGAAGATACAAAACTGGTAAAACAAATTGCATGCCAAGATAAAAAGCAGAGTAGCAATAAATAAAAAGCGAAAGATAAAGAATATTGGGAAGAGGAGATGTTCCTACAGAAGGGCGCAGAATGATGTAGGATTCTGAACTCAGTGTCCATAAGAGGAAGAGTGTTCAGGAGTTTGGGATGAGAAGGAAAACGAATGAGAACGGGACTCAGCGCATGGGAGGGAAGGAGTAACCTGCAGATATAGGGAAGGACAGTGAAGTGAAGAGAGAATGGTGTTAAGGATGCACTGAGCCAGAGGTGCATTAATGAGGACACCTGAGAAACACACTGGGCATGTATCTGAGTGGGTGTTAGAATTGGGGTCTCTGGTTGGCTCGGGTATACACCTAAGTCAGGCAAAACCAACCACTCGTGTCAGGGTAAGCTAGAAACACAACTGAGAAGCACTCTGCCTTTAGGGGCGACTTATATGTAATAAAAGGGGAGTTTAAGGCTTGGCAAGTAGTTTTAAATGCCAAGTCGTTATGAGGGTGGCACAATCAGTGCTGCAGGCCCATTAGTAGCATTTGATTTACAGGCCCTGGGTATATGGCATTCCACTTTAGAAGAGTTTTATAAGTAAACTAAATATGCCAATCATGTATACACCAATGTTACCATGTTTAGGGGAGAAGCACATGCACTTTAGCACGGGTCAGCAGCTGCAAGAAGGAAATAAAGGAACGGGGGCATCAGGTAGTGGATTCTGAGTGGAACTTCGGGCACCAGCACTCTGTTTCTTTCACAAATTAAGCAATGCACATATAATCATACATAATATCACTGATTATATTGAGCAAATAATGTGCCCCCGATAATATACCATAAACAAACCAAGTTGCACAACACCAAAGTGAGTATTCTTGTATATATGTTAAAACAATAATCACAAATGAACATCAGTATATCTTCTGCGAACAGAAAGCTGATTCAAAGGGACTGGGGAGTGACCAGTCCGTTATTTCAAGAATATACGTGGGAAATTTTTCCATATCACTTAGAAAGCCCCACTCTGTGTTCTTTGAGCAAGGGATACAAATCAATATGGGCAGGAGCTTTCTCATTGGGAAAGCAATGATATTCACTCCTGAGTCAGTGCTGCCAGATGATCATTCATCGTGATATTCCCTTGTTCTCTAAGGTGCTGACGCGTTTCGACATCGTGTGTTTAGAGGTCTCCCCAGGACATGGGCCGGTACACCATCTAGAGGACTTATACTTCAGAATGATGTAGTGTTGCAGGGCAATAATCTTGATGTGGCATCAAGGAGTATGATCTTATCTTTAAAAAAAAGACAACAAATGTCTGTAGGGGCAGAATCAAACTCCCGTCACATCTGCTTGTGACCGTTGCGTCACTCAGTGAGCATCACAGGAGTACGCCAACATTTGGAATGACTGGAGGAATGTCATAAAATATGGAGCACACCTCTGTGGATTTGCAGACTCTCAAACACACTGTTCGGAAACAGGGGGCAGGTGAGGACAAAACAGGCAAGCAATGGCAAAAGGTCAGGTGACACTTACATTGTCAAGCCAGACCTAAAGATCCATGTAGATTATTGATTGCCAATCAGAAAAAGGGGGAGGAGGAGGAATGGGCTAGGTTCACCCTCCTGTGTGATCAGAATACATCAAAAAGAATCCGTAGGTGACAGATCAAAAGAACCTAGCCAAGAAACAAGGGCGGGTTCACCAATTGGGGTGAAGGCCACCTCTACTGGTAGAAAAGAAAAATTTCTTTTCTTGTGTCCCCTCACTCACCCAGGGTTGCCCCTAGGTGACATGCTTCATCATTGGGGCCATCCCAAACATCTACTGATTGGGGCGTGCTGCGACTTGCGGATTTACGTAGGAGCACTTACCTTGTGAGGCTATGTGTCGTGCAGTGTAGGGGGAGTGGTGTAAGTGATGTTTTAAAAAATTACCTAACTAGTGAGCTATTGTTTTATTCCTGCTCCTAATTGGTAGGGATAAAAAGGGGGTTAATAAAGGGAAATGTAACTGTTATGTAATTATAATCCCTTGTATTATGTCAACATGTTTCAAGGTATCCCCTAAACCTTTTCTTCAGGACAACAAAGGGACCAGCCCTTTGTGTACCACTCCGTGCCGGACCTATAATAAAGTGAAGTGAAAAATTATTAATGCACACCTATTGTGTGAGCATTGGGAAACATATATACATACGGTTGCTTCTGAACACGTAGTAACTGTCATTGGGAAGAAAAAGCAAAATGCAAATTAATACATACTGCCTGCCCACCGTTCTTGTGGGCAGGTAAAGGCGTTACGCTGCGCGTAAAAGAAGGTACTTCATACTATGGTGTAAGTGCCCTTGAAAGCATGTTTCCGTGCAGTTTCTCCTAAGTCTAAGAAACTGTCCAAATGGTAAATTTTCTTTCAGATGTCGTGGGTGGAAACTATCGTACAGTAAGAGGCAGTTTTTTGCAGTTGGTTTAAAATGTGTTGTGGTTTTGAGTGTGCCATCTACTGCATAGATGTTGAGGTCAAGGAAGACTAACTCAGACCTGCTCATTGTGTGGGTGAATTTAAGGAAAGGGTCCTGTAGGTTGAGCCATTCCAGGAAGATGTTAGCCTCTGTTTCGTCACCTTTCCATATCACCAAGATATCATCGATGTATCTCTTCCATATCACAATCTTTTGGCGATGTGCCTTCCTATGACTGGTTTAGAAAGAGCAAATGGAATTTAGTGAAAAAGGCAAGTAAAGTTATGTAAATTCCTGTAGAGAGAAAAAAAAAAAAAGAGACAGCCCCCCAAGCAGAATATTCACCGGTTCCTTTTTTAGGACGAGGCAGAGGGGCTCAAAGAAGCAAGACGAAAAGAGGGCAGCAGGTACAATGGGCACAACCTTTGGAGTCAGCACGGAGTCACACGAGGAGTATGGGCCCACCGACTCTACCGAGCACCAGCAACAACCGAGTATAGTTGTAAACTTATCAGGAACCACTCTATCTACAATACAACTAGCTGTTTTGGAGAAAGGATTGGGTTTCGTGCCTACCCCAACATTGGACAAATTCCTACTAAACTGTGAGCTGAACGAATTCATCAGGAAAATAAAATTGCGGGTTTTTTCGAAAATAAAGAAACAAGTGATATACAAAAAGGAGACACTGGCCTATACCGAAAGTCAACATTCACACCACCTTCGGCCACCCTACCAGTGGAATTACTGGCTTTTGAGAAGACGGTCTTGAGGGAAGTTGGAGAGATGGACCCAACCACCATGAGAACATTCCATAATACGACGAAAGAGGAACAGGAAGCCATTAAAATTCTGGCCAACAATAAGGACATAACCATAAAACCGGCAGACAAGGGCGGAGGGATTGTCTTACAGAGCACAGGAGCATACCGCCAAGAATGCCTCAGACTCCTGTCGGATGAAAGAAACTACAGACGCATCAGAGAGGATCCTACAGAACGGATCAGGATTGGAATTACAAGCATGATAGAGGAAGCACTCGCCCATGATTGGGTAACCAAGAAGGAAGGGGAATTTATGATCAACACCCACCCGACAGTACCCTACTTCTACACAATCCCGAAGATTCATAAGTCAGTAGTAAAACCACCAGGACGACCCATTGTTTCCGGGATCGGATCCATCCTGGAACCACTTTCTAAATTTGCAGATGCCTTCCTACGTCCACTGATACAGAACACTAACACCTACCTGAAGGACACCAAGGCAGTACTCTGCCTACTGAGAGATCTTCATTTTGATCCTACATGCAACATCCTGATTGGCCTAGATGTGGAAAGCCTTTATACAAGCTTACCACACAAAGCAACTATGGACATTCTAGAGGAAGTTCTATATGGATCAGCATGGCCCTACCACACACCACAACATGTGGTCCTAGAATGTTGTAAATGGGCTCTAACAGAGAACTACTTCCGTTTTGAAGAATCCCTTTTCCAACAACAACACGGTACCAGCATGGGCAGTACTTTCGCGCCGAGTGTGGCAGGTTTGTACGTTCATCATTTAGAGGAACAAAAGATCCTATCAGACCAAAACCCACATCGCCAAAAGATTGTGATATGGAAGAGATACATCGATGATATCTTGGTGATATGGAAAGGTGACGAAACAGAGGCTAACATCTTCCTGGAATGGCTCAACCTACAGGACCCTTTCCTTAAATTCACCCACACAATGAGCAGGTCTGAGTTAGTCTTCCTTGACCTCAACATCTATGCAGTAGATGGCACACTCAAAACCACAACACATTTTAAACCAACTGCAAAAAACTGCCTCTTACTGTACGATAGTTTCCACCCACGACATCTGAAAGAAAATTTACCATTTCGACAGTTTCTTAGACTTAGGAGAAACTTCACGGAAACATCGGATTATGACAAGCAGGCGAAAGACCTAGCAGAGAAACTGAAAAAACGGAAATACCCTTCTAAAATCATTGCAAAGGCAAAGAAAAGAGCACGAAATAATCATAGAGATGCCCTTCTAGAAACGTATGAAAGACAGGAGAATGAGAAAGAGAAAAGACCCATCTGTATTACAACTTTCAGTGTAGCATCAGACAAAGTCGCAAAGGTAGTGAAGAAACATTGGCGGATTTTAAACAGTGGTACCTTGAACATACCAACACCGATGTTCTCACATAAGAGGGGTACAAATTTGAAGGATATACTGGTACACACCCGCCCGAAGCCCCAACACAAAAGTAGCCAACAAATACTCAGTACTTTACCAACGGGCCACCACCCGTGTGGTAACTGCAGTGTGTGCCATCTCACAACAACCACCAAAAGGGTCATTTTCAATACAGGAAAATCATGGGATTTGCGAAAATTCACCACTTGCAACACTATAGGAGTTGTGTATCTAATTACGTGCCACTGTGACCTACATTATGTGGGTATGACCACCAGGAAGGTGAGCACAAGAATCTGCGAACATCGGAGCAACATCCGATGCCACAGAGCAAGTACCAGAATGACGGCACACTTCAACGAGAAACAACACACCCCAAATGACATGCGGTGGGTAGTGTTGGAACATATAAAACCCTGTGAAAATTTAGAACAGATACTACTAGAGAAAGAGCAAAGATGGGTTTTCAAATTACGCACGGATATTAGAGGTTTGAACGAGAATATACCATGGGGCCAATTCACTAGATAAATTAACCCTGATATCTGGAAACCCCACCTGGAATGTTTTTTAATGGCATGTTATGAAAATCAAAATCAAGAACAAAGGCACTAAAATCCTCTACCCAGTGTTTTTTTGATAAAATTGAAGGCAGTATGACAAGAAACATCCCCAGCCTTTTCACTTTTTCCTTTTTCCTTTTCTGTTTATTGGTTTTTTTGACCATTCCAATATGGCCGCCATTTAAGAAACTCATGGTGTCCCTTTGAACAGGGTTCGATACTGACCCAACCTATTTTTGACAAAATACCGGGCGCCCTCTTATTCTAGTATGAAGTACTCTTGCACTCAAATTATTAATTTAGACTTTCTAAAATCACAACCCCTTTTTCATCAAATTAGAGGTTTGAACGAGAATATACCATCAGGCCATTTCACTAGATAAATTAACCCCGATATCTGAGAATAAATAAATTAAAAAAAACCCGCCTGGCATGTTTCTTAACGGCATTTTATGAAAATCTAAATCAAGAACAAAGGCAATGAAATCCTCTACCTTGTTTTTTGATAAAATTGAAGGCAGTATGACAAAACATCCCTAGCCTTTTTCCTTTTCTTTTTCTGTTTATTTTTTTGACCATTCCAATATGGCCGCCATTTAAGAAACTCACAGTCTCCCTGTGACCAGGGTTCGATACTGACCCCAACCTATTTTGACAAAATACCGGGCGTCCTTCTTTTTTCGTATAAGGTACTCCTGCACTCTAATTAGTAATTTAGACTTTCAAAAATCACACCCCCATTTCATAAAATACCAACAACATGGTGGACCGTTTACACCACAATACGAGACTACGCTTTACACGCTCTAGTCTCTAACAGCACGAGGGAATGACTCGGCTGTTTTTCAGACTACTTATACCGGCACTAAGGCAAAGACACGCTAAGATGCGGTCTGCCTTGGGACTGAATAGGTCGTATTGACGGAGGGTTGCTGAGCACAGTAAGACGTTTTTCTCCCTACAGGACAACATCAATTTTTTTTTTTTCTTTTTTTTTTTTTCTCTACAGGAATTTACATAACTTATCTTGCCTTTTTCACTAAATTCCATTTGCTCTTTCTAAACCAGTCATAGGAAGGCACAAGCAATGAGTGGCTTATAACAAATCCTCATTATCTCATTCCTTTGTCTATTATTATAATATAGGGTTTCTACAGGCCCCTCCACCCAGACAGACCATGAGGCGCACTTTTGCCAAAAAATAAGTATGTTTCAAAAAGAAATTGATTTTATGTTACATGTTGTGTGTGTCCTGTTTTTTTGTCCTTGACTACAAGTGTTTTTAAATTATGTCTTTTCAACCTTGCCTGCTCACAATTAAGGTATCATGTGTAGTATTACCCACACAAGATCTGAGCACTAACTAAGTTTGCTTTCAAGGGCACTTACACCATAGTATGAAGTACCTTCTTTTACGCGCAGCGTAACGCCTTTACCTGCCCACAAGAACGGTGGGCAGGCAGTATGTATTAATTTGCATTTTGCTTTTTCTTCCCAATGACAGTTACTACGTGTTCAGAAGCAACCGTATGTATATATGTTTCCCAATGCTCACACAATAGGTGTGCATTAATAATTTTTCACTTCACTTTATTATAGGTCCAGCACGGAGTGGTACACAAAGGGCTGGTCCCTTTGTTGTCCTGAAGAAAAGGTTTAGGGGATACCTTGAAACATGTTGACATAATACAAGGGATTATAATTACATAACAGTTACATTTCCCTTTTATTAACCCCCTTTTTATCCCTACCAACTAGGAGCAGGAATAAAACAATAGCTCACTAGTTAGGTAATTTTTTTAAAACATCACTTACAACACTCCCCCCTACACTGCACGACACATAGCCTCACAAGGTAAGTGCTCCTACGTAAATCCGCAAGTCGCAGCACGCCCCAATCAGTAGATGTTTGGGATGGCCCCAATTATGAAGCATGTCACCTAGGGGCAACCCTGGGTGAGTGAGGGGACACAAGAAAATAAATTTTTCTTTTCTACCAGTAGAGGTGGCCTTCACCCCAATTGGTGAACCTGCCCTTGTTTCTTGGCTAGGTTCTTTTGATCCGTCACCTACGGATTCTTTTTGATGGATTATTGATTGCCCTCATTCCATCTGTGCTGGTGCCAGAGAAAAACACCATCAATTATCTAGTTATGTAAGACACGTTAATAGCTTTGCAATGTCATGTGTGTGCCCCTGAAAATTCAAGCTCAGGCAGTTGGATAAATAAACAAAATGGTCACAGCTGTGTGGAGGGCAAGCACTTTTTTGTGGAAGCACACAACTTCTGCCCAATCAAAACATGTAATCCTGGCTCCCAACATGTGGGCAGAGCCAAAGCCCCTCTCCTGGAGATTCTCACATAATTGTCTGGTGACAGCTGCACTGTGAAACCAGACCATAAAAAGTGTAGAGTGGCGCCACTGGCTGATCAATGTTGGGCCTTTCATCTCTACCACATGAAACAATCATATGCGAAAGGTAAAGAATGGGACTGAAAAAGTTGTGTCCTTGTGATATGATTATTGATGTCAATCTGTCCCTTATTGTCAGTAAGAACACGAAGTCCATGAAGATCTCTATGCACCTGACCTTCATGGACTTATCCAGTGCTTTTAATACTGTCAACCGGGACAAATTGTGGGCAATGATGGGAGACATGGGTGTCGAAGAAGCATTGGTAGTCCTCCTACGTAGGCTTCATACAAATACAACGGTTGCTATAAGATATGGTAGCAAGCGAGAAAAATCACAATCAATCATTTCAACTGAGGGGGTCTGTCAAGGCTGTATTTTAGCTCCTTTCTTATTTCTTATCTACACAAACAGGCTTGAGGCTTTTTTATTGAAAAGGGAGCTTGATTCCCAAGAATTGGTAGAAATTTTGGGCCACTGCTTTCATATGCAGATGATACAGTCCTGTTGGCAAGGACAGCTATGAGTCTGTAGAAATCCCATGACGCTTTTACGGAGTTTATGATATTTCTTGATCTAAAAGTTAATTTTAATAAATCCTACATCATGGTATGTGGTCCATGGTTTGTGATGCAGGGAAAGGTGGTAGAAAAAGTTAAAAACTTCTCATATTTGGGCAACTTATTTAAGGCCCTCTGCTGATCATGAGAGCACAGCAGACAAGCAGGGCCTTGGATGCGCTCTTTCGGTTTGCATCTAAGTTGGGGCAGAAACCAGTGACAACTACTAACTCTCTATAGAGCTAAATGCCTCCCTATTACCACTTATGGGGCAGGGGTATGGGGGTACAATAGAAGTCATAAGCTTCAAGTAGTAAAGAACAGCTTTATCAGAAGACTCCTGATGGGACCAAAAAGTGCCTCTACAACACTCTGCCACGCAGAATTGGGCTTAGAGTTTATAGAGGATCGTATTGGCCTCGACCCGTTGTGTTTATGTGCTATCGGAGGATTTATCGTTTTTGAGAGACATTTTTAGGGATTGCCTTGCCGTTTATAGTGTTGATAAGATCCCCTGGCTTCATTATTTGAAAGACAGGTTTCATGAGATTGGCCTAGGTCACCTCTTTGAAAATCCCCATCAAACTGGCGTTTTCCACTAGGGACAATACTGACGCGTTATCGTCAGTGCCAGTGTTATCCTGGAGTTCCGACCCCTGTTTCGGCTACCCCTCAGTTTTATTGAGCTTTTAGCACAAATCTGCAAACCAGATTATATCTCACAAGGCTCCGGTTAGGCACCCTGCACTTTTTGGTAGCAAGCTAATGCCATGCCCCTGTGATAATTCATCCACTCTGCACTTTGTACTATTCTGTGCACTTTATAAGTCTGTGAGAGCTAGATTTCTACTCCCATTACTGAGAAAGCAACGTCCGTGTACTTATAGTAAAGGTTTCAGTTATCTGCACTCACTGGCCTCTACTGATTTGTATTGCGGTCGCGAATTTCATCAGGGGTGCCGCCGTGATCAGAAAGCGTTATGGATAAAACCTGCATCCGATTGTCAGGCAATGAAACCATTAACCAGTGTTGCAATTTTGTTAAGGGGGGAGCATGCCAGTATAAATCGGTATTGGGCCTACTCTAAGTGACCCTGATGCCTTAATCTTAATCTTTTAATACTTCCTGTGCAAGGTACTTAAATAGTTCTGGCTATTTATTAACCCCTTTTTGGTTATAGCATTTCTCTTTTCTAACTTCCCAATTTGCATCCAGGGATAGTCAGGGAGACTTGGACTAGTCCAGTTGAATGATATCCATCCATGGATTTAAAAGTTTTTTAATTGGCCCATGTGCACTATTTATTTTATTCATTTTAGTACCTGCCAGTACCGCCCTAGGCTGGAAATAAAATAGTATAACCTGGGCGACATGGCGGACCCTTTATGAGCCCTTTCTAGGGGCCTCTGTCTGAGGTTTTTGTCTCCCTGGTCTTGACCGCCGCTTTAGGGCCCAAATTTCCTAACAAGATGCACTGTATTAGCAACTGATTATGGTATTTATATTGGTATGGTATGTTACTTTGTCTGAAGAAGTTTGTATGTACTGAGAATGTTTTTGTATTGTGTCCTTTTATGGTTCTCTGAACCGAAATAAAGTTTATCTGACTGACTGACTGAATCTTGATGTCATTTGTCATTTATTGTATTTGATTTGGTTTACTGGTGATTGCCCTTAGCCAGGTGGAGGGGATTGCCGCATTTTGATGGTGTAGTGCAAAGACATGTTGAACACAAGTACACGATGATGGTGCCTACACTGAATGGATGCTTAATAGACAATGCATAAACACACAGGGCCCGATTCACAGAACTAACTTAGGACAAAATCCTAAACTTACTACCATTTTGGTATTCACAGAATGAACTTACTACCATTTTGGTATTCACAGAATGAACTTACTACCATTTTGCTATTCACAGAATGAACTTACTACCATTTTGGTATTCACAGAATGAACTTACTACCATTTTGGTATTCACAGAATGAACTTACTCATTTTGGTATTCACAGAAGGCACTTACTCAAAATGTGTAAGTTACACAAAATGAGTAAGTTACACAAAATGAGTAAGTTACACAAAATGTGTAAGTTACACAAAATGAGTAAGTTACACAAAATGTGTAAGTTACACAAAATGTGTAAGTGCCTTCTGTGAATAGCAAAATGAGTAAGTGCCTTCTGTGAATACCAAAATGAGTAAGGGGCCCATTACGATACCCGGCGTAAAAAAATCCGCCAGGCATGGAAGCGGCAAAAATCCGCCCGCACACACCGCCTGAACACCGACCACGCCATTACGATTACACAAACCGAAAACCGCCATCGGCGGAAAAATCACACAAAATACCGCCCGCCAACGTCCGAGTCGGAGTCAAACCGCCCGCCACGGACGGAAACACGCACGACAACACAAAACCGCCCGCCCTCACGGCCGACACACCGCACGGGAAATTACGATCGCACCGACATGAGCGCGGAAAAACCACAAATATACCGCCCGCCAGCGCAAACAACGCCGATGAGAATCGACACGGCAGAAGCCATGGCGCCCACGTACCTGCACAGAAACCATCCGCACACAAAACCAATAGCACACAACATGGCCAACAAGTCCACACAGCAAGGCACGCACAAATACACAAGCACAGTACACATCCCGAAAACACCCCCCGGACAAACAAAAAATACAAAGGCCAGAACCCCAGACACAACACACCTGAAAACAACAGACCATGAGGACACACCCACATAGGTGAGTACAAAAGCAGCACTCCCACAGACCACAACCCCTTGCTACATTGCAAACCAGAGAGGAGAGGAGAGGACACAGTGACACAGCAAGGACAGCAGCACACCACAGAAACGCACACATCACTACCACCACCACCACCACCACCACCACCAAACACCGGCACCACAAACCCCCTGCACATTACACAACACACACCGCACCAGCACCACAAACACCATGGCACCACAAAGAATGCCCAAGTACACGCCCATTGAGCTGACGGTCATGGTCGACGAGATCATCAAGGTGTACCCACAAATCTATGGGAACATGGTCCAGCACACACCACTAGCCACCAGAAACAGAATGTGGAACCGGATCGTAGACCAGGTCAATGCAGTCGGGACCCTGCCCAGGAACAGAGGTGAAATAAACAAACGTTGGAATGACGTAAAGAGCCTGGTCAAGAAGAAGGAGGGCAAAACAGAGAGCTGGCTGCCGTCACTGGCGGAGGGAATCCCGCGCTCTTTAAGACCTTCAAAGCGTGGGAGGAGAAGGTGCGAGTCGTAATACATCCGGAGATCCTCGCCGGATTAGCAGGGGAGTGGAGGCTGGTAAGTACAAACTAATGTATACCAGCACACCGCTATGTACTCACATGCGCAACCACCATGCCACAGCTCCCAGGGACAAACACCCCCATGTCCAGCACACAATACACAACACATCACACACACATGCAACAGACACCACCACACACAGCCCAAACCGAACAACTGTAACATACGTGGGGACATGTGTACACTCAGCCAGCCACGTAACCACCAACAGGTCCCCAAACATGCCAGAAGCGCCACAACGAGCACCCACCACACCCATGTGTCCGCCACAGCTGCACTAACCGACAAGTAACAGGTAAGTGGCAGGAACACAAAGTGCAGTGGGTGGGAGGGTGGACAGCCCAAGTACAACACACACCAGGCCCCAGTCCCACAGCACAGCAAGGAGGAGCATCCCCCACACCCCACAGCCACGTGTCAGCCACCGCAGTGCACAACGACAGCCGAAAGGCAGACATCACGGTCCACAGCAATCGGTGTCAGTGGGTGTCCAGCCACCCCACGACCCACAACACCCCCCACCCCCACAGACCTGCAACATGGAGCACCCCCCGCTTAGAGCCATGTGGCATCCAGTACAGTGCACGCACGAACAACTTGCAGGTGGGAAACTGGACAGGGCTGGATTACTGGAGGCATGAGGACCATAACACGACCAACACATGGGACATGTCACGTAGCAGACGAACACGCAGCACCGCCCACCGTCACGAACAAGTGAACAATGTGCACACGGACATGAACAACAGACTCACACCCCACATGACCCATCACATACATAGCAACACCCAAGGAGCCACGTCTGCATGCACAAGCCACACTGAATATAGTACCACACGGCAGCCACTGTGCAACTCATCACACACAACCGAAACACCATTGAAGTCCTGTCCATGTAGCCCCTACTGCCTGTCAACCACACACCCCACAACTACGCCTATGTAAGACAAACAACACTAGACGCAACAGAGCGGAACAACATATATGCACACGAACACCACTGAACCCATCAAACACACAGACACACCATGCACATACAACATACCATCCATCCGTCAGCCCCAGTCTCATGAAAGGCATGTCATCCGCACAGCTGCCACACATACAGCAGTCACGCTAAGATACATGCCCATGACCAACCATGTGCCAGAAGTCAATGAAGCGCACGACACACTGTGAGCAACAACACACAACATGGGCCACACCCCCCGAGCACTGCAGTGATGCACATGGCACAGGGCAGCACACACACCAAGGAGATGGGACAACTGCAATACGTTGGCTGGCACACAACCATCACTCACTCATAACGATGCGTCCAATGCCATGTCCAGTAATCACAACAGACAGCAAATATGCAGGCCATGTCAAGCATGCACACACCTCAAACCATGCACTGTCATGCTGCCACAACACATGTCACGTTCGGCACCCATGGCTCACAGCATGTACCCCAAAAGCATATTCCATCCCAAATGCGAATCTGGGGCATGGCCCCCATGTTGCCATATGCGTTCCTAAGCGTTCCATTTGAACCCCAAAAGCATATTCCCTCCCAAATGCGAATCTGGGGCATGGCCCCCATGTTGCCATATGCGTTCCTAAGCGTCCCATCTGAACACCAAAAGCAAAGTACAAACCAGACCCAGGATGGGCCAGGAGCCCGCATACACCAGAGTCACAATAAGTAGGGGCACAGCAACACACCCATCGGCATGGCCAATCCGTCCCATGCAACATGTGCACAGCACACAGTCCCATTGCCAAGCACACACAACTACAAATGCTACAGCCACACACACGCCTCCGGGAAACCCATGTACGAGATTGCACGAACTGTTAATGTCAGACGACAACTACATACTTCGCCAGGTGCAACACAATAACAAATCTCATTCTCTCCACAGGTGACGAACTGCTGGATGCTGGGGATGGAGCCAGCAGCCAGCACAGCCAGCCTACAAGCCCCCACGAGGACACACGGATCTGGAGGATCTGTCCTCCTCTTCGGACACGGACCACCAAGCAGGCCCATCTGGTGTGGCAGGGCCCAGCCGCTCCCCAGGACCCCTCCTACCCACCAACCCATCATCCAGGGCTGCTGAACATTCCCAGCCCCCTGCTGCCACTGTCGTTGCGGCCACACCCACGGTCATTGCGGCCACACCCACGGTAATTGCGGCCACTACCATTGCCGCAACCGCCACCATCGCCGCACCGACCACCACCGCCGCCACCACCACCACGTCTTTGCTGGCACCAGCCCCAGCGCAGGTGGTGGCCCGGCCGACTGGATCCACCCTGGGAGCCACAGCGAGGACCGTGGTGAGCAATGTGGCTAGTGGGCAGGCCAGTGGCAGCAGGACTGGTAGGAGGAGCAGGGTCAGGGAAACGCCAGCCTCCCCTGGGAGCCATGCCCTGCCTCAAATGGCCAGAGTCCTTGGGGCCTATGAAGAGGCCCAAGGACAATGGGTCCGGTCTGCTTCAGACACGCGTGAGGTGCTGGGGGTGCTGAGGTCCATGGACGCCCGTATGGGCCAACTCGTGGACCTCATGGGCCAGCTGGTGGTGGCGGTGAGGTCACTGCCAGGGACAGCAGCTCCCCTCCGCCACAACCTGCCGGGGCGCAGGGTGGAGCAGCAGTGTCCAGTTCCCCTGCGTCCACAGCCAGTGAGCACACCTCAACCACCAGCATGTCGCAAGCAGGCACCCCCCCTCGCAAACGTGGAAGGGGCCGTCCGAAGTGGAAACAGATCTCCCGGGAGGACTTCGCACGCTCCAAACGCAAGTGAGGCAGCCAGCCAGCCTCCGCCAGCCTTCCTTGACCAACCACTGCATTGACTTGGACTACGATCCCACTCCACACAGCCATCTGGATGGCATGTGTGTGTTGGACTATGGACATAGAACCAGTGGGTACACCCTGATCATCACGCAGCCATGACCGACAGCTCATTGTCACTGCACGCACCACTTTTGTCATCACCTTACACACAATCACATGTCACAGTTTGTAATAAATGCACCTTTTTCACTAACTGCTGTTTGTGCCCTGTGTTTTATTTGTACGGAATACAACGGCCACCTTGGGCGGAAAGGCACCTGATGCGTGGCATGGCAATTGAATCCGGAGGGCCTGTAGGGACCTAGGGGTGGGAGACAGAACAGGAGCACATTCAATGAGTGTGTCACACACCCATCACACAGTACATGTCAACAACTACAAGCAATGTACACACATCGCACAGAGCAATAGGGCACAATGCCACAGCCACCAACAGTGGCATACTACCCTGGCCATGGAGCGTTGACACACAGCACGCAGTGAACAAACGGCCACCCTGACACAGCACACACACACCTGCACAGATACAGCCACATCAGCCGTCGTACATGGACACTCACCGTCAAGTGAAGTAGCGGGCGATGAGCTGCTGCCGCACATTACCAGCTTCCTCCTCTCCGCTGTCCTCCTCACTCGAGCTGTCCTGGTCTGCGGGCTGGGGCCCTGGTTGATCTCCGTCATCCACGATGAGGGGGATCTGCTTCCGAATGGCCAGATTGTGCAGCATGCAGCACGCCACCACTATCCGGCACACCTTCTGTGGGGAGTACGCCAGCGCACTCTCGGTGCGGTCCAGGCACCTGAACCTGGACTTGAGGAGGCCAAAGGTACGCTCGACCACACGTCTGGTCCTCCCATGTGCCTTATTGTAGCGATCGTCTGCTGGGGTGCGAGGATTCCTCAATGGACTGAGCAGCCATGCCCCATTCGGGTACGCAGAGTCACCTGGGTGTGAGGGACACAGAGAACCGTTGCAATTCCAACTGGACAGGGGACAGCATCGCACAACCAGCACGCTACACCACTCCACATACTCACCGACAATACAGGCACGATCCTGTTGCATATTGGACATCAGTCGTGGCAAGATGCTGTTGCGCATTATGTGTGCGTCATGGGCCGAGCCTGGGAACTTTGCACACACGTGGGTGATCACCATGTCCGCAAGGCACACCACTTGCACATTCAGGGAGTGCGTGTGCTTCCTGTTGCGGTACAGGTGCTCAGTGGCCTGTGGTGGAACAAGGCCGACATGTGTGCAGTCAATGGCTCCAACGACGTGTGGGATTCTGCCAAGGGCATAGAATGCACCCTTCACTGCCGCCAATTCACGAGCCCTGGGGAAGCGGATGTACCTGTTTCGGTACAGCATCATGGCTGCCAGTACATCCCTCAGCACCTTGCTGAACATGGGCTGGGACATCCCTCCTCCAATGCCCACTGTGTGCTGGAATGACCCAGTGGCGAAGAAATGCATGGCGGCCATCACCTTAGCCGTGGGGGTGACAGCAGTCGGATACACCCTGCGGGGACGGAGATGGGGTTCTAACATGGCACACAGTCGATGCAGGGTTGGCCTGTCCAGCCGAAACTTCCTAATAACCTCTGTATCGTCCATGTCCGCCAGCAATTGGTATGGGCGGTCAATGTTCGGTCTCCGCCTAGGGACAATGGCAGAGGACACATGTCAAAGCAACACGACACATAGCAATTTCGCATACACATCACTGACATGACTGAGCAAGCACATGAGCCACAGCCCAGCTGTCAAGCTGGGACGGCACGGCCACAATACACTTACACAGGTCTCCCAACAATGGCAATGGCTAGTGATACAAACCACTGCCATGTGCATGCACATGGGGATCTAGGCCCCAATGATTTGCGGGGCGTGCTGATGGGGACTGACTGCATATCCGTCAAGCGGCAACGCCACGGCAACATGAATGTCTGCTGAGCATGGAACTGCTTCCGCGGCTGGATGAGTATGGCACACGACGACCGACGATGTGGGCACAGGCTGAGCGGCCAAAACAAGTGGGACCTGTGGCACGAGGGGATATGAGACAGTAGTAGGTGTCAGCACTGCACCCTATGTACAGCACTGTACGGATCACACCTCCCGAAACATTGACAGGTGTCCACATTGACAGCCCCATGCCAAGACGGCTGTGTGCTTGCAGTCACACGTCACAGGTGAGAGGTTACATTGCACGTGCCAGGTGGCAGACGTACATAGTGGGAGCTGGCATGTGTGTGCATGTGTCTCCTGTTCAGGATCCACCAGATGGGCGCTGACTCTGTACTGACCATTGGACACAGCATGTTCCGTGGAAGGCTTGTGTGTGTGGGATGGTGGCACTGGATGTGCCTCCGTTGGGTGGGGGCCATGCACAGGGCGGGTACGTCGATGATTGCGCATTGTTGGTCACGGTGGGTGCACCAACTGAAGATGTGTTGCCCTGTGTTCAATTCCTATGTCCGCATGATGATGGACTGTAGATGTGGGCAGACTACACATTGGTCAATGTGCTGTCTATATGCATGTGCCTTCACACCAGGCACAGCTGCCCCTGCACATGTGACCCCTGCTGGACTCGCTGCTGGGTCTGTGGAGCTGATGCACCTTCTGCGCGTGGGGCGGACAGCTCTCCTCACTTCCCTCATTGCGCATGTCATGACTTTGCCGCAGGTGACATGGATCATGGAGGGCCCACATGTACGCGTGGGTAGGCTACACATGATTGTACACTGGTCGCCACCCCCAGTCAGTGTTTCGAATGGGAAGGTTGTCGTGCTGGTGGTATGTTCGATGTGGCGGATGGGCGGGCCTAGGTGCGGGCTTACATTCCGGACATGGGGGGTAGTTGGATTGGCGACTAGTTGCAGTACACACGGGACACGTCTCTTCCTTTCCACATCTGGGTCATCCCTTGTACTTACTGACAGTGATACAGTCATCTTCGCCCCAGCCCTCATGTCCTCCCCTCGCTCCCCCAATATGCATGCTCACCTGCGAGGCTAGCGCCTGCACAGGCAGCCCCAAGCTCGCACCAGAGAGGGCAAGGAGTGTATGTGTGGGTCCAGTTGCACGAGTGGGCTGTCTCAGGGTATGATGTGTGGCGGGACGCCGTCCACCTGCGTGGTGCCCCAAATGGAGACCCGGCCTGCATGGACTATGCATCACAGTCTTCGCCTTCCGGATCCGCCACCTGCGACACCCAGTGGCTGTGGCTGCCCTTGCGGCCAGGCCGCGTCCGTCTGTGGCTGATGGCCCACACATTCACTCTTTGGCCTCTCTGGGGAGGGCTCGGGGGTGGTGGCGCACGCGCTTGCACTTAGTCGCAATGGCATGTGGCGTGGTTGGTATGATGGGCAATGGATGGGATGGTGCGAGCCACCTCCCGTGACGTCAGTGCTGCTCGTGCTGTGGTGCGTCCCCCTACACTTCCATGTGACTTGTGCCATGCTAGACGTTGAGGTTCTATTGCCTGCGTGATATGACCAGGAGGAGCGCGAGGAGACCTCTCACACACCATGCTCCACTGCCATCCCGTGCCCTGTATCGCCTGTGCGGATTGACTATGTTGGGGTTACACCTGGTCGACTGGGGCTGTGTGTGCCTTGTCAAGGGGCATGGCGGGCGCACAACAGGATCCAGCTTGTCCACAGAGGGTGGGCTGAGGTGCGCCTGGTACCGCTTTGTACGTGTGCCCGGCTGCTGTGCACACACGTGTTCACTCCCCCCGACAGGTGTCCTCTCACAATGCCCAGGGAAGCGGTGGTGTACTGTTCATGACCCCTCCCAACACGGCGTGCTCCAACTTGGCATGTGCGCATCTACCCGTCGCACCCACCCACCTAAGCACTGCGTCCATACGACTTCACACGACACATGTGTGTCTTCCACAGTAGTGCTACTCATTTGCGTTGACATCCAATACCAGTGGACTACATGGTCATGTCACGACTGCCGTGTACTTCACATACTCTCATCCTCTCTCATTCGTACTTGTGAAATGAGTCAGCGGAGACAGTTTTGGTTTCAAACATTATATTGAGTCTTCTGTCCTCTGTGATGCAGTATAGTGGACACTACTGGCAGCGGAATACATGTTGAGGATATACTGAGCATGATTGCAAATGGGATAGGGTGTGGGGTTACATGTGATTGGCTGTTGCATGTGGGATGTGGGCTTCAGAGTGGCATCTGCTTGGCCAAGGCTGTGCTAATGTACATTTACGTATAGCTGCGGAGCTGCGGACTTTGACACAGACGGTATACATGTAGCCTACCAGACCGCTTGGCATCATGGGCACAGTCCATCTCAGTTCCATGTGACAGGTTTGCTGCGGTTGTTCCTCATGCACGCGTGCATGTGAGATGACATCAGGGCATGTGCTTGCGTGCATGCAGCGGCGTGCCACTTGTTGTTGCACTGTGGTGGTTACTGGACATGTCACAGTCACTGGGGTCGTGTTGTTGTTGTATGCACTTGTCGTCCATGCAAAGGTCCTGGTATGGGATTCCCGGGGCGGGGGTGGGAGGGGTGCAGCACCCACAGACTCCAGGCGACCTATTCATGTCCACTGAGCGGTGTGTGTGTCCATGGGCGCTGGATCCATGTCGTGTCCTGGTTGTTCGTGCAGTTCCGTCCATGTGGGTGCGATACACAGAGCCCATGCCACTGCCTCCCACGATGCATGCGGTGTTCCTGGATGTGATGGGGAACAGTGTGCATGTCCCGGTCATATCCGATGTCATGGCGATGTCGTTGATGGTGTGGTTACAGTTGCCGGTCGTTTGGTATGGCTGTTGTGGTGGTGACTGGCCAGTCCGTGCGGAAGCTAAGCATGGGTGCGGGGTTGGACATCATAGGTCACTCGGGGAACCTGCGTTGTGGTCCGACGAATTGACAGGTTGTCAGGTATGCGTTGCCGTCCAGCAGGGCTTCCATGTCATTGGTGGTGTACATGTTTGCCAGCCAATGTAGCGGATGGTGGCTGTCAAGGTGTTGTTCGTAAGTTGTCCCTTGGAGGACCATGATGGGGCATGCTGGGTGACATTCGATGTAGCTGTTCTCGATGATCTGTCGTGTGGAGGCACAGTGGTCCCATTTCAGTGCGGGTGCGATGTTGGCCACATACGCCATGCCCCCATAGGCAGAGCAGGCCCTGTCGTGTGCGTCCAGAGGGAGGAGTAGTGGTAGCAGGTCCGCCTTCAGACATGCCGGGTTGGAGAGGCATATCTCGACGGGATGCTGGTATGGACACCTCCGACAGTAGAAGACGGGCATGACGCAGCTGAACAATGTGATGCGGTAAGTCAGTCGGTAACTTACGTTCAGCAGGGACAGGAGATCGCATCCCAATGTATGGAACAGGTTGGTTTTGTACAGCTTGAGCTGTTCGGCGTAGTTGGGTAGGTGTGTTGCGGTTGCCATTTCCCAGCGGTGCGTTGTGGTGGCGTGCTCCGGCTGTGTGTGCAGTCTGCAATGTGCACGCTCCGAGGTTGCTGTGAGCTCTGTGTAGTCGTAGGGAGACAGGACTTGTGTTCTGTTTGCTTGTTTGGAGGACACGGGCCCTCTTCCCACATGCTTCTCAGACAGTTCAAGGTCAGTGATGTGTGACTCCTTCCAATTAACTTGCATGTGGCCGACATGGGGAGTGTTTTCTTCTTTCTTCCCCGTCCGTTGTGTGCTTCTGTGATATGCGCTATCTGCCCTGTGGTCGGTCTCCTCGGCATGCCTGTGTTGGTCTATTCTTGGACAATGGCTGTATTCACCGGCTTCTGTCGTAGGGCTGTGGTTTCGGAGTTGGAATGGAAGGTCATTCAGTGCTGTCTGCTCTCCCTTGTGTGGGCGGCAGGCTGCCTTTCCGCTCTGCGTTGGGCCTTGTGTGTGAATGTTATTCTTGGGCCACCTGTTGTCGGTCCCCGGGCTCTTTGGTGTTCCGTTTTATATGTCTTGTTCATATGTGCAGGGTGGTATGGGTGTTTCAGTGTGGTACTGGCGTTCCTCTTCCCGAAGGGGCCCTGCTTCTCCTAGTTGGTGTTGACGCCGCTGTGTGCTTCGCCATGTTTGTTACACTGGGGTGTGTCCTGCTGTTGCGTGTCTTCACTGACATGTGTGCGTCGGTTGTGTGGCGTTGGGTGTTGTCCGTGAATTGGGCGTTGGGGACATGTCTGTGGCAGGCCTGTCACGTGTCATGTGCGTTCGGGGTGGGGCTGATGTGTGTGCTGCTTGGTTGTGTCCCTGTGTCTGTGTGCGACGCATGCATGGCGCTGCGGTTGGCCTCTGCGTTGTGCGCATGTGTGGCGGCGTCATCGGGCGCTTTGGGGCCGTGACGGGGTGGTTGGTTCCTAGTCCCAGGTGGTGTGTACACATGTGTTCCGCGATGTTACGATTTGGCCTGTGTGTCATATGTGGATGCAATGGTGGATGTGTTGTGTACACGCGCTGGTGGGGGGTTGTCCGCTTTTCCGCCCTTGCACTGTGTGCGCTGTTTGCGTGCACTTGTTGTGTGTGTGCCTACCTGCGTCTCCGCGGTACGTTGCGTCCTTGGTGGTGCATCAGCAGGAGCATGGGGAGGGCCTGCAGTGCTGGATTCATGCTCGGGGAGCCGCTTCTTCGTTGTCCGTGCTCGGCATCCGTGTTACCGCTTCGGTTTGTCGTACGGTATCTCTTGGCCGTGGGAGCCGTTTGTTTGCGGCATCGTAATTTATGCGCCGGGCGGGACGTGTTTCGTTGGACGGTGTGTGTCAGTTGGGCTGCGCCGCTACGTGTACGGGCGCACTTTGATGGCGGACGGTGTTGCTGGCTTACCGGCGGTGTTTGGCCTACTTTTCGCATCGTAATTGGACGGGCGTGTGGACTGCTGCGTGCCGGCAGTAACTGGTGCTTTTTGCATCCGCCAGCACGGCGGTGGTGCTTCCGCCCGCCATCGTAATGAGCCCCTAAGTGCCTTCTGTGAATACCAAAATGAGTAAGTTCATTCTGTGAATACCAAAATGAGTAAGTTCATTCTGTGAATACCAAAATGGTAGTAAGTTTATGATTTTGTCGTAAGTTAGTTCTGTGAATCGGGCCCACAGTTGCCCTAATTATAAGTTGCACAGCACTGAGGGAACAGTAACATTGCAAGCAATTTTACCTTTATTGCACAGTCATTTTACACTATTGCTATGCAATAATGAGTAAATCCCCATGAAATGGAGAATTACTAGACTGGACTGATTTTTATTTCATAGAACTGCACAGAATTCGCCATTCCATGGGGTTTTAGCGCATACAATACCACCTGCATCATTGCTTCAGCGCAAAATAAAAACCTATTTCCCATCTGTGAGTAGGAAGGCAAAACTGCATATTTTTGTATATTTCTGCAGGGAATGGAATGGCTTATTTATGGCATATATTATGTAAAATAGGGCAACACATAAATGTGGAGCAGAAAGGCAAGCACGACTGTGGGTGAATAGAAAGGCACCCCATCCGCACTGACTGGCCACCCTTAAAATGCACTTGATGGGGGTATGTCATTCTATATGACACCGATGTGATCATATGTGCTCCATAAGTGACCTGAAGTTAAGAAAATGTTTGTGGTGTTTAGTAAGGCTTCCTTTTGTTTTGGGAATGGCAGCACTTTGCGAGACATAGTGTACTCGGATTCCTTAGAGTGGGGGGCTTGGGAGGGGGGGGGGTGGACCGGAAGGGCCCTAAGTGCCAAGAGGCCCTGTGTTATGTGTGACACCTGCTGCCTGCCCTGGCCTTTAGCAACAGCTTGTTGCCTTTTGGGGTTTGCAGTTTTGCTTTGCACAAATGTTAAGCAAGGGGTCAACAATCCCAGAATGCAAAGTGCTGATGGACAGAAAGCCAGGACCGGCTGGAGTTGGCCCACATGACAGGGGGCCACAGGGCGACCATGGCATTCTCCACTGAGCTTCGCTTTCTGCAAGTAAATGTTCTGGGACAATTCAGTCGTCAAGATTCAATCGGTCAATTGTGACATCACAAACGGGATCAAAAAAGGGATCCACAAACTAAATTAAGAAGCTGTTCTGTTTGCATTGGCAATACAGATGGGATAAATACCCCTTGCTGTACATTATGAGGATACTGAGAGTTCTATAACCTTATACCGGAATGAGATCAAAGCTAGAGTTTATAATCTCACAGAGCTCAAAGATAACTTTCAATATGGGTTTTACAGAGGGCAGGGCTATTTTACGCCTGATAAGATATGGTTAAATCATCAGCTATTCCTCACTCAATAAATCTGGGGTCTCAGAATCTCCTGTTCTACCTTGGCACTTACCGCAGTTTGATAATATGTATGTACAAGATCATATTATGCTGCAATGTTATCTGTATTTCTTTTGAAAATTGAATGAACAGATTTACAACAACAAAATCTGGGATCTCTTGCTTTTTCGAATGTAAGAGATCTTATGGTTGCAACTTTTATATAATGTGGGCTCTGTACTGCAAAAACAAACACACCAATCAGCAGCTTGTATTTCCTTGCAAACACATCACTTTGTCAGGACCAAAGCTACTTTTGAGCTGTGGGTACCATGTAGATAGATGTCTGTTGCACTGATTCCCAGAAATGCAATAAATAAACGTCTCACCATAACCACAGCTAATAACTGTGGATTTTGAGGTCCCAAAGTTGGGAGGCAAGGATTTGAACTGCTAGCCCTCCTTTTAATTGTTTAAATGGTTCCCACCGCAGTCTTATTTTGTAATGCCACAACACATCTGTAATGAGTTATTACAGTAGAGTAGCAATGTAATTTTGTTGTTACAGGTAGATGTAGGAGAGCCAATAAATTAACAGATAGAATCGAGTCAGAGCTGACCCAGGGGTCTGGCTTGCACGAGCCGAGGCATGAACATTCTTGGCATGTAAATCATGGAAGAAACATCATGAATAAATATGCCATATCCTCTTCAAAATTCAAAAATGTATGTCTTTTACACGCAGAAGCGTTTCACCTTAGTACTCCAGAATATATAACCGCATTGAGAGATATTGGTGCCTCGCCGAAGCTGATGACAATGTCATTAGTGAAATATGAGGCAAGCCACTTGTCATTTGTACCCTATATATGGCCTAGATTCTTATCATAGATGGAGCAATACTATGGTCTAGTAGCTCACACACAGGTTTTCATAGCCCACGCATACTGATCTCACGTAGTTGAAGGTGCTCTCATATGTGGTAATGACAAAAAAGGAGGTTCAATGAAATAAAATATTTGTCTAGGATCACACTATTTGGTCAAGTGTGGAAGCCAAGATTGACACAAGGTTTTCTGGTTTTACATTGTGCACTAGATGGGTATCTCTTTCTCTCTCGTGCTTTACATCCAAGGATAATGCTTTGCGTGGGTGGGAGACGGAAGTCACATGAAAGCCTGGATCGTTTTGGGCTCAAGGGCACAATTGTACCTCGAGCTCAGCCAGCGACTAGTAATATCAGAACTATTGTAATAGATGCTGTAATAGGAAATTAGAAACAGTTTTCATACGGTGCATGTATGCTGCCATATATTATAAAATTACTGGACTCCTGGTGAAGAAATAGATGTTTAGATGCTAGTTCATTCCTCCCCAGTAGCCCATTTCATATGTGACCCCATCAGCAAGTCGGGCCTTTTTACCAATACAAGTTTGCATGCTGGGATTTTTGATCCCCTGCTAAAAAACAAAGTCCCAGAATGCAGCGCACCGATAGCTAAAAGCCAGTACTCTCTGAAGGTGTGACACATGGCAGGGGCCTCTTGGAAGCTTGTGTTTGCAACATTCCATCGTTCCAAATGCCATTAACTAATTTGCCCTTAAGGGCTCACAGAACATCTGTGTCTGTTTAAGTTAATCTCCTGAACTTGGAAATGATTGCCTGATCTCCGTCCCCTCGTTCTCTCTCCCACAGTTGAGAGGCACAGGCCTTGGGAATGTGGCTCCAGGCCCTCCTGGGCTGCGAAGGGCCACTGTGGACGCTTCTTTGTAAACAGCCATCACTTCCTGTTTTAAGAAGATAAGGGCCTGTGGAGTGGGTCCCCGCCCTGCAGGGTTTGTGCCAGTGCTGGGAATGAAGGGAATCAGATTTAGTTTTATAAACTATTGAATCACATCCTTCCTTCCCTCTTACACACATGAAACATACTGAAAAGGGTGAGTGACTCTCTAGTGGCGGCTCCTCCGCTATGGCGGAGGAGCGTCGCCCCACTGCTTTTGAGCAGTGCAAAGTAAAGGTAATATAAAATGATAATAACTTTGAGTTATTATCATTTTATGTTTCCTTTGCGGGTGGGCGGGGCTGCTCTGCTCTCAGAGCATGGCAGGGGAGGATTGGTTTGCCCACTCCTAAGTGCGCAATGACTGTTTGGTCGGCCCTCTCGGGCTGTCCAAACCAGTCATGCGCACTTCCCCTGTTCTCCATGCAGGCTGCATTACAGCCTGCGTGGAGAACATGCCTAAGCCCCCATTCCCTGGTTGAGCGTCAAACCAGGAACCAGCTCAAAATACAGCGTTGTGATTGGTCAGGGGAGCATGGGTGCTTACCAATAACAATGCTGCATTACAGCGTTGTGATTGGCGAGGGGAGACTGGCTGTTCTTCGTGGCTTCCTGTTCCTTGAATCCCACAGCCACAAGGAGAGCTGGTGCAGAGACCCAAGGCCCGGCAGCAAGGTAAGAGAGAGTGAGTGAGTGAGTGAGTGAGTGAGTGAGTGAGTGAGTGAGTGTGTGTGTGTGTGTGTGTGTGTGTGTGTGTGTGTGTATACTGCTCCAAAGGTTGTCCACCAGGTGAGTAGCACTCGATCAGCAGCTTTGTTTATGAAAGGCAGGGACGAGAATCCGCTTGTAGAAGCTGCTCCGTAATGGAAATGCCTGACGCGTTTCGAAGCTCCATATGCTTCTCTTCAGAGGCTTGAACGGAGACAGTGTGTGCAAACGCTGAACCCACTTCGCCATTTTCATATTGCACACCCACCAATGGGAAGCTCGAATGAGACTGTGCATTATGGGAAATGTGGTCCGGATAGCACACAAATCTTGTCCTGTATGGACCCTGCAAGTGGACTCGTCCTCAATCCTGTTTGCGGCTGCTGACCCACGTAGCCCCCAAGACATTACGGGGTGGTGCACACTCCGCGGCAGGACGGCCGCGTATTACGTTCTGCTCCAAAGGTTGTCCACCAGGTGAGTAGCACTCGATCAGCAGCTTTGTTTATGAAAGGCAGGGACGAGGATCCGTTTGTAGAAGCTGCTCCGTAATGGAAATGCCTGACGAGTTTCGAAGTGGGTTCAGCGTTTGCACACACTGTCTCTGTTCAAGCCTCTGAAGAGAAGCATATGGAGCTTCGAAACGCGTCAGGCATTTCCATTACGGAGCAGCTTCTACAAGCGGATCCTCGTCCCTGCCTTTCATAAACAAAGCTGCTGATCGAGTGCTACTCACCTGGTGGACAACCTTTGGAGCAGAATATATATATATATATATATATATATTCACTGAAATAACCATAGGTTTCAGACACGTTATAGTTAGAAATTAGCATTTAAAAAACCTTTGAAATTCACTGAAAAAACCATAGGTTTTAGGGACAGTTATAGTTAGTTGGACATTTCACTCGTACAAAACCCGTGCAATTCCCCTGTTATAGTTAGTTCAGCTAACTATAACTCGCGCCCCCGCAATGCACTGCTGATGACGTCACATATTACATCACTCATGACATGGTCAGTGACATCACTGATGACATCACTGATGACATCATGCAGTGACTGTGTGTTTCTGTAAAGTTTAAATATGTTTAATATATATAGGCAAAGGCGTATTGAAGAATGACTGGGTGTATAAGTGTCTCAATGGATGATTGAGTAGGTGTGTGACTGACTCTACAAGTGAGTGATTAAACGTGTCTTACTGAATGCATGGGTTACTGACTAAACTGTGTGAATGTCTGTATCCGCCTGTCTGTTGGTGTATAAGTGGATGCATGGATTTGCGAATAGCTACATGAGTGTCTATATGGGTTATTGATTGGTTCTCTGAGTATCTGTATGGGTGCCTGTGTGTTTGTGTGGGTGGGGTGTGTGTGACTCTGTACATAGATGTGTGAGTGGGTGATTCACTGGGTGCATGATTTGAAGAGTGCATCTGTGATGGACTGCTTGGGTGGGTGAGTGTGTGTATGGGTGTGTTAGTGAGTGTATGTATATCTCAGTGGTACATGTGCGAGTAACTACATATGTAAAAGGCAGTATATATGTGTGTTAGAGTATTTAAAAGGCTATAAGTGAGAGTGTGTGATTGTGAGAGTGGCTGTATGGATGCGTGTGTGCTTGTATCAGTTATTGTATAAGAGCGTAAGAATGTGCTAGTATTTGTATGAGTAAGTGAGCTGGTGTGTGTATAACTGTATAGGTGAGTAAATGGGTGTGTGATTATTTTTTTGCATGACTGACTAGGTGTGTGAGTACCTCTATGGATGAGTGGCGGTGTGTGAGTGTTTATATAGCTGTATGAGTGCATATGATAGTCCTGTACTGAGTGACCGTAAGTATGAGTGACTGTACGGGTGAGTGAGTAGATGTGTGTGTGTAGACCTAAGAATCAGTGAGTGGGTATGTAGTTATTGGTATTGGAGTGTGTATGGTTTTGAGAATGGCAGTCTGTAATTTAGAGTGGGTGTATCAAAAGTTATATTAGGGTGTCAGAAGATGCATGAAATTATCACATGGATGATGTCATCAGTGATGTCATTTGAGATGTCATCAGTGATGTCACTGACCATGTCATGAGTGATGTAATATGTGACGTCATCAGCAGTGCATTGCGGGGCGCGAGTTATAGTTAGCTGAACTAACTATAACGGGGGAATTTCACGGGTTTTGTACGAGTGAAATGTCAAACTAACTATAACTGTCCCTAAAACCTATGGTTTTTTCAGTGAATTTCAAAGGTTTTTAAATGCTAATTTCTAACTATAACGTGTCTGAAACCTATGGTTTTTTCAGTGAATTTCAAAGGTTTTTTAAATGCTAATTTCTAACTATAACGTGCCTGAAACCTATGGTTTTTTCAGTGAATTTCAAAGGTTTTTTAAATGCTAATTTCTAACTATAACGTGCCTGAAACCTATGGTTTTTTCAGTGAATTTCAAAGGTTTTTCAAATGCTAGTTTGTAACTATGCCTACAGAAGTAGGACATGTGAAGAAAGAAGAAAAACGCACAGAAAGAAGCAAAAGAAATGTCGAAAGAAACAGAAGTCCACAAAGACGAAGAAAAATCCAGGAAGAAGCAAGACATGTGCAGAAAGACCCAACAGAGGAGCAGAAAGAGGCCTTGTTGCAAAATCATCCTGTGCCCACAACTTTTCCAGACGTGTACTGGTGGTAACTGACTGACTAACCAGGCCTAGAGCCAGTGCTATGGTAAAAGACACTTAGAATACAGTTAAAACACCTATATACACTAGGGAACACTATGCGTTGGGGTACCCCTGTGATTAGCATGACCTCCTCTGTAACTCCCTAGTACATAATAGGGCAGGGGGATTAAAACTACCTCTTAAAACACGCTACAAGGCGCGTTTGCACAGTGGTGAAGGGAGGGGGGGCCTAAGGTGACATGTGTGCAAACGCGCCCCGTGGCGCGTTTTAATTTGCGGGATTAAGTCCCCTTGAATCCTGAGGGTCCCTGGGGCCCAACTAGCCCCCCAGGTACCTACAGTTAGGACCACAGAGCTGAGTTGCAGAGAGGCGTTCCGAGGCCACGCACCTTGTTTCACCTCTCTGCAACGCAACTCTGTTGTGCTTACTGGAGGTACCTGGTGGGCTAGTTGGCCCCCAGGGTCCCTCAGGATTCAAGGGGAATTAATTCCCCAACTTAAACGCACCACAGGGCGTGTTTGCGCACATGTCACCTGAGGCCCCGCCCCCTCCCTTCACCACTGTGCAAACGCGCCCCGTGGTGCGTTTTAAGTTGGGGGATTAGGTCACCTTGAATCCTGAGGGTCCCTGGGGCCCAAATAGCCCACCAGGTACTTCCAGTAAGCACCACAGGCCTGCGTTGCAGAGAGGTGGTCCGAGGCCACGCCCCTTTTTACACCTCTCTGCAACGCAGCTCTGTAGCGCTTACTGGAGGTACCTGGTGGGCTAGTTGGACCCCAGGGACCCTCAGGATTCAAGGGGACTTAATACCCAAACTTAAAACACGCCACAGGGCGTGTTTGCACAAATGTCACCTCAGGCCCCGCCCCCTCCCTTCACCACTGTGCAAACGCGCCCCGTGGCGCGTTTTAAGTTACGGGATTAGGTCACCTTGAATCCTGAGGGTCCCTGGGGCCCAAATAGCCCACCAGGTACTTCCAGTAAGCACCACAGGCCTGCGTTGCAGAGAGGTGGTCCGAGGCCACGCCCCTTTTTACACCTCTCTGCAACGCAGCTCTGTAGCGCTTACTGGAGGTACCTGGTGGGCTAGTTGGACCCCAGGGACCCTCAGGATTCAAGGGGACTTAATACCCAAACTTAAAACACGCCACAGGGCGTGTTTGCACAAATGTCACCTCAGGCCCCGCCCCCTCCCTTCACCACTGTGCAAACGCGCCCCGTGGCGCGTTTTAAGTTACGGGATTAGGTCACCTTGAATCCTGAGGGTCCCTGGGGCCCAACTAGCCCACCAGGTACTTCCAGTAAGCGCCACAGCCCTGCCTTGCAGAGAGGTGGTCCGAGGCCACGCCCCTTTTTACACATCTCTGCAACGCAGCTCTGTGGCGCTTACTGGAGGTACCTGGTGGGCTAGTTGGACCCCAGGGACCCTCAGGATTCAAGGGGACTTAATCCCCCAACTTAAAACACGCCACAGGGCGTGTTTGCACACATGTCACCTCAGGCCCCGCCCCCTCCCTTCACCACTGTGCAAACGCGCCCCGTGGCGCGTTTTAAGTTGGGGGATTAACTCCCCTTGAATCCTGAGGGTCCCTGGGGTGCAACTAGCCCACCAGCTACCTCCATTAAGCGCCACAGAGCTACGATGCAGAGAGGTGTAAAAAGGGGCGTGGCCTCAGAACACCTCTCTGCAACGCAGCTCCCTGGCGCATACTGGAGGTTCCTGGTGGGCTAGTTGGCCCCAGGGACCCCCAGTATTCAAGGGAATCGTTCCCCCTCTGCAAACGCGCCAGGGGGCGCGTTTGCAGAGTGCTGCCAAGTAGGGGGCGTGGCCTCCGGCGCGATGCCGGATTTTTTTTATTTTTTATTTTTTTTAAAGGGGGCTGTGTGGCCCCCCTTCTTTTTAATTATTTTGGGCCCTGGGGACCCCATCCCCCAGGGCCTGACCCCCTTTTATTTATTTTTTAAAAATGGAACGGGAAGGGGACCGCGTGGGCCCCCCTCCCGTGGCCAATTTCGGCCCGGGGACCCCATCCCCCGGGTCATTGGCACATTTTTTTTTTTTTTTAAATTTCATGGAGGGGTGCTGCGTTGCCCCCCTCCTCAGGCCTCCTTAGGCCCCGGGGACCCCATCCCCCGGGGCCGGCCTTTTTTTTTTGTTTGTTTTTTTGCATAATTTGGGGAGGGGGCCGCGTGGCCCCCCTCCCGGGCCACTACTTGCCCCGGGGATCCTATCCCCCGGGGCTGGCCCTATCCTTTGGGGACCGTGGGGGGACCCCAACTCCCCCACGGTCCCGCCGGCTCCCCGCGTCCTGCGGGAGCCGACATTGCTTTTCCACATGGGGAGCTGCTAAGATGCAGCTCCCCGTGTGGAAAAGCAATTTGCTTTGAATTTTGGAAGAGAGAGCAGGTTTCCTGCTCTCTCTTCCAAAATCCAAAGCAGTTTGCTATGGCAGGGCGGGAGCCGCGAGGCTCCCTCCCTGCCATAGCAAACTACAGTGTCCCGGGGGTAGGCACCCCGGGACACAGCAGGAGCCGGCCCTGGGGGGTGGCGGTCCCCAGGGCCACCACAGGCTCCAGGAGGGGGGCCGCGCGGCCCCCCTCCCAACATCTACAAAGCCCCGGGGAGGTGGTGGTCCCCGGGGCTTTGGGGGTCCGAAACGGACCCCCACATTTGTTTAATTAGTGCCCCGGGGAGGTGGCGGTCCCCGGGGCGTGTGGGGGGGCTTGATCCCCCCACACAGGTAATTTAATTTTTTTAAAAAGAAGCCCCGGGGGGTGGCGGTCCCCGGGGCTGCGGGAGGGCCCAGAGCCCTCCCGCACAATTTAAAATTCAAAGCCCCGGGGGGTGGCTGTCCCCGGGGCTTGGGGGCCTTAGAGGCCCCCCAAACCATTTTTTATTAACCCCCCGCATGCCCCCGGGACTTGGCCCACCCGGGGGCCAAATAACAAAGAAGCGCGGGAGACCGCGCTTCGTTTTTTTTTATCGGCAGGATCCGCGCACCCAGCGCGTTTTTGCCGATTTTTGAGCAGGCCTAGGGGGTCAGGGTGTTTCTACCCTGCCCCCTTTTTGCGTTTTTTGCGTCTGTTTTCGTCTTTTCTTGTGCCTCGGTTCTACCGAGGAACAAGATGGCTGCCAACACTTCCTGGTTTGGAGTGTTGACAGCCAATTAGCATACAGCTCGTGATCGGGAGGGTACGCGGATCCACCGCGGCCATAGATATCGAAACTTTTATTTTGGATTTTCTCAGCAACTACTGAACGGATTTACACCATTTTTAAAAAGGGTGCTTTCTGAACTAAGCACTACCTTTTTGCCAAATTTGGTGTAATTCCGTTCAGCAGTTTTGGCTGTAGCCTTGCATAAAGTTTCCTATGGGAAATTGATTTTTTCACTCTTATTTTTTGAATTTCTCCGCAACTACTGAACGGATTTACACCATTTAAAAAAAAGGTCGCTTTCTGAACCAAGCGCTACCTTTTTGCAAAATTTGGTGTAATTCCGTTCAGCAGTTTGGGCTGTAGCCGTGTCTAAAATTTCCTATGGGAATTAACATGGAGAAAACACGTTTTGGGACCCCCCTTTTTTCTCGGCCCCCGCTTGATGAATCACCCCGAAACTTTCAAGACAGGAGCGGACCGGAGCGCCCCACTAGTTTTGAAAATTTCGCGATGATTCGTCAAACGACGCCAAAGTTATTGAGAATAGAATGTTACGAATTTCCTATGGATAATAGGTTTAACTATAACTATCTACTGGCGACCGCCAGTAGATAATATAAATATATATAAATATATATATATATATATATATATATATATATATATTATTGCGCAACCCCGTTTCTTTTTCCAGAATGTCCAGGTGTAGGACATCCTAAAACAGTTTATGTGACTATGTGGGATAGAAGACAAGCCTCTGGTCCCAGGATTGAAGAAAAAGGTGCCGCAGAGCTCTGGGTGTTCGGGATCATTAAGGGTGTCGGGGGTAGGAAGGGATCAGGTGGACTGGGCCAGCCAGGAATATCTGTGCTCGGGGTTCAGAAGAGGGTAGATGGGGGATGGCTGCCAAGCGGCACCAGTCCTCCATTGCCCTGTGTGGCCGCTATTGTATCTTAGTCAACTAAAGGAAGTCAAGCACTTTGAGTATCTTCCAATAGTTGAGAATGTTCAAGCTACTCCTCTTTGCATTCTCCTGGCCCAGTCCAGCTTTTATCTTTGCATTCTCATGACCCAGTCCAGGTTTTTGTCTATGCATTCTCCTGGCCCAGTCCAGGTTTTTGTCTTTGCGTTCTCCTGACCCAGTCCAGGTTTTTGTCTTTGCATTCTCCTGGGCCAGTCCATTTTTTTGTCTTTGAATTCTCCTGACCCAGTCCAGGTTTTTGTCTTTGCATTCTCCTGACCCAGTCCAGGTTTTTGTCTTTTCAGTCTGCTGACCCACTCCAGGTTTTTGTCTTTGCATTCTACAGGCCCAGTCCAGGTTTTTAGGTCTCGCCTACGCAGCGCGCATGCGCTGCTTAGGAGGAGACCTTTAGGAATCGATTCACTTTTTGGGCCAAAAACGTGCACACTTTGCATTGCTTTCAATGGCAACGTGTGCACGTTTGGCGATTCCCTTGCGGGAGCGAGCTTTGAAACCATCTGTTTGTAATTAACTTGCAACCAGATGGTGCCCCTGCTCGCTCCCGCAAGGAACGCTTTGTGTGCTCTCGGCCGCACTCCCCCACACCTCCCCCTCAGCTGCATTCCTCGCATCCCACGGCGTTTTGCCTGCAGGAGCGAGCAGTGCCTCCTTGTTTACATAGAAAGGGTCAGCTTGCCTGCATTACTGAGTATATCGTATGTGTTTTAATTAATCACCCAATAAAGTATTAAACATGAACCCGCAGCTTTGTGGCCTAAAAACTGATCCTGGCACCTGAGCATTTTGATGAACTGCTCTCCCTCTCTACCTCTCTACCTCTACCTCTCTACCTCCCTACCTCTACCTCTCTACCTCTCTCTCTACCTCTCTCTCTACCTCTCTCTCTACCTCTCTCTCTCTACCTCTCTACCTCTCTACCTCTCTACCTCTCTCTACCTCTCTCTATCTCTCTACCTCTCTCTATATCTCTACCTCTCTCTACCTCTCTCTACCTCTCTACCTCTCTCTCTACCTCTCTCTCTCTCTACCTCTCTCTCTACCTCTCTCTCTCTACCTCTCTACCTCTCTCTACCTCTCTACTTCTCTACCTCTCTACCTCTACCTCTCTACCTCTCTCTCTACCTCTCTCTCTACCTCTCTACCTCTCTCTACCTCTCTCTTCCTCTCTACCTCTCTCTACCTCTCTCTCTCTACCTCTCTCTCTCTACCTCTCTATCTCTCTCTCTACCTCTCTACCTCTCTCTACCTCTCTACCTCTCTACCTCTCTCTACCTCTCTACCTCTCTCTACCTCTCTACCTCTCTCTACCTCTCTCTCTCTCCCTCTCTCTCTCTACCTCTCTCTACCTCTCTCTACCTCTCTACCTCTCTACCTCTCTCTACCTCTCTACCTCTCTCTACCTCTCTACCTCTCTCTACCTCTCTCTCTCTACCCCTCTCTCTCTACCTCTCTCTACCTCTCTATCTCTCTATCTCTCTCTACCTCTCTACCTCTCTACCTCTCTACCTCTCTCTACCTCTCTCTACCTCTCTACACCTCTCTACCTCTCTACACCTCTCTACCTCTCTCTCTACACCTCTCTACCTCTCTCTCTACCTCTCTCTACCCCTCTCTACCTCTCTCTACATCTCTCTACCTCTCTCTACCTCTCTCTACCTCTCTCTACCTCTCTCTACCCCTCTACCTCTACCTCTCTACCTCTCTACCTCTCTCTACCTCTCTCTACCTCTACCTCTCTACCTCTCTCTACCTCTCTCTCTCTACCTCTCTCTACCTCTCTCTACCTCTCTACCTCTACCTCTCTACCTCTCTCTACCTCTCTATCGCTCTACCTCTCTACCTCTCTACAGCAACTAAATCAGCATAATCAATTAAATAAGCCTTAATAAAGTTTTAATCCAGGAAGTTTAGGCAGCATGCAGGTTTATTAAATATTAAAAAATACAGAAGGCAAAAACAATAGTAACAAGCATTGGCATAGCCAATAGGTCTCGCCTTTGGGACCTTATAAGTGCTTAGCCATGCAACAGTTGATGTTGTTGCACCAAGGATATTGTGCTGCATAACTAAATACTTATAAGGTCCCAAAAGCGAGACCTATTGGCTATGCCAATGCTTGTTGTCTTTGCATTCTCCTGGGCCAGTCCATTTTTTTGTCTTTGAATTCTCCTGACCCAGTCCAGGTTTTTGTCTTTGCATTCTCCTGATGCAGTCCAGGTTTTTTTTCTATGCATTCTCCTGGTCCAGTCCAGTTTTTTTGCTTTGCATTCTGCTGGTTCAGTCCAGGTTATCTTTGCATTCTTCTGACACAGCCCAAGTTTTTTTCTTTGCATTCTCTTGGCCCTGTCCAGGTTTCTATCTATGCATTCTCCTGGCCCAGTCCAGTTTTTTTTATTTGCATTCTCCTGGCCCAGTCCAGGTTTTTTTCTTTGCATTCTCCTGACCTAGTCCAGTTTTTTTTGCTTTGCATTCACCTTGCCTAGTCCAGGTTGTTTCTTTGCATTCTCCTGACCCAGTTTAGGTTTTTTTCTTTGCATGCTCCTGCCTCAGTCCAGGTTTTTTCTTAGTATTCTCCTGACCCAGTCCAGGTTTGTTTCTTTCCATTCTCCTGCCTCATTCCAGGTTTTTTTCTTTGCATTCTCCTGGCCCAGTCCAGGTTTTTCTCTTTGCATTCTCCTGACCCAGTCCAGGCTTTTTCTTTGCATTCTCCCAGCCCAGTCCAGTTTCTTTCTTTGCATTCTCCTGGCCCAATCCAGGTTTTGTTCTTTACATTCTCCTGGCCCAGTCCAGGTTTTTTTCTTTGCATTCTCCTGACCCAGTTTTGTTTTCTTTCTTTGCATTCACCTGACCCAGTCCAGATTTTTCTCTTTGCATTCTCCTGACCCAGTCCAGGTTTTTTCTTTGCATTCTCCCGGCCCAGTCCAGGTTTTGTTCTTTGCATTCTCCTGGCACTGTCCAGGCTTTTTCTTTTAATTCTCCTGGTCCAGTCCAGGTTTTTTTTGTTTTTTGCATTCTTCTGGCCCAGTCCAGGTTTTATTCATTGCATTCTCGTGACCTAGTCCTGTTTTTATTTGTTTGCATTCTCCTGACCCAGTCCAGGTTTTTATCTTTGCATTCTCCTGACCCAGTCCAGGTTTTTTTCTTTACATTCTCCTAACTCAATCTAGCTTTTTTTCTTTGCATTCTCCTGCCTCAGTCCAGGTTTTCTTCTTTTCATTCTCCTGACCCAATCTCGGTTGCTTCTTTGCATTCTCCTGGCCCAGGTCAGGTTGTTTCTTCAGTGCTTAATATGTAACATATTAAGTGCCAGGGCTCTGACCAGGAGGCCACTGCAGCTTGCACCACCCATCGCCCTTGTCATCGCTCCAAAACAACTACTAACCATCTCTCTCGCAACAGTTCAGATTATTCCAGGCCCCCAAAGCTAAAGGAATGGTTGGGGAGGCAGGTATTAGCAATTTTAATGTATATTGTATTCCTAAACAACCGTTGTTCTGCTCATCTCTAAATTAGATGAGCAGCACCACCATGTGGTAGACTGTTCCAAGAATGGTGTTGGCAATTAGGTGCCGAGTACCGGAAACCAATTAAGGGCCGGTGCTGAGCACCGGAAAGCACCGGCTCAAATTAAGCACTGGTTTCTTTGCATTCTCCTGGCCCAGTCCAGGGTTTTTGCTTTGCATACGCCTGACCCAGTCCAGGTTTTTTGCTTTGCATACTCCTGCTTGTGAGCCCATTACTAATTCCAGACAAGGATCAGAACATGAAAAAGCAATTGTACCGGAGGAGCTACTCACTCATGGAATCTGAAAGCTTGACATCAATAAGGGTTCAAGCTGTTCCATGTCAGGTCCGAGTAGCTTGTTCAGTCGTCGCTTTATTCTTGGGCTTGTAGTTTTGATTTTCTCATTATAAGTGCAGGGCTACAAGTGCTGGGATACAGTAGAAAACCTGTATAAGATGAGCTCCTCATGCCTGCTTGGGGACAACTTGAGATCTCTGATGTTGCTTCTGGTAGTTTTACCCCAAGCAAAACCTATTTAGCACACGTACCAAAAATACCTACTACAAGCACGCACACCCTCAATAGAGCGGTGCGCTGAATTTACATTGCTTCTGCCAGGATGTGCACCTGCATGTTTATGTGGCCATTTTGAGTTTGGTAGACGGCACTCTAGCATGTTAGGGTGCGGACGCCTGAGACCGTGGCCACCACTCCCCTGGATTAGGACCTCCCACTGTATATAGACAAATTCTCACCTGCCACGCGCAGATCCCTGTGCCTGAAATACATCCACCAATCCAGATGCCCTTTAGTAACAGCTAAATGGCGAGCAGGCTGCCATGCTGCAGGGTCGGATTGGTAAGGCGGGCACTCCGGCAATGGGTGATGGGCGGTATCTGAGTTGCAGCTGTGGGTCGATTTTTGTGCAGCGTGGTGGCTGATTTAGGCCGTGCCTCTGCTGTTCAGATGCCGCCAGCGGACCAGTGGGGGGCTGAGAGGCCTTTCCGGAGGCAGATGGGCCTCTACTACCTCCCTTTTACCAACGGGGCGGAGTTGTAATTCCCAGCCTCTCGCTGGGCCGGCCCTTTATTGTATGCAGATTGAGTAGGGGTGGGGGGCCCGGGCCGAAGTGGCCGAAGTGGCCTCACTTATATTCCACTGTCGTTCACCATTGTCAACTAATCCGTGCACAAAGAGTCCTGGCAACATTTGCATTTTTTTAAACTCAATGAAGTTAAGAAAGCATGCTTCTTTTAAAGAACCCCCCCCCCTCCTTCTTTTTATAATACTTAAAACACTAAAGCAGTGTTTTGCAAAAAAGCAGAATCCAAACATGTAGGGCACTTTTTTTTTAGGGTCCCCAGGCCTATCTTTGATCCCAATCCAACCGTGCCATGCTGATGTGGACCACATAAAGTTTGTTTCTATTCTGCTGAATGAAATCCCCAAAGCTGGTCTTTCCTTTCTGCAGAAGTAGATAAAAATGTTGCTGACAGGCAGAGAGTTTTCGGTCTGTGGGATATGGATATTAACTATTTTCGTGCTGTGGCCCCCACGCGATCATCAGCTAGTCATCATGGTAAACCAATTGCCCTGCAGTGGATGGGCTACAGAGTGATGTGTTTCTTCTTCTAAACCTAAAGGATTCTCCACCTTTAAATGAGGCAGGGGAACTGTGAGTTTGGTAGGATGGGAACACAGCAACATATGGCTGAACTCCTGCCACTTAATATCTGCAATGCAAAAATAGGAAATAACCTGCGGAAATACCATTATAGCAGGTTTTATGCCATTGCTTGTAGGAGTTACAGCCAGTATAGTAAATGAATATGTCATTTCCATGCTGTAATGCAGTATTGATTGGAGAACACATCGCTAAATAGTTGGCATGCGCTGAATGACCGGTAATCGGATTATCCCACATCTATCGCTTTTTTGGCCAGTGTATAAGAGGATCTTAACCAGGGGTGGCTCCTCCGTTATGGTGGAGGAGCAACGCACCACTGCTCAGAGCCAAGAGATAAAAAAAAAATAATGATAATAAAACTACTTATTATCATTTTATTTTTCCCTGACTGAGCCGAGTGGCCCGAGTCTAGGGCGGGCGGGGCCGTCGTCTAAGGTGGCAGCAGGGAGGAGGAGAGTTGTGCACTGTAAGTGCGCATATCACTTTGGCCGACATGCACACTTACATTTCCCCAACCCAGCTGTCTTGTACAGCCAGGTGGAGATAAGGCACAGACTCCCAGTGCCTGAGCGAGAGTTAGTTAAGCCCACTCAGGGCAATCCCTGCGCTGCTCTCATGTAGCATGAGAGCAGCGTCTGGATTGGGTGGGAGTCTGGGAGCCTGTGCAGTGCGGCGCGATGCTGGATGAAGCTGAACTCTGGCAGCGGCAGGTAAGTGATTTTTTTTTATATATTCCCCCTCCCCTGTGCACTGCCCCACCACTATGTCTTCTTAGCAGCTGCCACTGATCTTAACACAAGTGGTTTTCGAAGCCCAGCAGTGTAACTATGACAGCATCTATGACAGCATCACTTTCTGGCTTTAAAAACACATTCCCTCTGCTAACTTTATAGCTGTCAAAACCATTAAAAAATTACTTTACAAACTAACCCTGAAACGTGCAACAGGATACCCTTGAGGGTGATAATGGGTGATAGTGCTCTTTACAAATACACATAGCATAACTTGGACAAGAGCTATTAGAGCCGACCTCGAAGACGTACCTTATCACCCTTTGGAAAAATGTGGCCGACCCATTGTCGCACTGACCTATAGGGCAATAAGGCAATGCCCGAAGGGCTGGTCTGAAAGGCTAGCGTATGAGCAGGATTTTTTGCACATTTGTGGCCTTGTTTTATGGTCTGGTGGGACCGTTTTACTGTTGATTTTCCTGATATTAAAACAAGCATTACCTATAGCAGGCACGCATGCATGCAGTCACCCATCATACCTTGCAAAACATCTACGCAACATGTCTTTGCAAAACTGTCCTATTTGCAAATGTGGGCCACTTTTTTAGCTATCTTATTCGCTAATGGGGGCTTCTTTTTAGGTCTCGCAGACCTAGCGTTGGAGCGCGCATGCGCTCCTCGCTCTGCGAGGCTTATTGTGATCGATACACTTTTAGAAGGGGACTTGAAGCCCCGCCCATGATTCCTATTGGCTTGCGTCATAGTGCATGGTAAACGCTGGCTTCTCATTGTAAAGGAGGCTTCTTAGTCCCTCCTGGTTACCGCCCTGTCCACTTTTGGCCCAGCCCACCCGGACTGGATCGTTTACTGGCGGAGTTACACGGTCTCCTTTGTAAGTCTGTTGGCACTCTTTTATTTTCATTTTCTGCGCAGTCCGCTTCGGCTGCACTTGTTGTTTCTATTTTCGCGTCCGTCCATTACCATTTGGGAGCCTAAAGAGGGCTTTGCGCCGGACACGCCGTCTGGACACGATGTCCAGTCATGCCGGGGTCGTCGTCGTGCCGTCTTTGTCCTTCGGGGTTACTAAGGTGAGTCAGGGTTGAGTGTGTCGTCCCTGCCTCTTGCTCAGTGTACCTTCAGCTGTGGTGGCTTTAGGCTGCACCATGTATTAGCCGTGGTGGCGTGGCGGCAGAGGCCCCGGTAGTGACCCCGATATTATGGGGGACTTTCGAGTAGCTGTGCGTTGTCGGCGTCCGGGTGAATTTCTTCCAAGACGGAAACCGGATGCAGCAGCACGTTGTGGTGCTCTGCTCTCTCGTCTCGAGTCCCAGTGGGTTTGTGTGTCCGGGAACCATTCAGGCAGTTTACGTGGCTCGTTTCCTTACCGCGGGCATCAAGTGTGTTGGGCCTGCCCTGGCCCTTTTAGGGGCACGGCGTGGAGGGGGGGGACAGTGAGGCGTTCCATCATTATTTCGCTTTGCTGGTGCCCCGTGAAACTTATTATGTGGAGCAGCTTGGGAGCTGCATGAGCAGGCTTTGAAGCGCTGATAACCGAAAACAATACAATATTGAAAATAATGTGCTGCAATCCCCGTGATTTTGCGTTCAGCCATTGTTTCAGCTGGGATGTCATTTACCCTGAGCGTAGCGGTTGCCTGTGGGGTTTGTTGTTATGGAGGTCCTGTAGCAAGTTTTTCCGCGGATGTGTTGTGTCGGTAAATTAGTTGTGTGGGCCCCCCCCTGCGTCCGTATTTGGGTTTGCCGCCATTTCGGTGTCCAGGTTCACGTCCGCATTTGGGTTTGCCGCCATTCGGGTGTCCAGTTCGTGACGCACGCCCTGTTTCACAGCAGATAAAGTAGCAGCCGCAAACTCCTGTGAACTTCCGCCGTAATCTTGCCGCCGGATGGCCCCACCACTGTATGCCTTGCATGATGGACAATTACTTGGATTTTACCCAGTGCTTGAGTCAACCCAGATCCCACAGGAACATGACGGCTGTGGGGGTTTTTTCCCCGTTGCATTCCTACCATGTATACAAATTTTGATGTCAAGATCAAGGAGTAAATCGTTCTCCGGCGGGGCACATTTACTACAGTGGGAAACATACTCTGTAGCAGACTAGGGCCTTTTTCACGTAGGAGACACATTCTTGTAATACCAGTTCCGCAGTTGGTCCGGGCCCTGTTAGAGGTTGCCCTCCTTCCACAAGACCCTGTTTTGGGGCTGGACCCAAGCTAAGTTACGGAGATGGGTGTACTATGTGTTGAGTGGTGACGGGAGCCGGTGGCGAGCGGCCCTCAGTTGGTATTGGTGCACGCGGACGCTGCTGCGTCGGCTTATTTAGAAGGGGGAAAGTCGTGAGTCGTCGTCGCCTTTCCTTCGGTCCTTCGCTCTCAGCAGTGTGCAGGCAGTATGGTGATGATGTGGGCATGGTAACAGAGCCCACAATGTTATTACATATCACCAGGGTTGCGGGTTTGATCCGGGCAGGCCGCAAAGTGCCGTAAAAGCAGGGCCTGCAATGGAAACCGGGCACAGCAACGGAGTGTCTGCGATGCGCAGTTGTAGGGTAACTGGGGTGGAGCTTCTTCCCCCGTTACTGCGGCCCGGGTTCACTCTCAGTAACACTGTGTGGCTGCCGCTTTCTGTGCTCCAGTCTAAGGGTCAAGGCCCCCATTGTCTAACTTTCGGGTACTGCACGGAAGTCTATATAGGCAATAGTGGAGTTCACCGCGTGGCCGTGATAAAGAATGGGCGAGAGTGGTTGGACTTCGCACCGCAGCAGGGGATAGGACCCGGTTTGCCGGTGGCTGATGTCTGTTTTGCCAGGCACCGCATGCTCCACGACAGATGGGATGTGAGGAGAGTGGGGACTGCATCGAGGTAGAGTGCCAATGGGGGGTTTCAGGCCCTGCCCGCATGGGATGACCTCTGCTGGGGAAGATTAGCTGTTCATTTCCAGCAGGCTGCGGTGTATGCTCTTGGGCCATATGTTGCATAGTGTATAAGGAGACGGCTCGGCGGGGGTAAACAGCTAGTTTACCATCACTGCATATTAATTAGTTGGTTCTAAATCACGTCACATTGTACGTTTAAGAATGATGGGAAAGGAATGCTTCCGCTGGTTTATTATGTGTTCCAGGGAAAGCACGGACCTATCATATTCTTTCACCTTCTATGGTGCCATAGGTGTTTAGGCCACCCTATGGCACTGCTTTCAGTTTTTCCTTCACCATTCGAGTTTGTGATGTGTGATTTGGGCCGGTTATTCGGGCCCCGGGCATTTTGACATGCCTAGCCGGGCGGCCATGGGGAACAAGGCGAGCGTCGCGGCCCGGGAACTGCGCCCCGGGCTAGGGTTTACACTTTTGAGGCACCGCCCTGGGATCACTACTTTGCAGACAAAGAGGCACTCACTACACACCACATACACTCCATAACACATGGATAAAAGACATTGTCATTTACAATGCCTTTTACAACGCCAATAGCTCTAACATAAGCAAATGCGAGACCTATTGCATTTCCAATGCTTGTTCTTTTTGTGCCCGGGTCTATTTTCTGTCCCAGTCCAACCAGTCCAACCCTGGGCAGACTTACTGCCAACCGCCACCTCAATTTCTGATCTAGGGAGCTGTTTTTTTAACTATGCCTGGAAATGCGGCACTGACGAGCCGGACGCAGAAAGCATGGTAGGTGTCACTGATGCATGGGAAAGGCCAGACGGACACTGCAATACTGTATGGTGGTGCAGCTGAACAGGCTAAAACTACTCTCAACACACTGCTGGAAAGATGGGGATTAAATTTGTCTAGGCAAGTCACTGATCAGAAATTGGCACAGATCTTTGAACTCCCCTTCGAAAGCCCCCAGGAATACAAGGATTAAACTAATCAAGTAGAAGTTCTCACTGCTCACTGACACATATCTGAGGTGCTCCCAAACACAAGCGGGCTCATTTCACATATTCTGGGGCTGCCCGGCACTCAGCGGATATTTGAAAGAGGTCACTGATGTCTTATCAGAGCTTACTGGAGCAACAGGACTTTTGACAATTGCATTCCAGGTCTTAGACCCGGACCTTAAGAGGGAAAGCTAGAGGCTAGGTTCATTGGCCTACTCCTATTGGTAGCAAACAACAAGTTGATATGGCATGGAAGTCCTCACATGCACCTTCGCATGAGTTGTGGTCAAGGGAGTTGTATAAATGGGGTGAGGCAGAAAGCAACACATTGTCGGCAAAGCACAAACAAGTCCAGAAGTCTAATGAGTCGGCAGTGTGGGATGAATAACTGCTGATCCTGAAACCCAACAACCACTGGCAATACCAATTGGTCTGGCTTATGAATAAAAGTGCCCTTTGTGTCATTGATGGGTTTAGGCACTCAATAGCTCATCATACATGCACTCTGTCACTCATCTTGGCACTCAGGCATCCACTCATCGATCCATTGCCTCATTCCTGCATTCATCCTCTGACACACCCAGATTAAACCACACACACACTCAACAACACTTGCAAGCTAAATTAAAGGAATACAAGTAGAAAAGGGAAAGCATGCTGCTGTCTAAACACAATGGCCATAGTTTTGTAATAACTAAACTAAATATTACAGTGGATGTCCATCTTTCAATGGTAGTGTAAATAGTCTGTTTTAAAGGTCCAGCATGGATGCCACGTGTAGAACCAACGTGTTCGCCATCTTAGAATGGTAAAACAATGGTACACTATGGAGAACAGCATCACATAATGGTCTCCTTGTTTAGAGGAAGTGGCCATGGAATGCTGTGCACTGCAGATTAAATTATGGCAGGCAAGCAACCCATTAGCACTGCCTGGAGAGCTGTTGTATTCTCTTAATAAGCAAAATGGGAGCTGTAACAATCCACCTGTTGTGGCAGGATCGCAGCTACTGATATATTCACCTACTACTCCGCTTCCGACCTCCTCAACATCAACGAGTGGTGGTACAATTCCCAAGCAGATCGCGCTTTCGCGGTGGAGAGAATCATGATGGAGGACTAACCGTTGCTCGGCTTGCTGTATAGTCGCAGCTGTTTGAATCAATTACCTCCCCCCACCAAGGTGGTGATTCAAGTATGGAGACGAGTGGTCCGGCAGATGGGATGGGAGGAGCAGTTAACACAAACAACTCCACTATGGCAGGGATCGTACGTACGACAAGTTGGGACATTATCCAGATTTTGTACATGGGACCTTATTGGTATCTCCACATTAGGAGATGTGATGAAGGGAACAGTCCTTAAATCCTTCCAACAATTGCAGGAGGAATTTCATCTCCACCGCAACCAATTCTACAAATACTTGCAAATGAGACACGCCCTGACTCCATACATTGCAACACTTACAGACCTCCCGGAATTCCACCCATTGGAAGGGCGTTTATTAATGGGAGATATAGGTACACACAAGATCAGAAAAATATATCAAATTATCGTAACGCATAACAATACAACATTAGGTTCACTTCGACAGAACTGGGAAAGCGATATACCTGAGCTCTCAGACGACTATTGGACGGAGGCACTAGCGAGTCCTCGCGGTGCCTCTATAGCATCTCGCTACCCTCTAATCCAATTCAAATTCCTACATCGAGCCTACTTCACTAGACACTGCCTTTGGAGCATGGGTGCAATCTCGTCGCCGGTGTGCCTCAGGCGCAACAGGGAAACGGGCACCTTCCTACACACGGCAGGGAGCTGCAGCGCTCTCCAAGCCTTCTGGTATAAAATGTTGACCTTGATCTTGGGGAGGTACTATCATGGCACATCCCAGTAGATCCTAAATTAACATTACTCCATAGCACAGATGAAATTGGCGGTAATAGGTATAAACAACACCTCTTATTCCTAGGGCTTACACTGGCTAAGCGAGATATTGCCCAACACTGGAAGAGTGCCGCCCCGCCACTTTTAGGGAAGTGGAAAAAGGCCTTGGACTGGTGCATGGGAATGGAACTGGCAGTGTTCCAGGTGCGGGGTTGCCCACAGAAGCTTGGGAAAATATGGCAACAATGGGCAAACTATAGAGGTATAGACCTGCCGATGGTAGAGTCATCGGAATCCCTTATAACACAGGTAGCAATCTAATCATATCTCTGTGCACAAGATAGAATAATCCAGTCAGACAAAATGCGTAAATGATTGAGTGGGGCGGGGGGAGTGGCAGTGCCGTGTCTGTGCTTGTTTAGTTATGGTTAACTGTTTATTTTATTTTCCTTCCTTTCCTATTTATATTATTCCTATTTGGTCCAAAACGGTATTTATTTAGAAATTTCATTCGTGTATGGTCTCCTCGGGCCGCTGTTGTACCAAATATAAAACTTGAATAAAATTTGTTTTAAAAAAAAAAATGGGAGCTTGAAAAGAAGAAGCAGCCCTAACACTGAAGAGTACAGACTTTCAGGTCACGTGATCAAAATATGATGTTGTTCACAGGTCAAAAGAGACAATCACAGATCCTTTATCACATGCAGTTCGCTGTCATGGATGGAAGCAGAATGTAAATGACAGTCACACCATCTAATGGCAGAACAGAGCTGACCCAAAGGCCCTCAATGCATCTATTTGTGGATATATTGTTATACATTTGGGTGTATGCATTATTTAATGATTTTTTTAAATTAAAAGACCCTAACAGACATTTAAGAAGACATTTTCACAAGATATATTGCAGTGCAAATCTTTTTCCCCTAGGGTTTGTGAGAGGCGGTAACCTACACCAAAATCCTTACCTACAAAGGTAAACAATTCATGTAACAAAATACCTATCTGTATGCTTTAATACAGAGAAATTACATTCACCATTAAATGCCGAATAACTTTAACATATGCTTTTCACAACCAATATGTCAGGTCTACTGTGTTTATCATAACTTTTCACAATAAACATCAGACCTATGACATCAGAAAGATTTTTCCTAGTCAGCCAAACAAGCCTCTAGCTGTTATCATTGGCTTCTCACCACTGACAACTGAAGCCTCCTGCAGTGAGTGTAAGCTTCACCACAAGTCAACCATAAGGCATACAGCCATAAAATGACAACCTATACAAAATTACAATTGGCAAAGTAGAATATCCTGGCACATGCTGATGATGTCATTTAACATTGCGGATACACAGGCATGTTGGATTATTAATTGGACTCTTGACTATAACAAAAGATGTGCATTTGGACAGAAATTGAGATTTTGTTGTTAAGCTGTTAAGACCTATGAATAGCCCTGAAGAAGCTCTTGACACGAGTGAAACACGTTAACTGGTAGTTTGATGAATGTCTTTTATTACAATTCATTAATAAAGAATGCTGTCTGATATGGAATATCGCATTGGGATAAGATTTTTGTGAGATTGAGCCATTCTAAACGAAAATTATAATAATTACTTAGTGCCGCTCCCATTCCTAGTCAATTAAAAATGTGAAGCTGAAGACAACCAGGTTTTGGAGGTGGGCGCAACATCAACATACAAGGAAAGGTTTTGGATTGTGCGGTACATAGGCATTTGAATGTCCTATGATAGTTCTTGTGTCACCGGCACCAAAACCTTTGCCTACTACAGTAATCTGTGAGATACTATCTAAGAAAATACCTCTCTATGGGCTTGAATGCAGAGTAGAATCTACCCTGAAATGCCCATCAGTTTTAACATATGCTTTTCACAATCAATATGTCGAGCCTTTTGTCTTTACTGTACATTTTTGTTATAAACAATCAGGCCTATAACGTTTAACAGTGGATTGTCTCCATGAGCAATTCAGACTTTCTGTGTTGGTCAGAAGCTTTCCCACAAGGCAACCATCAGGTATATCACAGTAAAAACAAAAATACAGTTGTCAAAGAATATAAAATGGCTGCTAATAGAGTCTGATATGAATAACCATAGTTCACATTGTCTATCCCGATGGATTGTTCGGGTAGGACACCTACACCAAAACCCTTCCCTACTACGGTAATCTGCGAGATTCTGCATAACAAAATATCAAGCCTACAGGTTTTAGCACTGTGTAATAACAATCAACCCTTAAAAGCCTACTGGCTTTAACCCATGTTTTTTACAATAAGTAAGTAAAGCCTACTTGCTTTGTCAGAACTTTTCATGATGAACAGATCACACCAAACAAATCTGACGCAACTTTACACAGTGAACCGATTAGGCCTTTAGCCTTTACCTATGGCTTGACACTATATACAACTCAGGCCTACTGAAGTTGGCATAAACTGGCAACCATCACGCAAATATTTATGAAATTAAAATATGTTCTACACTATGGTTATCAAAACAATATATGCCCCTCTCAATAGGGCCTAAGAAGAATCACCAAAGTGAAATTCTACTGCCAGGGTTTGTCAGAGTGGGTGTCCAACACCAAAATCCCTGCCTATTATGGTAATCTGAGATGACACGTAACCAAATATCTTTCTACAGCCAGTAACACAATGTGATAACAATCCACTGTTAGAAGCCTATTGGCTTTACCATAAGCTTTTCACAATACATAAGCCAGGCCTACTGCTTTTCTAACAACTTTTTGTAATAAACAACCCAATCCTATGCCATTTGGCATACAATTTACTAGCTCAACAATCAAGCCTATAGCTGTTTTCATTGGCTTGTGCAAAAAGAACGGATGATGGACAGAATACTGTTCAATGCAATTTAGTTCGGACTCTGCTGCGACCTGATGACTGGGTTAATATTTGTGTATTTGGTTGATTACTGATTAGGAATGTTACAGGATAATAACAAACATGGCTGCTTGTGCGTAACGTCAGCTCTGTCAACTCACAAAAGCTAACACAGAGATTTAAAAAAATGTATCGCTGCCAAGTGGACCCAGGTCATTTGCGTCATCTTCAACTAGCCCTGGTCTCACATCCAAAAGGGTCAAACTAGGGACTAAAAGCAGCCCTGGCAAGAAATGTCATGCAAGCCCCACAATGCAATGGGCTCAGGAAAGGAAGATCTTGTGAGTGAAATGACACTGGGTGGCACACTTCACTGCATACGTTTTCTACTATATGGTCTGAAACACGTTTCTGAAGTGGGACTATTGAAATATTCCAATACTTACACAGGCGCATTATTTCCCATCACCATCAAAGCACAAACGGGGCCAAACATAAAATGTGCTTTTTAGGAAAAGCTGGGTGCACAAAAGGCAAATATATGTGTCATTGGAGAAGCAGTGCTTATGTAATCACTGTGCCCTCTCGAGAAATGCCCACCAGTTTAAAACACATGACAATGAGCCATTTCACAGTCCCTGTGAAAAGACTTTCAAATTTGTGTTAGATCTGATGTGATAACCCTTCCCACCTTCCATCTACGTGGGACATTCAGTTTCCCTAGGCTGCTTCTCACAAGAGCGTGCATCCATGTGACAAATCAGAACTGGCAAGAAAGGCCAGGTGTGCGTTTGGGGAATGTGTCCAGCCCCCAATATCCCAAAGGGAAGAGGAGGCAGCCTTCCCCAGAGGCTCTTGTGGCTTACAGCACACATGGCGACAACTACAGGGCCACCCTTACTCCAAGTGTATAAAACTACAACCTCAGTCCTTTTGTCTATCACACTAAAATGGCTTAGACTCCTCACTCAAAAACAAACTGATGCAAGGCTTGTTGGCCTCACATCAGCGTCCCAGCCACTCATGTTCCAAAAACCCTCAGAATTCATGACCCTACTTTAAACATTCTTTGACCTCACAGTCACCAGTTAGGCTTCCCAGTCCTTTTTTTCAAGTTTGGATTGGCAGTGCAGCTGTCAACAGAGCTTTTGTTTCAATATAGTCAGATTTGGCATTGGGTACACCCACTTCAACCATTGGATTTTTTTGACGAGCCACTGTCCCGGGACTTTCTCAATCAGATCTTGGCTCAAACCAGAGGAATATTTATCTCTCTCCCCTGATGCTATTGGCTTTTAGGGCGTACCTTTCCACCTTCAATTCAGTGATTGTGGCTGCCCGCCGCCCCCAAGGGGGGCACCCCTAAAAGGGCGGCCCTTTAGTGCCATTGCGGCACAAGCCTACCCCTCGCTCTAGCATCAGAGGGCTTCCGCCTGGAGCCCGCTGTCCAGGGGGTGTGGGCGTCACTTCCGGTACGCCCGGGGTGGGAGGGAGGGTATGTATACCCATCCGACCCTCCCAGCGGCCTCTTTTCCGCCAGCCACGCCGTCTCCCTCCCTTCCTCTTACCCTGCGGCTGGGCTGGTGGTCAAGGTGTACTGAATGTTTTAATGTTTTCTTTTGCGTTGCAGGCGGAGTTACAGAGCGATCTGTAAGCAGTCTGGTACAGTAAGGGTACCTCTGCGGCAGACGGGTACAGTAAGGGTACCTCTGCGCGGCACAATAGGGGTGCCAGAGCCAAAGACCAGGATCCTCAGGGCAGGGTCCTGGAGAACCGTGACGGCGCCCCGTTAGTCCTTCGGGCGGTTGGGGGCCTGACCAACCGGGGGTTTGCCCTGCTACGCTCCGCCCTGAAAGGGGCGTGAGTAGGATGGTAACAAGGTGCCACGTGATCCGGTGGTGGATCAACAAAGGTGTAGGGCTGATCGGGCATCCATCCCACAGTGCTGGCTCATCAGGCGGGCAGGGGCAGCATAGGTTGGATGGCTGCCTGCCCATGGATCGCCCGTAAGATAACCCACCTTATTGCATACTCTTGTATGGAATAAACCTGCGACAAGTTTTTCCCATAAACAAAGTGTCTTGTGTGTTTATTTATGCACGTTCGCCTATGGGAAGGTGGGGGATGTTGCCGGTAGTGGGACTATGCATTGGACTGCATGAGGGACTACTTTACAACTTTAGGCCTTTGCCTTCTCCTGAGGGCTCCCTCCCACGTGCCTCGCCCTTCATTTGTCCCTCATGCCACCCCTTACAGTTCTCCCTATCTCTCTTTCCTCTCATCACCTCTCTTGTTCTTCCTCCTGCCCAGTGGCGTAATGAAACTTGAGACACACCCCCCTACAAAGTGCATGGAGGGGGGGGCACCAAGTCAGGAGCTCTCAGGCCAGGGATCTGACGCCTGTGCACAGTCCCCCTGGAGCTCAGGCCCCCCCCCGCACTGTGGGGGCTACGGGGACTATTGTTATGCTACTGCTTCTGCCCTTCTCTCTTTCTCAGTGTGTGTTTCATACTGCTGCCCTCTACCCTCTCTTTTCATTAACTCCAACTCCTCCCTCTTTCCCCTCTGTGTTAGTCATTTCCTCTATCCACAACCCTCTCATTCTTCTCTCCCTCCCACCCCTTCCTTGCTACTAGGGTTGTCTATGGATTTCATTTAGGGGTCGCAGCTGCGACCCCTGGCTTGCCCCTTTGCGACCCCAGGCCTCAGAGATGACAAAATCAGTTCCAGAAAAATAGGGAAGCTCCACAATCATTATGTTCAGCCCTATTTTCATTATAATAATAGTGAATAATCTGTTATTCACTATTAGAGTAATAAAAAGGGAGCCCACCTCGCTGGAAAGGGACCTTTAGAGGCAGCTGTGGTAAGTAAAAGTAGTTTTAAATTTATGTTGTGTGCCTGCTTGCAGGTGAGAGTGTGTTTGAGTGAGAGAGAGTGTGTGTTCTTGTAAGGCAAGTGTGTCTGCATGTGTAAGTGTGTGTGTGTGAGTGAAAGTGAGGGAGCATCAGTGACAGGTCGTGAGTGAGGTTTTATAAGATTGAGGCCCAGATTTACTATCCTCTGACGTTAAGGCAGCGCTGCACCAAAGTTGCAGTGCTGCCTTGCGTCAAAGGGAGAAAGAAACAAGCATTTGCAATGCAATAGGTCCCGCATTCGCGAGACTTTAAGCTATTGGCATTGTAAATGACAATGCCTTTTATTTATCTGTTTTGCTAAGTAACACATAAATAAAAGGCATTGTCATTTACAATGCCAATAGCTCAAACTCTTGTAAATGCGAGACATATTCAAAGAAGCGGCCGCCATTGTCCCAGGCTGCTCCGAAAGTGAAAGCCTGCATGGCACGCAAAATGTTGCAGGAAAGCATGTCGTGCCTGCAGTAGGAGAAACTCATTAAAGAAAATTGTGCTTACTGACTAAATAAGACGTACCGTGTAACAACCGAAGTAAAAGGGCCAGTCCTCATGGGAAGTTACAAATAAAAAATACACAAAGAACCCACGGGTCCGGGAAAGCAATCAAGTAAGAAAAGTAAACCAGAAAGACAATGTCAATGGAGGTAGTGGTGGGAATATCCCTTTTAAAGGACAACTCCCCTCACACACCCGAGGGTGTCATGCTTCATCATAGGGGTGCCTCCTCGTGTCGGGACCTAGTCACGGCACGGGCTACAACTCCCTCTCTACGAGGAGGGAGCTCAGGGATGTTTTAATTTGTTAGCACATGGGTTATCCTAAAAACCCTATGTGAGCATGGTGTGTGGGCAAAAGAAGTGCAGTGCTGAAAGTGTAAGTGAGTTAAAACTGCCTACAGGGTTAGCAATAGACTTTATTGGGCTACCCTCTGACAGGATTAAAATGCTGTGAAAAAGCCTATCAAAATTATAAAAGGCTTCATAAGCTAGATCGACATGTTTCAGCCACAGTGACCTATTCAAGTGTCTTGGCTTTCTTCAGGATCTAAGTGATGCAGCTACTGCCAAATGAAAAGTGCTAATATTATCAATTTTGATAGGCTTTTTCACAGCATAAACGTTTTTCGTGTGGGGGTCGCTGGATTACTTTCACCCCTACCCCCTGATGACTTTTTTTCCATTCTGTTAATTGACCATCTTGTGGCTGTTTTGTACAATTTTTATGTTAGATTGTTTTTGGAATTTGTGTGAATGATGTGTGAGTTTTTGATGAATTATGGGAATGTATGACGCCTGAGTGGTTTGGTTGTAGTAGGTGTGTGGGACCTAAACTTCTGATTGATTTTATTATTTTTTCTTTATTGACTATCATATGCCGTGTCAAGTATATTCTTTGTATTTATGAATTGTTGAAATGATTATGTGATCAATAAAATTATTATGTATTTTTATTAAATTTGATGTGATTATTTTCTTTTTTCCTTGATCTGCTCCAGAGACAGTAGAGTAATTCTAGGACCTCCTTAGGGCCTTGTTTGCATTAGTTAGGGCAGGTAGTTGCTTTCGATATGGGAGGGTGGCAACCACAACAAAATTCTGCCTTGACATACTGAGGTAATTTTTGATTTAATGGTCACCTATGGTATGTGGATGACATGAATTTAAAAATTCTAGCACTGGTACATTCTATGTCATTTTTTAAATAAGGGGGCACCCTTGGAATATGGGGGCACACATGACAAAATTCTGGCCCTGGCACAATGGACGTATTTTTTCCCATACAAGAGCACCCATATCACATTTTGAAAAAAATTGAATCCCCTCCTGGGTAGCATCAAGTTTCATTGGCTTGGCACATCATGAAAGGATATGAATATTTAATGAGTGCCCTTTCCACACCTATGGTATTTTAGCACATTTCTGTGAAATTTGTGCTGTAAACTGCATGATTTCACCCCATTGTTTTCAAATTTTACTCGGGGGGGGGATAAACCCCTTAGGTCTTGTTTATTCGGTTTGCTCGCTCACTACTATTCACGGTAAGTATGAGGTCACAAAACTTTCAAAGATCCAGTCAGCACCATAATATAGGTGGCATCTAAAATAGACCTGTGTCTGTGTCATGCTTTGTACTAATCATGAAGTTATTATGGCACTTCAGCGATGTCAACTGTTGTGATGATAGGGTCATGGAACACGCCTTCTTGGAAAAAAGCAGGGTCAAGGGTCATTTGATGTCACTTCCTTTGATGTTATTAGGGTCACAGGGTATGTGATGTCACTTCCACTACCCCTGGTATTTTGATGAATGAGTGTCCATGGGGTTGCTGACTTTCTCAGAGAGGATTTCCTGCTATTTGTTCCTATTTAGAGATTATGCACGGCTTGGAAATAGGAAGTTGTGTAAAATCCTTATATCCATAGACGTTCATATGAGTTCAGTTGAAGTTGCAGTGACCTTTAGTCAGTGCAGTAATTATTCATATATTTATCTACTAGCATACTAGCCTGTTTTTAGGTGTAGTAGCCTATTGCTACACCCACCTGCTTTGTACCAGTGCCACTACTCTATGAGCATCAGGAATATGAGTGAAGTATGCATGGTTACGAACCTCATAAGGATGTTTACATAATTTCTGGGCTACACGAATACAGGAAGTCCTAATCTTTATAGCGCTCAAGTTAAGACAGAACACTGTTGTTGCGTCGAGGGCCTATCTACCCACATGCTGAGAAAATCATTGAATCAAATCGTACAGGGAACTTCTTTAGGAGATAAATATATGAATAATTACTGTACTGACTAAAGGTCACTGCAACTTCAATTGACCTAAAATGAACTCATCCAGTATCGTATACATCATACTATCATGTGCCCTGGATAGCTCATGAATGAGTGGAGGCATCATAGAAATCTCAGAGCTCTAGAACCAGAAAGTTATAGGGGAGAGCAATTTAAAGTGCTCCATAAATGTATATACAAAAGAAAAAAGTCCTTGTTGTTTTGTCCTGGGGAGGACTGGCAAGAAACTTTAGGCCGAAACATGTCAACAAACAAAGCGGAAACCGAAAAAGCATATTTAAAAAATATGTATTTTAGTTTTCTGAAGAAAATATTGTTCTCAGGTGGAAAGTTACCTCTAGCACTTCCTGTCACGTTCGAGCAGTGTTAGGTGGAGTATGATATCACTTCCTGCAGCCCTCCAACTGTTATGATGCAACTGTATGTAAGGTTATCATGTTTAGTGGTTTACGGGCTGATTCATAGAAACAGGATATGAGAGGAAATTATCTATGTTTGCTTCCTGTGTGTGGTGCTCATGCGTGCGAATAAAATGGGAAGGAATTGTTTTTTTTTGTTTATTGTAGGTGTAAAGAGTGTAAAATTATCGATTAATGTATTATATTAAGGCGTTTGGAAACAAACGTTTTGAAGTAGGTGCAATAGTTTAGTTTTTTTATTGTGACTTGCCATCTCGGACATGACCGATAAGACCAAAAAATAATGATATATGGAAGAGGGAAGGTACAGAAGGAGTAAGATGACCAAATACTGATCGTTGGTCAAAAGAGGTTCCTTGCCGCAAATCGCCACTTCAAACTTGTGATCCAAATTTATTCTTTAGGTGTTTAGGTTTGTGCACAAGAAGATACCGCCCTCAACTCTGAGAGGGTTCAACACTCCACATAGATATGACCGAGGCACTACCCTGGATCTCGCCCGGCACTCTTTAGCCAATTTCTCCTTTTTACCCAACCCATTCTTATATGGTGTCTCCTTCCACCACGAAGTGGGACTCTTTGGTCCTCCTACCAAGTCTCCATGGATACCTCCTCTTCCTCTAAGGGGGGTGGTGCCCCTTAACATCGACAGTTTAGTTGTCCCACCTGCCAAGATGTTTTTGATTGGAAAATAGTAAATCATGTACAATTACACTGCAAAATGTATGTTTCATATGAGTTTGCCGTGATAGGCCGGGATCATGGCTGTGGCTTTGTTGATGTTAGATGAAACAGCACTAAATTAAAGAAAAAATATACAAAAAGAACGAAATCTAGGAGTCAAGAGTGAACAGTGCATGGCACAGAGAGAGAGAGGCCAGAGGCATGCTTTTATGATTTATGGGAAAAGGTAAAGGTAGGGTAAATAAATAGATTGGCAAGAGCAGTAGGTTAGGGGGACAGATGAGGATGGATGCTGTGGGGGGGTGGAGGGTGCAGGAGGGCATCAGGTGGTGGTCCTCACCTGTGGAGCAATGCAGAGTGAAGAAACAGCTGGAATTCACCTCGGAAGGCATCTCTGTAAAATGTTGGCCCAGGTTAACTAACATTCACGTAGCACACAGCATGAAAACCTGCAGCGCTGCACCACGCAGAGCAGAGCCCAGACCTACCTGAGCGAACGGTTTGTACTCAAGACACCCTCCAGTATACATTTCAATTAGTGGGACAATTCCATTTCTTCCCCATTTTTGCAACTCCTTTCATTTGGCTAGGATTTCATATAAAGCCAGGTCATGTTATGTTAGGAGACTGGGCTTTGTGCTAAAGCCTATTGCTCGTGCTGACTCACCCTGTTATGCTTGCTTAGCAGGTCTGGCCATCAGCATGTGCGAGCTAGGCCCATGCCCAGGGCGCCGACCTCCGGAGGGGCGCCGGAGCTCCCTGCAGCAGTCTCCCTTCGACTCAGTTCCAAAGAAAGGTGTGTTCATCTGAAGGTTGCTGGCGCCCTTGTCTGCTTTTTGTTTGTTTTCCTTTTCATGCTGCTTTCCACAGATAATGAAATATGGCAACCGAAAGACATTTTGCGCTGCACTCCTGTGGACTTTTCAAATCAAAGCAGCTACAATCAAGTAAAGTTGATTGTAGCTGCTGTTTGCATCACATGGGGCTGCCTAGGGTCGCGCGAGCGCTCCCACTAAATAGGAGGAAACCTGGCTCTAACAATGTAATGTTTCAAGCATGAATGCTTAAAGCACTTGTAAAGTTCCACAGAATCCACTGCGGAGGGAGATCGGTACTTTATCCCCTCCCCAGGTCAACAGATCCTTCCGCTTCTCATCTCCAGTGTAGTATCCGACTGGACACGTTCTAGTGTTCCACCCACACTGTACACCCACCCATCACAGGCGTCACCGGTCAGGTGACCCTGTTAATAAAAGGGGCCGGGCGCACGTGCCCTGGGCCAGTTCCAGTACCCAAGTACGCTGTGTCTGTGTTATCATTTACACAGCATGTGGGCCTAAGGCCCAAGACACCACAATGGCGACGAGTGGGTTTTATCCCACGTGTGGTATAGCAGCTGCCTCCCAGTGTCTGGAGGAGGGAGCATAGCCTGAGGCGCCCCGCACCTACTGCCACCGCCGTCCTGTTCAGCCTTGCAGCGGGAGAGCCTCATGGAAGAGTGGCATTCAAACACCAGTCGCGGGCTCAAGGCACCCGTACAGTCTCGCAGGGTGAGAGAAGACACCCCTGCCGGCCGGGAAGGAGGAAACTAAACCAGCCGTGGCGGCGCAAGAGGTATGACACCCCCTGCCTGCTGAAGTGCCCGTCGGCGGCGCTGCCTGCCGCTATCTGCCTCGGAGCGCAAGGAGGGAGCAGTGCCCTCCCCGAGATATGCAGTTACACCCATAGTGAGGCCTAAGCGAGAGAGGGGCGCGTTCGAAGCAGGCGCTCACAGCCCGCCGCTGCTGCCCCTCACACCCGCTGAAACCCAGCCAGCTGAGGAGGAAGGTGAGGCCGCGCCAACACGGCCGCAACAGTGCCTGCAGCCCCTACAGAACGAGACACTCAGCCCCGGCCAGGGTGAGCGGCGGCAGCGCGTCCGAGCGTTACCGCCCAACCGCAAGGAGGCCAGCGAGTTCGCAGTGACAGTGTGCAGCCTGGAAAGGACCCCCGCCCCTGCTTGGCACCTGTGACCCTACCTGCCGGTGAGCAGGTATTCTTTGCTTCATGCTGCCGGCCCGGTGACCGCCCACGGGGTTCTCCTCTCTGCCGGTCTCCACCCGCAAGGCTGTGGCACGGGAGGAGGCGCCTCACCACATGACTCCGCAACCCTTCCACGCCCTGCCAGCTGGGGTGAAAAAGAAGCAGCACCTGAAGGGTAAGCCCCTACGCGCTAAAGTCCGGCAAGAAAAGGACATGCAGTCTCGCACGTCGAAACAGCCCGCAGCGCCACCTAGCTGCTGAGTCACCGCACCACAGGACAATTGCGGCTAACCTCACCAGAGCAGTATCTCCCTGCCTCTCCAGCACCTCCCTGCACCATGCCTGCGTGAGCTACAAGGGCCTACAGATTGAGGGTAAGCGGTTGGGCCCCCATAAGGCCTCTGGTACCAGAGGAAAGCCAAGCGGCCCGCAGCACAAGCAAAGTGCCGGGCCTCTGAGAAAACTGCCTGCAGCGCCACCTAGTGGCCCTTTGCCTGCACAGCACCCGGCCTACAATGCCCTGCAGCCACAGAGCAACGGTCCCAGAGTACGAGGCCTCTGCCAGGGCCTCCAGTCTCAAAGAAGCAGTGCCACCCACTGAACGATTTGGATGCCCCAGGGCCTCCCTACATGCAGAGAGTACAGGAAGATCTCTGCATCCGCAGCGTCAGGGATGCTACCAGGACCCATGAATATCACCTGCAGTGCCACCGAGTGATGGTGTGCAGTACTACATTGAAGCAGAGAAGCATCAAGTAGCTAAGAAGGCAGCGAGCCCTGCATGAAGCACTAGAAGAACGTGCGCAGAGTGTGCAATCTCCATGTGGCTGTTGGACGCCACAGCAAGCGAGAGGAGTGCTTGCATGCCCCCAGTGGTGAAGGCCATCCCCAAAACCAGGATAACGGGCATGCCAAGGGCCAGAAGAGGGCGCCCATGAAGGGCCGAGAGCGCAGATTCAGATGCATGTCAAAGTCTGCACCTGCAAACTCGACGACACGGACATGCGCCCAAGAGAGAGAGACCTCTCCACAGAGAAGTGCACTGCTGAAGACGGAAGGGAGATCCTCCACGTCTCCACCATGCCAGCGAGGCCCCGCAGTGGGCCGAAGACAGCACAGAGTGTCCTACCTCTCACTGCCTCAAGATGGAGCTGCCAGAGGCCCAAACAGGCAAGAGGAGAGTCACACACTCCACGTGGCAAGCCGCCACCGCAACATGTGCTACGATGACAGGCAACACGTGGCCGGACGCCACATCGCACCACAAGCAAGGAGTGCGACACACGAAGTGACCAACCTTGCCAAGCATGCCTGAACAGAGGCAGGAGCAAGCGCCCTGACGGCGCAGCCTCGAGGCGCAAGCACAACGCCCTCAAGTGAAGAGAAGAGGAGCATCGCAGAAATCCCTGATGAGGGGATGGTGCCCGTGAAAAGTCCTCAAGAGGAAGAAGCAAGTCCTACCGACAGGACAGACCTGCGACAGGTCCGCAGAAAAGTAAAGATCGTCCCACGAACAGGACACGACCAGCGAGATGTCCATGTGGCGCAAACATGAGACATGTGGCAGGACACCACATCCGAGTGAGGACCTGGTCGGAAAGAGGAAATGAGAGTGGCAGGACGCCACTCCGCGAAGGAAGAAAGAACAGTGGCACAACGGAACAGGGCAGACAACCATCACAGGCGTGCAAGGAGGAACGGAGAAGAGCGACAGGACAGAGGACTCGTGCCAGCACTGGGGAAGGTGTTCATCAGCACAAGCCGGCCACCGGGGTGCAGAGACGTCATTGGAGACAGCTTAGCGGGAGGACCAGCTGTAAGCCGCTAGCAAGCACGATCTGCGTCCAGGCCCCACGCTTCGCAGTTCGACCGTCCTCTCACCTGTCACCGGCTGCTTGGTATCGATAGCACCACGCCTAGCAAGGGCACCTGCGGGAAGACAACTGCAAGTGGCCACGAAGTCCCTCCAGCCCTCCTCACTCCACAAGGTCACCCAAGGCAAGAGATTGCTGCCTGTTGCCCAACTGAAGGAACATCACTGTGTTTGTCGTCATCCAGGTGCATCATCATTAAGGATGTCAAAGGAGCATCGCACCACCAGAGTGGATCCCAACACTCCAGACAACCGGAGTTCAATGAGGCTAGACACCCAGGAACCTTCTGTGTGCCCCCGTCAACCTGAAGCCTGCCAAAGTAGAGCATACCCGACCATTGGAATATCCACCCTTGGGGTTACACGAGGCTTGGCTGTGGCCCTGTTGGGAGTTCTGCAGCGACCCCTCAGCGCGGCCCACAAAAGGCCTGCACAGCCCACGCGGTCACGTGGCAATCCAGGGGCAAGGGCCTCGACGGAGTTCCTGTGAGAGGGGAATCCGAATAGGAGAGATGCATCGGCAGCAGCTCCACGAGAGGCACGGGAAGCATGGAGGTCACAGTCGAAGACTGGTCACCCAAAGACAATCGGAGGAAGGCACAGAACCTGAGTCCTGATGGCGAGAACGTCCAGACCGAGACACCACCCTCTGCGGCTACATGAGCGACTTGACTGTGGTCCTGTTGGCAGTTCCTCAGCGACGCCTTCGTGCGGCTTACACGAAGCCCGCACAGTGCACACTGTCCCATGGCAGCCTGGCAGGAAGGCCCTCCAGGAGGCTCCAGTGAGAGAGGAGTCCAGGCAAGAGAGGCAGGTCTGAAGTTGCTCGGCTGTAAGGAGCTAGAAGGACCATCAAGCACGTCGCCTCCAGGGGAAGGCCTCATACACCAAGATCATCCCCAACAGATGTAGGTTTGTCGTCCACCGGAACCTCAGCGTCTGCGAGATCTCCGGAGTGGACTCCACCACCGCTCCAGATGCACCGATACTTGAACTTTGTAAATAGACTCCAACACCGCGAGACCAGGCCGGTCTGAAACACATCGCCAAGGCGGACTAAAGCATCCTGACCATGCGATCCAAAGCTCCAGCGCTGCCTGGCTGACGGCCTGAAGAGACTCATTTGGTGCTGTGTATTGTTTATTTGTTTTCTTACAGTTTGGACTTTTGTTTGTTTCTTTTCATTAAAGTTTGGGAGGGATGTAGTGTCCGGCTGGACACGTTCTAGTGTTCCACCCACACTGTACACCCACCCATCACAGGCATCACCGGTCGGGTGACCCTGTTAATAAAAGGGGCTGGGCGCACGTGCCCTGGGCCAGTTCCAGTACCCAAGTACGCTGTGTCTGTGTTATCATTTACACAGCATGTGGGCCTAAGGCCCAAGACACCACATCCAGCACCTGTCATAAGTCCCAGCTTCACTTACTAAACTCCAACCAGCTGTGTCTGCCGCCCTCACACGCCACAACTCAAGGTGCACTTTATGTGTATCAGGGCTGGCGCTAGGCATGGGCAGCTGCCCAGGGCCTCGCACTCAGCCTACCAGCATGGGGCCCCGCACAATTGCAACACCCCACCGTCCTCAGGTACCCCTGACGATCAAATTGAAAGAAAGGTGTCTCTTTACAATTGGGCCCATGGGAGGGGGCCCTCTTCCTGGGCCTCTAAGGGATGGTGTGGGAAGGCCTAGGGGAGGGGGAACCTCTTGGGCTGCCCATTCAGAGACTCCGCAGGACGCCCATTGTCAGCACTTTAGCCCACACAGGTTTAACTCTCACCCCCCAAGCAATTCTCACACCTTCAGTCCGAAATGGGCTGTAAAAGATGTGCTTGTAGGTGGCTGAGAGGGGAGCTGCGCCCAGGAGGAGTCTGCACAAAGCAGCTTCCGGAGCCCTGAATGTGTCATTTATGTAAATGTCAGGGGCCTCACACCTTCCCTTTTGCCCAGGGCCCGAAAATCCTAGAACCGGCCCTGATGTGTATAGTAGGGTGGCGTTGTGGCACGTAGTGGATTTCACTAACTTTCAGAACCACGCGGGTCGCAGAACCCCCCAACAAACCAGATCCTCTTTGGACCAGCGCAGTGACACACAATCTTTTTTTAACCATAAACCTTCACCAGATGTTGGCATAATTTTACCTTTTTTTATATAAAGCTTCATATCTTGCTAGTGTGTTTCTTAGGCCCTGATCCCACCCCTTGCGCAAACCTTCGTGCAGGGATTGGAATTATAGATTGTGCGAAATGTGTGCAGCAGGTGCAGCGGCAGCAGGGCCCAGAGACATGAAGGGAGCACCTTATCCTGCTAATTGCTGAATTTTACAATTCAAACAGCAGCCAGGGGGCTCATTTCCTTCCTTGCACCAAGGGCCGTACCACAGAGGCTATGTCATTGCCAGGAGCTGCATGTTATGCCCCATTTTGATGGCAAATTTTGTAACTTGAGTTAATAACCACCAATCTCTGGGGTACTGAATGTGACAGGTCAATAAATATCTCTTCTCCTACAGGGGGCACTCGTACCCAGATGATGAGTGTTCTAAAGACTTGCCAAACAAAAGAAGCGATGCAGTGACCCGGATCAACAGTGAGTCATATGCGGGAGCTGGGATTAAAGCCCCAAGTCTCCCATCTTCACAGCTAACAATGTTTAAAAGCTTTAAAAATCACCTTTAAAGCTTTGTGTACGCGTTCAAGGCACTGCACGGGATAGGCTCTGACTTCCTGGGCAGGAGTTTTACGTGGTACTCACCAAGTCGGTCTTTGCCTCCGCCTCGGCCAAATTGCTGCTAATTCCCAGATTCAGATACGAACTGGGAATGCAGAAGTTTTGTGCTCGGAGCTTCTAAAGCATGGAATGCGCTTCCTTTATTTATTAAAGCCTTGCCAATCTCCTGGCACTTAGGAAGGCTTTAAAAACGTGTCTTTTTAGGTCGAGCATTCGAGACCTCTTGTATATACTTTAGTATATACTTATTATATACTTATATGTGTATGTACTTTGTGGGCTCTGGAGATCAGCCCTAGGACTGGTCTGCTTCTGCTTAGGGACTATTTTTCTGTTCAACTGCCTCTATTTAACTGTCTTGATTAAAAACGACCAGCAGAGGTCAGTAAAACACCCGAATTGCTTTAGCTGAGGGACTTTCGTTTTTAAATTTTTCTGGCAACTGCCTCCATTTAACTTTCTTGATAGAAAACGACCAGCAGAGGTCAGTAAAATACCAGAATGACTTTAGCATTTTCTAGATTCCAGGCCATAGAAATTGTCTTGCACGAGCACCCGTAGACAATGATATTTTTTTCAAATCTTGTATTTTCAGTGATATGACCACCGAAGGCCCTGATTTTATATTAAAAACAGAGCTTTGGACTATACCATTTCCCGCTGAAAGGCAATATTTCCCTCCATGTGTTCCCATACCTGGCGTGTCACGCAGTTTGGTGCTTACTTTCCCTCCATGTTAAAGAACAGTAGATGTTTCAGCACCCAGGCTAGTGTGCTGCATAGCTAAATACATATAAGGTCCCAAAGGCGAGACCGATTGCATTGCAAATGCTTGTTTCTACATGTTAACCACCCTCCACAATCCAGCCCTGCATCTGATCACTCACCTCGCTCCAAGATGGTTTTACAAGAACACTTAATATTAACATTAAAATGTATTAGTGTTCCAGCTGTTTCCAGGTCACCAGGGACACTGGAGTCCAGCCACGTGTTTAATTTTACACACCACGTTGTCCTCCCAAACTTTAGTCCTGTTGGATAATTGAGGTTTAAGAGGGCTATAATTCCCAGAATGCAATGAGTTGTAAATTGAATGGCCAGAACTGGAACTCAGTGTGTCAAATGGAATGATGTATGAATGGTGTCCTGGGCCCCTCCTACTGCCTGTGGAGTGGTAAAATAAAGCCACAATTGGGCTGCAGAGGCCCTTGGCGCCCATGGGCTTGGTCCCTACAGCACCTGCAGAAGACAGTGCTTAATTTGAGCCATGTGTGTGACTGCATTTTTCTGATCAGATGTGACATCCGTGCGCTTCAGTGCCAGGGCTAATGGGCCGGTCCATTCGTTTGCCATTTTCTCCTTTTATAGGTCCCCTTTCATTTGTTTATGTCTCATATTTTAATTTTCATTTGTAGAGCATACTACAGCTGTCCAGACAATGCTAACAGGCTATGTGCTTGCTTCTCATGTCATATCATCTGTCATTGCGTTTAAACCACGCAACCACGATGCTGCAGTATGGTCTATAGTATATCTCTGCTTTATCATTCCACCATGGCAAACGTATTGGTTCTAAACATGGCAGCCATGTTAGAACTGTTAAACAATGATGCAGCATGTTCAATACCACTGCAAGATGGCCACCTGCTGCTTTGTTTACTTTTTAGGTCGAGCATAGCGCAGCGCGCATGCGCTGCTCTAGGAGAGGGCCTCTTGGAATCACTCCAGACTTCCAAGAGACTTCTCCGTGTGGGTCGGACTCCTCCCACACATTCCATTGGCCTTTGCGTATGGCTTTCAATAATGAAAGCACGCAAATGGCCAAAGGCGGGTGCATGTCCCGCCTTTCCTCTAAACTATCACTCCCATGGCCTAGGGGACTCGGGAGCGAGCAGCGGCTCCGCAGTGTGCCTGCTGCATTCCTTAAATTCCTTGCAGCGCGCGCGCGCGCACCACTCGCGGGCTTGTTTTTTTTCTTGCTTTGCACCATCTGGCATCTGGGGTGTCGCCTCCTCTTGTTCTGACATTATGATGTTTAATTCCCCGTGGGAACTTGTTAGCGGTGCTTTCTGTAGGGCCAATGTGTTTTCGCTTCTTTTCTTCTGGCTTGCATGTCTGCTTCCTCTGCCGCTGATTAACAGCCGCGCGCTTCGAAGTAGGGGTGCTGCATGGAAACAGAGAGACCGTTGTGTGGACATTTCAACTTTCCCCACGCGCACCTATGCCCGTGCACGAGCCCGCGCCAACGCGAGCCAGGGTAGCGGGTGCTTGCTGTTTTTTTTTTTAATTGAGTGGCACTTCTCCTCTGGGTTCCAGCTGCAGCCCACTACCTGAGTGGTCGCATAGTACTAGGCCTCGCGGGCACCGTGCTGCGGGCGCCACAGCAGTTTGACAGGAGTATGTCATCTCTCTGCGCTCTGGGAATACAAGGGAAGTTTCCAGGTCTCATCAACAGCGTGGTTTCTGTTTGTGCGTGAAAGCAGCGGTGTCTCAAACAGCGAGAGCTGGTAGAAATTGTAGGTGGCATTGGGGCTGGCGAGCTGCTTTGCGCATCTGCAGCTTTATGACGGGAGCTCACTGGAGCCTCAGAGCAAACACAGTGCGCTTGTGAGGTGTCAGCCAGAGTGCCGCCTCTGCAAGAGCAATGAAACGGCACTGGCGAAAATTCTTGCATGCGTACACTTTTTTGGATCTGTGTATGAAGGTAAATTAAATGCAGAAATGTTTATATATCCTACAAAGTATTTTGTGGAATCAGCTTTACTCATACAGGATTGATGACGCAGTGTCCTTATCATTTATTTGCGCTTAATGAAATGTTAATTTGTAACCCACATAACCACTGCTTATATGATTTATACATGATTTACTGACAGTTTATTCATTATTTCCACATATTACTTCAACATATTATTTTTCATATTGTTCTATAAATAGATTTGGCACGCGATGGCCTTTGAACCCCAAATGACCTCTTCTCGCACATAAGTTAATATAATTACTTAATTGGACGTTCCTTGGCAGTGATGTATTTGTGGAAAGTCTAATTGCAAGGTGGTGCAAATACGACCATGAATCTTGTTGAAAAATACTTTAGTCCTTAAGTCGTTGCATCAGGAGGATGCTGAGAAGTTTGAGGTTGCACACCCGCGCATGGATTCTTGAAAACAAATATTTAAGATCATGTTGTGCGTTTCTTTTACCACACTGCAAAGTAATAAAGCTTAGTATGCAGGGCATTTTTTCAGATTAATGGATAATCGAGGTTTATTCATTTTATTTATTTAAATAACAATGCCTTTAATTTATCTTATAAGGTCCCAAAGGCGAGACCTATTGGCTATGCCAATGCTTGTTTTTTATTGCACGCATATGCCTGTCATGTTTAGGTCGCACCTTTTCTTCTACTTTTCTTCTTTCCATTTCCCGTGCATATATTCGGCAGTTTATGTATTATTGAGGTTGTCGGTGAAAGGTAGAATGATTCTGTAGGCGATGAATGAATGCATAAGTGCAAGTATGCATTGACTTAAGAGGCACTTTCATTTATAAGCCAGACCTATTGGCATTGCCAATGCACAGTTTTCCAATCTTTGTCTCCTTTTTTCTCCCTTATCTGCCTTTCCCTCTCTTGCTCTCGGTCAAAGTCTGATAATGGAAATTAAGTTCCTCTCCCCAAAAATGAGTAATGGTGCCCGCAACCACTGGTACAAATTAAGCACTGAGTCTGCTGAAAGAACTGAGTTATGAATTGACTCAGCGCTAGTAAAGGGTCTCTAAAGATAGTTGAGATTAATTGAGCGAAAATCAAGTGGAAATCCGAAGGTTTAAGTTTGAATCAGGGTCTGGCAGTGAGACTGGAAATAGGTGCTGTGGAAAATATAGAGCCTGACTTTGTGTTCTTCATAGCATAACTTTCCCTGCGGGGAAATACGGTTCTTTGGGGGAAAAATCTTGCTGACACTTTTTTTAAAGGGCGTTCTCACGCTGAAACTTGTTTTTTTAACAGACAATTCTCCTTATAAAACATTTTTTCCCTTTTAAACTCACTTTGCAGGTTGTTTGACGTGCATTTCTTTTGACATTTTGCCAGCTTTGTGATATTCACAACGTTGGTAAACTTTTGAAAAAGGTCTCCTGAAGTCTTGTTACAAAAGTTGGTATATGCACTAAGAAAGTACTGAGGTTGCACACCCTTTAGTTGATGTTGGGTGCCCCTGTCGATGGTACATTTAGGTTGGTGCCCCTGTTGACGGTATATTTAGGTGGGTGCTCATGGTGATGGTATACTTAGCTGCTGGCCTTGCTGATGGTATATTTAGGTGGGTGTCCCTGTCGATGGTATGTTTAGGTGGGTGTCCTTGTCGAGGGTATATTTAGGTGGGTGCCCCTGTTGATGGTATATTTAGGTGGGTGCCCCTGCTGTTGGTATATTTAAGTGGATGCCTCAATTGAGGGTACATTTAGGTGGGTGCCCCTGCTGATGGTATATTTAGGTGGGTGCCCATGCTGATGGTATATTTAGGTGGGTGCCCCTGTTGCTGGTATATGTAGATGGGTGCCCCTGTCGATGGTACATTTATGTGGGTGCCCCTGTTGATGGTATATTTCAGTGGATGCCTCAATTGAGGGTACATTTAGGTGGGTGCCCCTGCTGATGGTATATTTAGGTGGGTGCCCATGCTGATGGTATATTTAGGTGGGTGCCCCTGTTGCTGGTATATGTAGATGGGTGCCCCTGTCGATGGTACATTTATGTGGGTGCCCCTGTTGATGGTATATTTAAGTGGGTGCCCCTGCTAATGGTATATTTAGGTGGGTGCCCCTGTTGATGGTATATGTAGATGGGTGCCCCTGCTGATGGTATATTTAAGTGGATGCCTCTATTGAGGGTACATTTAGGTGGGTGCCCCTGTTGATGAAATAATTAGGTGGGTACTCCTGTTGCTGGTATATTTAGGTGGGTGTCCTTGTTGAGGGTATGTTTAGGTGGGTGTCCATGTTGAGGGTATATTTAGGTGGGTGCCCCTGTTGAGGGTATATTTAGGTGGGAGTCCATGTTGAGGATATATTTAGGTGGGTGCCCCCTGCTGATGGTATATTTAGGTGGGTGTCACTGCTGATGGTATATTTAGGTGGGTGCCCCTGCTGATGGTATATTTAGGTGGGTGTCACTGCTGATGGTATATTTAGGTGGGTGCCCCTGCTGATGGTACATTTAAGTGGGTGCCTCTGCTGATGGTATATTTAGGTGGGTGTCCCTGTTGATGGAATATTTAGGTGGGTGCCCCTGCTGATGGTATATTTAGGTGGATGTCCCTGTCAATAGAATATTTAGGTGGGTGCTCCTGTTGCTGGTATATTTAGGTGGGTGTCCTTGAGGGTATATTTAGGTGGGTGTCCATGTTGAGGGTATAATTAGGTGGGTTCCCCTGTTGAGGGTACATTTAGGTGGGTGTCCATGTTGAGGGTATATTTAGGTGGGTGTCCATGTCGATGGTATATTTAGGTGGGTGTCCCTGTCGATGGTATATTTAGGTGGGTGTCCTTGTTGAGGGTATATTTAGGTGGGTGCCCCTGCTGATGGTATATTTAGGTGGGTGCCCCTGTTGATGGTATATGCAGATGGGTGCCCCTGTCGATGGTACATTTAGGTGGGTGCCCCTGTTGATGGTATATTTAGGTGGGTGCCCATGCTGATGGTATATATCGGTGGATGCCTCTATTGAGGGTACACTTAGGTGGGTGCCCCTGCTGATGGATTATTTAGGTGGTGTCCTTGTTGAGGGTATATTTAGGTGGGTGCCCCTGCTGATGGATTATTTAGGTGGCGGCCCTGTCAATGGTATATTTAGGTGGGTGCCCCTATTGATGGTATATTTAGGTGGGTGCCCCTGTTGATGGTATATTTAGGTGGGTGACCTGTTAATGGTATATTTAGGTGGGTGTCCCTGCTGATGGTATATTTAGGTGGGTGCCACTGTTGATGGAATATTTAGGTGGGTGCTACTATTGACGGTATATTTAGGTGGGTGCTCCTGTTGATGGTATATTTAGGTGGGTGCACCAGCTGCTGGTATATTTAGGTGGGTGCCTGTGCTGATGGTATATTTAGGTGGTGCCCCTGTTGATGAAATATTTAGGTGGGTACTCCTGTTGCTGGTATATTTAGGTGGGTGTCCTTGTTGAGGGTATATTTAGGTGGGTGTCTATGTTGAGGGTATATTTAGGTTGGTGCCCCTGTTGAGGTTATATTTAGGTGGTGTCCTTGTTGAGGGTATATTTAGGTGGGTGTCCATGTTGAGGGTACATTTAGGTGGGTGTCCATGTCGCTGGTATATTTAGGTGGGTGTCCCTGTCGATGGTAAATTTAGGTGGGTGCCTCGTTGAGGGTATATTTAGGTGGGTGTCCATGTTGAGGATATATTTAGGTGAGTGCTCCTGCTGATGATAAATTTAGGTGGGTGTCACTGCTGATGGTATATTTAGGTGGGTGCCCCTGCTGATGGTACATTTAAGTGGGTGCCCCTGCTGATGGTATATTTAGGTGGGTGTCGCTGTTGATGGAATATTCAGGTGGGTGCCCCTGCTGATGGTATATTTAGGTGGGTGTCCTTGAGGGTATATTTAAGTGGGTGTACATGTTGAGGGTATATTTAGGTGGGTGTCCATGTCGATGGTATATTTAGGTGGGTATCCCTGTCGATGGTATATTTAGGTGGGTGTCCTTGTTGATGATATATTTAGGTGGGTGCCCATGTTGAGGATATATTTAGGTGGGTGCCCCTGCTGATGGTATAGTTAGGTGGGTGCCCCAGTCAATGGAATATTTAAGTGGGTGCTCCTGTTGCTGGTATATTTAGGTGGGTGTCCTTGAGGGTATATTTAGGTGGGTGTCCATGTTGAGGGTATATTTAGGTGGGTACCCCTGTTGAGGGTACATTTAGGTGGGTGTCCATGTTGAGGGTATATTTAGGTGGGTGTCCATGTCGATGGTATGTTTAGGTGGGTGTCCCTGTCGATGGCATATTTAGGTGGGTGTCCTTGTTGAGGGTATATTTAGGTGGGTGTCCATGTTGAGGGTATATTTAGGTGGGTGCCCCTGCTGAGGGTATATTTAGGTGGGTGTCACTGCTGATGGTATATTTAGGTGGGTGCCCCTGCTAATGGTATATTTAGGTGGGTGCCGCTTCTGATGGTATATTTAGGTGGGTATCCCTGATGATGGAATATTTAGGCGGGTGCCCCTGCTGATGGTATATTTAGGTGGGTGCCCCTTTTGCTGGCATATTTAGGTGGGTGCCCCTTTTGCTGGCATATTCAGGTGGGTGTCCGTCAATGGTATATTTAGGTGGGTGTCCCTGTTGATGGTATATTTAGATGAGTGCAGTTGTTGATGGTATATTTAGGTGGGTGCCCCTGCCAATGTTATATTTAGGTGGGTGCCCCTGCCGATGGTATATATAGGTGGGTGCCACTGTTGATGGTATATTTATTTATTTATTTATTTAGAGTTTTATATAGCGCGAACGTGACCCATGGGTATCAGAGCGCTTCACATTTACATGAGGTACAGTTTAGAGTATAGCAGCATTAATATATATAAGATTCCGGTACATGTCTTCCTTAGTAGTTTCAACAATAACAGTTTTAGGAACTGTTTAGTGTACAAGGTGTAACAGTATTCCTATACAAAAGATTCCGATGTGTCTTTTTCGTAAGTTCTACATCAAAACAAATCCTGAGTAGTACTGTACAGTTAAAGATTTATTTATTTTTCTCAGCTTGACTGGTGATTTTATCTTTACATTCGTTGATGGTCTGCATATGTAACCCCTACATCAGCTCTGGTTGGCAACAGTATTTGGTTAGTTTTGGTATTTTTGTGGTTATTTTATGCAGGATGTATCCGTATCTGACCGGACTATGCGGTGTTTGGCTATTAATCACGATACTGATGGTGAACAGTCTTGTCTAAGGCAGGAACTTGCTCATTAGGAAGATCTTTGCTTCCCTCTTGAATGTTGCCGTGTTTGGAATTTTTCTAATGTTTGGAGGGAGTGAGTTCCAGATTCTGGGGGCTGCTCCGGAGAAAGCTCTGTCATACGTTTTCTTCTGCCGAAAGATGGGTGGTTTCAGCAACAGTTCTCTGGCACTCCTGGCTGGTCTGCTTCCCCCTGATAGCTCAATTTTCTGGGCTAGGTACCTTGGTGTTTTGTAGTGGAGCGCTTTGTGGGTAATACATGCCAGCTTAAGTTGAATTCGGGCTTCATATGGTAACCAGTTTAATGCTTTCAGGTGTGGGGGAGATATGGTCGTATTTTCTAGACCCAGTAATGAGTCTTGCGGCCGCATTGAGACATGCTTTTAGTGGTGCTGTGGAAATTTTTGATAGACCTGCTAGAGTTGTACATCCATATTCAATCCTTGAAATAACTAAGGACTGGACTGCCAATTTGAGGTCCGCCGTAGTAATGAGTGGTTTCACTTTTCTAATATAGTTCAGGTGAAACCGGGCACTTTTTGCCATTGATTTGATGTGGGCTTTCATGTCTAGGTTCTTATCAAGCGTGATTCCCAGTGATTTAGTTGAGTCAACTAGAGTAGGGATGCAGTTTAGCGCTGTGATCAGTTTGGTCCATTCCTTCATATCTGTGGGGTTCTTTGGTGGCGATATTAATAGGAATTCCGTTTTTTGATCATTTAGTTTCAGATGATTGCTAGTTAACCAGTGTAATGACACTTTTAAGGCCTCATTCATTATCTTGATGTCTTCCAGTGACGCGATCTTGATGTAGATCTCAGTGTCATCTGAGTACATGTGATAGGATATGTTTGCGTCTCGGAGAATTTCTGTAAGGGGTTCGACATATAGGTTGAATAGTGATGGAGATAATGTTGATCCTTGCAGGACTCCAATCGAATTCGGGCATGATGGGGATAGCGTCTGGTTGACCAGGAATCTTTGTGTTCTGTTCTGAAGGAAGGATTCAAACCATTTCAGAACATTTCTAGATAGTCCCATCCTGTCTTGAAGCCTGGTTAGCAATTTTTCATGATTTACCGTGTCAAATGCAGACGAAAGGTCAAGAAGGACTAGTAGACATGTTTGATTGTGATCTAGGGCCAGTAGCGCATCATCCACTATATGTAAGTTTGCTGTTTCCGTACTGTGGCCTGGTCTGAATCCCGATTGGCAGTCGTCCAACAGCTTGAAATTAGCGATGTGATTGCTCAGTTGATTTTGCACACATTTCTCAATTAGTTTGGTAAGTAATGGAATATTGGTTACTGGGCGATAGTTATTTGGCTCTGCCGGGTCCGCTGTAGGTTTTTTGATGATGGGGAGGAATTGACCTGTTTTTAGGCACTCTGGTAGGATCCCTTGATATAGTGAGGCATTTATTATTTTTGTCCATATTGGGACGACGACATGGTTGATTCTTTTTAGGCATTTAGAGGGGAGGGGGTCATTGTAGTGGTTATTAGGTTTGATATCCGCAAGAGTTTTGGCAATGGTATTCTGGTCATATAACTTGAAGGTTGCCCATTGTGCATTGTTTTTTGACCTATCATGATCGTTTGTTGTAGTAGCATTGTTCAGTGGTGGTAGTTGGCTGGAGAGGTTGTCGGCTGCCATCCTGAGTTCTCTTTCTAGCGTGTTGGCCTTGTCAGTGAAGAATGTTGAGAATTCCTCGCAGCTCAGTTGAGTTTTAGTAGTTTCTTGGGCAGATTTGGCCAACTTATTGGACTGTTGCTTTAACATCTCGAATAGTTTCCGTGGTCTGTTTTTGGCGTTATCCAGTTCCGATCTAAAGAATTCCTTTTTGGAATTGAGGACCCTTTTGTTGTACTTGTTTCTAATTTTTCTGAGAGTTTTCAGCTGGGGGGATGATGGGTGCTGTCTCCATTTTCTTTCTGCAAGTCTCAGTTTCCGCCTATCTTCATTCAGTGTCCCATTAAACCATGGATTTTTATCTTTCTCTGAGACTCTTTTCAGCTTTAGTGGCATGGTGGAGTTGACTATATTCGTCATTGACGTAGTGTAGTGATCAGTGAGTTCGTTAACGTTCAGCAAGTTGTTAGGCGGATTTAGATCCTTCTCACATCTTGCTACTAGTAGCTCAATATTAGGGTCTTTGGTGTCCCGAGTCTACTTTTTAACTTTGACAGGTATATTTAGGTGGGTGCCCCTGTCGATGGTATATTTAGGTGGGTGTCCCTGTTGATGATATATTTAGGTGGGTGGCCCTGTTGATGGTATATTTAGGTGGGTGCCCCTGCCGATGGAATATTTAGGTGGGTGCTCCTGTTGCTGGTATATTTAGGTGGATGTCTCTGCTGATGGTATATTTATGTGGGCGCCCCGGTCGGTGGTATATTTAGGTGGGTGTTCCTTTTGAGGGTATATTTAGGTGGCCATGTTGATAGAATATTTAGGTGGGTGCTCCTGTTGCTGGTATATTTAGGTGGATGTCTCTGTGGATGGTATATTTAGGTGGGTGTCCCTGTTGAGGGTATATTTAGGTGGGTGTCCGTGTTGAGGATATATTTAGGTGGGTGTCCATGTGGAGGGTATATTTAGGTGCGTGTCCATGTGGAGGGTATATTTAGGCGGGTTTCCTTGTTGAGGATATATTTAGGTGGGTGTCCATGTGGAGGGTATATTTAGCTGGGTGCCCTGCTGATGGTATATTTCGGTGGATGCCTCTATTGAGGGTACATTTCGGTGGGTGCCCCTGTCGATGGTATATTTAGGTGAGTGCCCCTGTTGATGGTATATTTAGGTGGGTATCACTGCTGATGGTATATGTAGGTGGGTGTCTCTGTTGATGGTATATTTAGGTGAGTATCACGCCTGAAGGTACATTTAGGTGGGTGTTCCTGTTGATGGTACATTTAGGTATGTGTCCCTGTTGAGGATATATTTAGGTGGGTGCCCCTGCTAATGGTATATTTAGGTGGGTGCCTCTGCTGATGGTACATTTAGGTGGGTGCCCCTATTGATGGTATATTTAGGTGGGTATCACTCCTGATGGTATATTTAGATGGATGCCCCTGTCGATGATATATTTAAGTTGGTCCCCCTGCTGACTGTATATTTAGATGGACGACATGCTAATGGTATATTTAGGTGGGTGCCCCTGTTGATGGTATATATAGGTGGGTTGATGGCTCTTTTCTGCAACACGCTTTGGAGGATACCTTTCGAAATTCTACTGAAATTGTGTTCCAGATTCCTGGAGCATACCTGGAGAAAGCCTGGTGCCTTGCCATCTCTGAAATGCATCTCCTGGTCTCCAGGCTGCTGAAGTAGAAGCTGTGTGTTTGAAAGCTATGCCCAGGCCATGGATCTAAAGTGAAAATGGGGATGGAATGGGCAAGAATGCAGAATAGGTAGAGGTAGTGGTCGGCAAAGAAACTAGATTTAGAAAGGCCCGTGGGCTATGGCTGAGAAAAAATCAGTGAGAGGCGGGGCACAGCAAGGTACGCTGGGGACCACATAGAAGCTACCTTGTTGATCAGGGCTGTGTAATGTAGGGATGGTGGCCTGCTGGGGTCAGCACACCACCATGTCTGTGATTGACTTCAAATAAAGCAATTCTATTTTTTTTTTGTCAAAAGTCTTTTTATTCAGCATCATAAGTAAATGTCACAACAGGGGCATAGGAGAATGCACCGGACCTCGAAACAAAATGGTTAGCTAGTTACAGTCCAGTTTCTCATATCAAGAGGTCTCGACACACACCCCCACTGACATAATAAGAAATGCTGGATTTTTAATAACATGTTACAGGGGGAGTCCCCCAAGTTATAACCAACAACAGAAAAAGGAAAACAGAAAGAAGAAACCCCCCCCCCCACACCCCCTTCCCCTGGTGGTGGTGAGCGCTCTAAACTTCATAGTTGATTCCTCGGATACGTTGAACAAATAAGGCAATGGGAAGCATTCCATAGCCTTTCATGGAGGGGATACTATGCTCCCTAACGCTAAGTGAAGGGTCTAGAATTGAAAGAGGTGCATAGTCCGCAGGGAGGCAGGGCACACCGCTGAGGGTAAGCCGCGGGACAAGTAGGTAACCAAGGGGCCCCATTTATACTCGAAGTTCTTGTATTCATCTCTAAAAATGTCAGCAAGCCTCTCCATGGAGAGAATTCTCCAAAGGCGCGAGTGCCACAACGATATGGCCGGAGCATCTTTCTTTTTCCAAGCGGCCGCAAGCATGAGTTTAGCAGTCCCCAAGCAGGCCCACATGATAGCTTTGTCAGCCTTTGATTGGTGCTCAAGAGCAGGGTCTCTAATGCCCAAAAGAGTTCCCTCTATAGTCGTCGGGACGGGGTACCCCAGTAGATCTTTAATGTGCGAGAGTATTTCCTCCCAAAATGGCCGGATACCTGGGCAATCCCACCAGATGTGACGAAAGTCCCCCTGTAAACCACACCCACGCCAACAAAGATCGGATGTATCAGGGAAAATCCGTTTGAGTTTGGTGGGGTAAGTCTAGGAGCGTCTTATAATGTGCCTCTCTTAAAGCTACTGAGTGTTTGTGTTTGGTGAGATCCCCCCAAATGTGCTTCCACTCTTCATCAGTAATGTCTCGTCCTATCACCTGTTCCCAGAAAGACATGTACCGCGCCCTAGGAGCGTGTATATTAGTAAGCAGCATGGCATATAATGAGGAAATTGCACCCTTCATGGTACCCATTCGCCTGACCAAGTTCTCCATGGCAGTGTATTCCCTGGTGGCCGCGTCTCTTATGTGCGGTTGAGAGACCCAATGTTTCAGCTGGAGGTAGTGGTAGTGCTCGCTATGTGCTATATGAAAATCCCGTTTCCAGTTCTCAAACGTCAGCACGTCATAGTTATGAAATAAGTCTGAAACCATTAAACAGCCCCCCTCCCTCCAACAATCAAAGGGCCCTTCGCGTAATGCCAGTGGAAAGGCGGTGTTGAAATGAATTGGGGTTAGGGAGAAGGGAAAGATGTCCAACCCTCCCTCCGCGTAATATCGTCCGAGACTTTGAGCGTGGTGCGGGTGGGTGTGCTAAGGTAAGCGTTTGCGGATCTGTCCTTCCTCGGCTTCCACAGAAGATCCCAGATGGACCTGCCCGCTATCGCCCTGTCCATGTGGAGCCAGTGTTTATCAGATTCTCTCAGGGACCATTCCAGAACCACCCGCAGTTGTGCCGCCTGGGAGTAAAGCGCAAAGTCTGGCAACGCCACCCCTCCCCCCTTTTTCGGATGCCGCAGTACATGAAACGGAAGCCGTGCCCTCCCTCCCTGCCAAATGAAATAATGATGAGAGAACGTAAGTGTGGAAGGAAATCGCGATCAAGGTCGATTTGAAGCGCCTCGAATAGATATAAAAGTTTAGGTAGCACCGTCATTTTGACGGCATTTATCCGGCCAAGCCAAGAGATGTACAAAGGCCTCCATCTCTTAAAGTCTTGCCGGAGCTGTGTCATCAGCGGGGGATAATTGGCTCTATAGAGACCGTCAATTCTAGGGGTGAGGTGGATGCCCAGATATAGGAGAGAGTGTTTAGCCCATTGCAGCGGTGTCTGGCCTCTTAGTCTTGCGGCGTCAGCTTCGGGGAGTGTAAGGTTTAGAATGGAAGATTTGGAGAAGTTGACCTTGAAACCCGCCACAGCTTCAAAATTCTTTAAATCTTCCCGTACTGCCTGTAGTGAGGAGCTAGGCTCCGTGAGTGTGAGCAAGATGTCGTCTGCAAAGAGTGAGGTTTTGTGATCAGTGCCGCCAAATCGTATTCCTCTGATCCCCTCATTTGCCCGGATTGTAGCTGCCAGGGGTTCGATGCTGAGAGCGAAGAGGAGGGGGGAGAGCAGACAGCCTTGCCGCGTACCTCTGCTAAGGGCAAAGGGGAGAGAGGCGCTCCCATTCACCTGAACTCGGGATCGCGGGAGGTGATAGTTGGCCCAGACCATGTTGAGGAACCCTCCTCCGAAGCCGTATTTCTGCATGGTAAGAAAGAGGAACGACCAATCCACCCTGTCGAAGGCTTTTTCGGCGTCGAGGCCAACCAGAATTGCCGGAATTTTAAATTTAGACACTTTCTCGATTAGGTGCAGGGTGCGCCGGATATTATCATGCGTCTGCCGTCCCTTTATGAAGCCGGATTGATCAGGGTGGATTAGTGTGGGCATCAGGTCCTCCAACCTAGCGGCTAAGATTGAGGAATAGAGTTTCGCGTATATAATCAAAAATGGGGGGGAGGGAGAGAGAAGCAATGGTCCACTCAGCTTCCACAAAGTATGCAAAGATCAAAAGAGAATGGACCACTTGCACCTGTGTGACAGGGGTCATTGGTTATTGGTACCTTTCATAAAAAACCCTCATACACGCACGCAGGTGGGAGGCGGTATATCTTGGTTCTCCGCCTGGTCGTGACGTGACAGCATCATCATTGGGTTAGTTTTTTGGTATGCTGACCTCCACCTGGAGGTTGACCCACTGGCGTTTACAGTAGTGTCCAGAGACCAAAAAATTAAAAAGTGAAGTGTTTAGTGAAGTGAAAGTTAAAATTTCCTACATCATCACACAAAAAAAAGTCTTTAATTCTATGAAGATGTGGAAAGGTTAAAAGTGTTCTTGGTGTGCGTATATGGATCGTGTTACTAATCCTTCGCACTGTTTAGTCCAGACATGTTTCAGCCCCGTTACGCCCAGCCGGGTCTGGGGGCTTTCTTCAGGACCTTGAGGTGTGTCGGTGTTTATTTAACACCGAAGGGTAGTGGTTTTTGAATTTCGCCACTAGTTTTGGTAGGTCAATAGTACCTATAATCTTGCGGTTCCCATATGAGGGCCTCCGCGGGGGACCGGCGAGAGTATTCCCAACCTACTGCGGCTCCTAGGTGGTGGACTTGTTCTCGCTCTGAAAACGGTGCCCGGGTGCACCGTTTTCAGAGCGAGAACAAGTCCACCACCTAGAGCCGCAGTTGGTTGGGAATACTCTCGCCGGTCCCCCGCGGAGGCCCTCATATGGGAACCGCAAGATTATAGGTACTATTGACCTACCAAAACTAGTGGCGAAATTCAAAAACTAGATACTGTTGTAATATCACATCGGAGGGAGTGCCACGATAGAGCTCCCCGTAAAATTTACCAAAAATGTTAGCCATAGGGGCCGATTCCGATCTCGGCCGGTAGGGCACCGAATCGGATTCGGCTTAACCGGATCCGATTCGGAGCCCTCTTTCCCGACCGATTCGTACGTGCATCCAGCCAAGCGAGTACGATGCGAGCGCACGCGAAATCGCCGACCGACTTGTTCGCGGGTCCGAACCGCTCCGACCGACTCGCACGGACACGACTCGCACCGCGCAATAGAGACGTTCCCCGGCCGGGCAAGTACGATGCGCGCCTCGAGCAGTCCGACCGACTCGCGCCGTCCGGCTCGAAAGAGCAGTCGGAGCCAGACTTTGGGGGTCCGTGTCGGACCCCCCTGTACGCGTAGCCGCACGAGTCGCACACAGGGGGACCCATGGGTCCCCCCTACCTGTGCATGTACGCCGCGAGTCGCATCGAGGCGTACCCGCTGTAGGGGGCGCCCTTGTTCGCCTCGCACCCATTGAGTCAATGGGAGCCCGCGTAAGCGTTGTACGTCCGGCTCCCATTGACTTCAATGGGAGTCCGACCGACTCGAGTCCGATTGCATGCGTGCGCATCGTACTCGTTCGGTCGGACTGCCAGAGTCCGATTCGGTCGGAAATCTCTCCGGGTCCGGCTCGGTCAGAGTGATTTCCGGCCTGAATCGGAATCGGCCCCTTAGTATCATCGGAGTAGGTGAGGTTACCATCCCCATCACGAATACCCCGATAAATTTGTGTTCCCTCTTCTCACGCAATTGACGGGCTAAATGTGACCCCACCTTATCGCCGTGCGCATATGATGTCTGCCGCAGCTTCAGCAAACTGTACCCAGCTCTATTGTTATAGATGGAGCGCAGTTTGCCTCGGAGGGTGGTGAGCTGACGTTGCAATACCCGGGTAGGTGTTTCCTTATGTGCTTTCTCCACCACCTCCAATTCCCCCTCAAGTGCTGTGCGTTCCTTCGCCCGTTGTTTATTCAGGACTGCATTCCAGTTATTTTGGTGGGAAGTGGCTTGTGGAAGATTGAGAGTGAAATATTCAGTGATGGAAGCTCTTAAGTCGTCCCGTAACGTCGTGAGCGATGTAGGGAAATACCACCGAGAAGTGCTAGGTTTTGCCCTCCCCCCTCCCCCCCAGATTAAACTAATAGAGATCAGGCTGTGGTCTGAGATGGAGATGGGCAAGATCTGGGCAGTCTGTAGAGAGCCCACCAGTGTTTGGCTGATGAAGCTGTAATCAATCCGCGAATAGGATTGGTGGACATGGGAGAAGTACGTAAAGTCCTTGGTAGTCGGATAGAGAGTGCACCAGGCATCACGAAGCCTAAGCCATGCAATTTCTGTTTAACTCCTTTGGGGAAGCTGCTATGAGCAGCCCTGTGAGAACGGGAACTGTCCAGGGCCTCATGCCACGTCAGGTTAAAGTCGCCCAACAAAATCACCGGGCCTTCCGCAAATCCCCCAATCATGTCCAGAGCGGAAGTCAGAAACACTGTCTGTCCCACATTGGGTGCATAGATTGAGATGAAAGTGCAAAGGCCGCCCCGTAGTCTTCCCTTCACCATGAGCAACCTCCCCTCTCGATCCGCCTTTATTGCCTCAGGTTGAAATTTGGCTGTACTACGGAAGAGAAGGGCTACCCCTTTTTGCTTGGTATTAGCGGAGGACCTGTAAATTAATGGGTAAGATTTGTGACGGAGTCGCAATTCCTCAGACTTCTTAAGGTGAGTTTCTTGTAGCGCCACAACCTCAAATTGACGGTCGTTGAGGTATTTCCAAACCTTTTGCCTTTTATGGGGGGAATTCAGCCCCTTGACATTCCAGGATGCTATGGACACCATGGGAAAAACCAGCCCCCCTCTCCCAGCCCCTCAATACTCCCACGTGGAGCATATACCTGTGGTCGCATCACAGCCTCCCACCAACTTTGCATCTCAGAGGAACCACCCAGCATGAGCAGCTCGTCTCCCAATAAAACATAAATTAACTGTACCAATGCACCACCACCAGGAACCCTCCCCCCAGAAAGAAAAAACCCCAAAACCCCCCAAGAACTGCATGCCGAGAAGCCAACAGGCTCCCAGCTCTTAACTTCGTAGAGAAGAATGAAGAAATTCTGGGCAATACGGACAAGGCACGCACCCCCCAATTGCCCAAGCAATGAGAACACAGAGGACAGTTTGCGGTCCATTAGTAGCTCGGAGTATCAGGTGTCTCAGCAGAACCTGTATAAGTGTTCAAAGCGTCCACGTGGCACAGTCATTGCCAAGGCTAATGTTCCATCAGCAGGCCACGGCGGGCGTGGAACACGAGCGTCGTCATGACCCGGGCACACTTCGCCAGGGGACTTCATTTTGGCGTCTGTCTGTTTTTGGAGACCGTGTGCCAAGATCGGGATTCCCTCCGGGGCAATCCCGAGTCGGTAGAAGGACCAGGATTGTTGTCATCGTCCGGGATGGGGAGACCCAGAATGCGTAGACCCTCCTTCAAGTCTGAGATATGATGAGATTTGCTTTTGTGTTCAAAAGAAAGTCCAAAGGGGAAGGTCCAGGGGTATCTCACACCGTCTTCTCGTAGTTTGGAGGTGACAGAACGCAATACCTGCCTACGTGCCAGTGTAGAAGGTGCCAAGTCTTGAAATAGCGCACATTTGTAGCCTTGGAACGAGGTCTCTTCCTTTTTCCTCGCCGCTCTTAAAATGGCTTCTTTGGTAGTGAAGGAGTGCATCTTGACAAGAACATCCCTCGTACGTCTGCGCTCTCCAGACTGTGCCGTCCCCACATGATGGACCCGATCGATCTTGAGCTTCAGTTGTTGTGGGCGTAGGATTTCCGAGAAGAGGCCCACCACGAATGCCTCTAGGTCTGGGCCCTCCGCACCTTCTTCCAGGTCCCGAATGCGTATGTTCTCCCTCCGGGATCTGTTCTCCAGATCCTCCGCCTTCAAGAGCACTTGGTGGAGCTGAGACCGAAGGTCTTGTTGAGTTTCTTGCATTTTGGCGGAGCGGGCATCCAGGTCCTGCGTCTGTTCCTCCACCTCCAACACTCTGGATCCCACTGCGTCCATGTCTTGCCGAAGCGCCGCCAACTTCTCCGAAAGGTCGGCCTTGAGTTGGTCCATGGAGGCACGCAGGTCCTGTTTTATTTCCAGGCATAACTCGGATTTAAAGTCCCGGAGGGAAGCCACCAGATCCTCCCTGGTGAGCGCCATTTGGTGGTTCTGGTCGCACTCAGAGGCAGCAGGGCCTTTATCTGTAGCTGCGAAGTAGCGGTGTAGTGTAGTTCCTATTTCCCTAATAGGCTCTGCGCATTGGAATAATAAAACCTATAGGCTTGACATAGGACTAAGGTCGGTATGTCCCTATCGAGTATATTAAACTTAATTACTTGTGCCAGCTAGCTCAGAGGCCACTAGAAACTCCTTGAGAACAAGAAGGGAGTAGTTTCTGGCAACCGAAAAACATGACAACTTTGTTTCCCTTTAGAATCGGGACACGTCTCAGAATCGTGGAAACAATAGACAACAGTTTCACTCAGTCAATCGTGCATGCTTAGTTTCTACAGAGTTACACAGAAAGGAAAGACGGGCGTTTCAATAAAGGGTTTTATTGAACAGTCTTGTTTCTCGTGTAAGAGATATGTGCTGTTATGATCACAAGACAGTATGCAAGATAAATAATGTACAGCGTAAGCAGTAGAAATAAATAATACTGCGCTAGCATTATCTTTTAGCATATATTCACGTACATAAATAACATGAGCTAAAAATGCGAGTACTCATAAGATGCGTCTCTAAGCTAGTTCTACCCCAATGTACCTAACCTAGTCTAGGTGTAGGGAAAGGTAGAAGTAGGTGGAGTATTCTCTAGCCTGGTATACTAAGAGTATGTTAAGTATAGTATGCCAAGTATGGTATGCCAAGAGTCCCTCTAGGTTCTAGTCAGCTCCATACCTTGAGAATGAGAGAGGTGGGAATCTCTTGCCGGATCTGGAACTCTAACAACCTGCGAAGGGAGTCAGAACACTGGAAGCTGGATTTGTCTGCGTGCGGGAATGACAGCGTCTTCTCAGTGGGTCAGGCCGGGATACGGGCTCCTCTGAAGTCGAGGTCTCCTCTAACTTGCTTGGGCAAGGGAAGGTATATTTATACCTGGTAGGTGTCTTGGAATGTTAGCATTGACGTGAAGTCGGACAGAGGAAGACGTCAGGAATGAACCCTTAAGGTATAACGGTTCATACATAATAGATGAGTTCTTGGAGAAATCAATAGTCCTGTGCTAGGGGAACTCCCGAAGCTTAAGGGTCTGGTTTCTAAGAACTCGTTGTGACGTTAGGGTGGACGGATGTCGGTGACCATGCCTGTATTTGGAGTGCACGGTTAATGCCTAAATAAGGACAGGGATTCTATGCCTATATAAGGGCAATGCGAAATGTGCCTATATAAGGACATGATTCAGGAAAACCTATATACGGACACCTAAAGCGGAATACAACAGTGGGAGACCTTATTCGTCGCCTTTTTAGGTGGCATATGGGCAGGGAAACACTACAGGTCAAGGCAGGGCACTGGGAGCCCCTCTGCGTATGGTCGTCGCGATGCCAGTCAGCCCAGTTGTCTGGGACCTCGTGGGTAGGCTTAGAGACGAGGCAGGGTTTCGTTGTAGTCAAGCATCGGCAGCCATCTTAAGATCTGGCACTGTGGAGGCCTCATTGCCGGCTAATCAGTCGCCTTCTGCCCCCTCACCTCATATCAAAAATGACCAGGGACTTAGGAGAGGTCTTCCCTTGCTGACCACCTTCCCACGTCGCTGATAACTTGCAGGGGCCTCTCCTCTGTAACAATCAGTGGTCGGGCGCCATCTTAAGGTCAGGCATGGCCTCCCGGTCTCACTTTCCCCTAGGCCTCCGTCTCGCCGATAATTAAATATAAAGAAGGGGAGGCGGACTAACCCCTTGGCCGGACATCGCCTCCGCCGTCATCCGCTGCTCCCTGGTCATCAATGGCACTCCCGCCGGGCTCTTGCGAAGCTGCAGACGTGCTTCCAGCGCAGCGTGTACTAAGCCGCGGCCGCTCTCAACACAGCGCTTCAGGCTGCCCGGACACTCACAGGCTGTCCCAGCGTGCTCCGGAGCCCTGTGCAGCTCGCATCGTCGCCGGGCAGAGACAGAGCCTTCTCACAGGAGCCGCAGGCGGGGGAAGTCACTGGGTCGCGAGCAGTCGCGAGCAGTCGCTCCGTTCCTGACGTTCCGCCCTCCGCTCATCTCCGCGCCATTTCAAGTGCGCGCCCGGATCCCCAGTCCGCCGCGTCTTTGGGCTGCATTCACACCCCGAATCTGGACATGAGGCAGATACGGTGCTCTCGGTCAGCACGGCCACCAGCAAGAGCGGATTACAAGCCTGTTGGTCCTCTGTGGGCGCAATAGAGGTCAGTGGGCAAAACTCAGGGGCCGGAGCTGAAGCGGCTCACGTCCGCTCAGCCATCTTGCTTGGCCACGCCCCCAGCAATTCTATTTTTGAAATGCAGCCCGTTTTCCTTAAAGGAAAACGGGATGCGTTTCAAAAACAAAAATGAAAAGTTTTCTTTTAATTTTATAAGAGCAGGCAGTGGTCCGTGGGACCACTGCCTGCTCTTAAAAAATGATTTTACAAACATTCACAAAGGGGAAGGGGTCCCTTAGGGACCCCTTCCCATTTGCAAATGGGTTACCACCTACTTGAAGTAGGTAGTAAAATGCGAATGTTTGCGACTGCATTCACGGTCACAAAACATTCATGCATACCGTTAGGATTCGGTATTTGGAAGGAACCTCCAAAACACACCCCTTCCAAATAGCGAATCGCAAGGCCATTTTGCGATTTGGTAACAGGTTACCGAGTCACAAATTTGGGTTTGCTGCATAGGAAAAGCCTTTTTTGCGATCGCAAACGGGCCGATTCTGCGATTCGACCCGTTTGCAAGGAGAAAAATGCTTGATGCATCTGGCCCTTAGCCCGTTGTAATACCATGTGTGAAATATATGCCAAATTAGAACCCCCCACTTCCTGGCAAAAGGACATATGGAACCCTCTATGCAACTACTTAGCAAAGACTGCATAGGACACCTCATATGGGGGATCAGAATCTCTGACGCCAGATGATCCATCGGACCTTGCCGACCAGTCATTGTGGTGACCTACATTCACTATATGGGGGAACCGCTGCACACCAAGCAGCACCCAGCATATTGCCTGGACGATTGTTCCATTGAGTTAGTGATTAAATGATTGTAATCAATGCTGTTACATTGCCAAAGTTTTACTATGCGATATGTTATACTCATATTGACCTATGGTTCCTGTCCTACTGATTACGTGCTTTGTGCTTGGGATACCTAAGGATTCTGTAAATCATGTTTGACAACCTGTGTTCTAATCTGAATTTGAGTCCGTAGTATGTTATATACTGCTGTATGTTGGAAAACTAATGAAAATCTTCAATGACAAAACAACATCTTTATATATTTTCATATAATCAGGTATGTACTGCACAATCGGAGAGTAAATCAGTCCCATTTCACAGTTTACAATGCATATTTCTTTTGTCATTTGAGAGAGTTGTCGCAAACGGGAGGTCAGTCCCTCCCCACACCCTACTATGCACACCTGTTATGTGAGAGAGAGGTCTAAAAGGAGAGGCCAGTCTATCTTTACATTCTAACACGCAAACCCGTTATCTGAGAAAGAGGTCTTGAGGCCAGTCCATCAACACATTCTTAGGGCCCGATTCTGATGCGGGTTGGAAAAGCTTCCCGACCGAGGGCCTGATTCTGATGCGGTTAGGAAGGCCTCCTAACGGCATTTGCTCCTTCCAAATTGGATCGGGAACGTGTCTTCCCGACCGAGGGCCCAATTCTGATGCGGTTAGGAACAAATGTTCCCATTGAAGTCAATGGGAGTTCAACCAAATCGTATCTGGAAGCATCCGGATGCATCCTACTCCGCCGGTCGGACTTTCCCGATCCGAGTGGGTCGGACACCATTTCCCAACCGATTCAGTCGGGAAGCTTTTCCAACCCGCATCAGAATCGGCCCCAGAATATCGACATTGAAAATATCGAGGTACAAAAATATCGAAGCAAAAATATCGTTGTCCAGAATATCTAAGTCCTATCTACATAATGGTAAGTACAAAAATATCGAAAAAAATATATCGTTGTTAAAAATATCGGGTTTTTTTTATGTTTAAAAAATAATATAAAATAAAGTAAATAATACATATAATTTAAAAAAACATAGGGGTCATTATGATGTCGGGTGGATCGCCACCGCCCGACCGGCGGTGGCGATCCGCCCGACATTTTTCCCCGCCCGCCCTCCATTTACCCCCCGCCACATTACAATGGCGGGGGGACAGCGGCGGACGGAAAGACCGTCCGCCGTATTTCCACAGGCAGGCAATCGTTCCGATTGCCTGCCGGGCGGAACTCGGGCCTAATATGGTGGCGTGTCTGGAAGACACTGCCATCCATATTAGGATGCCTGGCGGTGAAGGCCTTTCCATGGCGGCATCGCCGCCATGGAAAGGCATGCAGGAATTGCTTCGGGGGCCCATTGCGGGCCCCCAGGGGGTGCGGGGGTGGGTGGCTGCACTTGGGGGGGTACCTATGGTACCCCCCTACATTGGCATGCACAAGGTGGCAGGAACCGCACGGTGCCTGTCACGTTGTGCATACCAATGCACTGCATGCATTTTTTACATTGCGGCGGGTGCTGCTGACAGCACTGCCCGCCGCAATGTAAACAATGCGGGATGCGACCGCCACGGTGGCGGTCGCATCCTAATCGGCACAGCAGGACCGCCGCACCTCTGGCAGTCAGTCCCATTTACCGTTACGGTGGCGGGCGGACTTTGTCCGCCCGCCATCGTAATGGGCCCCATAGTTAGAATTATTAGAAAATGATTAAAATTATAAGTAATACATATAGGGGCCGATTCCGATCTCGGCCGGTAGTGCTCCGAATCGGATTCGGATTCACCGGATCCGATTCGGAGCCCTGTTTCCCGACCGAATCGGACGCGGGTCCGGCCGAGCGAGTACGATGCAAGCACCCGCGAAATCGCCGACCGACTCAAACGCGGCTTCAACACGCTCCGACCGACTCGCAGGGACACGACTCGCACCGCGCTATGGAGACGTTTCCCGGCCGGGTAAGTAGGATGCGCACCGCGAGCAGTCCGATCGACTCGCGCCGTCCGGCTCGACAAAGCTGTCGGAGTCGGACTTTGGGGGTCCGCGTCGGACCCCCTGTACGCGTAGGCGCGCGAGTCGCACACAGGGGGGACCCATGGGTCCCCCCTACTTGTGCATGTACGCCGCGATGCGCATGGACGCGTACACGCTGTAGGGGCGCCCTTGTCCGCCTCGCACCCATTGAGTCAATGGGAGCCCGCGTACGCGTTGTACGACAGGCTCCCATTGACTTCAATGGGAGTCCGACCGAATCGAGTCCGATTGCATGCGAACGCATCGTACTCGTTCGGTCGGACTGCTAGGGTCCGATTCGGTCGGAATTCTCTCCAGGTCCGGCTCGGTCGGAGAGAATTCCGGCCCGAATTGGAATCGGCCCCATAATGTAAAAATAAAATAAACATACATGTATATAAAATATAATATATATATTTACTTAATAATATTGATAAATAATTATTTTAATAAATTATAAATTTAGAAACATATTAAAAATTATAAATACATATATATACACATACACCAATAACATAAAAATAAAAATTATATATATATATATATATAATAAATTAAAATATTAAAATATTTTTAAGCTTTTTAAAATACATTTTACACTACATTAACTGAAACAGTAGAGAAAATATTGGATAGCGGAGGGGATACAATTACTATTCCCACTCCAGAAAGTCCAACAGTAGGGAAAGTGTTGGATAGCGTAGGGATAAAAATTACTATTCCCACTCCAGTGAGTGCAACAGTAGGGAAAGTGTTGGATAGCGTAGGGGTAAAAATTACTATTCCCACTCCAGAGAGTGCAACAGTAGGGAAAGTGTTGGATAGCGTAGGGGTAAAAATTACTATTCCCACTCCAGTGAGTGCAACAGTAGGGAAAATGTTGAATAGCGGAGGGGTAAAAATTACTATTCCCACTCCAGTGAGTGCAACAGTAGGGAAAGTGTTGGATAGCAGAGGGTTAAAATTAATATTTCCCAAAAATTAAAATTAAAAGAAAAAAGAAACAAAATAGCAACTACAATACAAAAATTGTTAACACAAAAATAAAAACCATATAAAAATATTTAAAAATTCCAAAAGAAAGAAAAATAATGTTAAAAAATACTAAAAATTAACTACAAACATTAATTTATAAAAGTTTAAAAACAACATTTTACAAACAAATAACTATCTTTAAAATAAATTAATTATAATCAAAAAATATTTATTAATGATTTTTAAATAAATTACTTCACACCATATTCCCCTATAAACGCACAAACAACTCCTACAGATTTGACACAATTAACATATTTACCAATTAATTATTTATAATTTTCCAACAATTAATAATTAATTATTAATAAATAAATTACCACAAACAACACTATAAAATCGAAATATAAAATAAATACTAATAAATAAAAAATATTAATTACTTTATTTTAATTAAATTGCTTCCACCCTATTCCCCTATAAACCTACAACTCGCTTCTTAAAAAATAACACTATTAACATAATTATCAATTAAATTATTAAAAATTAATAACCAATTAATAATGATTTAATAATAAATTAATTATAAATACTAATAAATAAAAATTACTAATTACTTTATTATAATTAAATTACTTCTCACCCTATTCCCCTCTAAACCCACAACCCACTCCTAAAAAGTAGCACAATTAATATAATTATCAATTAATCAATTAATACAAATTAATAACCAATTAATAATTATTTAATAATAAATTAATTATAAATACTAATAAATAAATGTTAATAATTACTTTATAATAATTAAATTACTTCCCAGCCTATTCCCTATAAACCTACAACCTGCTCCTAAAAAATAACACAATTAATTTAATTATCAATTAATTAATTAATAAAAATTAATAACCAATTAATAATTAATTAATAATAAATTATTTATAAATACTAATAATTTTTTTTAATAATTACTTTATTATAATTAAATTACTTCCCACCCTATGCCCCTATAAACCCACAACCCGGTCCTAAAAAAAATAACACAATTAATATAATTATCAATGAATTAATTAATAAAAATTAATAACCAATTAATAATTAATTAATAAAAAATTAATTATAAATACTAATAAGTAAAAATTAATAATTACTTTAAATTAATTAAATTACTTCCCACCCTATTCCCCTATAAACCCACAACCCGCTACAGAACTAAAATACGCAAAAATTAATTAACATAAAATTAATTACTGCTAATAATTTAACACATACATAAAAAAAGCTATACTTATACAAAAAAATTACATCACATACTTTTAACACACATACTAAAATACAAAACACTAATATAAATATCGATATTATTAACAACAATATTTTTACAAACGATATTACTGTCTTCGATATTTAAAAAAACGATATTTCTTACCTTACTGTCGATATTCTGTACCACGATATTCTTACAGTCAATATTCTTGTACCTCGATATTTAAAACTCGATATTATGGTACTTCGAAAAAAACAACTCGATATTCTGTCTGTGCACCACTACGAACACCTCTCATCTGAGAGAGGTCTCAAAGGAGAGGCCAGTGCGTGGCGGGGGTTGAATTTACGTATCATAATTAAATATTACTTTACGTGAAAAAAGATCCTAGAAATTCACTGAAAAAATCAAAGATTAAAGTAACGTTATAGTTAGATGTGATTAAAAAATCTGTTTTTATCTTTAAAATAAACCTTAGAAATTCACTTTACGAAAAAGGTTACGTTATAGTTAGGTAAATTTCTCAGTGACAACATTAACGTTTAGAAATTTAAAAAATATCAGAAATTCACCAGTTATAGTTAGCAGTGCTAACTATAATTTGCGCCCTGCCATGCACTGCTTATGGCCTCACATATGACATGTTCTATGACATCATTTATTACATCAATGATGACATCTCAAATGACATCATTGATGACATCACTGATGGCATCATCCAATGAGTGTGCTAGCTTACTTGTCTACCTAATTTTGTACAGCATGGGTCCAGCCAATGGGTGTAAGTGTTTACAAAACACATCTGCTCCTAATGCACCATAGGTGTGTAGAGGTATTGAGCACGTTAAAAATCTTTGCACTCAAGAGTAACTCCGTGTGCAGGTGACAGTTGATGACTTGTGTTCATTATGTTCCACACAAGTCTTTTGATACTGCAGAAAAAGTTTTCAACAGGAGTAAGATTCTACATAGTAGATATTAACTTTTGTAAACAGCCTTGAGTTATTAGACAGAATAGTGTCAGCATGACAATTTCTACATAACTTAGAAAACTGTGTGCACCAGGTACTAAGCTATATCCATGTGCTTGTTTTGCTTGAGAAGATGGCTGTAAAGTTTTCACGACAGTATAAAGGGGGCAGGTAGTAGGATGTTTAGCACCTTCAGATCTTGGCTATTTTTAGCAAATAGTCTTTTTGACAACTGTTGAATAGAGTGTACACTGATGTATGTAGATACTTTCTAATACTCTGGGGTCGATTCCGATTCGGGCCGGAAATTTCTCCGACCGAGCCGGATCCGGAGAGATTTCCGACCGAATCGGACCCGTGCAGTCCGACCGAACGAGTACGATGCGTCCGTATGTTATCGGACTCGAGTCGGTCGAACTCCCATTGATGTCAATGGGAGCCGGTCGTACAACGCGTACGCGGGCTCCCATTGACTCAATGGGTGCGAGTCGGACAAGGGTGCCCCCTACAGCGGGTACGCGGCGAAGCGATTCGCGCCGTACACGCACAGGTAGGGGGACCCATGGGTCCCCCTGTGTGCGACTCGCGCGGCTACGCGCTGACTGGGGGTCCGACACGGACCCCCAAAGTACGGCTCCGACAGCTCTTACGAGCCGGAGTGCGCGGCTCGGTCGGACTGCTCGCGGCGCGCATCGTACTTACCCGGCCGGGAAACGTCTCCATTGCGCGGTGCGAGTCGAGTCCGAGCGAGTCGGTCGGAGCGGTTCGAGCCGGGAGCGAGTCGGTCGGAGCGGTCGGGACGCCCGAACGAGTCGGTCGGCGATTTCGCATCGTACTCGCTCGGCCGGACCCGCGTACGGTTCGGTCGGGAAACAGGGCTCCGAATCGGATCCGGTAAAGCCGAATCCGATTCGGAGCCCTACCGGCCGAGATCGGAATCGGCCCCTCTGTTTCTTATGAAAGTTTCATTGTTTGAAAACAGTGTGATATAGAGTAAACTCTCTCCATAGAGTAGGCACTGTTTACAGTACCCAGTTCTCTACTGATTTCAACTTCATTTCTCAATGTAGGATTTGATACAGATAAAAGCTGTCCGTAGGAGGTCTTTTGCTTTGGAACTGACACTCTGGGGCCGATTCTGATGCGGGTTGGAAAAGCTTCCTGACCGAATCGGTTGGGAAATGGTGTCCGACCCACTCGGATCGGGAAAGTCCGACCGGCGGAGTAGGATGCATCCGGATGCTTCCAGATACAATTTGGTTGAACTCCCATTGACTTCAATGGGAACATTTGTTCCTAACCGCATCAGCATTGGGCCCTTGGTCAGGAAGACACGTTCCCGATCCGATTTGGAAGGAGCAAATGCCGTTAGTAGGCCTTCCTAACCGCATCAGAATCAGGCCCTCGGTCGGGAAGCTTTTCCAACCCGCATCAGAATCGGGCCCTCACTATTTTTAGGAACTTGGCTTTCTCTGACCTGAAGAATGCAGGTTGAGGACCATACTCAATGAGGGTTTCCCGGATATCTGTGTCTGATTGTTAATGTAAACTAACCTAGCAGTAAAGTGTATGGTAGAGGGTCAATGTTGAACATAATGCTTGCTTTCTACACCTAAGGGTATTTTGTCTCTGATGGCAGTAATGATGTCTGATATTCTCCTGAGCTATTTTGTACTTACTGTCATGCCTCTAATACCATAGTAATTTATAGAGCAATATGCGTGAAAATGAAGTTTGGATGATGTCATCAGTGATGCCATTAATTATGTCATTTGAGATGTCATAGAGCATGTCATGAGTGACGTCATATGTGAGGTCATAAGCAGTGCATGGCGGGGCGCAAGTGAAAGTTAGCGCTGCTAACTATAACTGGTGAATTTCTGTGTTTTGTTTTAGTTAATGTTGCTACTGAGAAATTCACCTAACTATAACGTTACTTTAACCTTTGTTTTTCTCAGTGAATATATATATATATACAAATATATATATGTACATCATTCTTAGCAGAATCGCGGTAAAGGAACGAGCCACTCCAGCTGTGGATGCAAATTGATCCAATTTATTCAGGCACAAAATAACGCGTTTCGACCTCTCTTGGGGTCTTGGTCACATGACCATACATCGAGTTCTCGTCTTTTAAACAATCGTGGCATCCTAAGCAACGCACGTAAAAAACATAAAGGAAAGACTTTTATTGGCGTGGTTACAGAAACGCCAGTATTTTTCATTCCAAATCAAGTAGTGCAATAAATTATAAACAAACCGTTACATTTCCATGATGGCAAGGTTAGAGAATTACTCAGCATTTTTTACAGAAGGTATTTGAGATAACAATTAAGCCAGGGTTCCAGCACCATCCTTCTTAATTATTACGGTTTCAATTGCCCACATTCTGCCAACTTTGCATAATGTGTTTGTTGCTCATAACATAAATGGCCGCCTCTCCTTAACAGAAGAATTCACTGGAGTTAGAGTTTTGTGGTAATAAGAAACATAGGATATTAAATTTGATTTTCATGAATTAGAGTCATTGAGTATAAAAGACTGCGGTTGATCGAATTAACACCTCGTATAGTGTGATACTCCCATGAGGACTGGACTTTTTACTTGTGTTGTTACACGGTCTGCTTTATCTAGGCTGTGAGCACTATTTTCTTTAACGATTTTCTCCTATTCCATCCACGACGTGCTTTCCCACAACCAGCATGTACAAAGTAAAGCGTTTTTTTCTGCAGTATTTATTTACTTTATTAGTAGCGGTAACGTAGGCCGCCCACCTTATTTTGTATTTATTTGCTTTAGTAGTATTCGCGTCACGCCCCACTTTAAATGTTTAAAGCTAAAGCGCGGCGTGCCACAATTGCTACAAAAGCAAATAAATAGAAAAAAGAGCGGGCAGACAGCGCATTTCTTTTCCATTTATTTTCTTTTGTAGCAATCTCGGCACGCCGCACTTTAGCTTTAAACATCTAAAGTGGGGCGTGACGCGAATACTACTAAAGCAAATAAATAGAAAAAAAAATGCGACGGACGCCCGCCTTTTTTTTACAATTAATTACTTGTGTAGAATTTTTTTTCAAACAAGGCGCCGGACGCGCTTCATGTTTTAAGAAGGCGGCCTCACAGCCCTTTTGTATTATTTATCAACACAGCGCCCGACGCCCTTTTAACATGGCGGCCGGCCGCGCTGCTGTTATTATGTGTTGTTTTTCAACACAGTACCCGACGTGCTTTGTGTTTTAACATGGCGGCCGACAACCAATGGTAAGCAGCTGGTGGGCTATACGCTCAACCTAATTGTGGGGTCTATTACGATGGCGGTCGGATGTCCACCGCCGGGCCGGCGCCCGCCGGACCGGCGGTGGACATCCGCCCGCGATCGCAACCAAGAAAACCGGCGGTCATATTAGGATGGCGGTGGTGACCGCGGCGGTGAGAAATTCCGACCGCCGCTTTTCCGCCGGATGCCATCCGCACTCCTGCCTGGCAGACGGAGCAGGACCGGGATAATGGTGGCGGTGCAGAGCAGGCTCCGCCGGCAGGATTATGATGCCGGCGGTAGCCAACTTTTCCTCAGCGGTCAAACCGCCATGGAAAGGCATGCGGAGATTGTCTTCCGGGGGCCTGTTGCGGGCCCCCAATGTTTGGGGGGGTGGGTGCACTGGAGGGGTACCCATGGCCCCCCCTACATTTCCCTGTACCAGATGGCAGGCACTGTGCAGTGCCTGCCACGCAGTGCAGGGAAATGCAGGACATGCTCCTTTGGACATTGCGGCGGTGCTGCGGGCAGCAGCAACCGCCGCAATGTTAAGGCCCGCGATCCGACTGCCGCTGTCGGATTTCGACCGCGGGTCATCGTAATTCGACCAGCGGTGATGTCGCGGTCCATGCGGGCGGTCTTTTCCCGCTACCATGGCGGCCGGGGAGATTTTCCGACCGCCATCGTAATAGGCCCCTGTGTTATATGGCTGATATGAGTACCCGCGCTTGTTACAAACTCTTTTACAAACTCATTTTCCTGCGTGCGACTACTTTCTTGCCTTTTCATTTAACGTAGGATTGTTTATTAACTCTTTAATGAGTCTGTGTGCGTGTCTGCCTGTGTGTGTGTGTTTGTGTGTGTGCCTGTGTCTGCTTGTGTGTGTGGTATTTGCAATGCAATAGGTCTCGCATTTGCGAGAGTTGCAGCAATTGCCATTGTAAATGACAATGCCTTTTATTTATGTGTTGTATTATAAAACATAAATAAAAGGCATTGTCATTTACAATTCCAATAGCTGCAACTCTCGCAAATGCGAGACCTGTTGCAATGCAAATGCTTGTTTTATATTACCGTAGACGTACCGGCGCTTTTCGGGGTTACACTGCAGTTAATAGGATTTTTCTGGCACTGCTCAAGAGGTCTAAAAACAATACGATGTATTTCATGGGACAGTGATAGCTCTTCACAGCATTTCTGTGATACATACGGTAGGGCAGGGCCAGGCCTTCTCAACAGGCATGTGATACATTCAGAAGGACAGTGCCATGCCTTGTCAGCACTACTCAGCAGTTCTGTGATGCTTTCAGTGGGACAGTGACAGCCCTTCTAAGGAGGGCTCTGATTCGTTCAATAGGACAGTGCCAGCACCTCTCAGCAGCTCTGTGGTGCTTTCAGTGGGACAGGGCCAGCCCTTCTAAGCAGGTCTTGGATATATGCAATAGTACAGTGTCAGCACTTCTCAGCAGTTTTGTGAAGGTTTCAGTGGGACAGTGTCAGCCCTTCTAAGGAGGGCTCTGATTCGTTCAATAGGACAGTACTAGCACTTGAAGTCAGGTTTACAATATTTTTAACATGTCAACACAAAAACTACTCAACAAGTCTAAAATACACTTACTAGAAATGTCAAACATTTCCAATCCAACTAACAGACTCACATGTCCACTGCTCAAATTAATTTTATATTTCACAATACTAATTCACCACTAATCCTTTTAGGGTTCCGGATTAGCGTGCTACTCGCCGAAAAGCACTTCGACGCCTTGCCTGGGGTAGTAAGTGCTATATAAATGTTAAAATTACAATATCAAGGTTCATGCAACTCGTTCTCAATAAGGCCATGTTACATTTCAAAGGACAGTGTCAGTTCTTGTATGTAGGACTGCAGTACTTCCACTGGGACAGTACCAGTCCTTGCCAGGAGGATCCTAGTACTTTTAATAGGACAGCGCCAGCATTTCTCAGCAGCTCTGCAAAGAGTTTACTGGGGCGGCACCAGTATCTCCCCTCACCTCTGGATAGTACCTGCCTTCCTCAGCATCTCTGCAGCAAATTTACTATTTATTATTTATTTATGCGTTTTTATATAGCGCTGACTTTACCCGAAGGTGTCAGAGCGCTTCACAATAGGAACAGTAACATTACATGAGGAGAAGGTTACAAGTGAGCATAATACAAAAGCAAGCGTTACATTACATGAGGAAAAAGTGACAATTGTGCAAATAAGAACAAACAAGATACAAAAAGAGGGATACGTTACAAGAGGAAAAAGTGACAGGTGTGCATGATACATAAGATACAAAATACAAATAGAGGTATAATACTGCTATAAGTGGCAGTCACTCAGAACACACTGGGAAGGCACTTCAATAGGCATGGAGTACAGAATTTCCTATAGTGGAAGAACTTCCTTGAGGGAGTAGAGAGGGCGTGAATTAAACAGGAGACTTAAAATGAAGGGTACACAAACAAAAAATCCAACACTAGGGCAGTCCCAGCACTTATGAGCGACTCTGCAATATATTTGCGAGGACAGTATCTGCAGTTCGCAGCAGCTTGTCAATACATTTACTAGGGCAGTCCCAGCACTTCTGAGCAGCTCTGCAATACATTTACCAGGGCAGCCCCAGCTCTTCTCAGCAGGTCTGTAATACAATTACCAGGGCAACCAGCATTTTTCTACAGCTCTGCAGCATATTTACTAGGGCAATAACAGCACTTCTCAGTAGCTCCGCAATATGTTTGCTAGGACAGTCTAGCACTTCTTAGCAGCTCGGTGAAATATTTACTAAGGGCCCCATTACGATGGCGGGACACCGTAACGGTAAACGGGACCGACCGCAAGAGGTGCGGCGGTCCCGCTGTGCCTATTAGGATGCGACCGCCACCATGGCGGTCGCATCATGTATATTTAACATTGTGGCGGGCGGTGCTGTATTCAGCACCCGCCACAATGTTAAAAGGGCATGTTGTGCATTTGCATACACAACGTGACAGGCACCGCGCGGTGCCTGCCACCTTGTGCATGCAAATGTCGGGGGGTGCAGCCACCCACCCCCCCAACCACCTGGGGGCCTGCAACGGGCCCCCAAAGGCATTCTCCGCATGCCTTTCCATGGCGGAGTCTCCGCCATGGAAAGGCATGAGACCGCCATCATCGTAATATGGATGGCGGTGCCTGCAAGGCACCGCCACCATATTGCAGGCCTTTTCCGCCCGGTAGGCAATCGGGCGGATTGCCTACCAGCACAAAACTGGCGGACGGTCTTTCCGTCCGCCTGGGTCCCCACCGCCATCGTAATATGGCGGGGGGGAAATGTTAGGCAGGCGGACGAAAATGGCGGGCGGATCGCCAAGGCAGTACCTACACTTCTCAGCCGCTCGGTAATATATATTTACTAAGGCAGTACCTGCACTGCTCAGCAGCTCAGTAATATATTTACCAAGGCAGTATCTGCACTACTCAGCAGCTCGGTAATATATTTACTAATGCAGTTCCTGAACTTCTCAGCAGCTCAGTGATATATTTACTAAGAAAATACCTGCACTGCTCAGCAGCTCGGTAAATATTTACGAAGACAGTACCTGCACTTCTCATCAGCTCGGTGATACGTTTACCAAGACAGTAACTGCACTGCTCAGCAGCTCGGTTATATATGTACTAAGGCAGTACTTGCATTTCACAGCAGATCTGTGACACATTTACCAAGGCAGTACCTGCACTTCTCAGCAGCTCGGTCATATATTTAGTACTTGTACTCCTCAGCAGCCCGGTGATATATTTACTAAGAAAGAACCTGCACTGCTCAGCAGCTCAGTAAATATTTACGAAGACAGTACCTGCACTTCTCAGCAGCTCGGTGATACGTTTACCAAGACAGTAACTGCACTTCTCAGCAGCTCGGTCATATATTTAGTACCTGTACTCCTCAGCAGCTCGGTAATATATGCAAACATCACAAGAGTTTCCAAAGCTGTTCTGCGTGACATCACGGACAGGTATTTGGATTTTAATCACACTGCCTTGTCAATAATTTTGAGAATGCTCAATGTCATCACTGATATCATGATGCTAGAATGTAAAGATTAGCCTTGAGAAAGCCCTGGCACTATAGGCCACACAGGGCGAAACACGTGTCGGCTGTTCACTTTTCTAAAAAACTGCTCTATGAAAAATCAAAAACGAGTGAAATGACAATAACAATGTGGTGAATAAAAAGAACTACCTTCACTCAAATCAACCAGGATTATTGTGTGTTATTTGAACAAGGAATTACCCCTTAATAATAATACTTCTCGTGGAAAGGAGGAACACCTGCTCACAACTTTTTCCTTATTTACTAAAACAGCACCTGCACTTCTCAGCAGCTCGGTAATATATTTACTAAGACAGTACCTTCACTGCTCAGCAGCTCGATAATATATTTACTAGGATAGTACCTTACTTCTCAGCAGCTCTGGAATATATTTACTAAAACAGCCCAGGCACTTCTCAGCAGCTCTGCAAAATATTTACTAGGACAGTCCCTGCATTGCTTAGCAAGTCTACATATAGTACAGTACATTTCATACAACAGTTCAAATATTTCTCTGCAGGTCTGTGACATTTAATGGAACAATTTCCACCAGTTTTATAAAGACATGCAAAACATTTAATGGGGCACTGCTACACATTTACTAAAACAGTAGACGTACTTCTATGTTGGTCTGCAATACACTTAATAACAAGGTACCAGCACTTCTCGCCAGCTCAACAGCACTTTCAAAGCAACAGTACCATCACTTGTCATCAGCTGCCAAACACTTTCAAAGCGACAGTCCCAGTACTTGTCACCAGCTCCCCAACACTTTCAAAGCGACAGTACCAGTACTTGTCACCAGTTCCCCAACACTTTCAAAGGGACAGTCCCAGCACTTGTCGCCAGTTCTACAACACTTTTAGAGGGGCAGTACCAGCACTTCTCTTTACCTCAATACCACTTTCAATGGGACAGTACCAGCACTTCTCTGCAGATTTACAGCGCATTCAATGGGACAGTACCAAGCCTTCTGATCAGCTGTACAGCACTTTCAATGGGACAGTACCAGCACTTCTCCGCAGATTTACAGCGCATTCAATGGGACAGTACCAAACCTTCCGATCAGCTGTACAGCGTTTTCAATGGGACATTACCAGAACTTCCCACCAGCTGCACATCATTTTCAAAGATGCAATACCAGCTCTTGTCATAAGCTCTATAACTCTTTCGAAGGGACAGTGCCAGCACTTGTCATAAACTGTAGAGCACTTTCAGAGGGACAGTACCAGCACTTCTCAGCACCTCAACACCACTTTCAATGTGTAGGTATTAGCACTTCTCTGCAGCTCTACAGTGCCTTCAATGGGACAATACCAAAACTTCTGATCAGCTCTGCAGCAGTATCAGTGGAACAGTATCAGCACTTCTCCGCAGCTTTCCAGCACTTTCATTAGGACAGCCCAGCTCTTCTTACCAGTCTACACAACTTTAAATGAGAAAGTCCCGGCACTTCTCATCAACTGAACAGACATTAAATGGGGAATAATGCACTGTTCTGCTCTACTGCACTTTTATTGGGGCATGACCAGCACTTCTCAGCAGCTCTACGGAACTTTCAATGGACACTTCTCTGCAGCTCTATTGCACCTTTATTGGGACAGTGTCAGCACTTCTCTGCAGCTCTACAGCACTTTTGTTAGGACAGTCCCAGCACTTCACAGCAGCTCTACGGCGCTCTCAGTGGAAGGTACCAGCACTTCTCAGCATGTCTACAGTACGTTTAGAAAGACCGAGGTAATCCCCGGCGGGACTGCGCTGCCTGGGTCGAGGCACAGAACCCGCCGTCTCCGCAGCTCGTGAGGCAGTGCGCGCGGCTTGTTACACGATATTTACTGCCAACTGTACACAAACACTTCCTGCTCTGGTGAGTAATTGCTGCCAGTCCTTCCCCTAATCCTAATCGTTAAAATGTTGACATACCTTCCAATCCCAGCTTCCCCAGGGACCGGCGTTGTGTGATCCAGGGAATGCCCCTTGTCTACCAACACTGGCTGTTCTTAAAAGCGCCAGTTTAACATCAATCCCAATTCACAAACTCGGAGCCAGTTTTGTTTTTTGCGCTTTACATGAGCACCGGTTACGTTACACATGGACACATTCATTTTTTTGGTAGGCACGGGGAGATTAAGTGATTTGCCCACAATCACAGGATGTGGACGCGACCCCGAGGCTCGAACCTTGGTTTCCCAGCTCCAAAGTCGTCAATCTAGCCGTCAGACCACATCCTCTCCCCAGTTCTACGCACGAAAGCAAAACTGAGGTTAGAAATACGCGGAGTCTGTAAATGGAGGTGTTTTGCTCCCCTTCTACAAGAATGGCGACGTCTAAGTGCGAGATGCCATAAAAGAACAAGGGGACGTAGGTTCAAATCCTGGCTCCACTATAGACCAATATGTGTGATCCAAGGAAAATGTCGATCTTATTGTGACGCAGTTAGTGAAAACTGGGAGCGTTTAGAAGCAGGTAACTCCAAAGACCAGCGCTATAAAAACGGGGACATTCTGTTCGGCTTAGAAAGTGCATTCCCTCATATCTCATGGTGTTCGACCTAGTCCAACTCTTTTGGGTTAATGCGCCCGTTGCTGAAATCAGTGTGCAAATGCAGTTCACACGTTTGAATCCCAGGAGGGCTGCCTCAGTCGTCCATCCTTATGGTGGACTGAGGACACAAGTACCATTATTTGAAGAAGCGAGTTATTGTTAAATGAGGTGCTTGTATATATCACACTGCAGGCTGCACACACCTGGCACTGCACTCCAGAGCAAATTAAGAAGCTATCTCTAGGTAGGGGAGCAGAAAGGGGGGGGGGTGGGAGGGTGGGGGTGAGCCAGAGGAGGTGGTGTCTCCCGCCCCGTTTCAGGGATGCGTCTTACCTCAGGCGTGTGGATGCGTGGTGGCCAGGTGTGGGGTGCCCGCCGCCTTCGGGGTGCAGACCCCCTGGTGCCCTCCTGTTTCCGCTGCGCCCCCTCAGATCCTCTCAGGTCCCAGTGCAGTCACGCAGGATGCGTGAGGGTGCCTCACCCTGGCAGAGTTGGCACTGCTGGCTCCGAGACCAGAGAGGCACCGAGCACTTCTCCACAAACCCCAAGACGACGCGCAGCTGGAATCAGCTCGAATTCCTCCACGCGCGCTCTTTTTTTTCTTCTCACACACTTTTTTTAAACCGTGCAATAAGTCACTGGCTGGGTGTGGCTTCTCGGCTTGGGTTATGACAGCCCCCGGGGGACATGGGAGCTATGAAAAAGAGGAACGCAGCGGCCTGTCTGTCAACCTGGGACGGACACCCAAAGGCCGGTGAGCGCGATGGGGCAGGGGCGTAGCTTCCACCGGTGCAGCAGGTTCAGTGGCACCGGAGCCCAGGGGCCTGAGGGGCCCATTGAACCCTGATTATTGCTATATTTCACAGCTCAGACAGTAGCCAGGGGCCCCATTTCCTATATTGAACTGGTGCCCATGAACACACTGGCTACGCTACTAACATAAGGGGGAGGGGGCCAGGCACACTCCTCCCTGGCAAGGGCAGACAAGGAGGCCTTGCCAAGGTACACACACTGCCACATTCACAAAGCCAATTGTTCGTGTAAATCTGGGTTACACGCACCAATGGATGGAATTACAAGTGCAAGGTATTCACAAAAACATACCTTGCACCTTTAAAGGCTTTTAAGCGCGTACTATATATAACACACAATGGTGTAATATTACAACTGAGTAAATTCCACTCAAGCGGTGTGGAGTGGGCCTTCCAGGGGGTTTCCTGGTATCTCAAACTCCTCTCTCACTCTTCCCACTTGGGAGCAAATCTCGGATGTTTTAGGCAGGAGCAAAACCCTCTATAGGATCGGAAGGGGAAAGCACTCCCTCAAAAATAGATGGGGGTGTAGTGGGGGGAGTTTCTTTAAAGTAACAAATATTTCCTCCATGGAGAAAAAAATGGTGCCCTGTACAAATACGCCAGCAGAAACACCAAAGCATGGGCAGACCAAAGAATTCACAAAAGCTTTCCTGAAATACACCCAGAAAGCCGTACTTCTGGGAAGTTTGGTGAACTGCAAAAACTGAGTCGTATATGCACATACACACAAGTGACTTTCTAGAGAATTTGATGCCAATGAGACGCCAAGAGTGGTCAGTGGGGGTCCCACGAAGCTTCACGTCCAGAGCTGTTCTCATCTGGTGACTTGAGTTGCACAGGCATTCTGTGTAACCCTCCACGCTGTTTCAGGTACTTCCTTGCGGATGAGATGGGGGGGCTATTCCCTGTAGCACTCTTTTGCGTACTCTTACATGCTTTTGTGAATTAGCCTAAAACATCTAAAATTGGAATAAAATGATAATATTCAAGGACTATCCATATAAATTAGTTCAGATAGATAGAATGAGGCCTCTTTGCGCTTTTACTAATAGTGAGTTGGACACTTCGGGCCGATTCACAAAGGCAGGCAAAAGTACACAAAGAGTGTTTCTGTAGGACAACTGCTGGTACTAATAAGTGCTTTTGTGAATCAGCCCCAGAGCTTTTTTCACTGGTTGGTTACCAAGGATACCTTCATTTTCTTTGTATGCCTCACCTATGACACCCCAGGCACAACCACTCCATTCCAGGACCATCCTGGAGGGCCCCCTGGTGCCTCTGCGCCCTGTGGATGCAAACAGGGGGGCACAACATGTGCATGCACACCAGTTCGTGCACAGCCTGAACTTTACAGCCCATGCCGTGCAGGAACTGTTTCTGGCGTTCCATTGCGGTGTCTGTTTTTAGAGGCACCGCTGAGGGAACACCAAAAAAAAAAAAAGCCCGCCAGACAGGAGGAAACTCCTAATCTGCTGGGCGGCCTTACCACGGGTTTGGCAGTGCGACGGCGGGGCGGACCCAGCACAGCACCACCAAACTCGTAATCGGGCCCGAAATGTCCGTATGCGAAAGAGAATGCAGGATTGTTAGACTTCAGGTTTTATTAGGATAAAACATGCAAGTCAATTGTGCACAGCACTGTATTTCTTAAATCGGCGCTCAGCACTGTTTATCTAGCCCTAATTATCTCAAAGTATTTACTTCCTGTGACTAACTACTTCGGGCTCAAAGTATTCACTTCCTTTGTCTTATTGCTTCTAAGCCAAAGTACTGTCTTCCACTTACAGTCGTTAATTTCTTCATTTTTAATTTGTGTTACTTTTTGACAACAGAGTAAAAAAGACTCAGTAAGACCATTTAACCTCTGTCTTGAAGGAAAAAGTTTAGCCATGCCAGGGCACTGACCTCTGCCAAAATGTGTCCTGCAAAATATTGAGGAAAAAATATTGTGATACAAGAATATTGTGTCAATAAATGTTGTCAACTTAAAAATATCATGGGACAGAACTTAGAAGGTAAGAATATATTTTTAGGCATACAATATCATTTTTTAAAGTATTGTTACTTAAATATTGTTTTCTTTAATATAGTTTTATGAACTGTTGTTTATTAATTCATTCAATATGTTAATTAGAATATTATTACATATTAGTATTATGATAACATGTTTCATTTTTTAAGTATAGTTTGGCATTTTTATTATGAAATTTAATTTGTTTAAACATAATTAGTAATTTTACATTTAGTAGCGGGTAATTGTGTTTGTAGGGGGACTATTGTGGGAAGTTATTTAAAATATAATTGTTTTCTTTTTAATTAATAGTTTATGTTAATTGTGATAAGTATGCAAATTGTTCAATTGACTACTTGTTATTTTAATTATTTTAGTATAGTTTTCATTATTAATGTTAAATTTTACATTTTTAAAATTTTATTAGTAATTGTTTTATTTAGTAATGAACTGTTAGGTTTGGAGGGGATTTACATGAAAAGCTATTTAAAATATACATTGTTTTTTTATTTTTAATGATTTGATGTTAATTCAATTATTAATTGATAATTATGTAAAATATTTAATTGATTAATCGTTGTTTTGATTATTGTGTTGTTTTTTCATTACTAGTTAATTAGTTGAGCTTTTTATTTAATTATATTATTTTGACAAGAGTTTTATATTTATTATTTGTTTTCAGTTTAGTTATATTTAATAATTTATTCAATATTAATAATGTTTCATTGATATATATTTTTAAAAGTTTTATTGGTTTGTTACTAGTTTTATTTTTCAGTAGTAGGGAGGAGTTGCATTTATTTAAAACTGCAATCCTATATATTTTTTAATTCATTTTGTAATATGAAATCTGTATTTTTTCCATTAAATTTAATTTTATTTGCATGTAATGAATATATCTTTTATTTTAAAATTATTAAATATTTTTCATTTTGCTATGGAATTAAATGTTTTAGTGATTGGAATAATATATGTGACCACTCCAAAGTCCAAAACTTTCCCTACTGTTGCTCAGATTTGAGAGGGGGATAGTATATCGAATCCTTCCAAAGTGTATTTAAATGTTACACATTTACATATATGTATAAGTACATCAGTCTATCAATTGATCTCAGAGAGGTAGAAACAACACAATTGTGATTCTTGGTATCTTTTTAAAAAATAAAAAGTAATTTTTATATTAGAATGATCATAAATCTGACAATCTCGGCTCTCACGATAAATTCATTTATGAGCTACAAACAGTTCTGTCGGGTAAAAGAAATTTCCTCAAGCAAATTGTAAATAATGTTTTTCATTGAGCATTAAATACTATAAAGGGCCTATAAGTGATCCCTTCAACATCTGGGAATCCTCTCCTGACTGAAATAACACAAATCTTTCAAGAAAATGATATCTTATCACCACCGATACAACATCAAATTATGTTTTAAAAATATTATTTTTCATAAATCAAAACATATATATCTAACTATTTTCATATTTCTCTTTTCAACAGCGGTCCAGAGAACATAAAGAACATAAAAAACAATACATCGCATTAACATATACATAGTGTAAATCAAAATCTCCCAGTGATCACATACACAGACATGAGACCTTTGAACCACATATAATCAAAATGGCCCAAAAAAATTTGTTCAGTGTATCCTTATATGTTCATCACATTTTTCCAAGGATAACTGACATAGGCCATAACATAATGTCGTCGACATTTCGACCCTGTGTTCAAGTGTTATTGACTATACATCATGGCGGGTCTTCCTAAGGACTAAAACAGACCAAAGGACAGCCTTAATTGTGTTGAAAGATAGACACATGTAACGTGTCCAGAACGGTATCCATTAGTTATATATCATGACATCTCAGCACCCAACCGAGGTTCACTCACTGTGGGGAGGTTTTTTTTGTTGATCAGTTATCTTCCTTCAATTGTAGTCCTCTTGGCCCAATCGTGGCTTCTTTGTTTTTTGATTTAGAACGTGAACAGCAGCAGCACCTGTGTTGTCCCCTGTCCTCCTGCAAGATTTTGCTGAATTTATTGTGAGAGCTGAGATTGTGACTGCTCCCGATCAATATTGATATCCTTATTGTGTGGATGAAGATCAAATAGAATTCAATTCAAGAAACTATCAGATTATTCCTATAAACGATGCATTTTATTCTTTTGGATACCCTTATCTTGGGGATTCATATTCTGTAGCATTTAATTCGATAAGATTTCTAGTTATTCCTTCTAACAATTTATTGCTCTATTTTAGATGACTGTGACTTTGATAGACATTTTCTTTGTAACATTTGTTGCATGAACAAGACTATTGATTCATTAGACATGAAAATGCCACTGTTGTTGCGAAACACATGTTGGCGGTTCGTCGTGAATTGTTTTTATGGAATCATTTATTTATAGAGCTTTGTATAGCGCGAACTCGACCCGAAAGTATCAGAGCACTGTACATGATTGACAGAGAAATAGTTACCCGAGTTACATTCGGGTAAATGCAAGTACACGAAACAATGCAAAGCAACCGTATACACATAACTCTATTATAAACAGTCTTAGCTGTACGAGTTACATAAGCAGTAAATGTAGCCACATGGAGAATCACATATATATGCTAAATTAATTTATAGAGCGCAACGGTTACCCGAAGGTGTCCTGGCGCTTGCTCAACAAAAATGGACAGAAAGACGACTAAGGCTTTGCTGAGCCTAACTGTTAAACAGCCATGTTTTCAAATCTTTCCTGAAAGTGATCAGGTTGGGGTAGGAACGGATGTGAAAGGGGAGCTGATTCCAGGCGTTGGCTGTGCAGGTAATGCAGCTTCTTCCACCCCAGTTGGGTTTCTTCCATTTGGGAACCACTAGGGTCTTGGCTCCCAGAGAGCGAAGTGTTCTATTGGTAATATACCATTTAAATCTCTGCCTGAGATGAAGTGAGCCTATATCATGTAACACCTTAAAAGCCATGCAGAGGGCTTTGAATTTGATCGGGTGCCTTATCGGGAGCCAGTGGAGCTTTCTGATTTCATTTTTTTCTGACTTCAATTTAGGGAAGCCTGGCAGAAGTCTGGCCGCAGCATTTTGTAACAATTGCAGTTTGTTATGGTATTGCCGCTGCATATTGAGATATAGTCCGTTACAGTAGTCTAGCTTTGACAAGATAAGGGAAGTCACAACTGTTTTTTTTACCTTCCCAGGGGATGAAATGTAGAATCTTTAAGTTTACCTGGTCACCAAAGGTGAGATTGTTGTCCATTTTGACACCTAGGTTTTTTGCTTTTTACACCGGAATCGGCACGGACCCTAATTAATCTGGCCACCAAGTTGGAGACCAGAAGGAGGTTTTATTTCCAAAAATAATTACTTCTGTTTTTTCAGAATTCAAATTTGTTGACTGCAGCAGTGTATACGCTGGACAGCAGGATATATAGGCAATGCTATGCACATATGCCGAGACACACCAAATTTAGTCCATACTGTAATATAGGTAGTGTCCAATATAATGAGTCGAGGAAGTCCGTAAGAAATTCTTTTCTCTTTATTTTCTTCTCAAAATCCAATTACAAAACACACTGGCAGCCGACACGTGTTTCGTCCAATGGACTATTTCAAGGCAAGGAATTATATTAAGGAACACCCGGCACCTCCAGAAGCAAAGTGTCGGAGGTAATAGTGTCAATGCGACGGTTTCTATGTGCTGAAGGGACCTGAGTGTCTGTGGGTAGACAACAAATTCCTAACACCGATAATATGGTCATTCACATTAGTTCACCGAATCCTAAAATTGGGATTGGTTCAAGATCTACAATAGTGACAAATATGCCTGTGGTCCACTGCTGTCACAACAAAGTGTCTGTACCTGCAAGCATAGGTACTCCACGTAGTAGTTGCAAGTTTCAAGGACCGTTAGGACAGTGACGTAAATAACAAAAAACCGTACCTGTTATGTTCAGCTATATTATAATACTGTGTGTGCTCTGGTTCATGTGACAAATGCCGTCAGTTTCAAATAGGAAAAAGCACAACACCGAGGGCGATTTAACGCCAAGCCCTAATAAGCCTGGAGCTTCGAGGAACCAACATAACAGGTACGGTTTTTTGTTTTCGTTTATAAAACATAAATAAAAGGCATTGTCATTTACAATGCCAATAGCTTAAACTCGCGTAAATGCGAGACCTATTGCATTGCAAATGCTTGTTGTTTCTTGCCTCTGCACAGTCTACGCCGCTGCCGTGTCTTTGCCGCGATCAGCTATCTGCGATCAGCATTGCGTTGTGTTGCATTTGCAGAGGGATGATGGGTTGACGGGGTGCTTTTTCCTGGGATTTACATCATAAAGGCGATGCCTAGCCCGGGAACTCCCGACGGGAGCTCCTTAGCAGTACCACCACCACCACCAATACCACCAGTACCACCACCAATACCACCACTACCACCACCACCACCAATACCACCAGTACCAGCACCACCACCACCAGTACAGGAACCACCACCAGTACTAGTACCACCACCACCACCACCAGTACCAAGTACCACCACCAGTACCACCACTACCAGTACCACCACCACCAGTACCACCACCACCAGTACCACCACTACCACCAGTACCACCACCACCAGTACTAGCAGTACCACCACCACCACTACCAGTACCACCACCACCACTACAACCACCAATACCAGTACCACCACCACTACCAGTACCACCACCACTACCACCACCACTACCAGTACCACCACTACCAGTACCACCACCACCACTACCAGTACCACCACCACTACCAGAAACACCACCACCACTACCAGTACCACCACCACTACCACTACCACCACCACCAGTACCACTACCACCACCACCAGTACCATCACCAGTACCACCACCAGTACCACCACCACCAGTACCAGTACCACCAGTACCACCACCACCAGTACCACCACCACCAGTACCACCATCACCAGTACCACCATCACCAGTACCAGTACCACCACCAGTACCACCACCAGTACCAGTAACACCACCAGTACCAATACCACCACCAGTACCACAACCACCAGTACCACCACCACCAGTACCACCACCACCACCAGTACCAGTCCCATAACCACCAGTACCACCACCACCACCACCAGTACCACCACCAGTACCACCACCACAACCACCAGTACCACCACCAGTACCACCAGTACCACCACCAGTACCACCACCACCACCATCACTACCACCCCCAGTACCACCAGAACCACCAGTACCACCACCAGTACCACCACCAATACCACCAGTACCACCACCACCACCAATACCACCAGTACCACCACCAATACCACCACTACCACCACCACCAGTACCACCAGTACCAGTACCCCCACCACCAGTACAGGAACCACCACCAGTACCACCACCACCAGTACCACCACCACCACCAGTACCACCACCACCAGAACCAACACCACCAGTACCACCACCACCAGTACCACCACCACCAGTACCACCAGTACCAGTACCACCAGTACCACCACCAGTACCACCACCAGTACCACCACCACCAGTACCACCACAAGTACCACCATCAGTACCACCACCACCAGTACCACCGCCACCACCAGTACCACCACCAGTACCACCACCTGTACCACCACCAGTACCACCAGCACCATCACCACCACTACCACCACCAGTACCACCACCAATACCACCAGTACCACCACCAGTACCACCACAACCAGTACCACCAGTACCAGTACCACCACCAATACCACCAGTACCACCACCAATACCACCAATACCACCACTACCACCACCACCAATACCACCACCACCAGTACCACCAGTACCAGCACCACCACCACCAGTACAGGAACCACCACCAGTACTAATACCACCACCACTGCCAGTACCACCACCACCACCAGTACCAAGTACCACCACCACCAGTACCACCACCACCAGTACCAGTACCACCACCACCAGTACCACCACCACCAGTACCACCACCACCAGTACCACCAGTACCAGTACCACCACCAGTACCACCAGTACCACCAGTACGAGTACCACTAGTACCACCACCAATACCACCATCACCACCACCACCAATACCACCAGTGCCACCACCAGTACCACCAGTGCCACCACCAATACCACCACTACCACCACCAATACCACCACCACCAATACCACTACCACCAGTAACAGTACCACCAGTACCAGTACCACCAGTACCACTACTACCAGTACCAGTACCACCACTACCAGTACCACCAGTGCCAGTACCACCACTACCAGTACCAGTACCACCACCCCCAGTACCACTACCAGTACCACCACCACTACCACCACCACCACCAGTACCACCACCACCACCACTACTACCACCACCAGTACCACCACCACCAGTACCACCACTACCACCAGTACCAGGACCACCACCATACCACCAGTACCACAACCACCAGTACCACCTGCACCACCACCACCAGTACCACCACCACTAGTACCACCACCACCAGTACCATCAGTACCACCACCACCAGTGCCACTAGTACCACCACCACCACCAGTACCAGTACCACAAGTACCACCACCACCAGTACCACCACCAGTACCGCCATCAGTACCACCATCACCAGTATCACCACCACAAGTACCACCACCACCAGTACCACCAGTACCACCAGTACCACCAGTACCACTACCACCACCAGTACCACCACCACCAGTACCACCACCACCAGTACTACCACCAGTACCACCACCAGTACCACCACCAGTACCACCACCACCACTACCACCACCAGTACCACCACCAGTACCACCACCACCAGTACCAGTACCTCCACCACCAGTACCACCACCAGTACCAGTACCACCACCACCAGTACCACCACCAGTACTAGTACCACCACCAATACCACCACTACCACCACCAATACCGCCACTACCACCACCAATACCACCACCACCACTACCACCAGTACCACCAGTACCAGTACCACTACCACCAGTACCAGTACCACCACCACCAGTACCAGTACCACCACCACTACCACAACTACCAGTACCACCACCACCACCAGTACCACTACCAGTACCACCACCACCAGTACCACCACCACCAGTACCACCACCACCAGTACCACCACCACCACTACCAGTACTACCACCACTACCAGTACCACCACCACCACCACCACTACAACAACCACCACCACCACTACCAGTACCACCACCACTACCACCACCACCACCACTACCACCACCAGTACCACCACCACCACCAGTACCAGGACCACCACCATACCACCAGTACCACAACCACCAGTACCACCTGCACCACCACCACCAGTACCACCACCACTAGTACCACCACCACCAGTACCATCAGTACCACCACCACCAGTACCAGTACCACTAGTACCACCACCACCACCACCAGTACCAGTGCCACAAGTACCACCACCACCAGTACCACCACCACCAGTACCACCACCAGTACCACCACCAGTACCGCCATCAGTACCACCATCACCAGTATCACCACCACAAGTACCACCACCACCAGTACCACCAGTACCACTACCACCACCAGTACCACCACCACCAGTACCACCACCACCAGTACTACCACCAGTACCACCACCAGTACCACCACCACCACCAGTACCACCACTACCACCACCAGTACCACCACCAGTACCACCACCACCAGTACCAGTACCACCAGTACCACTACCACCAGTAGCAGTACCACCACCACCAGTACCACCACCACTACCACAACTACCAGTACCACCAGTAACACCACCACCACCACCACTACCAGTACCACCACCACCAGTACCACCACCACCACTACCAGTACTACCACCACTACCAGTACCACCACCACCACCACTACAACAACCACCACCACCACTACCAGAACCACCACCACCAGTACCACCACCACCTGTACCACCACCACCAGTACCACCACCACCAGTACTACCACCAGTACCACCACCAGTACCACCACTACCACCAGTACCACCACCACCACTACCACCACCAGTACCAGTACCTCCACCACCAGTACCACCACCAGTACCAGTACCACCACCACCAGTACCACCACCAGTACTAGTACCACCACCAATACCACCACCAATACCGCCACTACCACCACCAATACCACCACCACCACTACCACCAGTACCAGTACCACCAGTACCACTACCACCAGTACCAGTACCACCACCACCAGTACCAGTACCACCACCACTACCACAGCTACCAGTACCACCAGTACCACCACCACCACCACCAATACCACTACCAGTACCACCACCACCAGTACCACCACCACCACTACCAGTACTACCACCACTACCAGTACCACCACCACCACCACCACTACAACCACCACCACCACCAGAACCACCACCACCAGTACCACCACCACCAGTACCACCACCACCAGTACCACCACCACCACCACCACCACCAGTACCACCACCACCAGTACCGCCAGTACCAGTACCACCACCAGTACCACTAGTACCACAACCACCAGTACCACCACCACCACCGGTACCACCACCACCAGTACCACCACCACCAGTACCACCAGTACCACCACCACCAGTACCACCACCAGTATCACCAGTACCACCATCAGTACCACCACCAGTACCACCACCACCACCACCAGTACCACCAGTACCAGTACCACCAGTACGAGTACCACCAGTACCACCACCAATACCACCATCACAAATACCACCAGTACCGCCAGTACCAGTACCACCACCAATACCACCAGCACCACCACCAATACCACCAGTACCAGTACCACCACCAATACCACCACTACCACCACCAGTACCACCACCACCACCACCAGTACCACCAGTACCACCAGTACCACCACCACCACCACCACCACCAGTACCACCACCAGTACCACCACCAGTACCACCACCAGTACCACCACCACCACCACCAGTACCACCAGTACCACCAGTACGAGTACCACCAGTACCACCAGTACCCCTACCAATACCACCATCACCAATACCACCACCACCAATACCACCAGTACCACCACCAGTACCACCACCAGCACCACCAGTGCCAGTACCACCACCAATACCACCAGCACCACCACCAATACCACCAGTACCAGTACCACCACCAATACCACCACTACCACCACCAATACCACCACCACCAATACCACTACCACCAGTACCAGTACCACCAGTACCAGTACCACCAGTACCACTACTACCAGTACCAGTACCACCAGTACCAGTACCACCAGTACCACCACCACTACCAGTACCACCACTACCAGTACCAGTACCACCACCACCAGTACCACTACCAGTACCACCACCACTACCACCACCACCACCACTACCACCACCACCACCACCACCACTACCACCAATACCACCAGTACCAGTACCACCACCAATACCACCACTACCACCACCAGTACCACCACCACCAGTACCACCAGTACCACCACCACCAGTACCACCAGTACCACCACCACCACCACCACCACCAGTACCACCACCAGTACCACCACCACCAGTACCACCACCACCAGTACCACCAGTACCAGTACCACCAGTACGAGTACCACCAGTACCACCAGTACCCCTACCAATACCACCATCACCAATACCACCACCACCAATACCACCAGTACCACCACCAGTACCACCACCAGTACCACCAGTGCCAGTACCACCACCAATACCACCAGCACCAGCACCACCACCAATACCACCAGTACCAGTACCACCACCAATACCACCACTACCACCACCAATACCACCACCACCAATACCACTACCACCAGTACCAGTACCACCAGTACCAGTACCACCAGTACCACTACCACCAGTACCAGTACCACCAGTACCACCACCACTACCAGTACCACCACTACCAGAACCAGTACCACCACCACCAGTACCACTACCAGTACCACCACCACTACCACCACCACCACCACTACCACCACCACCACCACCACTACCACCAGTACCACCAGTACCACCACCACTAACAGTACCACCACCACCAGTACCACCAGTACCAGGACCACCACCATTCCACCAGTACCACAACCACCAGTACCACACGCACCACCACCACCAGTACCACCACCACTAGTACCACAACCACCAGTACCACCACCACCAATACCAGTACCACTAGTACCACCACCACCACCATTACCAGTACCACAAGTACCACCACCAGTACCACCACCACCAGTACCACCACCAGTACCACCACCAGAACCACCAGTACTGCCATCAGTACCACCACCACCAGTATCACCTCCACAAGTACCACCACCACCAGTACCACCAGTACCACCACCACCACCAGTACCAGTACCACCAGTACCACTACCACCACCAGTACCACCACCACCACCACCAGTACTAACACCAGTACCACCACCACCACTACCACCACCAGTACCACCACCAGTACCACCACCAGTACCAGTACCTCCACCACCAGTACCACCACCAGTACCAATACCACCACCACCAGTACCACCACCAATACTAGTACCACCACCAATACCACCACTACCACCACCAATACCGCCACTACCTCCACCAATACCACCACCACCACTACCACCAGTACCACCAGTACCACTACCACCAGTACCAGTACCACCACCACCAGTACCACCAGTGCCAGTACCACCACCACTACCACAACTACCAGTACCACCAGTACCACCACCACCAGTACCACTACCAGTACCACCACCACCAGTACCACCACCACCACTACCAGTACAACCACCACTACCAGTACCACCACCAGTACCACCACCACTACAACCACCACCAGAACCACCACCACCAGTACCACCACCACCAGTACCACCACCACCAGTACCACCACCACAACCACCACCACTACCAGTACCACCACCACCACCACCACCGCCAGTACCAGTACCACCACCAGTACCACCACCACTACCAGAACCACCACCACCAGTACCACCAACACCAGTACCACCAGTACCAGTACCACCACCAGTACCACAACCACCAGTACCACCACCACCACCGGTACCACCACCACCAGTACCACCACCACCAGTACCACCACCACCACCAGTACCACCACCAGTATCACCAGTACCACCATCAGTACCACCACCACCAGTATCACAGCCACCAGTACCACCAGTACCACCAGTACCACCAGTGCCAGTACCACCACCACTACCACAACTACCAGTACCACCAGTACCACCACCAGTACCACTACCAGTACCACCACCACCAGTCCCACCACCACCACTACCAGTACTACCACCACTACCAGTACCACCACCACCACTACAACCACCAGTACCACCACCACCCATACCACCACCACCAGTACCACCAGTACTGCCAGTACCACCACCAGTACCACCAGTACCACAACCACCAGTACCACCACCACCACCACCGGTACCACCAGTACCACCACCAGTACCACCACCACCACCACCAGTACCACCACCACCACCAGTATCACCAGTACCACCATCAGTACCACCACCACCAGTATCGCCACCACCAGTACTACCACCACCAATACCACTAGTACCACCACCACCAGTACCACCAGTACCACCACCACCAGTACCACCACCAGTACCACCACCAGTACCACCACCACCAGTACTACCACCAGTACCACCACCAGTACCACCACCACCAGTACTACCACCACCAGTACCACCACCACCAGTACCACCACCAGTACCACCACCACCAGTACCACCACCAGTACCACCACCACCACCACCAGTACCACCACCAGTACCACCACCACCACCACCAGTACCACCACCACCACCACCACCACCACCACCAGTACCACCACCACCAGTACCACCACCTACAGTACCACCAGTACCACCAGTACCACCACCACCACAACCAGTACCACCACCAGTACCACCACCACCAGTACCACCACCACCAGTACCACCACCAGTACCACCACCACCACCAGTACCACCAGTACCACCACCAGTGCCACCAGTACCACAACCACCAGTACCACCACCACCACCGGTACCACCAGTACCACCACCAGTACCACCACCACCACCAGTACCACCACCACCAGTATCACCAGTACCACCATCAGTACCACCACCACCAGTACCACCACCAGTACCACCACCACCACCAGTACCACCACCACCACCAGTATCACCAGTACCACCATCAGTACCACCACCACCAGTACCAGTAGTACCACCACCACCAGTACCACCAGTACCACCACCACCACCAGTACCACCACCACCACCACCACCAGTACTACCACCAGTACCACCACCAGTACCACCACCAGTACCACCACTACCACCACCACTACCAGTACCACCACCAGTACCACCACCAGTACCACCACCACCACCAGCACCTCCACCACACTGCCACCACACTGCCACCACCAATACCACCACCACCAGTACCACCAGCAGTACCACCACCAGTACCACTGCCACCAGTTCCACCACCACCAGTACTACCACCACCAATACCACCACCACCAGTACCACCACCAGTACCACCACCACCAGTACCACCACCAGTATCACCACCACCACCAGTACCACCACCGACAGTACCACCAGTACCACCACCAGTACCACCACCACCACCAGTACCACCACCAGTACCACCACCACCACCACCAGTACCACCACCACCAGTACCACCACCAGCACCAGTACCACCAATACCACCACCAGTACCACTACCACCACCAGTACCACTACCACCACCACTACCAGTACCACCACCAGTACCACCACCACAACAGTACCACGAGTACCACCACCACCACCAGTACCACCACGACCAATACCAGCACCACCACCAGTACCACCAGTACCACCACCACCAGTACCACCACCAGTACCACCAGTACCACCAGTACCACCACCACCAGTACCACCACCAGTACCACCACCACCAGTAACACAAGTACCACAATGACCACCAGTACCACCACCACCGCCAATACCACCACCAGTACCACCACCACCAGTACCACCACCAATTCCAGTACCACCACCACCAGTACCATCACCAGTACCAGTACCACCACCACCAGTACCAGTGCCACCACCAGTACCACCACCACCAGTACCACCAGTACCAGTACCACCAGTATCACCACCAATACCACCAGTACCAGTACCACCACTAGTGCCAGTACCACCAATACCACCAGAACCAGTACCACCACCAATACCACCAGTACCACCACCAATACCACCACCACCTCCAATACCACCACCACCAGTACCAGTACCACCAGTACCAGTACCACCAGTGCCAGTACCACCAGTACCAGTACCACCCCCACCAGTACCACCACCACCACTACCACCACCATCAATACTACCACCACCACCAATACCACCCCCACCAATACCAGCACCACCAATGCCACCATCACCAGTGCCACCACCAATACCACCACCAATACCACCACCACCACCTCAGTGCCTCTCGCTCACTAGTAATAGCAGGGGCACTGTACGAGGCCGGAGCTGCAGCTGAGACCATCCCTCCATGCGTGCCATAAAGCACAGCCCGCCCTGCACCAGGAGGTGAAGCCAGGGCCCTACTACAGCTGGAGTGTTTATTAGGCCAAAGATAGCAATGACATTATGCAATGCCACACTGCACACTCAAATCAGGGAGAGGGCAGGAAATAGCCCCCCCCTCCCACTCTTCCTCCTGAGCCGCGACAGTGTAATCACAGTGCGAATGGTGTTGGAGCGCTTTGTTAGTGTTTATAGCTCGGATCATATGTAACTCTCACTTCACACTTTGTGTCTGTGTAATTTACAACACTTACACATCTTCTTCACTTCACTATTTATCACTACTTTGAAGAGGTCACAGGCCAGTCTCTTCCTCTGATATTTACAATCTAACAAGCGGTCGAGAAGGCCTCTTATTGCAATGCAATAGGTCTTGCATTAGCAAGAGTTTAAGCTATTAGTATTGTAAATGACAATGCCTTTTATTTATGTTTTAAAACCCAAAACATAAATAAAGGCATTGTCATTTACAATGGCAATAGCTCAAACTCGCGTGAATGAGAGAACTATTGCATTGCAAATGCTTGTTGTTTCTTGCCTCTGCACAGTATACGCCGCTGCCGGGTCTTTGCCGCGATCAGCTATCTGCGATCAGCATTGCGTTGCGTTGCATTTGCAGAGGGATGATGGGTTGATGGGGTGCTTTTTCCTGGGATTTACATCATAAAGGCGATCCCTAGCCCGGGAACTCCCGACGGGAGCTCCTTAGCAGTCGGCCATCTGCCTTTTCAAGATCTGATTATGAAAATCAAGATCATAATTTATGATGATTGAGTAGTCAGTGTCTAATGATTATAGTCACACTGCGTACTCGAAACTACACATACTTTTCATGAACTGAGATGCAAAAGTTTATGAACAAAATGCAAACTTCAGCTTGTTACAAGCCTCACCATCCTTTGTTCATGTGGACATGGCCTCATAGTATATAATAACTATGATGCTTCAATCCACAATGGAGGTACCCGCAGCCATTCTGCCCCTAAAGACCTCCCTCATGATATATGGGACTCTACCTAAACCAACCCCCCCCCCCTTAAATTCACAGATTTAGTATTCTACGTCTTCTCTACCTTCTACCTCTACCCACAAGATGGAGGACGTAGGAAGCTTGCTTTTTATGTGGTAGTGGCAATGTAAGGGCACACCATGAAAAAAGTCCAGATGACCCATATTGGTTTACAGGGCTTAAATTAATAATCCCAAGTGCTCTATTTGTGGTAGTGCGGTTGAGCAGTTTAGGCTTATCAGAGAGGAGTGTTAAGCATTTGTGGCACACACATAGTCCATAAAGGAGAAATACACTCAGATTTTTATAGAATTTTAGACACGAAGCTCATCGGAATCAGGGATGTACTTCCAGAGTGATAGTTTTTTGCAGATATAGAAAATATAGTCGAATAACGGTTTTGAGGTATGAGCCTCGAACGAGGTAATTTTATACTTTGGGAGAAACATACATTGCATAGATATACTTGCAAACGTTTTTTGGAGGATGCCTTCTAGGACTTAAGGTGCACTGGAGCCAAGGTCCAAGAAACCACCAGCAGTTCGGTTTTACCTGCTGTGGTGTGTCCAGGTGTAGAGATGCTGGTCACATTGGTAGCCTCGAGTGCTACGCGTTAAAGTGTATGGAAGAATTACTGGCAAAAGAAAGGCTGCAAGTGAGGACTTGGGGACAAGTCCAACAGAACCCAAAGGGGGACTCGGCTCTTGAGGGTCTCTGGAGCACAGGGGCACAATCTGTTTACGTGAACAAAAGCGGGGGGCTCGGATGCAGAGGTGTTTTGTCCGGAGGGTCACTGAAGTTAGAGGCTCTCACTTGGCTTTGGTGACCTGGAGAGGGAGAGAAACAGGACAGCAGGGCCACTCTCGATGAAGACCTCATGGATCCTGAAGTCCCTCGATGGCAGGCCCGTGTTGGCATCAGTTGTGTCCGGACTGGACATGCAGCAAGCGTTGGTAGTTGCAAGGGCTCCTGATCGAGACTTGATGAGATAAATGGGGCAGACCTGCTGGACTCATGGCAACTCTTCCTGGCGAGCTGCTCATTCGGTAGGCCCGATGGCCAGCAAGACAAAGTACTGGATCCGTGCAGTTGGTGCCTGCAGATGCAAGGGGGTGGCTCCTCCAGCCCAAAGGGAGATCCTGCTTGGTTGTTGAAGGTGAGAACAGTCCTCCAAGGGTTTTTTGGAGGCTGTTCAGCTTCTGTATGAGTCGGATTTTGTGATTGTGGTGGTGCAACCAGCCAAACAGGGTTTGGTGCCAATTTAGGTCCAGTACCTCTGTTCTCATGACCTCGCCTCTTCTTTGTCCTTCCTTCAGTTCCCAGTAGATGAGTCTGAGTTCCTGATGTCAGGGGGACCCCTAAATACTGAAGTTAGGGGTGTATAGGGGAGTAGCAAATGGGCGTCTTACTCTAGGCGTGACTTCACCCCTTATATGACCACTTCCTGGGGAGAGTGGGCATAATCCTGACCAAGAGTTCCTAGTTCCACCAAATTCAAAATGGTGTAACCCTTCCTTGACTGTCCTCTTCAGCTGGCCCACCTGAAAGTGTGACACGCCTTCTGACTAACTAATTTCCTGCCTGCTCTGATGCCAAATGGGCCTCAGGGAAGGGGGTGGCACAGCCCAGGTCTGGGGGGGTGGAGCCGCTGTCGCACATCAAGAGCGGCAGAGGCTTTCAAGCCTCTGGCCTTGACATGCTAATTCACAAGCCATTCTGCTGGAGGAGGTGAGATCACCTTTCACTCGAGCAGGCTTTGCTTCTAACCTCTGAGAGCCCAGGCTCTCACCTACAGGGGGTCAGAAACTCATCTCTGATGACAGGATGGACGATATCAGTCAGCCAGCGCACTAGAGGACTAGTGGGTTTTCAGGGGACACCTCTGGGTGCCTGTCACAATAAGGAATCAGTATAGATTTATTGAGATGAGGTGTTTGATACCAAACAACATTGGTTTCAGTGTAGCCATCATGTATCTGGGTAACTTGTAATGACTAGTGCCCAGTACATGTCTTAAGATGGTTGCCTGATCACTTGCAATATCTAGTAATGGAATTAGACATCACAGGGGCCTATCTGCTCATACAGATGTGCACTCACATATAATATAATGCACCCTGCCCTAGGGCTCTAAGGCCTGTTGTAGGGGTGACTTACTTATGGTATATGCAGTATACCTTGGCATGGCACACAGAAGTGTGCAATGTCGTGTTTTCAATATGGTTTGCACCATTTCACGCATCCTGCAATGGCAGTCTGCTTGCAGTTTTCGTGTGGGTCCCTTTGGGTGACATAATACGTGCTGCAGCCCATAGGGATCCTCCTTAGTACCTATAGCTTTGGTACCTGGGGTACCATTTACTAGGGAGTTACAGAGGTGGTAACGTTCTTGCCGATTGGGCTACAATTAGACATTTACCTTGTTTTAAGGGAAAGAGCACTGGCACTGGGGGGCTGGTTAGCAGGGACCCAATGTGCTTTCAGTCAAAAAGCATAGGACTAGGGAAAAAGGAGGGGGTGACCATGTCAAAAAGGGGCACTTTCCTACAGAGGGCAGTTAATGTAGTCTTTTTTATCAATTATTTTCATTGGCATTTTCAATTAATTATAATGTCAAACTAGGATATGTGCAAGGTCAAATACATTTTCAAATATCCATGCACATTAAAATATATATGATGTGCCAACCAATGGTTTAATGCTAAATCGTTAACATTTATCAGTTTCCTTTTACCCAGTCTAGTCCCTTGGCCATAGGATTCTAGCTTCAAGGATCATGTTCTCTCATTATTTATATCGTGAACTTCCTTCCTATATTTTTTTAATGTTTTTGGTAGCAGCCCCAGGCTTCATAAACAGGCAGTTTAGGGATATAGCACATGTCTATGCCAGCTTTCTATTTTCCGATGCTCAGGGCATTAATGCTCCTCCAGGTTTGGGCTATTTCTTGTTCTTCTAGGACCAGTCCCAGTCTGATCAAACTCTTGTCAGCATTTGTGAATCCTTCATCATCTACGATGAAGCTCATGGCTCACTATAAAGTGTTAGGTATCACCACCCAGAAAGTACAGGTGCATCAGCATGTCCAGCTCTTGTGGAGAAAGTCACCCTCTTCTGCAGGTCATTTTAGACGTGATGCGTCAGGACTACATTGCATCTGCCATAAGCATTGTGGGGACGTATGTCTTCTATGGAGTTACTAAATGGAATCTAATGGTGTCTGGTGGGTATCACAGCCTCTCCGAAAGCCATCGGCACAAGAGTCTGATCCTTATTGGCTAGCTGGCCCAAGTTTGCCTCCCATGAGTGTCTTAATTTGTTAAAGGTATCGGAGGCATATAGCATAAGGGATTGGTAGATTGCAAAAATGTGTCCCCTAAGCGGCAACTTGAGCATAATCATTTAGCTCTCAGTTTTAATCTAGTCTCCATGACGCTCAACCTCACTATCAATTTGATTTGATCCATGTTACTATATCCTATCTGTACCAGTTAATTCCCTGGTCCCTCATCATTAGCGAGACACGCATGTATGGTTAACGGAGGACAGTGACGTGGCCGCCCTGCAGATTCCAAGCAGTCACATCATGGGAGCATTGACATTCTATGATGAAAAAACAGATGAAGACACCACACTCCATCTTGGCCAATCTCTTCAATTGACATGATTGCAATCCTGCAAAGGAGGCCTTTAACGCAGTCTATCCGGGCAAATCTCTCTCTTGGTTTTGTAGTGTGGACCTTGAGGGGGCCGCTTTGGGGATTCTGTTACACCTTGTTCCCTCCTTGATGATGTTGTTGTTTATTCTACCTGTATCCAGAACATTCGTAAAGCGCTCTGACACCTTTAAGGGTCAAGTTCGCGCTATATAAAACTTTATAAATAAAATAAATAAATGAATCTCTGACCTTCCAACCCTCACTCTTTATCTCAACACCAGTTACCTCTTGTGGATCCGTAAGATCACAGACTGGATGACCTCCACCAGAACCAGCACAGGAAATCAGATCAAGAGCCTTAAAGATAAACTATCAACACAAAAGGGACATGCAGGGCAAATCAGAGCTGTCAGCATAATGCATGGTATAAATATGTGCATCCATCTCTCGCACTTCATCTTCCATCACGCCGCTAAGCGCTGCATCTCATAATACAATTAACACACTTCGGTGGTCATTACACACAACTTGGAAACACTTCCTACATAGGCTCAAAGCAAAGACAACACTTTTCCAACCACACACCCACATGGTGCAGCGTGCTACCTGCATGGGCAAGTGCTTCAACACCCCACATAGGGGAAGTGAGTGCAATACAGTAAAGTACAATATACTACCTGAAGCGCAGACGCCCAAGTCCAAGCTTCGAATTTTCTAGCCAAATTCTACCGACCTTAGTGATTGCAACAAAGCTATGCACTTTCTTTGGTCAAAAAAACTTGTGCTGGCTACATGGGCTTCATCTCCATTCTCTCTGCCTCTGATTTAATAGAACCAGCGTTCGAGGTAAAAACAACACAGTATAAGTAACTGCACCAGTAACTGTACCCTCTCTCGCTCCTCTGACACCAGGAGCATGCACAGAAAACATGAGCTGATGTTGAGACATTGGTTTTCAAGAGGACATATCTTTCCTATGTTGTCACATTATAACACAACAGCCTTTAAAATTTGTATCTGTTACAATCTATTGTTCTATTTATTACATTCTGTTGTTCTGGTGCCTGTGTGTGCCTCATGCTTTAGAACCCAAGCTTATCTCCTTTTGTGGTTTCCTGCCTTCAGGATGGTGGCTGTGCATGCTTGACACTCTGGAACCTGAGGCTATCTCTTGTACCAGTTACCTGCTTTCAGCATGGTGCATGTGCATACCTGATACTCTAGAACACAAGCCTATCTCTCGTTTGGGTTTTCTGCCTGCAGCTGGGAGCATGTGCGTGCCTGATGCTCTAGAACCCGGGCCTATCTCGCATTGGGATATCCTACCTTCAGCATGGCATTTGCGTGCATGATGCTCTAGAACCTGAGCTTATCTCCTTATGGGGTTTCCTGCTTTCTTCATGGAGCATGTACATGACTGATGCTCCAGAATCCGAGCGTATCTCCCATTGGTGTTTTCTGCCTTCAGCTTGGAGTGTGTGCGTGCCTGATGCTCTAGAACCCGAGCATATTTCCTCTTGTGGTTGTATGCCTCCAACGTTGTGTATGTGCATGCCTGATGCTCTAGAACCTGAGCTTATCTCCTCTTGGGGTTGCCAGCCTTCAGCGTAGTATGTGTGCGTACCTGATTATCCAGAATCGAAGCATATCTCCTGGCGGGGTTTCATGCCTTCATTCTGGTGTCTGTGTGCGCCTGATGCTCTAGAACTCAAGGCAATCTCTTCTTGGGGTTTCCTGCCTTCAGCAAGGTGTGTGTGCATGCCTGATGCTCTATCTCCTATTCAGGTTTCCTGCCTTCAGTGTTGTACCTGTGCGTGACTGATGCTCTCGAAACCAAGTCTAACTGATGTTGGGGTTTCCTGCCTTCAGTGTGGTGCCTGTGCATTCCGGATGTTCTAGAACCCAAGACTGTCTCTTGTTGGGATTTCCTGCCTTCAGCATGCTGTGTGCATGCCTGATGTTGAGAACCCAAGCCTATCTCCCATTAGGGCTTCCTTCCTTCAGTGTGGTGCCTGTGCATGCCGGAGTCTATCTCTTGTTGGGGCTTCCTGCCTTCAGCATGCTCTGTGTGGGTGCCAGATGCTCTAGAACCAGAGTCTATCTCGTGTTGAGGCTTCCTGTCTTCAGCATGCTCTGTGTGGATGTCGGATGCTCTAGAACCAGAGTCGATCTCTTGTTGGGGCTTCTTCAGCATGCTGTGTGTGGGTGCCGGATGCTCTAGAACCAGAGTCTCTCTCTTGTTGGAGCTTCCTGCCTTCAGCATGCTCTGTGTGGGTGCCAGATACTCTAGAACCCAAGCCTATCACTTGTTGAGGTTTCCTGCCTTCAACATGCTTTGCGTGTGTGTCTGATGTTCTAGAACACAAGTCTATCTCTTGCTGAGGCTTTCTGCCTTCATTGTGGTGCCTTCGTGTGCCTGATGCTCCTGAACTCGAGCCTATCATCAGTTGGGCTTTCCTTCCTTCAGTGTGGTGCCTGTGCATGCTGGATGCTCTAGAATCCAAGCCTATCTCTTGTTGGGGTTTCCTACCTTCAACATGCTTTGTGTGCATGCCTGGTACTTTAGAAGCTGAGCCTAGCTCCCATTGGGGTTTCCTGCCTTTAGCATGCTGTGTGTGCATGCCTGATGTTCTAGAATGCAAGCCTGTCCTCGTTTGGTTTTTCCTGCCTTCAGCAATGCCGTACACCTTTGTGACTTCTGGACAGGAATCCATCACCCTGTGTGCAGCACCAGTACCATAACCTTGCAATAAGGAATCATCCATATACTGAGTTGTTTATTTTTATTTATTAAATAGTTTCAAATGCCTATACAAACAGAATAATTACAATCATATTGAAGGAGATAGTATGCATTTACTCAAAATTCATAAATAAAAATAATTATTACAATCCACTTTAAAACAGCCTGCCAACTCCTCCGACAATATACATGCCAATCATTCTTAATAAAAGAGTCATTGCATTTCCATGTATCCCAATATCATATTTAATTATACTCACTGAAAAACCTAAAGGTTACAGGGATGTTAGAGATGGGAAATAGTACTAAAAACACCTTAAAAAACCTTAGAAATCACTGAAAAAGCCAAAAGTTACAGGGACATTATAGTTAGGCTCAGATTTCACATGCACAGAACCATAGAACTTCATCAGTTATAGTTACCTGAGCTAAGTACAACTTATGCCCTCGCAATGCACTGCTTATTACCTCACATAGTATATCACTCATGACATGGTCAGTGATATCACTGATGACATCTCAAATGACATCAAAGATGACAAAATCCACAGAACCACTTACACACCCACACAATCACTCACACACGCACTCACACACCCATACAATCACTCACACAGCCACACAACCACTCACACACCCACAAAGTGGGTGTATGAGTGACTGTATAGGTCGGTGAGTGACTGTGTGAGTGGCTGTATGGGTGTGTGAGTGGCTGTATGGGTTGGTGAGTGGGTGTGTGAGTGGCTGCATGAGACTGTGAGTGGGTGTGTGAGTGGTTATGTGGGTGTATGAGTGACTGTATGGGTCTGTGAGTGGCTGTGTGAGTGGCTGTGTGTGTCGGTGAGTGGATGCGAGTGTGGCTGAATGGGTATGTGAGTGGGTGTGTCAATAGCTGTGTAAGTGACTGGGCTAGAACGGAACCTCACCTGCCCTTTTATCCAACAAGAGTCCACAGTTTTACACAAAATGTCTACCGAACTGGAGTACTTTCTACTGGTTAATTAGTAAGTGATAACTGGTTGGGTAAATGTCTAGTGCATATTCTTAACTACAGTTTCGCAATGAACCAGGAGGAAATTTCTCCAGTGACCTTCTGTTCGTTTCATTTAAGCAATGTGATTGTTCCTCAAGCATCTTCTTTCAGAAATCTGTGATATCATGAATCCTCCTATAGAGAAGATGACAAGACTACAAAGAGGTGAATCTCCACCAAACAAGGGTACTTCGTCTTAACTGTATGAAACAAGTGCTTCCTTGTTTGGTGGAGATGTCCTCATATTCATCAGTGTCAAGAAGGCATCACCAAAATCGGCGAGAAACACGATGGGGGTCCTTTTGGTACAGCTGGTCATCATCCTGGGAAAAGGCTGGAAGACCTTTGCATACTATTAAGGTAGAGGGAATGGGGCCAAATGGTCAAGGCTTCCAGGTGATTATTCACATTTCCATACTCGCAGTAATTTAAAGGGAGAACCATGGACTCTGCTCTCACCAGGAGAGGACAAGAAAGAACCCACTCATCACAGTCACTGCAGATTGCGCTCCAATAGATCAACGATGCACTCACCTCCAACAAGGATTTCAGATCGTTTTTCAATGTGGAATTGCCCAGAAAACACAATTGCTTTTCCTTTGCCAAGCCCAAGAAGTTAGGATCATTTCTACTTTACAGAAGGGGAGGGGGGCCCCATGGCCCACTACCCAGGCTGATTTCAGCCCCTGGGCCTGGTGAAGAATCAATGGGAGAGAGGGCCGCGCGGCCCCCCTGCCCTGGACAATTTTGGCATCGAGACCCCATCCCCGGTGCCCAGCCAATTACTGCTAGGGGAGGGGGACCATGCAGCCTTTGGCCCCGGCACCCCATCCCCCGGGGTCGGTCACTTGTTGCTGGGTGCCCTGGCATTACCCAGGACACCCATTGTGCTCTATTGGGGACCGCGGGGGGAGTCTCAAAGCCCCGCAGTCTCTGCCGCCTCCCCGCCTCCATCGAATGCCAGAATTGCTCCCGTACACAGGGAGCAGCACAAAATAATGCTCCCTGCAAGCAGGAGCAATTCTTTCATTGGTTTTCCTGCCAGCTTCACAGTGGGCAGGAAAACCGATAAGAAGACCGACTCCTAGATGGCGGGAGCAGTTTTCCTGCCCCCGCCTCCTAGGAGCAAACTTACTGTTTGGTGGGAGCTGTCAAAGCTCCAGCCAAGCAAAAGTAAACAACTATGTCCTGAGGGTGGGCACTTTGGTACACAGGGAGCCAGCCCTGGATGGTCATTAATGGCTCCAGGAGGAGGTCTGCACATCCCCCCTCCTTTGTTGCTACAGGGCCTGCTCCAGGTAGGTGGTGGTCCCCGGGGCCGAAAATGGCCCTGGAGGGGTCCATGCGGCCCCCCTCCTTTGAGTTTAATTGTATTGGCCCTGCCCTGGGGAGGTGATGGTCACTTAGGCCGCAAACAAACGCCCCTCCTCTTTATTTAGCGTTAGCCTGCCCCGGGGAGGTGGTGGTCCCCGGGGCCAATATAGACCATGTCGAGGAGGGTCACGTGTGCCCCCCCCTCCTCAAAATATTTATTTATATATGCCCCCAGGACCTGGTCCACCTGGTGGCTCAACTAGAAACAAGCGCAAGAGAGCGCACTTGTTTTTTTTTTCTCCAAGATTCACGGATCAGCTGCAAAATCTTTTTTAAAAAATGCTTTTTAGCCCTGGTGGGGTTCCTGGGGGACCCCAACACCAGGCCTAGGGGGTCAAGGTATTCCTACCATGCCCCATTCTCTTTTTGTAAACTACGTTTGGGACTTGGCTGAGTTTGAGTCCCAAAATGGCTGCCAACACTTCCTGGTTGCAGTGTTGTTAGCCAATGCGTTCTCAACATGAGATCTGTTGGATCTGCAGAGGATCCATGCCCCTAGATATACAAATTTGTTTTTTCTTTAATAACTTAAAAACTACTAAACAGATTTACACCAGATCACAAAAAGGGCTCTTTCTGGACTAAAAGCTAGCTTTCTGCCAAATTTTGTGTTATTTCGTACAGCAGTTTGGGCTGTAGTCGTATTCAAAATCCCTGTGGGAAATTTCATGGGGAAAACGTGTTTTGGGACCCCCCTTTTTCTCTGCCCCTGCTTGATGAATCAACCCGAAACTTTCAATATAGCAGCTGAAGTGAGTGGCAGACTAGTTTTGAAAGTTTCAAGAAGATTCATCAAACAGTCTCAAAGTTATTAGCACAACAAAAAAATGCTTTGTCTATCGCTCCTAACTATAACTACCTACTGGCGACCACCAGTAGGTAATAAATAGATCTCTGCCTGTAGAACGTAGGGCAAAAAAAGTGCTACAACTTTGAGTGTTAAAAGAAATCAGCTAGTTTTAATCATATTCAACATAGACCTCTAGAGATCAGTAACGTACTAAGAATTCAAACCCAATTTACTCATCCATATTAGACGAAATATAAACTTATCAGATATAATATATAAATGCGCTTCAAACCCAAGGAACGTTAAGTCAATGTACTTTAAGCTAACGTTTCTAACAATACAATCGAAAACCCTTTTGAAAGAACAATAATTTGGTACCCATCATATGCAACCTTTATCAAATCAAAAGCCTGTGTGATAAAGCAGGACAGTTGTTATTTTATAATTAGCAAACACTTTTAGAACTTGCTGTCTAATTACATGTTTCCAGACTGAGTCACTATCTAGGATCACACGAGGACACGGGCCAGCGACTTAGTCATCTCTAGCCAAGCACTTGAGGAACTTCAGCCATAACTGTTCGACCTCAAAATAGAGTCCTTTTAGGCCTGATTCAAGTCTTGTCCCTTCAATGCTGGTGAACATGGGCGAGTGTAAGGCTTTCTTCAGACATTACTCTTCTACTTCTACACAATAAAGGGAACAGACTAAATGAAGAGATGCACAGTCATCAATGGCAACAGGGACCATGTTTGCTTATGAGCTTTGGGGACTGGTTGGATGGAATAACCATCATTGGGGAGATTAAACCTCCCCCATCTCTTCATGATCCACAGGGCAGATTCTGCCTTCTCCCAATGAGGAAACCAATTAAAACTACTTGTGAGACTCGCAGATACTTGCACGGCTTGAGTTTGTAAATTGCCAAACTTCATTACCTGAGTGGTAGCAGGGTTCATCATCAAGCGGTCAAGAGTACAATAAGCAGCGAACGCATCAAGTGTTCTCTATTCTATTGAAGCCAGGTCAAGCAGCACAAGATCATTAGCGTAAAGTAAGATACGTATAGAAAAATCCTTCATTATGGTAGGAAAGGTCCTTGCTTTGGAAAGAGCCTTTGGAAGATCTGCTAATAATAATACAAACGACAATGGGGCAAGGACACGGCCTTGCTTGAGGCCATTAGAAGTCATGATTTTGTCAGACTTTCTCCCTTATTATCCAGCTGAACCCTGGTCCATGTAAGGGAGTGCAAGGCCTCAACCAAGTATAGAAGACATTGTGGCACTCTGATGGCCAGCAGTGTTTCACACAAAGAGCGCCATTACACCCAGTCAAAAGTCTAATGGAAGTCTATGAACAAGGCATATAAAATATTTTTTTTCATGGATGGCTACACAGGGCTCCATATGGTGGAACATTTTCAGCTTGTCTGAGTACTGCTGGATCTCACTCAAATGTGTACGTTGGTCTGAAGAAGTTCTTTATGGGCTGAAGGACTACATTTGATTTTTAAGCGGTACCTTGTCCAGCTAAAGACCACTCATGGACTTCATTTACTGGCAGCTGTCAGCAGTGACACCTTTTTCCCCACAGCAGTTAGATGTTGCTGGGATGCAACTGTAAAAATTGGCTTTGTTTACCGGTGGTGCCTGAAGCCACAATGATGCTGTACTCCAACGGACTGTCCAAGTACTTGGGCGAGGGACCAAGGATAAGGTTTGATCATTTACAAGGGGTAAGTAGCAGATGTGCTTTACTGGGGGAGTGTGGTGTGCTGGGATTTATTAGAACATTGTGACATTCTAATTCTATGATTTCATGTATTGCTTGAGGCCCTGAGCCTCCTGTTGTTTGTCTATGATATGTGTTCCATGTTCTTTGGAACCGGCTGGATGATTCTAGGAATGTCAGCTGAGCAATCAGTTGGCTGTGTTCCTGGGAGCATCCAGACGTGTCCATGGTCGTGGGTCAACTGCTATGCTAATAAAGCACATTGGATCTCTACACATCTCCTGCTTCTTAATTCCATACCACCCTGCTACAGGGAGCCAGGGGATAATAATCCTTGAAGAGATTTATTTTCAGCTACTTACTGAAATCCAGAAGTATCTAGCATCTTCTTATTGTTACATCTTCACTGGAGAGCGACCTTGGTTCTGCAGAGAAGGTGTGCTTGGTTTGCAGGAAGGATTCCACTTCTGCTGTGTTCAGTACGGTGGCAAAAGTCCGGAAAAACTTCCACTGGTGGTGGGCTGCTTTACTCATGGTCCATGATATCAAGCTGAGAGTTCTGAGAAAGGAGACTGGCAGCACGGAGGATCCAAGATGCTTGTTGGATCAAGTTTAGATTGTGGGCCATTTGATCTCTCTTCTTGCTGCTGCAATGCTTCCAACACCACTTTCCTGTGACTGTGGGTATGGTTAGGGTTATAATAATTCCTATCCAAGATGGTCATTTCCCCAGTTTCTGCTACCAGAGCTTCCCTGTCCAAGATGGCGTTCAACCATTTTCCTGTGAAGTCATTTCCTGTTTTATTCATATATAAGGAAGCTTAGATCCAAAAAATGGAGTGTCACTATGCTTTTCATTGCTCTATTTTTTCTTGTCTTCATCACCCTAAATACTTTTTATCATAGACTTATACACCTTTTTCCCTATTGGATTTTTCCGGCTGGAAGATTTAGACTGTCATTCTACTCTTTCTCAGTGTAGGTTTTGGATCTTGTTTCCCAGCTCTTGTAAAGTTCTTCATCTTCAATCAAGACGATCCGTATTGCCAAAGAGGTATTTTTCTCCTATTAGTGTTTTTTCCCCTTAAATGGAATCCTCTTAATGAGACCCGTGACAACTTTGACTTGTATTCTTAGGGAAATCAAGAAGGATCAGAGGGAGCTTCAGATCTTCCAGTCCTTGACACCTACCCAAAAAGCCAACCCCAAATAGAATCATAGCTCCTGAGCCTATTCATTGTCACAACTGTGGGCAGGACTTAGCAGAGACTATCCACGGTTGTAGAAAGTCTGTGTGCAGGCCCCTCACCTGGACAGTGTGTTGCTGGATGGTCGTCCAGCATGTAGCTGGGAGTTCTCGCGAACTGGGCGACAGTAATAATTCAGGGATTCCAGTCATCCAGAGGGGTGTTCCACAATTAGAGACGGCAATAGCCAGCATGGACAATAGGGGAATGCAGAATCCGGCAGCGAAAAAATGATGTCAAACTCAGTACTTTTCTTTGCCTTTTCGCCCAACGCCATGATTCTGAAGGAAGAGGCATTGTCAGAAATATGAACTACCCTTTCCAAGATGGTTGACTATCCAGAGACGAGTATTGGAAGTCCCCAATCTAAGATGAATTATTAGTCTTTTCTTTGATGTACACCCTGCCTCCCCCCAACGCCTTGAGACACTTACGGGTGAGTAGTCGCTCTTTACAAGCCATTGATTCATTGATTCATTGATGTCAGTTCCAGATTAAATCATTTATAAGGGAGGCAATCATGACAGGAAGATGCATCGTAATGCATTCATGCCCAATTTGTCATCACGTTCAAGGCCCAGTTTTTCTATATTTTTGTTCCTGGTTCTTGTCCTTTTGCAGCTGCAATCCTTTTTCTCCTGGATTTTCGGTGGCATTCTTCTATTTTGCTGATGTCAGTGGGGGATTTGGTACCTGGTTTATGTACTGCAACATAATTCTCCATCTTCCAGCTAGCATTATCAGATTGCCAAGGATGTTTTTATTTAATTTGTTTGCTCTGTCTAGGTTCCTCTTAAGGAGAGACATGACACCTTTCACGTGCCTAATGCTTCAGGCTTGTGGGTGAAGCCACCCTTTCCTCTAGCAATCAGAAAGGAGATTGAACAGAACTTTGCCACATCCAGCTGTCTGTCCAGGAATGGTCCCTTGTTTGATTTTGAGTTGCAGAGATTTGGTTTTAGTAACCTTCTAGTGGAAATCCTATTTGGTATTGATGCACCTGGTATGGACCTCAGCCTGACTTTTCAGAGCACCCACAGATGACCTCGGAAAGGACAATGTGCACACTTCAGACTTGGCAAAAAATTCAATCTACTTTGGATGTTTTAGTGATGTCCAGTTTAGTGACTGGTTCTAGGCTGTAAGGATGTCAGTTCAGAGGCCTGTATCTCTAGTCATCAGGGTTCCTCAAGAGGGTGAAAGAAGGTATCAGTTCAAGCTTTTGTTGTATAAGGGACAAGTTGCAAAGAAGTGTCCCTGGCTGAAGGAATGCACTCAACAAGGTGCCTCAACGATAAAGAAGGGCAAACATTGAGCTAAAAGTGATTTTATTCCCGTCTTGTGATACTGTTGTAGCATCAATTATTTGCCAAATGAAGTACAGAGGAAATGAACCAGTGCTGCAGGAAATCATTATTAAACCAACGATCTGAACAAATAGCAAACCCATGTAGAAGAAAAAATACCCCTAAAAAAGTGGTCACCACAGTCATTGGTTCAAAATTTAAATGTAGGTATTCTATGATTAACTTTGCATGATCCAGTCAATCAATCAATCAATCAATCAGGGATTTAGAAAGCGCAGCTACTCACCCGTGAGGGTCTCAAGGTGCCAAGCAGGGGGCTGCTGATCCGTCTGGGTGTGGAGGTTCAGTCGATGATCCAGGTCTTGAGGTCCTTCCTGAATTGAGGCAGTGATGGTGATTGCCTGAGGCGGAGGGGTAGAGTGTTCCAGGTCTTGGCAGCGAGGTAGGATCGAGTGATATATTGTAAGACAAACTCTGCAACTCTGTAGTGAGTTTGCAAAAAACAAAATAAAGCTGATCATAGCATAAAGAGAAACTTGTTACAGACTGGAAAGAATATTGGGGTACCAGATGGTGCTTAATTTTCGGGTTTCCCAAATGCGCAGAGCATTTGTCACCTCCTAAACAGTATAATCGTGAAATCGTGAAAACAACTTGGTTCAGAAGAAAACCTATCCCAATGACAACAACAGATACTGACTAAGAAGGAATAACAAATTTTTGAAGCATTTTACAGAGGAGATTATACTCCTGGCTTTGCTCAACCACCTTCATCACCGGCGAAGGCACCTTTTGCATGAAGTAAAACAAGATACTATTTAATATTAAATCATCTTACCCTAAAGAAGCAATAACCTATATTCAATAATAGTTCGGCTAATAGATCAATTCCAGGACGCTATAATATATCTTAAGTTGTATCTTCATGGGACGATATGACTTGGTCCGCGTTACAGAAGGAGGTGTCAGATCTGCTTATATCTACAAAGGTTTAACTGCATTGATAGCATTTCAGAAAGAGGATGCCCTTTCACCTGGCCCTTTCACCTGGCCCTTAAACCTGGCTACCTTGTGAAGGAGAGGAAACAGCACATCAGAATTCAAAGTCATGGTTTGTTGGGCAACAGACTTTAATGGTTGTATTGCACTGAGATATCCTACTGGGTGAGTAGCGTGTCAGATAGAAGAGTGTAAAATGCATGCAGATGGGATAATGAACCCAAATACAAACTTCTCTAGGACACTGAACAAACATAACGCTACAATATTTAACGAGGAGTTGGTGGCTATCAAAGAGGCCACTAACGAGTCGAAGCAATACCTAGGGAACACACAACAACCCTTTGACATCACCATACACTATCAGTATTTGTATCATGCAAAGTCAGTGAAATAAGTGACCCAGAGCATAAGACGTCTCTCTTCTTTAAAGGGTCCATTGACAACCACTGATGCTTCAGAATGAATCTTAACAGCTTATAGATATCGGGTTGTTAAGTAACTTTTCAGTTCAGGGTATCCAGAGAGGTTTGGCCCACTCTTTGAAGCAACCTGTTGGATGCAGAGTGCACAACAAGGAAATCTCCCTTAATATAACAACACACACAGAACATTTAAGTTCAGCACCGATCTTCCATTGTCCTACAGAAAACGAACATCTTGTGGCTGAGAATTTGCTCTGTGACATAGCCCATTTTATTGGCTTGGATCCAGTTCTGTCCATTGTAATATTTATTATATTGTTCAATATGGGGTCATCCACTACCTTTTGATTTTAACAAAATTATATGTATAATATACTTACTCTGAGGGGCTTTCAGCCAGCCCTCGTCATCCATTGGTCTGCTGTTGTGTCATTCACATTTTTTGTCTGTCCACTACAGCATGCAGCATGGGGCAGTGGGTCTGTCCACTTCAGCCATTGGCTAACTTCACTGCGAGTGACTCTGTTATTTCACAAGGAGCACATGCACAAAGTAGTGCCTTCATGCTAGGGGCTACATTGGCAGTGTGTGTGTTTTATGAGGCAAAAAACATTTTTGTTTTTAGGAATTTTTTATATATTGGTAAGGGCCCGCTAATTCCCCCAACAATACATTTTTATAAAAGCAATGACGAAAGAAAACAAACACAGGCAAAGCCAAAAGGTTGGCAGCCAATGCCAGTCCAATTGGCTATGCAAACGCTTGCTTATTTATTCGTTTACATCATTTGGAAGGCTGCAACATTATTATCATGGGACACCTTCTCTCGTTGCTGGTGAACATAGCCCACAGTTTACATCCATATTTTCAGATAGCATTTTTTTATTGGTAACACCTATATGAGGGAGTTCTCCTGTAACTTCCATATATAGTAAGTAAAGTAATAGATCAGCATTGTAGAACTAGAAACAAGTAATTCACCACTGGTTACTGTGATTTATTCCAGAAAACTGATATCGCTGCAGATTAGGCAGGCCGGTATGAGTCTCCGTTTGTTACTCTGCTTGTGTGGCACAGTCTCCGGATGATAAAAATTACCAAGCTGCTTTGGATTTAACAAACATATGGCCTTTGTCTTTCTCTCGAACCGCAGCTTCACTGAAAGTATAAAGTCATCTTAGTTCACGGTCATTTCTTTCTTTATCGCTCACAGACCTCACCGATCCCTCAAAGTGGCAAGGCTCAAGTCTGGGAAAATATAGAACTGATTCCTATTTTGATTTTGGTGGTCGAAATATTCCCAGTGGCCTGGCAGAGCACTTAACGTACGTCAGGCTGTGACTACTCCACCCGCAAAATTTAGAAATGACCGCCAAGCTGGTAGTTATTTCTAAAGCATTGGCAGGAACCACCGTCACGGCGGTTCCTATCGATGCTTTTTTCAGTTTGGTGCAGAATTCTGTCAACATGACGGAGCCCTGGACCAAACTGTATTCTTTTTTATTTTCAAAAATAAAATCCAGAAGCAGAGGAGTGTAAACAGCATATTTCTATCTGCTCCTAATCTGAAGTTAGCACTTATTGGATGTAATAAGGTAACCCAGTGTTAGCCTATGTGTGAGATAGGCCTCGCAACAGTGAAAAACAACTTTAGTAGGCAGTAATTGCTTTCAATAAATTATCATATGTGTCTCCTATATGTTTACTGGTATAGTGCACTAATGCTGTTCTTAGATGTTCTCCAGTGTTCCAAGATGTCAAGGGTCAGGAGGAGCAGGTTTTTCAAGATTTGCAAGCTGCAAAACAAAAATGTATCACATTGAATAAAGTGCCAGGTATGTGCATTTGCATTACGTTTGAAATTTCTTTATTTATTTGCACAAAAAATATTGTGATTGCTTATCTGAATTTCAAAAAATCTGTCATAAAGTATCACAATCAAGGATTTGCTATGTTTATTTTGCATAGCGGAAGGGAACGATTAGCAGCAGCATAAAAGTAAAGAATTAAAAATAGGTAATCACAACCGTATGCCCATATATTTGTAATTTGAGAACACTGACTTACTACAACCGCACAGTTGGCGCTAATTAATTGCATAGGTGAATTAAACAAATGTGGGAATACACAAGGCAGATCTTTATACCACTGTGAGATGGATGTCTCTACTAGCAGAACAAGCATTGGACAAGCTATTAAGTTTCAATTTTGGCACCTATTGGCTTTGATAATGTTTTTAGCCATGTTGTATAGCATCTCAGGTGGCAAAAACCCCAGAAAAAAGCCTTTGACAAGGTCGTTTGCATCATTTTGTAGGCACGTGCACCTAGCATGCTCACACCTAGAAAATTATGTGGGTGATTTTTTTTTTCCTCTATGTTTGCTGTTCCGAGTTGGATCGGCAAACAGAAAGAAAAAATAGCGTGAGTGGGGGGGAAGCACCGCGGCTTGGGATTCATGGAGGACTGGGCTAGCAACAGGAGGAACGGGAAGGGAAGCAACACGGGGGCACAGGTGGATGAAGCAACACGGAGGGCATAGAGATGAAAGCAAATGGAGAGAGAGTGAAGCAAATGGATAGGAGAGAGAGTGTTGCGGAGCTGGGAGAAAGAAGAACTTTGGCCAAAAAGCAGCAGGGTGAAGAAGCACATGAGGGCGAGTGCATCACAGATGGGGGTGGGGAAGAAGCACATGGGCAGAGAAACAGCAATACTAGTGTGGTGGAGGAATGAAAATACACGGGGGAGACAGATGGAAAACACATGCACTCTCATAGAGGGCTTGAACAAATTATATATTGCACCTGAAAAAGCGAGCAGTTTAAGGACAGGGTAATGTGTCTATGCTCCAGGAGAAGGACAAACACAAGAAGAGAAAGGAAAACCCATACTCGCTAATGAATAAGAAGCAATGAGAGTGACAATGAAGCCAACCAATGGTCAGCACCGGGCTTTCTCTAAACCCACTGTAAGCTAAAAGTATGTCTTGCAACACATAGCTCATTCTTTGTCAAGTAGACAAGACTAAAAAGTATCCAGAGCGGCTGGGAAAGTAACATGGGTGGGGGAAGCAATGCATGGGGCACAATCACGGAGTTCTGGGGTAGCAACTGTGAGAGTGGGGGGAGGGTAGCACCACGGGACACAGTAGGGGTAAAATAAAAAATAGTAATGCCTTCTCATTCGTCGTTTCATGCTCGAAGAGGCAAGAATTCATGATAATGAAACTGCAATTTTAGTTCATATATCGTGATTCTATGAATCAACACAAAAGTGATGCAAACCAGCACAAAATGTTTTTTTCGTTATTTTCTTCCAGTGCAAAACTTGCGTGGTGCTGAGAATTGCCTAAAAATAATGCAATGCTTTTCCTTACTTAGCGTGAAGGAGGCGTTAAATGGGCATTCCGATGCAACTATCCAGGCTTTTTGATGCAAAACCTTATCTACCAAAAATCTGAGAAAGGGTTTTGTGTTAAAAATTAACAGCGTTTAAAAGCAGACGTTAAAAGGAGAAATGTTTTTATTTCTCCTTTTTTTCCGACTTTGCATGTGTGCTGCACTGCACGGCAGACATACAAAGTAAGACAAGTTTTAAAATGTGGTCTAGGCATGGTATTTTGTACTGGAAGGGAACCCCCCCAGTACAAATCCTTTACTAGACTCTCACACACACCCTCGCACTATGGCGCAAAGTTGTGAGTGTGGCATATGGCAGCAAACTTCTGCGCAGGGCTAGGGAGAGGGGAGGAGAGAACCATATCTCCGTAGCTATGGTGCTCTCTTGCTCCCTCCCTGTCACACAAACAGTGCAGCATTTTTGGCTGCTGCGCTGCGTTGGGTGACACTTGCGTGGCACTTTGATAAATCTGGCTCTTGCTGTGTTACCAAGAGTGATCCAAGCCCTCTAAGTGAATTATAAAACACTTTTCAGATAGACCACAGGTTTTACTTCTGTTTGCTGCCTCGTCGACCACACCTGTGTGATCCAGTAGAAATGGTCTGCTTCACATTTAGCTATTGTGCTAAAACACCAACACCTACTCAGAAAGATGTAACAAAATGTGATGTGTGTGTAAGAACAAAACCACAAAATAAAACGAAAAATCTACATGAAGGTGGCTCAAGGAGTGTCTGCACATTCGGTCCGGCCAATCCACTCTTGTTTTGCCCTCGGGTACATTTAACAGGGTTGTTAGAGTGTTTCGGGCTTAAGACAGTTTGTGAAAAAATGTATATATCGTGAGTACGTAGGGAATACTTAGAAGCATGAGTGTGTGGATATCCTGAGGCCTTTTCCTCTCTCTGTGTGTGCTGCAGAACGAATCACTCATAGAAAGAGGAAAAACACAAGGAGAAATAATGATATTTCTCCTCGTTACGCCTCACCTGGGGAGGCGTAGCATTTTGACGCATTCCCAGACCTACCAGTAAAGGTAAATCTGAGAATGCGCCAAAATCCATGGGTGGATGTGTGGGAACACCCACGCTTCACCCATGGAACGCTTCTCTGGGGCAGAGTAACGCAACGCAGTGATTTGCGCTGCGTTGCGTTACTCTATATTTATCTAGCCACTCAGGGAAACGCAAGGTGGCCTTGCGTAGCTTGACAAATCTGACTTAGCATTTGCATCGCCCTCGCGTCCCCTTGCGAGGCCCCAGAGCAACACAACTCAATAATAAATCTGCCCCCAGGTTCTAGGTTCGGCGTGGGCTCAACATCCTGTGATTCTGGGAAAATCATTTATTCTCCCCGTGCCCAAAAATATAAAAGCAAAATGATTGCGTCCTTGTGTAATGTAACAGGTGCTCATCTAAAGTGCTCCAATACCTTTAAGTTGAGTTCGTGCTATGTTAAAAAACAATTGCAACTGGGCAAAATTAAATCAAACTAGGTACATCTACTCTTTTATTGGTTAGACCATTTCTTTATCAATAAATTAATGTTTTTTTAATAGATAACTCTCTACAGTTTGGAGTGAAAAAGCACATGCTTTTTGTTTTGTATGTTTGTTAAATTGCCAGCTAAAGATGCGTCACAGTTTGCAGATCAGAAGTCACTGACTTCTATCAGTGTAAGCACAGGGCCTCATTTACAATGATTTGGCGTAGGGCAGCGCCGCAAGTCTTTTTGCTGCGCTGCCCTATGCCAAATCGAAAGGGCAGGCATGCACCATATTTACCAGATCCAGTGCATTCCTGTCCTGAGGCACAATATGGTGCCTAGCGCCAACGCAGACACCCTTGAACCATGGTGCAAGGGTGTCGAGTTGTTGGAAGGATTGTTTTTGTGCACAAAGGGAGACCTTCCTGCACAAAAACAATCCATGGAGGTGTTTTCCTCTTTCTATGTGTGCTGTAGAATGCAGCACACATAGAAAGAGGAAACAAGCATTGAAAATGCAATAGGTCTCGCCTTTGATTAAGTTAAAGCCATTTGCTTTGCTAATGGTATTGTATAGCAAAGCAAATGGCTTTAACTTAATGAAAGGCAAGACCTATTGCATTTTTAATAATAAGGCAAGACTGTCAAAGTGTGGATGCAAAACAAACGATCAGGATAGTATCAGTTCACTATGCACCTGAATCGGAGGTATGCAGCATTGGGGGTGTTTTTGAGGAGAAGTTGGAGTTTGGGGCTGGGCAGACTACAACTTCCCCCCACACTCCTCATCCCCCCCCTCATTGCCTTTTGTCACAGGCAGATGCTGCCTATGTGTGGAACAAAGTGATTGATCTCAAAGGAAGACCCCAATTATTTTAATCGCGGTCACGTGGCATGGTTATATTCTCCACCAACAGAGGCAGATGGCTTCTCATTTACATGTGAATATGCTTAGGTTGGGGGTGGCGGGTGGAGGGGAGGAGGGGCAGGCAGCACTTCCTCGAAGAGGTCTTGGATTCAAAACACACCGCTAATGAGCTTTCTGCAGCATCACTGCAGTCAAGAACACCCCCTCTGAGTGTCCAAACCCTGTTCCTTCCGACACCCCCTTCCCCACTGCCCCCGCCTCAGAATATAGTGCATGCATCATTTGGGATAATAAAGCGATGGGAACAGCACGGCCTGCAGATCAAGACGTTTCCTGACAGGAGGTTCCCCTAAAGGTCAGCTGGGCTAGGCAGAGCCAGTCACATGTAGTGGCTGCTCGGATAAACAACAAAAACAAACATGCACACGACAGCAGCGCGAGGCGTCTGACTGACTGAAAGCAGGATTGTCTGCCTTTAACGCTCATTTGTCAACGATAAAATATTCCGCTCCCTCAATGTCTCGGCTAAAACTGATTTTCGAAGCTTTGAAGCAGCCGTCCGTAGGCGCTAGTGGCATATAAAACGAACACATAGCGCATAACACGGCCTGTCCATATTGTGGATGCAGGAGGGAACTCACGGAAAGGATCGTCGGAACTGGGACTGACTTTGCCCTAACCCTTCCGGCCTCCGAGATCTACCGCCCTATCAATAAATCTTCACAGTCCTCTTTGCTTCTGGGGTAGGCCGCGGCGAGAGAAGAAAGCCAAGCAGACAGGCCTGCAAAAAGAACAACCCTTGTCAGGAAACAGATGGAGAGAGTTAAGAAATATATAACTAAACCGAGCGCGAGGGTGTCCGTGAAGCGGCGCCGCACTCAGTTTCGAAGTAAAAAAAAAACAAGGGGGAGTAGGAGGCAGCCCGAAGAGAGGGAACGAAGAGTGAGCGTCAGTAAAAGATAAAGCGCGGCGTCCATGAAGTGGGCGCCGCGCTGAGCCAGGAAAACGCTTGTTTAATTAAAACAAGAAGGAGGGGTGTGGTACAGGGAACAGGCGCCCTCGGAAAGCATGCAGAAAGCAAACAAGCCGCGCCAGAGAAATGAAAGGCGCGTCAGCCGTTGTTGAAGGTAAACGCGGTAATAGCAAAAAAAAGTGCTTAGCGGCTAATTAAGAGACGCTGTCTCCCGCCGCAAGTAAAAGATCCAATCCCGGTGGGCGGGGCCAAAAGTGGACAGGGTGGTAACCAGGAGGGACTAAAAAGCCTCCTGGACAATCATAACACCCCGTTTTGCATAATTGGTGACGCAAAATGACGCGCACCAATGGAAAACACGGGCGGAGCAGAAAGCGAGCTTCTGAAATCGTATTGATTACAAGAAGCCCTCGCATGGCGAGAGCAGCACATGCGCGCTGCTAACGCCAGGCGAGACCTAAAAACGAGTGTAAATAAACATATTTCTCCTCATTACGCCTGCCCTGGGGAGGCGTACACTTTTGATGCATTCCCAGGTTTACAAACCCTTGTAAATCTGGGAATGCGCCAAAACCCATGGGTGTTGCGTGGAAGCACCCACCTCAATGCCCATGGAACGCCTCCCTGACGCAGCGCAAGGCAACGAAGCAGCTTTCTCTGCATTGCCTTACACCATATCTATGAGGACATGAAAAGCCATGCAAAGTGGCTTTGCGTGGCCTCGTAGATATGGGTGTGCCCTCTACGCCGCCGGAGCATCATAAAAAGTGACGCACATGTGGCGCAAGGGGCTTGTAAATAAGCCCCATGATGTCTAAGTATCTGCCTAATATGTACACAGCAGCAGGGCCGGCGCTAGGCATGGGCAGTGTGGGCAGCTGCCCAGGGCCTCGCGCTCGGCTAAAAAACAGGGGGCCCCGCTTCAATATGAAAGGCCACAGTTAGCCCACCTGCTCCCCCAGGGCCCCCTGCCCCATACAATCGCATTTATGCAAGATGTCTTGACCTTGCTGGTCACGGCGTGGTGGCATTCCTGGGAGGTGCAGGGGTGGGAGGAAGGAACAAACAGAATGGGGCCGGCACAGTCAGGGGCTAGGCAGCGCCTCTGTTAAGTACCCGGCCATTCTAGGCGCCCTTTCGGCATTTTGTTGCTAGGTGACAAAAGGCCCCTTTGTTTCCAGGACCAGCTGGACACAGGTAAGGAGAGGTGGGTGAGGGGTGGAGGGAGCAGCCAGATCAACTGGCTTTTGTTAACCTTTGCATCACACATAGCAAAGATTTTTTTATGTGAATGTGCATTTAAAATGCATGTAGAACTGCCGGTGGTAGGGCAGTTTGCTAAATGCCTCGTTACTGCTTCGAGGCCCAGGGGAGGGAGCCCCCCCAGCTCCCTCCCCTGCCCCCCACTTCCCTGGGCCTCGAAGCACTGGAGCAAGCAGCAAGGTCCAGGTGTGGGGGGCCCCTTCCCTGGGCCTTGTAGCCATTACTCCCTCTTTCCTCTCCTTTCGTTTATTTGTTCCTCGGTGAGATGTATCCAAGAAAGAAAACCACTTTTGCTGGAAATTTCTTTTTTGGACATTTTTCTATTCCAAAGTGCAGCCTCGGGACAGAGAGAAATAAATGGTTCAAAATGTGAAAAATAACTAAATAAAGCAAGAGTGGGTCGCAAAGTGGCCAGATTGATTTTATTCACAACCAAAACACATTAGCGCCACTTTACAGAGTTTTTCAGTGAAGCGCTACTTTTGTTTTCTCGTATTTCTTTGAACAACATTGTTTTCCCCGGGTGGGGAAGTGCACCATTCCTGGATGTACTGCAATACCTGGTTGATAGGTGGATTGGAAAATAAAATGCGTACCGCGGCTCTGTGTTCACGGATGTGGTCTTTTTAAACCATACTGCTTATGATTTGTAAGGATATAAGTAATGAACATTGAAATGGGTCCCTTCTGGGCCCTGTGGTCATGTCTTTAACTTTTCAGGCAAAAGCACTCACTGATTTCTGAATAATAAGTGCAAAAGCGTTAAAGTAACCATGTTGTTCCTTCTAGCATTTCACATGCGCTACTTAATCTTGCATTCCCTGGAGTGTTTGCTTTTTCCAGGATGTTACTATTTTTTTTTTGAGGCAGCATATTGCTGTTGTCTAGTGCGTAATTTGAACTGAGTCGCATCCAGGTGTTTATAGCGGGCCCAATTGGGTTGTAGTTGAAGGCAGTGCGAGTTTCTCTCAGTAGGATGTGGCACTATCGTCAGAGCTGACGAATTTGGTACTGGGGAACCAGGTTCAGCCTCATGACCAGTTCACCAGACCACTCTCTTGAGGGAGCGCATTCCAGTGCTAGACCTTAGAAGGCCCCGCAAGACTTTAGAAGCCCTGGTGTCTTAGCACCAGCAGGTGGACCCTAGCGGTTGCAACTGTGGGTTAACCTTGAAGGCCTGTCCACTACAATCCATACTGAAGTTCATCTCCAGTCTTGCGGGCAGGCCTACGAAGCAGCAAACCTTAGAGCATGGATACTCAAAGTACGGCCCGGGGGCCGCATGTGGCCCTCCTGACCTTTACATGTGGCCCCCTGGTCAACAGGAGCACTGGGCTGCTGGTACTCGACTCAGCACTGACAACAAAAAGATATTAAGTAGACAAGCAATCATTTATGTCAAGGATAATTGGTGTTAAAAAAAGGAAGTAGCCAGGGAGTTCTAAGCTTAACCTTACAAACAGCTTCATTTTTAAAGACATCTTGCAGCAAAAGTGTAAAGTGATGACAGTCTCTGCAAAATTCAAAAAGTGTATTTAATAAACATGCAGAACCTTTCTACCTTAGTACAATTGATTATCAGTGCACTGAGAAGTATTAATTAACGTAAAGTGATAGTTTTCAAACATGAATCTAGAAACATTAATTCTTCCCTCTACCCTGACAACAACGCCAATAGTGAACTAAAGAGGCAAGTCAGTTCTTATGTGCACTTCTTGGTTGGCCTGGGCTCCTATTATACATTAACAACATTATAGTTTATTAAATCAAACACAGGAGCAAGTTTTGTACCCTGCACACCTGAAATCATGTATTTTGCGGTCCTCTTATATGTAATAATGAAGAAAACAGGAAGGAGCATGAAATTAAACAATTGCCTAGGATAACACAATTTAGAAACATGGGGAAGCTGGGATTAATCCCACGTTTTCTGGTTTTACATTGTTCAATTCAGCCACTAGCTGTATATCTTTCTCTTCACCTACACCTACCTTACCACTAAACCCTCCAGCCCCCTCAGCCAACTGCCATCCCACTGGCATCAATGCGGCCCTCAGGCACATCACAGACAAACTTTTTGGCCCCTGGGAAAATGTTTGTGAGTACCCATGCCTTAGAGCAACAGTGACTCTGTCACTGAGGTCACAGGACCGTTGAGAAGGGCCAGCTCTAGGGCGGTGCGACCGGTGAGATCGCACAGAGCGCCGACTTCGGGTGGGGGCGTTATGTTTGCAAGTATATTATGTTTTTAAAAGCACTTGCTGCCTCCTTCCTGGCTTCCAGCAATTTTCGGCAACAATAAAAATGTCATTATAACTCCGATGATTAATGTTCTTCCTAGAGAGAGATGGAGTTTTGTCAAGTGGAAGTTTTGACTTGTGAAAAGGTAGCGCAGAGGGTTAATGTGCCTGCTGCAAAGGACATGTACTATGCAGATCACAAAGTGCACATAATGTAAATAGGTCAGTGGGTTACTGATTTTGTCAGTGAGATCCTTTTGTTACTTGCAGTGTAAAAGTCAAAATCCTTTTACTTACAGCTTCTGAACAAATGTTGGCACTTGAACAATCCGAATTTTTGCAGGCCTAACGTATAGCAGTTTAGTGCGGTAAGTAGCAATTAGATACAGAAAATACGCATGATACATCATTCAAGATACAAGATCTATGCAAAAGGCCTGCAGTAGAGTCTATGGAGGTTTGTAGGAGTCAAGGTAAGTGTCCAAAGAGTTCCACATCAACCTGGATGAAGGCTTCCACGGAGAATTTTGTAGTGCGATGTTATCTGCCCCCCTGAGGTGAGTGATCCAGTTTATCCAGCCTTTGTATGAAGTCTTACTTGTGTTCTTCCAGTTGGCAAGGACCATTTTTACCGCCGACGTTAGTAGTAGGTCGAGTAGAGCTTTGTCCGAGTCAGATCTTACCTCCGCATGCAAGAAAGCCATAGGTAAGGTGGTAAATTCCTTGACCAGAGAGCATTTAAATATACCAGTTAGGAAGGCAAAAAAAAATTCCCAGAAGGGTTTGACCAGTGAACACTGAAAGATTAGGTGGGCCAAGTCCCCCGTTTCTTGATTACAGTTCCAGCATGTTGCGTCCTCTCGAAAGCCTACAGAAAAGAGTCGGGCAGGAGTCCAAAATACATTGTGCAGTAGCTAGTATTTGGTTTGGGAGAGGACCGGGGAGATCTTATTGCGTGAGACAGAACTCCATAGTGCGGGCCATATCTGCTCGTTTAGTGGGCCTGAAGATTGCTGCCCCCAAAAAGTAATAGTTTTATTATTAAGTTTGGTGGTCTTTGGGCGGAGGAGTTTATAGATCTGGGAGACTTGGTGGCCTATCTTGTTAATGTTTGTCACAAACAGTGATATTGATGGTTGGACGGTGGATAGTTTAGATCTCTTCTGGCTCCTTCTCTTTTTTCTTTTCTTTTCTTTCTGCCTGTCTCTCTTCCTCGATTATTGTTCATTAGGGTTCAGCCCTTGATACTCTTATAGGCGTAATAACCTCACCTTACACTGTTATATGTGATATGTTTACCGCATAGATATCTTATGCTAACCCTGGTACAGTATTATTCTCTGTCTGTTCTTCTTGAAAAACAATAAAATACTGTGAAATTAAAAAAAAAAAGTCAAAATCCTAACATAGAACAGTGAGCTATTAACAGTCATCTTAGAGCTGCATGCAAACTGCAAGGTATAAATTAGAGCATTATGTTTTTTCCCCCAGTCTTTAATTATCCTAAAGTTGCAAAAAGGGTTCTTTTACATAGAAATCAATTCTGGTTATTAAAGAGAACCCCCAACCATGGTATTACGTTCTAAATTCAGAGTTTGTGTTTCTCCAGACCAATCACTATTAAACTATACTGCCGACTAGTATGATTGTCATGTGACTCCTACACACTGTAGTCTTGTCTTATGTAACATTTCCTATACAGTGATTTACACACGTATGATTGATTGTCTCTGTGTAATGTGTGTGATATAAAGTGCTCTGACACCCTACACTGGTATCAGTGGCCTTTTAAATCAAATTAAATGCATCTGAGCGAGAATGTGGTTATGGAGACTTGAGGGGCACTGTTAAAGGGTGGTAGTGAGGGAATCCGTGGCAGAGGCAGTCATTGGGGGCACCATCAAACATTGTCGCACAGGACTCCACCAGCGCTAAAGCTGGCCACTACCACTTCCTACAGTTCTAACACCAAATCAAAAACGTTGATTTGAAAACCCCTTGACTCTGCAGCATACCTTCAAGTCAATGTATGATTTAGTTGTTCTAAGTCTTTTTTTATTTATGTACAATCTTTATTTGTTTGCAATGGTGTCTTGTATTTTTGTATTATATGTGTTGTGTTTTTGCACTTAACATAATTCTGGCGAGTAAAGAGCCCACACACAAAAATATTGTCCTACGAGTCTTAGCATGTGCGTGTGGGATACTGGTGAGGGGATTTACGTTAAAACAAATTACTAAGTATCAATGTCATCCTAAGGTGGCACAATAATGGCACGAAAAGATAACAGAGCCTTTTGAAATTTGCGATTATATCCATCGTGTCAGGGGTTTTCTCTTGTTTAATTTTATATTTTGAATGATCCCGCCCCTCATTACCTCAACAGGATCTCTCCCTTTTATGAGACAGAACTGGAATTTTTATCATGCACTCATCTGGAAACAATCAGTTAACAGGGAGTTAGAAATATCCAATGTTTGTAAGACCTGCACCTAGCTTTTCCATCCAAAGTGACAAATGTAATCCATTTAATACAGTTTTAAAATATATGGACTTATTTCATTTGTATATTTATCTTTTTGTCCATGTTACTGATATCCACATTAGGTCTCTTCAGTGATGCCAAATAAGATCAATAGTCCTGCGATGTCACTTTCTGTGATGTCACTTCTTGTGATGTTATATGCAAATTAGAGGGGCCTCACATCTTCCCTCTCGCCCGGGGCCCCAGAAGTTCTAGGACCGGCCCTGCACAGCAGGGCTCTTCGGAGCAGAGCACGCGGCAGAGGGGTATGGGGGGAAGGGGGCCCTGTCTCTGAACCCTGTGTTCGGGATTTAGAATTGCACAGCTTCTGCAGGGATGTAACGCAGGCCCCTGCAGCCACCGCGGCGCAGAGGGGGGACAACCCACCAGGGGGCCCCCAACCCTTACAGGGGGCCCCATTCAGTCCATGCATATCTTTGAGATATATGAGGCTATGGGGCCCCACATGCATCACATTCTGCGGGGGGGCCATCATTTTGCGTCACGCCACGGAACTTCTGCACAGAGTTACAAACAAAACACACATCCCAGAGATGCCAGATTGTACGCAACAAATTCATAAACTGTGCCATGTAGCGCCTCTTCTTGTGTGTGCCTCGAGAGTACAGATCTTGTTTTGATGTGCTGTGAGACACACTTTAGTCTCGTATGAAAAAGGAGCCTCTTTATCATGGATGTGCGAACGAACACACCGACAACACATGAACATCAGTGAGTGTTACTGACAGCAATAACACACTCCAAGCCAATCAAAGCACAAGCATTGTTTTGTGGAGCCGCCGCCCTGTGGGGTGGGAGTCGCCGAGGCGACTTCATTAAGGCGCATTCTTAGTTAATTGTGCCCTCAACTGTGTGAGGTCCAATCATGGAGGGCTCGGAAAGCAACAGGAGGGCGGGAGGACGGGGAAGCACATGGAGGAGGGGGAAGCAACAGGAGGGAGGGGGCGGGGCGGGGGAACGTGTGTGGGGGGGAGAGCACAAGGACTAGTGCCACCGGAAGACAGACAGCCACGCAGAAGGAGGGAAGTACATGAAGGAGACGGCTTGAAAACACATGCACTCTTTATGGGTTGCTTTAAAATCAAGCAATGGAAGCAAAGTTCCCAGCCAATCAAAGCGACGGAAAGAACACAATGCTCTCTAGGAGGGGCTAATACAAAGTTGACAAGGTGGGGCACAAATAAGAAGCATGCAAATGAGAGTGACAAGGAGGAAAGCCAACTAATCGTCAGCAATGGGCGGTCTTCAAGCCCTTTCTATGTTCTTGGTAAATCACACTATGCCAACAACTAGCGCAAAGGCTGTCTAGTTGGCTCGACCTAAAAATCTGCCAGTATGCAGAGGAGTAGACGGAGGAGGGGGTGGGTATTTGAGGAATTAATAACACTGCTTCTGAAGCATGAGAAGGGAGGAAGTGGATAGGAGGTGTAGGAGAAGCCAACAGGTCAATAGTGAGGCGTTATGTGGTCTGAGTTTTTAATTTGGCAATTTGTGGTTGACATATGGTGTCAAAAATATACTTTGAATTTTACTGTATGAGAAATATTTTATCTTTTTATGCTTTTTTTGTCTGCTGCTCTCTTGTACTTGAAGTTGACTGGCTTTCTACAGTTCTCACTCAGTACATTTTTTTAGCTCTGACTTTCTTTTGTGTTGAGAGAGAGTGTGTGTGTTTGTGTGTATGCACGCGCCCACACAGACAGACACACAGACACAGTCCACAAGAGAAGGTCAGAGCTATAAAAAGTACTGAGTGAAACTGGGCTTGTAAATCACTGTGTGAATTGGGCTCCAAGTATTTGTAGTAGACATTCTCCTGAAGGGCGACTCAAAGCCTTTTAAAACTATTATACAGGGGAAACTGAATTATCCATCTAACAATGTTTGAGTTATTCGCTGCAGATTCCATTTATCAGTCAATAATGCCCATAATAAAGCAATCATTTTGGTGGCATCTTATCCAGTTTAAAGAAAGCTTAACTGCTTTGTAAAGTTATGTTCTGTTTGTGGGACTTTACCTCAGCTTGCTGTTCCTTGTTCTTCACAGAAATGAAGTTCAAAGAAATGGATAATATTAGTCCGATATGTTGAAAAAAGTATTAAATATCCTAGCTTGGAATGTGATGTTGCAGGAGAAGGGTGTTGTTGAAGCACTGAGTTAGTAAGTAGGCCTTATGAGCTAACTCCATTTTGTGCTGCAACATTTCATATGGCTAGAAATCTTGCAATGCCTTACAGTGTGCTGGTCAGCATCACTCATGATCAGTGTGACAACACATAACTCACCGTAATACACATGGCAGATATGGCCAGGCTAGAAGAGGCAGACAGAAAGCAACTTTGTGTCAGCCTCAAGAAATACACATAGGTCTCTTAAATGTTTCATGGACCTTACACATTTAGAAGGAGTGTGAAGAAGATGGAGACATTGGAGGTTATTTGCACCCCAGCTGAGGACCACCTACCGTATTTCGAGGCATCTCTGTGCCTTCAATGGAGCATATGGTCCGGTGGCTTCATTGAAGGCCGTGAAGCTTGCAGAGCAGGCCCCATGTTGGTTTCCTTCTGCTTGCAGGGCCGGACTGGGAACTCAAAGCAGCCCTGGCTGCTTTTGTCAGACCAGCATCCGTACGGTGCATAGTGAACGAGCACAGCGAGTGAGCCTGACAACTACAAGGGGGCTTGGGCGGGTTTCCCCCCTCACCCCTCCCAAGAAAAGTTGGGGGGGAAATGGCAAATATGGTGCATTCTGCAACACATTTTTCATTATATGTTCAATTTTATTCGCTTTTAAAGCATAGTACAATCTTTGTTGGGGGTCTTCAATGACTCCCTCGCTGTCACCTTCCAACAGTGCCTCTCATCTCTCCATAGCCCGTCTCTCACGTGTTTTATTTGATAGTAGCACCTTTCATACCAATGTAGGAAGTTGGAGCACTTTACATCACACACACATAGAGAGACAATGAATCATACATGTGTAAATCACTATATAGAAAATGTTACAAATCAATGTATAGAAAATGTTACAAAGATAAAGCGAACTACAAGTGAAGGATTCACATTTCATCCATACGGGTAGGCATTTTTAAGAGAGCTTGGTTTGGAGAAGCACACACTAAGGGGCCTATTAGGATGGCGGGCGGATCGCCCCGCCGGGCCGGCGGTAGCCACCGCCGGCCCGGCAGGGGCGATCCGCCCACCATCCATGCCTCAGTGACCCCCCGCCATATTAGGATGGCTGGGGGGTCCGCGGCGGACGGGAAGACCGTCCGCCGCTTTTCCGCCGGTCGACTCGTCGACCGGGCGGAAAACGTGCACAATATGGTGGAGGTGTCTGCAAGACACCGCCATCCATATTGTGATGCAGGTGAAGATGTGCCTTTCCATGGCGGCGTTGGCATACGGTCTTTGGTAATGGGGGCCCGTTGCGGGCCCCCGGGGGGGGGTAGGGGGTGCACTTGGGGGGTACCTATGGTATCCCCCTACATTGGCATGCACAGGGTGGCAGGCACCGCGCGGTGCCTGTCATGTTGTGCATGCCAATGCGCAACATGCTTTTTTTACATTGCGGCGGGTGCTGCTCACAGCACCGCCCGCCGCAATGTAAATGATGCGGGATGCCATCGCCACCGTGGCGGTGGCATCCTAATTGACATGGCGGGACCGCCGCACCACTTGCGGGTGGTCCCGTTTGCCGTTGCAGTGGCGGGCAGACTTTGTCCGCCCGCCATCGTAATGATGCCCTAAGTATTCAGAATGTAATACATTGGTTAGGGTTGGCTTTACTAATAAGAAAAAGACTGAGAAAAAACATAACTTTCTAACTTGTACTATGCAGTTTGCATGCAGCTCTTTGATGGCAGTTCATAGCTCACTGTGCTAGATTACGCTTGTAACGTGTGAACTGTACAGTGTAAGAAGGATCTCTGTGACAAAAGCAGTAACCTACTGAGCTATGCACATAAAATACTGTTCTGTGATTTAAATGGTACATGTTCTTTGCAGTAGGCATAGTAACCCTCTGCGCTAACTTAGATGAGTCAAAACTGCCACTAGAAAAAACGCTATCTCTCTTTAGCAGGTACATTCATCAAGTTATTTTGACACTTTTATTGTTGCCTGAAAATTCCTGAATATACAAGCAACTCTGCAGTGGGTGCTTTTAAAATTGTTGCACTGCTACAAAACCAGCTCCCAGTAACTAAATCAGCCCCCACCCTTCCAGCCTCCTGAGAAAGCGCCTGATGCCCGGTGTGGCCAGTCCGGCCTTGTCTGCTTGGAGAGAGAACCGCCACTTTGACCTGAACGCTCAGTGCCAGACAGGGTGTCGGGTCAAAGGTTTATGTCGGCAGAGCCAGCAGAGGCTCACCAGTGTGTAAAACCAGAGCTTTCCCGACTCTAAATAGAGCTGGGGAACTCTGAGGCGTATATTTACAAGGGGATAGGGCCACCAAAACATCACTTTTACCGACGTTGTGGTGGCGCTATGCCCTTCTCCATATTTACAAAGCGGCGTTAAGCCACTTTTTGTAGCCTAATGCCGACTTGCAAATACGGCTTCTTTACAAGCATCACTTTGCATGAAGAGGGTGTGCAATGGGTGTTGCTGTGGGCGTTCGACCGCAACACCTATTGCATTTTGACGCTGCCCCAGGGTCACAAGGATATGTAAATCTGAGGCAGCACCAAAAACTAACACCATGCAATAGCAGGCATTAGAATGGCGCAATGAGGAGAAATACTTTTATTTCTCCTCGTTTTTGCTTTTTCTATGTGTGCTGAATTCTGCTGAAAGAGCAAAACGCCATTAATGATTGCTTATGTGTTGGAAGGTGTCCCTTCCTACACATAAACAATCATTAAATAATGACAATTTGCTACTTCTATGTGTGGTGCTGCATTCTGTAGCACACATAGAAGTAACAAATCACCATTATCCATTGTTTATGTGCAGGAAGGGACACCTTCCTGCACATAAACAATCATTTCCTGCAAAGCAGGCACCCTTGCACTATGGCGCAAGGGTGCCTGCGTTGGCTCTAGGCAGCTATTTTTAGTGCCAGGGAAAACAAAGGGGTGCGCAGTATTGTTGTAAATATGGTGCATCCCTGCGTTTTGGAAATGGCGGCCATTTCCTTGTAAATATGCCCCTGAGTTTGGCAGGGCAGGAGCCCTGCCGATTTAAGACTCTGCTGTGCTCTAAATGTCCCTGCTACTTCTAAATTCCACTCATGCTACTGTAACTAATTCCATAATGGCCGATAACTGGATGAGGAGATACAGCGCCTGGAGTTACTGTTTGTGGACAGTATCTTCAACTCACTTGCATGATTTTTCTGCTCGGAATAGGGAATAAGGAAGGGAACTCGAATTACTGTGCCCATTACACAGGGTTGTATTGGTAAGGCGGGTACTCGGGCAATGGAATTGGGGCCGATATCCAAGTTCCAGCTGTGGGCTGCTTTTTTGTGCAGCCTGGGGGGGCCGATTTGGTGGTGTCTGTGTTGTTGGATGTCGCCAGTGGCCCAGTGGGTGCCTGAGTGGCCTTTCTGGAGGCAGATGGGCGTCCATTACCTCCCTTTTATCAACGGGCAGAGGTGTCACTCCCTTTCTCTCCCTTGGCCGGCCCATTAATGTATGCAGAGTGAGCGGAGCAGGGGGCCTGAGCAGAAGTGGCCTCACTTGTTTTCAGATGTGTTTCACCAGTGGGAACTAATCCGTGCATTTTTAGGTCGAGCCTAGCGCAGCGCGCATGCGCTGCTCTGCGAGGCTTCTTGTAACTACTCTGTGTGGGTCTGACTTCTCCCACGCATTGGATAGGCTTTTGCGTGTGCCTTTTTATAATCAAAGCCTGCAAATGGCTAAAGGTGGGTGCATGTCCCACCTCTTCTAAAAGGTTCACTCCCACGGCGTTTTGCCGGGGGAGCGAGCAGCGGCGCGCAGTGCGGCAGCTGCAGTGCCTCCTTGTCGCCGTTTGCCCGCCCCCACCACTCCTCTTTGTGTCCCTCTGCCATCGGTGCCCGCCCCCACCACTCCTCTTTGTGGCCCTGAGCCGTTTTGCTCGTCTAACTTAGAAAACATAAATCTGCACTGGACAGAGGGTGTGAACGTGCCCTACCTTCAGACGTCCTGCTCAGGAGTTGCTGCCTGGGTCTGCGGACGACTCCGTCTCGAGGGTGTGTGAGTGAGGCATCTGGGGGTCACTCCAACCCTCAGTCAGGCACCCCTTGCTATCTGGGGCTGCGCGGGCGGCCGTGAATGGCAGCTCGCCTTTATGTGCAGAGGAGAAGAGGGCTTGTGAGGCCAGCGCCAAGTCCTCTCGGAGGAGCCAAGATGACTTCTAATAACCTGCCAGAAACGCTAAAAGGAAGTCAAACGAAAGTTTGGAACAGGCAGTTCTGACGTCTCAAATATCCCCCACTCGCCCCCTCTCCCAGATGTGGCCCTTCCTCATCTTTGACGTTTGTCTGTGGTCTTATTTTTTTGCTTGTTTAACTAAGTATAGTACATGGCAATTACATTTCAACGAAAAATAAGCACATGGTAGAGTCAGCCACATTGAAACACTACTTGAAAAAACGTTGTTTTCACTTTCATGTCTAAAACATATGCTGTATTTACCATATCTGTGGCAGCTATGCATTAATGGCATACGCCCGTGTGGACCTTTGTAGGCGCCATGTGCTTCACTTTGTGAAAAGTAATACAGTAGGGGGCATATTCACAAGGAGCTATCGCCGAATTAACGGCACTCTATCGCAGCCAAAGTCATGATAAATTTACCCCCCCATTCACAAGCCGGTGTAAACGGCCCACAGCACCAGTTTACCGGCGCTAGCAGCCGCAAAAAACATCGCCGCAGAGGACCCCAGCAAATATCGCTAATGAGATGCAGAGTAGGCGTTCCCGTGACAAAAGCCGAGACAACAGCACACCTCAACATTCACAACGACCAGCCACATCCGCGATAAAAACACAAAACAGGCGATAAGGCGCGTTAGCACCAGGAAATCTACACCTGCTCTGACCTGGTGTAAAGTCGGACGGCAGCCAGCACCACAAAAGGGAGCATAGCCCAGGGCCACATCCGAAGGGCAACAGATGCCATGGTTCCACCCATCATGCGGCCCGGACACCCAAGAGGGCCACAACACCCACCGCCACCACCCCCAGGACCACCCCTCCCTGCCACCCCCCCGACCAAAGACATGCCACATCAGCCACACCTAAACATGTACAAAATATTCTGCATGATGCCGCACAATCACAACTGGTGACATGGATGTGTCGTCACAGAAATGACCAGCACACATTCACTTTCGAAGCAACAAATGAAACATTTTTAAAATGAACAACGAAATGAAATGAAGACACATGGCCGCTCCCCTCCGGACAATACGTAGGTCACAGCCTGTAAGACAAAAAACATGATGAGAAGGTGTGTCCTGCACACATCAGAGGACAGAGAGAGAGCGAAGGAGAGAGAGAGGAAGAGAGGATGAGAGAGAGAGAGGAAGAGAGGGAGAGAGAGAGAGAAGAGGAGAGAGAGAGGAAGAGAGGGAGAGAGAGAGAGAGAGAGAGAGTGCCGCCCCTGCGCACCCAGGCCACACTGCTCACCTGCTGCCACCGGTGTGTCTCCAACCACGTGCCGGTATGTAGGGCAGTTCACCAGGTCACACATCTGATTCAGAGCCGTCAGCTGAAACAGAGTCCAGATACATGACTGGCACAGTACACACACTTGCACAAGACAACATCGCCTGCCCGCCCATGCACACCCAGGCAGAGGCACCCCAACCACTCCCGCCGCCGATCGGAGCATGCCCGCCCATGCACACCCAGGCCTCAATGCTCACCTTCCGCCACCGGCGCGTAGACAGGAGGTCCCAACACGTGCCGCTGCAAGCCACAAGCCCGGGGCCCGCGGACATGGCACCCTCCACATCTTGCAGGCCCACTCCGCAGGCCACCAGGTCTCACGTTTGGTGCTGGGTCTTGATTACTCCATGGCAGAGGACATACCAGTGCACCCGGCACCATCGCAGGCTGCACACCCGCTCAGCCCAAAGGGTACCACCAACTCTGGCATCCCGGAAGCGACGCCACGGGGCGGTAGGCCCGCGCTGCCCGCTGGCTCTGGCCTACACTGCAGTCCAGCAGGGCACACAAAACCTGAGCTGTCCGGACCGCCGGGACGGGGCATCATCGCAGGCTGCACACCCGCTCAGCAGCTCAAGGTGCCACTGACACAGTGCACCCCAAGTCACCGTCCCGTGGCAGGGTGCCAGTGCCGTCCGCAAGGCCCCGGGTGCCACTAACCCTGTGCAACCCCAGTCTGCGCCACGTGGTGGTAGGCCCGTGCCTTACTCAAGGCCCAGGGTGCCACTAACCCTGTGCAACCCCAGTCTGCGCCACGTGGTGTAGGCCCGTGCCTTACTCAAGACCCCGGGTGCCACTAACCCTGTGCAACCCCAGTCTGCGCCACGTGGTGGTAGGCCCGTGCCGTCCACAAGGCCTCGGATGCCACTAACCCTGTGCGCAACAACTCATGGACCCTACATGAGTGAGAACCGTGGAGCGGCCGTCATCCAGTCACCACCGGAAGAGGGGAATGTGACGTCGTCGGCCCCTTATGTTGGCGGAGTCACATGGCCTGTGCCGCCTGTGCCGGATGGGTGTGGTGTGTGTGAAAACCTGCCCTCAGGGAGTGGCTGTGACATGCTGACAACTAGACCAGTGACCTGCACACCACCAGCGAGTACGCCTGCGACGGGTAGCAATGAGGGCCCCCCTCGGGGCGTTAGCGGAGTGGTCTGGCCTGCCGTACACCCGACCAGCGCAGGGCTTGCAACAATGACTCGTGGGCTCTGGGCGTGGTCCAGTCCATGTCCGGACAAGGAAGTGACTGATGCATGTGTCCCTGTTGTAGTGTTCACGGAACCCGGTACACAAAATGCAATGTCGCACCCTCTGACTGCCATCCCACAGGATGAACATCATCGACGCAAGGGAAGGCACTGTCCCCACATTCATCCACACATCCATACATGAATGACGTAAGACATTACACAGCAGTGTGTCACTGGATGTTTATTTGCACATCCAGTGCAGTCATGCAGCTGGAGCGGTACAGGGTGATGCCGAGCATACTACACAATATGGGCCCGTGGAGGGCCAGCCAGTGCCCTTCCGGGGATGACCTGTACTGCGGAAGAGGAAGGGTACAGTCCGCAGTCTGTCCGCCCTGTCATTGGTCGTCAAACAGGATGTGGCAGTCCATGTCGCTGGCCGAGGTGAGTGCATCGGAGTGTATCGGGGGTCAGTGGTAGGTCTTGAGGCCATGTGGGGCACCAAGCAGTAACAGGCAAGGTGGCGGAAATGGATGCTAGTGCCTGGCCCTCCTGACCACAGTCCCATCCACGTCCTTGTCCCCGGGTGTGTGCCCTGCCCCACCTGTGGGTGTTGCAGTACCGGCTGCGGCACTGTGTGCCACTGACACATCAGGGGCCGGAGGAGGATTGTCGGCCGCACTATGTGGCAGTGACACATCAGGTGCCGGAGTGGATATGCCTGCCGCACTGGGAGGCACTGACACACCAGGGGGCGGAGATGTGGATTGTGTGGGGGCAGCAGCATTCATCATTGCCACGCCTTGTGGCAGCAATGCCATGATGAGGACATGCAGGGCACGGTAGATCCCAGCTACATTTCGCTGATGTGCAGCGGCGGCTGCCATCCTTTCTGCCTCCATCCGCACCATGTCCTCCATGAGCCTCCGCATGTGTGCCAGCTCACGGCTGGCATCGCTGGGGCCACTCTGTGCAGACAGGTATTCTTCCCTCCGCGTCATGACTCCAGAGATGTCAGTCAGGGCTCGCTGGAGCCCATGGGGCGGACATAGACACCCAAGGATGGCGTCCAGTTTGGTAGCCAGGAGCTCGAACCCCACCCGCACCTGCTCGGCCGTCTCCCTCTGGCCCTCCAGCACACGGTGTTGGAAGGCCATGTGTTGTTCCTGGGGGACTTGGGAGGGTGCCGGGGCTGTGGGTGCCTCCTGCTGGGTGGTTTGGGTGGTGGGTGGGGTCTCATGGATGTAGCTGGGCTGCCCTGATCCTGGAGGTGAGTTACGGATGAGGTCAATGAGGTCTTGGATGGTTTGGGTGTCGATGCTGGTGTTGTCCTCCTCCTCGTCATCAGTGAAGAGTGGCTGTGACTGCTCTGCAGGAGGTGTTGGCGATGCCCCTGCGATGTGAAGGGGAGATGGTGTATTACAATGTGTCCACATGTATGTAGCCGCATGGTACAGGTTGACATTCAGACAGCATGGCATTGTACATTGTGACAGTCTGTGGGTCTGGGCGAGGACCCAGAGTGATTGTGGGTGTGCACTGTGCCCTGCTTGCTTGTGCATGTGTGCCATTGTGGCCATCTCTCCCCGTCCCCCAGTACCTGGTGGTCACTCACCCTGTTGCGGTTGTGTTGTGTCCTGTCGAGCAGTGTCCGGTCCCCCGACTCCGGCCACAGTATCCATACTGATAACTGTCGACACCAGCTCCTCCATGTCATCCAGCTCCAGCTGTGGCGCTGGGCCCCCACCTCCGGTCTGCGTTGCTGCCTTCAGGTTGGCGGAGAGTTTCTCCTTGGTCTTCCGCTTGATGTCATTCCATCGCCTCTTGACCTCGTCCATTGTCCACTTGTGCTCTCCGACGGCATTCACCTTGTCGACGATGTCCCGCCATATTCCAGTTTTGGTGCCCAATGACACGTTGGAGGTGACGAAGAGTTGTTGATGGTGTTCCATCACCTCCGTGACTATGATCATGTTCGCCTGCGGACTGAACTTGGTCTTCCTTGTCTTCTTGTCCTTGCCCTTCCCTGTCCCCGAGGTCCCAGGCTGGTCGTCCGGGGTGCTTGTGGGGTTGCGCTCGTCCTCTGCGCCTGCTCCGGCTGCCTCCATGGTGCTTGGGTATTTGTCAGTTTGTGTGTGGGTGTTTTTTCTACTTTTATGGAGATTTTTGACACCTGCCAGGTGTGTGTTGCAGGCCTGGCGCTGCTTGTCGCTGTTTCCTCATCGTGCTTTGGACCATCGCGTGTTTTTTGGTGTTGTGGTTTGTGTTTTTATCTCCATCGTGGTGGTTGTATCGCGGACATTGTCCGCGGTTTCGGCAGACTATCGCATGGTACCGCCTTGTTGTGAATTCCACGTTAACACGGGGTTATTTTCCCGCGATAGGCTGCGATATTGAAAGTTGCGTTACGCTACTCTTGCGGTAGTTATCACACGTTCTTGTGAATATACCCCTACATTTTAAGAAATATGCACACTGCAATGCATATATATAATATTTTGGTTTATATTCGTCTCCGCACCGTACCACTGTAATGCGAGTAACGCTGCCTTTAACATGTTCTCTATACATAAACAGCTACCCAGGACTGCCAAGTGTGGGGTTACACCCCTCCCAGGATGCTGGCTTTTCTTGCCAGAATCCGCACTAAATCCATTGGGAGAATGAACTTCAATACAGGGAATGCGCGCTCCGACTGCACTCGGTTCTCTGAACAGTGAATGGAGGGTCAGGAAAGGTTAAGTCATAGAATGAATGCATAAATACATCGCTGCGTGCATATCCCTGATAGTTTATCTTCCACTCATGTCTTTATTTTTAGCTATTCCTGTTCTTACTTTCAAACCGACTGCACACCTCACACTGTAATATTATTGCTGGCAGCTGCTAAGCATTGCCCCATCTTAGTGTTTTTTTTGTAGATTTTTATAGCGCAAACTCGACCCAAAGGTATCAGAGCGCTGTACATGAGCACCACTTACGTTACACAGTTACGTTATTTTCCCAGAATCACAGGATGCTGTGCCGACACCGAGGCTCGAACCTGGTTCGAGCAGCTCTGGCCGTGAGCTTACTCAAACTTACCTTTTTCTCTTATCCTTATTTTGCTTTCTTTAACCTTCCTCTATGTAATGTAATGTAAGGGGTTATTTATAGAGCGCACTGTGACCAAAAATGGTATCCTGGCGCTAAAACCACTATGTAAGGCACAGCAGATGAAAGAGCAGAGAAGCGAGCCGCTACTGAGGAAATAACCAGGTCTTCAGTGCCTTCCTGAATTTTTGTAAGTCAGATTGAGATCGTAGGGAAACTGGAAGTTTATTCCATATCCGGGCCGCATTGACCGTAAAGGTGCGACCTCCTTGTCTGACTTTTTTGTATCTGAGTTCTTGGACATAGTTACCAGTAGTAGAACGGAGGTTTCTGCCACAGGTATATTTTTTTAGTTTGTTTTGGAGAGGTTTTGGCCCTTTGTTTTGTAGTGCCTTGTGGACAATACAGAGAGATTTAAAAGTTATTCTCTGCTTGATAGGTAGCCAATGAAGCTCCTTCAGGGCATCTGTGGCAAATGAGTATCAAGGTCTGTTCAGTGTCAGTTTAGCATTGATGGTCTGAATACGTTCTAACTTTTTTAGCAGGTAGTTAGGGGCTCCTAGCAACAGGGTGTTGCAATAGTCCAACCTACTTAATATTACCCCTCTGGAGATCAATGATCTGGCTGATAGATCGAGCAGAGGGTATAGCTTCCTAAGAGCCCGGATCAGAGCAAAACAGGTCCTGGTAAGTCTGTTCACTTGATTTTCCAGGGATAACTCTTGGTCGATGATCACACCAAAGTTTCGCACCGCCACAGGATTGCCCAATGGCTTTTCCATAGGTAGCGGCCAGAATTTCGGTGATAAGGATACCGGGATTTTGTTGGAGGAGCAGCAGAGGAGTTTGGTTTTATTTCCGTTCATTTTGAGTGAGTTAGAATTCATCCAGTCACAGATGTCAAGAATGCATGCCTGGAAGTTTCCAATGGTATCCTCCTGGTTATTGTTCAGTGACATAATCAATTGGGTATCATCTGCATAGTTGATTAATTTAATATTGTAAGTTTTTATAAGTGAGATCAGGGGTTTGATGTAGACATTAAATAGGATAGGGCTAAGGGAAGAGCCCTGCGGGACACCATGTGTTGTCTTTATAAATTTGGATAGAAACGGGGGAAGAGATACGGCCTGATAACAGTTGGACAGGTATGATTTTAACCAGTTTAACATTGGTCCCCCCACACTCGCTGCCATGAGCCTGGACATGAGAGTGTGGTGATCCACCGTGTCAAACGCAGCCGATAAATCTAGGAGGACAAGGACAACCGATTGTCCATTATCAATAGTCCTCCGTAGTTCATCGGTAGCGCAGATAAGGGCGGTCTCGGTTCCGTGACCAGGACGGAGTCCAAATTGCTCTTCCTCAAGCCATGCAGAGTCCTCTAGATGTTGTGACAATAGTGAGCTTATATAGCTTTCCAGGATTTTTATTGGGAATGGGAGAAGGGAAATAGGTCTAAAGTTAGCTAGATCAGCGGGGTCAGAGAGAGCTTTTTTTTAGCAGTGGCTTGACTATGGCTTTCTGCCAACAGTCGGGTACCTTCTCGGTTTCGAGAGAGTGATTGCAGAGTTGTCAAAGGGGGCCTCCCAGCTCTTCTTCCCATATTAACCACTGTTTTGGGGGCATAGGGTCCAAAGAAGATCCTGATTTTATAGCCCTATACAGGGTTTTAAAGACCTCGCTAGAGATAGGATCCAACCTAGTGAGTGTCACAGGAGGCGACTCTGCAGAGAAGAGATCTGAGGGGGAGGGGGCGGGAAGCAGTTTCAATTGAACGGGGCTGTGAGGGTGTGCACCAGAGTGTTTGGCTGTAGTAGGTTTGTTGATCCCTTCCAGAATTGTTGTGATTTTACTGTCGAAATATTCCGACAGGTTATCACATAGTGTCTGTGATGGTTTGATCTCTTGCTTAAAACGAGGTGGATCGGTGAATTCTTTAAGGATTTCAAAGGTTTTTCTCGCTTTGTTAGGAGCCGCAGTGATCTGCTCGTAAAAATAGTTTGCTCTCACTTTCCTTAACTTGCTTTTGTACTCACTCAGCGCATTTTTTAGAATGAGCTTATCTCTCTCAAGGTAGTGACGTCTCCATTTCCTTTCCAATTGCCTACAATTAAGTTTGGCATTTTTCAGCGTGAGGTCGTACCAAGGGGCTGAGAACTTTTTCGATTCTTTAGGGTGGACAGGGGTATAGTTTCATCTAAACTTTTTATAATTTCCCTTTCGAATCTATTATAGTTCACCTCCGCCGAGTCTGCTGGTGAAAAATATAAGTTCTTGATAAGGGGTTTAGTTTTAATTTCGGGGAGCTTATTCCATGCTCCACCTTCTACTGAGTTTGCTACTGGCTCGGCGAGGGAACAGCTTTTAGCCAGTTGCAGATGAAAAGTAATCAGTGAGTGGTCAGTCCAGCAAAGAGGAGTAATTTCCTCTACCGAGGTAAGGTTTTCTGGGGAGAATATGAGGTCCAGGGTATGGCCCGCTAGGTGTGTGGGGCCAAGGACCTGCTGTTTAAGGCTGATTGTTTCGCAGGTACTGCGCAGATCCTTATATGCTGCCGACAGGCTTTCTTCTGCCCAGAAGTTGAAATCTCCCAACAGAAAAAAGTTATTATGCGTAATCCACAGGTTGGAGATGTTGTCTAGAAAAAAGAGGGAAGGGAAGAAGTTACCGCAGTGGGTGTCCTGTAACAGAGAACTCCTGTGGCCATATTTTCTTTTCAAGCCTTTAGCTGAAATCCGAGCATTTCCATTCCCTCTACTTCATCTATGGGGAAGATGTTGAAATCCAAGCTATCTCTATGGAGAATGCCTAAGCCCACCCCCCCCCCCCCCTTTTTGCCAACTCGAGGCTTGTGGAACCCTTTAAACCCGTCTGGGCAGGCTTTGTCTAGGTCAGAGAGCGAGTCCCCTGTGGACCAAGTTTCTGTGATGAACAGTGCATCAAACTTCCCAGTGTCAAGCAATATATTAACTTCTACCGCGTGTTTAGGGAGGGATCTGGCATTCAACAGGCCGCAGGTTAGTCTGGCCTTAGGACATTGTTTACTATTACGGTTCTCAGTAATGCTTTCCAACTTTGGGGTGATTTGCTTACCAATGAGCATTAGTTCCTCATGTGTGTAGGGGAGTCTTTCCTGTTGGATAGTGCTAAAACCGGCAGCATGGCTGGCGCTGAGCGCGGTCAGAGCGCGGACGGGCGCAGACGGGCTTGCCTGCGGCGTACCCGCTGCACGCGTCTGCTGCGCGCACGCTCCAGCCTGCTCCTAAGTAGCGTCTGAGTGACGCTGATTGACACTGTGGCCATGGTGTGACGGCCCCGCTGAGGTACGGGTGCTGCTCTTAGTCAAAATCAAAGTGAGCTGTTAGCTCTGTCTGCCCGTTCCGAATAGCGCCGTTATTGTTTCTCCCTTTCTGTAACTCAAAGCTCCTATCCTTTCCAAGTTTAACTACACTCCTCAGCCGTGCATTATTTCACTGTTGCTGCGTGCATTTCCCTGCTTGATATCTTCCTGCTCCTGTCTTTATTTTCCTCTCCTTGTCCTTACTTTAAAACACACCTCACACCGTAATATCATTGCTGGCAGCAGCTGTTATAATCTTGGTAACTGTATAGCTCATACTAAATACTACTTTGACACAATGGACACTTACAGTGACAGCTGGGATATGCCAAAGGATAAAATTGCATAGCTAGGGACCCACCTTCCTCTAGGCATGTGCTGATTCACAGTACCACCCCTCATCTCCAGCAACTCTGTTGCATGAGCCATTGCATATTGTAAGATCACGCAGGAAGAGAGATAGACATGCTGTATAGACTGGCTTCTGGTGTCCATTGCATCTGACGTCACACGAGCCTTCCAAGTGTTTAACATAATGCCGCCCAGAAAGTAAAAGCATGCAGCAGAGGCAAGCATGTATTCCTGAATCATACTGCATGACCCAGTGTGTAGTAATAGTATAGCTATTCAATCCCTGGCGGCACAGCACCCAGGATAATGAGCTGCATGGCTACTAAACACTTATAAGGTCCCAAAGGCGAGACCTATTGGCTATGCCAATGCTTGTTTTTAAAACTAAGTAAAATTAAGAAAACATGCCTCTGTCAGAGACACCCGCCCCCCTTCTTTTTATAAAACTTCGCCGAAGCACTATTTTATGGAAGGGCAATATGCAAATGTGGGCCACTTTTTTTTGTGAGCCCGGGCCGATTTTTAATCCCAATCCAAGCCTGCTATTAGAGCATCAGATTCCTAATTCCTGGCCCTTTTCCACACACATTCTTGAAGAAAAGTATTAGATTTACTGGGTGTGTTCCCGCAACAGGTAAAAACTCAGAAGCTAACCTGCATAGAGTGTGCTTTGTGACGTGTTTACTGCTTACTCGTAGGTCGTTTCACTTTCTTTGTGCTGTTTCTCCAGTTCACACGTGTGGGGCCTCTAACACACACACGGGAGAATCCTGGGTGGTGAACTCCGCTCCGCTCGCGGAGTTTGCGGAGTTTTCCGCACTCCGCGTTACGCAGAGCTCGCGGAGTTCCGAAAAACTCCGCTTCGCGGAGCGGAGTTTTTTTCCTCGCTCGCGTTCACCAACGTCAAGTTGGCGAGAGCGAGCGAGGAAAATCCACATGCTGGCGAGATTTTTCCTCGTTCGCAATCGTCAACATCAAGTTGGCGAGTGCAAGTGTGGAAAATAAACCTCCCGGTGAGATTTCTCAACGCGGGGTGGGCGGGTTTCTCATTGCGAGTGGTCGCATATGCTCGCGTTGAGAAAGCTGCTGCCTGAGTAAAAATCTACTCGAGCGGCAGAAAGGAAAGCAGCGCTCGCTTGCGCTGTGCATGGTGCCGTTCGCGATGATTGCACAGTGCGGAGAAGCATCCGGCACTGAAAATCACCGCGAACTGCATTTTTCTATCGCACTCCGCGCAGCGGAGGTTTTTTCCCACTTCGAAGAGTTTTGCGTAGCTCAACTCCGCGAACTCCGCCCAGGGCTATAGAGGCCTGTTTGCTTGTGCGGCCTGCCCTGGACAGTGCCAGTATCCCATCCGTAGCTCACCAGAGGCTGTCAATCAAGCATCTTAAAATACAGGACCCAGCTAAATCTGATGCCCCTTTGAGATCTCTTCCACGTTCTTCTCTCCCCTCACTTCCCCTTCCGCTCCCCCTCTCTTCTCTTGTCTGTGCTCTGCTGCTGTGTTCTTTTTACCTGTTTTGGTCAGAGTTGCTTCCACAGCAGCCCTGTGAAAGTGGCTCGGAGGTGCTTGCACAGCAGCCCTGTGAAGGTGGCTCGGAGGTGCTTGCACAGCTGCCCTGTGAAGGTGGCTCGGAGGGGCTTGCACAGCTGCCCTGTGAAGGTGGCTCGGATGTGGTTGCACAGCAGCCCTGTGAAGGTGGCTCGGAGGTGGTTGCACAGCAGCCCTGTGAAGGTGGCTCGGAGGTGCTTGCACAGCAGCTCTGTGAAAGTGGCTCGGAGGTGCTTGCATAGCAGCTCTGTGAAGGTGGCTCGGAGGTGCTTGCACAGCTGCCCTGTGAAGGGGGCTCGGAGGTGCTTGCACAGCAGCCCTGTGAAGGTGGCTCAGAGGTGCTTGCACAGCTGCCCTGTGAAGGTGGATTGGAGGTGCTTGCACAGCAGCCCTGTGAAGGTGGCTCGGAGGTGTTTGCACAGCTGCCCTGTGAAAGTGCATCGGAGGTGCTTGCACAGCAGCCCTGTGTAGATGGCTCAGTGGTGCTTCCACAGCAGCCCTGTGAAGGGGGCTCGGAGGTGCTTGCACAGCAGCTCTGTGAAGGTGGCTCGGAGGTGCTTGCACAGCTGCCCTGTGAAGGGGGCTCGGAGGTGCTTGCACAGCAGCCCTGTGAAGGTGGCTCGGAGGTGCTTGCACAGCTGCCCTGTGAAGGTGGCTCGGAGGTGCTTGCACAGCTGCCCTGTGAAGGAGGCTCGGATGTGGTTGCACAGCAGCCCTGTGAAGGTGGCTCGGAGGTGCTTGCACAGCAGCCCTGTGAAGGGGGCTCGGGGGTGCTTGCACAGCTGCCCTGTGAAGGGGGCTCGGAGGTGCTTGCACAGCTGCCCTGTGAAGGGGGCTCGGAGGTGCTTGCACAGCTGCCCTGTGAAGGTGGCTCGGAGGTGCTTGCACAGCTGCCCTGTTAAGTTGGCTCTTTTTGCTCCTTGCTTCCTGTGGTCTATTACTGTTGTGAAGGATGATTGCAATGCTCATTGTTTCTTGTGTTCTATCTGCATTATGTGGAGACTTCTATAGCTGCTGTTCAAAGATTTCATATTTAGTGCGAGAGAAGCTTGCACAGCTGCTGCCCCTGCTGGACCTGCTTTTCAAAGGAGATTTGCACTGCTGCTCACGGTAATGCACTGATTTGTGTGAGAATGATTTTCAAGCTGCTGTCCATGTTGCCCGTTTTTCGTGCGAGGAAAGCTTGAATTGTCACTGCTTGTAGGGTGTCTATTCTGTGTGTGAAGGACGCTTGCCTAGCTGCTGTTGCGGTTGGTCTGTTCTGTGTGTGAAGGAAGCTTGCACAGCTGCTGCTTGTGGTGTGTCTGTTCTGTGTGTCAAGGAAGCTTGCACAGCCCCTGTTTGTGGTGTGTTTGTTCTGTGTGTGAAGGAAGACTGCACAGGTGTTGCTTCTGGTGTGTCGGTTCTATGTGTGAAGGAAGCTTGCACAGCCGCTGCTTTTGGAGTATCTGTTCTGTGTGTGAAGGAAGCTTTCGCAGACGCTGCTTGTGGTGTATCTGTTCTGTGAGTGAAGGAAGCTTGCACAGCCACTGCTTGTGGCTGTATCTGTTCTGTGTGTGAAGGAAACTTGCACAGCTGCTGTGTATGGTGTATCTGTTCTGTGTGTGAAGGAAGCTTGCACAGCCGCTCCTTGTGGTGTGTCTGTTATGTGTGCGAAGGAAGCTTGCCCAGCTGCTGCTTCTGGTGTGTCTGTTTTGTGTGTGGAGGAAGCTTGAACAGTTGCTGCTCGTGGTGTATCTGTTCTTTGTGTGAAGGAAGCTTGAACTGCCACTGTTTGTGGTGTGTCTGTTCTGTGTGCGAAGGAAGCTTGCACAGCTGCTGCTTCTGGTGTGTCTGTTCTGTGTGTGGAGGAAGCTTGAACAGTTGCTGCTTGTGGTGTGTCTGTTCTGTGTGAAGGAAGGCTGCACAGCATCTGCTTGAGGTGTGTCTGTTTTGTGTGTGGAGGAAGCTTGCACAGCCGTTGCTTGTGATGTGTCTGTTCTGTGTGAAGGAAGGCTGCACAGCTTCTGCTTGTGGTGTGTCTGTTCTGTGTGTGGAGGAAGTTTGCACAGCCGCTGCTTGTGGTGTGTCTGTTCTTTGTGTGAAGGAAGGCTGCACAGCTTCTGCTTGTGGTGGGTCTGTTCTGTGTGTGGAGGAAGTTTGCACAGCCGTTGCTTGTGATGTGTCTGTTCTGTGTGAAGGAAGGCTGTACAGCCGCTGCTTGTGATGTGTCTGTTCTATGTGAAGGAAACTTGAACTGCCACTGTTTGTGGTGTGTTTGTTCTGTGTGTGAAGGAAGCTTGCACAGCCGCTGCTGCTTGTGGTGTGTGAAGGAAGCCTGCACAGCTGCTGCTTGTGGTGTGTCTGTTCTATGTGCGAAGGAAGCCTGAACAGCTGCTGCTTGTGGTGTGTCTGTTCTATGTGCGAAGGAAACTTGCACAGCTGCTGCTTGTGGTGTGTCTGTTCTATGTGCGAAGGAAGCTTGTACAGCTGTTGCTTCAGCTGCACCTTTCTTGCATCAGGGATACCTGCAGCTCCATGCGCTACTCTTATTCTGTGTGAGGGAAACCTGGCCTGTGCTGTTGGGGCTGTACCTGCTCTCCGTCAGAGGGAATCTTGCACTCCTGCCCATGACATACCAGTGTTGTGTGTGAAGCTTGCAGGGCTGCTCTCTGCACAGCACATGTTGTGGGAGAGCAAAGGTTTCACTGCTGCTCCCTATGAACTACCTCTTGTGACTGTCAGTAACTTCAGCTGCTCCTACCTGAGCCGCGCCTGTCCTTTGAGAGAGAATCTTACTCCTTTGATGCTTTTGCAACTACAACATATCACAAGTGTAGAAATGAATCCTATGGTCCCGATCTGTGATATCAGTGTTTGGGCAGGAGACAGACCTGACAGAACTGAGGGTTTAGGGGCTCAAGGGGAGTTAGGACTTGGCATGGTGACAGAGGACGACTACCAAACAATTGTGCAAAAGAAGGGGGGTGAAGAAAACGGAGCAAGGGAGGGGAGGGAAAGGCAGAGGATAAGAAAGGGAAAAGAAGGAGAAGAGGAGAAAATAAAGAAGGGAAAATACCTAAAATGGAGAGAATGAAAGGGATGAAATAACTAGGTTGAGAGAGAAATAGTATGACATCAGAGAAAGGATATCTTGAAGGAAAGGCAAAAGACATAAAAGAAATGGGGAAAAAATAATTAAGAAATGCAAGCTGAGGAAGAAACAAGAAAGATAGAAAAGTCGCGTGACTGGAAAATAGATACAGAGAAAGGAACTGATGGGAAAAGAACATAGGATTTGAAAAAGAAAATGAGGAACAGAAAGGGGAGAAAGAGTAGGATGAAAAGCTGAAGAATAGCAAAGTTAGCATAAGCAGAGATGATGGTTGAGAGACTGCAAAAGTGGGAGGCAAACCTAAAGGGGGAGAGTTATCCATTGTAAAATGAAGACAGAGTCAGAGGGGGTGGAAAAGAATGAGTGGAGTGATGAAAAGAGGGGCGACACAGGGCTAACACATGGAATGAAAAAGGGGGAGGTGTGAGGGAAGAAGCAGCTAGCTGAGTAAGCTGAAAGGAAAATTGGAAGTGATAAAAGTACGTTGAAGAACAGGAAGTTGGACAATTCATGTGAGGGAATGAGTGAGGTAGAAGCAAAGAAAACCAATGTGACAGGAGTCCAAAAATGAGATCGAGGGGGTACATTTGGGGGTATTTGGAAACTTTGGATGCAGACCCCAAGAACACTTTTGCCAGCAGCTCACTTTCAGCTCTCTGAACTGTCTTCCCAGTAATTATTAATTTCAGAGGTTGTCTGGACAGTGGATGGCTGAGGGGTTCTCTTGTGATTGGATCAAATGAATCCCAGAGTATGATGCCCTGTGACAGGTGTCTGTTGTGTGAATTTCCTCTAGCAGATGGTTCGTGCAGGTAGTCTGGGCCTTTCCTGTTGTGGTTCCACTGAAAGGGCTGGTAGGGGAATGGGAAAGTGCTTCTTGTGTACAGTACTGCGCTTACCTTCCCGACTCTTTTCAACCACAAATCAATGTATTAATTAATTAATTTATTTATTTATAAAGCGCGACATTCATCCCAATGGGATATCACGGCGCTAGTTGTGGTGGAGAAATGATGAGTAAGGTTATGATTAGTTCGGGGCAGACGGCTTGGCTAGGGAAATAGATATGTTTTGAGTTTCTTCCTGAACGCCATGTGTTCTTCAGTTAGTCTTAGCTCCAGCGGGAGCTCATTCCAATGAAGTGCTGCAAGGTGCGAAAAAGTGCGTCCACCTGTCCTGCTTTTACTTATTCTCTTGGTCTCAGCTAGTGCTAAGGAGCGTGACCGTAGGCATCTGGGTGGGACATAGAACTTGATTCTGTTCTGTAGAATCTTGGGGCCTATGTGATGGAGTGCCCTATGAGCGTGTCCTAGAAGTTTAAAACGCGCTCTTTGGCGCATAGGCAGCCAGTGGAGTTGTTTCAGGCATTTTGTCGCAGGACTGTATCTGCTCTCATTGCACACTAGTCTAGCCGCTGCGTTCTGTATGACCTGCAGACGTTTAAAAAGATAATCTGGCATACCAACAAAGACTAAAGACTTAGGCTAAAGACATGGTTGTTCAATTAGGGGATTTTTTCTCTACTTGCAAAAAAAAAAAAAACATTTGAAAGCTCTATTTGATTTATTTATAATTTGTAAACATTTTGTTCTTATATGGCAGTGGACAGGAAACACTACTTTTTGTGATTTTGCAATATTTTAGTGGTATTCAGTAGTAACATTAGTATTTTCGTCAAAAATACAGTAGTGATCCAAAGCAGAACAGTGCATGCAGAATCTATGTGTGAGAAAGTGCCCTCTTTCTGCATGGTATGCCCCCACGTTTTGCTGAATTGCTGATGTTCTTTGACTGAGTGTGCCCTGGGCTCCTGCTAATCAGGTACCCAGGGCCTATGTTCCTTCCCTAAAAACTGCATTGAAGCCTAAACCCAATTGGCATCCCTGGCCACAGGTAGGCCCCTGGTAAAAGGTACCACAGGTACCCAGGGCACTGTGACCAGGGAAGGCCCCTAAGGGCTGCAGCACTTATTGTGCCACCCTTAGAGGCCCTGCACCTTTTCACACACACACTGCATTTGCAGGCTGCGTGTCTTGGTGCAGAACAAAGTGAAGAGTCGACATGGCACACATCCCTGTGTGCCATGCCCACAAACCACTGCCCTGGCATACATCAGTCACCCCTCTAGCTGGGTGCCCTATGCCAGTGGTGAGGGTACAGGTGCATGAGCCCTGTACCCCTACAGTGCCCAAGTCCATTCCTGGGCACTGTAAGTGCAGTGCTGCCATTAAGAGTATATGGTGCTGGGAGTTTGTCATCACGAACTCCACAACACCATAATGGCTACACTGAAGACTGGGAAGTTTGGTATCAAACTTCTCAGCACATTAAACAGACCCCCCAGGATATAGCGGCATGGATTAGCAAATTTAGCGGCACAAATATGGCAATTTAGCGGCACAAATATGGCAATTTAGCTGCATTTTTGCGGCACTTTATTTTACTCATAATCATTCATTTTCAGCCTTAAATCAATGGAAACTGTTTTAGCAGAGTATTCCACTTTGAAATAGGCAACCTGGGATATGGAACAGAGGAAGCAGCCCACAGGTGAAGGCTGTTATCCCTTGGAAATGCAATCCTCCATTTGCTTTAGTATAGGTTCTGAGAAGCCCATTAAAGATGGCCTGGTAGCATCCCATAGGAAATGGCATTCCAGAACCTACAAACCAGGCGTCAGGCTTTCTGTGTCTCGGGTCATTTACTTTCCTTCCAGGCGTGTGGATCTCAGCCAATGGGTATCGACTGAAGGAATTACCATCACAAAACCAGGTTCTGTGGGCCAATTTGGCGGGCTGTCGAACTGCCACAAATACGGTTTCTGGCTACACAGATACTGACGGCAGATAAGGTCCGGCACCTCGCGAAAATCCTGGAGGGTCTGATTAATTGCCAAGCGAGGAGCCTGGCTACCTCACTGAGTCATTGTGCCATCAGCAACTGCCAAGCAACGAGCCTGGCTACCTCACTGAGTCATTGTGCCATCAGCAACTGCCAAGCAACGAGCCTGGCTACTTCATTGAATCATTGTGCCATCAGCAACTGCCAAGCAACGAGCCTGGCTACCTCACTGAGTCATTGTGCCATCACCAACTGCCAAGCAATGAGTCTGGCTACCTCATTGATTCACAATGCATTTACCAACTGCCATGCTTGGGGCCTGGCTACCTCATTGATTCACAATGCCATTGAGTCATTGTGCCATCAGCAACTGCCAAGCAACGAGCCTGGCTACCTCACTGAGTCATTGTGCCATCAGCAACTGCCAAGCAACGAGCCTGGCTACCTCATTGAATCATTGTGCCATCAGCAACTGCCAAGCAACGAGCCTGGCTACCTCACTGAGTCATTGTGCCATCACCAACTGCCAAGCAATGAGTCTGGCTACCTCATTGATTCACAATGCATTTACCAACTGCCATGCTTGGGGCCTGGCTACCTCATTAATTCACAATGCCATTGAGTCATTGCGCCATCACCAACTGCCAAGCCTAGCTACCTCCATGGGCCTTGGTGTCTTCAGCCTCTTCACAGCGCAGTGAAATCTTCATCGGCTGCTGAGCCAGGATCTCGCTTGTGACCAAAGCTTTCTTTGTAATAAGCAGACTTCCTAAAATTTGCTATTAATGTGGATGATTTTAAACTACCTACAAAAGGCAGGGCCTTCCATTATTTTCAAGGGCTAAAATATAACGCATTGTTTATTTACTTAAATCTATTTATGCCATTAATTAACAGTTGCAGACAATGGGTGGCAGTTTGGGGAGATCAAGCAAACCCGGGGTTACGCTAAAGGCTGCGTCATGGTGAGAGGTAAATCGTCATGTATTCATCAGCGGGTAATGAGAGGGCACAGTCACATGTGATGCTGGGAGGAGGGATTTTTTTTTTTACCTTAAAAATATGGCAGCCATGTGGCACAGCTGCTACTTCCTGTTTCGCTGCTAATAATACTGTTTTGTCTGTCAGCAAATAAACAAAAAGTAAGATGAATTGAGACGTGAAACAGCTTCTTTTAGCCGAACTATCATATCCAGCAATTATATGTAGAGAAAATCTCAGAATTATGGATTTGTTTCTTCGATATATTATTCGCAGCGGGATACGTCATAGTTTGCAGATTGGTACACGGATTTCCCCTCTTGCTTTCTTCCCTCTTCCTTTACGTATTAACTGCTATCCTCTTTATTTATGAGTTTTAAAGCACTATGCGTCCCTGATGAGAAAACAAAAATTTTCACTGCTTGTAATATTGTAACATCCATGCAGGCAAGTGAAGAATTACAATTACCATAGAAATGTACAACCTTAACCTTTACCCTGCATTCCTTCAATTTCGCGGGCACTTTTGTAAAAATCGCTGCATTTTTACAAAAGTGCCGATTTCGCGGCAAACCGCGAAATCCTGGAGGGTCTGATTAAACCCACACTGATGCCAGTGTGGGATTTAATGTAAAATGCACAACAGAGGGCATCTTAGAGATGCCCCCTGAAACTCGACCAACGTCTAGTGACCTGACTGAGTGGCTGCTTAGGCTGCCACAAACAGACATGTTTCTGGACCCCTGGGTCGAGAGCCTGCTGCTCTCGGGGGCCTGAAACAATGCACATCCTGGGACGAGGTGCCAAGCCTCCTCCCCCAGGATGGGCAGGGTTCACGAAGGAGAAGCTTCAAAGGCATGCCGCCTTTGTGAGCCTCTCCAGACCCATTGCTGCTTCAGCAACTGGTCCCCACTGGTTCTACCCCCACTTTGGGCGGGAGAACCGGCGAGAAAAACAAGTGAGGGAGAGTCAGCGCCTTGAGACCCTCACGGGTGAGTAGCGCGCTTACAATTCCCTGATTGATTGATTGATTGAGAGAGGTGTGCCCACCTCTGCCAACTCCACCCCTCAGGTGGGGGAGGCGAGGTGAAGCACAACTCCGAGTCCCCGCCATCTTGAGGATGGGGGGACCCAACCAACCAGGGACAGGCTCCTGCCCCCCTCTCACTGGAGGGTGGCACGATAGGGGGTGTACCCACCCCAGGGAAGGGACCCAATGGTCCCTGTCCTTTACCTACCTGTAACGCCCCTAAATCTAGTATTTAGGGGGCACCCTGAACCTTGATTCCTTCGATCCAGCAACAACAAGAAAAGAAGAAAAGAAGAAGGACGAAGAGCCGTGCAGAGCTAACAAGAGGAAGACGCCCACTGACTTGGCCCCAGCCCTACAGGCCTGTCTCCCCTTGAACCTGCTCTTGCGAAATCCCGGTGTGTCCTGCAGCCAGCAACCTCAAAAACCCTGGAGGACCTGCCTGCCTTCACTTCCAAGGCTGCTTCTCCCGTGAACACCGGACTTGTTCAAACTGCAGCTTCTGGCTCCGGCCGGATAACGCGAATCCAGCCCACTCTGCACCCGCCGAACCCGGCCCGAGCTCGAGTGGAAAAACACCACGAGGAGGTCACCCCGGCGATCCTGACCTGAGATCTGCCGACTCCTGACCTGCCTCAAGCCTCCAGACGACGCCTGCAGCCTCAATCCAGAGGATCCCCTCTACCGCGACCGGAGCGGGTAAGACTTTCCGACGTCCCAAGGCATCCCTGCACCCGACGCCCCACGGCCTTGTGTGCCCAAACCAACGGTGCCTAACCAACCCAAGACATCCCAACTTACCCCTCGAAGTGGTGGTCGCACCCAGAGATCCTCGTCCCCGAGCCAGCGGTGTTTCTTCTAACTGGAGGCGCTCCATTGAAAACAACAGGGCACCCGACCTCAAAACAGCACCCTGCACCCGGCCACCCTAGTGCCGCTGAGGGTGCACCTTTGGTGCTAATTTGGTTCCCTATTTGCCCTGACCTAAACCCTAGGAGCTTTGCTCCCACAACACAGTGGCCTGCTTGCCAGCAGCCACCAACCGGAGACCCCCTATCCTCCATAGGATAACATTGGGCCTCAACACTCTGCACCCGGCCGCCCTAGTGCTGCTGAGGGTGAAACAAAAGTGCATCACTGACCCTGGGGGACCCCTGAGTCTAACCCCAGAACCTTAATTCCCACAGTCGTTTACTTACCTGCAAACCGATAACCTGTTTTTCCTCCGTAGGATAACATTGACAATTTTTCTTCCAAAAAACAACTGTGTGGAGTTTTGAAAACTAAAGATATTCTTTAAAAATCGTACAACTAACCAAAACGTGTCTTCTCACCTGTTTACGGAAATGTCCCAGTGCTGAATCTAGGCATCCAGCACTGAGTTAGAAAAAGTAACGTAAAAGTAACTTACCTGCAATTTACTGGAAAAGCCTGTTCATTTCAATGTACTGCTCCAAAAGTTTCTAAGTGTGGAGTTTTGAAATCTGAAAATATTCTTTAAAAATCGCACGAATAACCAAAACGTGTTTACTTACCTGTTTGCAGGAATGTCCCAGTGCTGAATCTAGGTATCCAGCACTGAGTTAGAAAAGTAACGTAAAAGTAACTTACCTGCAATTTACTGAAAAAGCCTATTCATTCCAATGTACTGTATTTGCTAAGTGTTGCATACTACTGCTCCCCTGTAAATCAAACAAAGTACAATTTCTATTGCATTTTCAAGCTGTTCGACATTCAGTAACTTATTACCGTGAAGTATTTTATGCTTACCTGTGCCAGGCTTGCTTGGTTCTAAAATAAAACAACAATATATTTTTATACAAAAACAATTGGCCTAGAGTTCAGTTCTTGAGTGTGTGAATTCATTTGCTGACTGAGTGTGTACATCAAATGCTTAACACTGTCCTCTGATACTGCCTTACTGCTCGACCAAGCTACCACAAGTAGAGAGTAAGGTTCAATCTAACTTTAACCTCTGCCTACCTTTGGAGTCACCTGGACCCTATACCTCATTTTGGTGTAGTATATATAGAGCCAGTTAGTTTCTTACACTATGTCAATATATATAATTTATACAGTGAGCATGTCTTATACAGTGGTACCATCATACGTTTTAAGGACCTTTTGTTACAGTCACAATATTTTTAATGGCCTGTCAGTCTGTCAGTTTTCATAACACCACTAGGTTTGTCAACGATGTTTCGACCTTAGTGGTCAGAATAAACCATGGGTCATCATTAGGACAAAATTATTAATTTGAATTTGCTGATAAGTTGAGCCCCAAGAAAAAACACAGAAGGTTCCTACTCACAGCAAGAACTCTCCGCCCCCTTACTCATGATTTTATGTATTCATAATTCTGTTGCTGAAGGAACCATTGCACAGAACTAGGAAGGCACTGTGGGTACCACAGCTACCTGTGTGGAGGACTGAGGTGTTTTTCACACCCTCATTGTCTTCATTTTCACCTCCTCCTTCATGCTATTTAGAGCAGATCTAGATTTTGTTCATATTTTGCTTCTTTCAATTATGTTAACTTTACAAAAAGACTGGCCCCTGTGGCTAAAACTCTCTACTCTGTTATCAGTCCACATGTTGACATGTATTCTAAAGAGTACAATGGTGAAAGGGACCAAAAATATTGAGACCAAGCCCGTAAATGGTTTACCTTCTGGCTACTGGACGAGCCAAAGAAAATGATTACTCAGATCAACATTGCGATGCCGGAAAGAATTTGGAGATGCAATCTGATTTGGATAGTTCCAACGGGTTCATAGCAAAGTATAATCAATGTATATTCTCCAAGAGTAGAAAGGTCTTCACATTTGTTTTTCTAAAAGTTTAGCAGAGAAAAACAACTTTTTTGGAGTATTCAAATTCATGCATGGCAGATAATGAACAGCCAATGTGTTTCTTCCCCTAACATTTGGGACTTCTTCAGGGTTGTGCTTGTGAGGCAATCTGAACTAGCATTGGTCCATGTCTTGTGCTATTTGGTTTAGTTCTCTTGCTTCTTCTAGCATGTTGCATACTACCAGTCTCTGATACCAGTCGCAGGTGGGGCGGGTGGCACGCAGGGAGGGGGTGGCGCGAAGGGGGCTGTTAATTTTAAATAAAAATAAATAAATAAAAACTTACCTTCGGCGGTCCGGTCACGCATCGCCCTCGCAGGAAGCAGCCGCAGGCAGCCTCCCTCCCCTCCCCTAAGCCAATCATAACGCTGCAATGGCAGCGTTGTGATTAGCTGGGACGCCGACCACACAAGCGTCTATGGGGAGGCCGTTTTCTCCATGCAGGCTGCATGCAGCCTACATGGAGAAAACGGGAGAGTGTGCATGACTGGTTTGGTCGGCCTGGGGCCGACCAAACAGTCAGCGCCCACAACATTGGGCTAGCCACTCCGACCCGCCAGCCCCCAACCAAACCCTTCTTCTGCTTTCTCGCAGTGCGAGAAGCAGAAACATAAAATGGTATTTATACCATTTTATGTTTCTGCTTCTCGCACTGCGAGAAAGCAGTGGGGCAACGCTCCTCCGCCCACATGGAGGAGCCGCCCCCGTCTGATACCCGATAGAGAAAACTATCTGGCCTCACTTCTTTCTCTGTAATTTCCAAGCTGCTCATCCAACTCATAAAACTTTTGTTTCTGACCTCCATTGCCTAGGCATTATCTGTAACTTGCACATTGCTTGCATTTTTCTTTGCTTCTTTTACAGTTTTACATTCTCAAGAGTGGATGGGAGAGTTGTCCCTGAGACCTGCTTGATTGAGGTGACTTCTGTACAGCTGGTGTAACCCAATATCCCCAGTCTATCAGGGTTCATCACCTATTACCTTAAACTTCATAGCTTACTGTGAGAAAATGGGTTCTGTTGCAGTACTCCCCCACTTTTTGCCTGGCTTTTGATGCAACTTTGACTGTAGAGTACTGGGTCTCTGCTGTCCAAGTTCCAAGTACCAGTGTTCTTTCCCTAAAACTGTTCCACAATTGGCCCTTCAGGCCCCCTGTAAATCCCTAGTAAATGGTACTTGGGTGCCTGGGGTATTGGGACTGAAGAGGGTCCCCTAGGGACCCCTCACCTAGGCCATGCAGACTGCCACTGCAGCATGCATGACCTGGTGCAGACAAAATTACAAAGTCGACATGGCGCACTGCCTGTGTGCCATGCTAACTAGCACTGCCTAAGGTATAGGTAATTCACCCCTCTAGCAGGCCTCACAGCCCTAAGGCAGAGTGCACTATATCACAGGAGTGGGCATATCTGCATGAGCAGATATGCCCCTACAATAGTTACGTCTATTCTTAGATATTGTAAGTGCTAGGGAAGCAATAGAAAGTGCATGGGCTGTAAACTGGACAACTTGAGTATCCCAGCACCATGATGGCTTCTCTGAAACCAGGAGTGTTTGGTACCAAACTACTCCTCTCAATAAACCCACACTGAAACATGTACTCAGAGGGCACCTCAGAAGTGCCCCCTGAAAACCTACCAATCCTGGTGTGGTCACAGACTGGATTTAGGCCGCCTGCCACCACCAGACATGTTTCTGGACCCCTGGGTCGAGAGCCAAAGCTCTCTGGGACCAGAAACAAAGCACATCCTGGGCGGAGGTGTCATACCTCCTCCCCCAGGAGGGGCACAGTGCTCGAGAGCGAAGCTTCAAAGGCCTGCCACTTTTGTAATGCGACCCCCAGCCTCTGCTGCTAGCAGCAGATGGTAGCCCACGGTTTACACCCCAACTTTGGGCGGGAAAACTGGCAGGAAATACTAGGAAGAATAGGAGGTGTGTCCCCCTCTGCCAACTCCACCCCTAAGGTGTAGGAAGCGAGGTGAAACACATCTTTCAGTCCCGCCATCTTGAAGATGGAGGGATTCCTCCAATCAGGGCTAGGTCTGTGCCCCCTCCCACAGCAGGGTGGCATAATTGAGGGTGTAGACACCCCAGGTAAGGTGCCCATTGGCCCTATCTATCACTCCCTTAAAACACCCATAAGTCTAGTATTTAGGTGGCTCCCCAGGTCCTGAAACTAGTTCCTGCTGACCTAAGAAGAAGGGCAAAGAAGACGCTGTGCAGAGAAGACTGATGACAACCACTGATTTGGCCCCAGTCCTACCGGCCTGTCTGCAGCTTCAGAGACCCTGCAAAAGAACAACACATGTCCTGCAGCTAGTACCTTCACAACCCCTAGGAGGACTGCCTGCCTTTGAGAAAGACCAGAACTCCCGAGGACAGCGGCTCTGTCCACAAGAAACCAACACAAAGGACTCTGGTGCCCTCCGGATCTTTGACCACTCTGCACCCGACGACTCCGGCCTGTGTCCAGGTGGCCCACCGATCTAGAAAAGGTTCCCCAGCGATCCTGACTCCAAGTCCAGCATTGGCGGACCCCTCCTGGACTACGCCTTTGTGGATTGTAACTTGCATTTTCTGGCTTTCTATTTGCTGGCTTTATTGGCTGTCCAGTTTGAGGTCGTCCCTCCCGTTGCCCAATTTTTATTTTTTTTATTTTTTACAGTATTCTTCCACAAACTCACTTTCTGTAAACATGCCTTTAAATCTTTTTCTTATCTTGTCACATTTGCTGTGCATTCAAAGACAAAGGTCAAATGTCAAGCTGTCGCTTTCGAGGGAGCTTGGTGTTTAATTTCCTTTCTCTGAGTTCAAAATGAGAGAATTTATGTTACAATCTTGCTGAGCATCCATGTACGAGGAGAGGGTGTAGGATGTTATTTTTTAGCACACAACAAAAAAAAAACGAACTGTCCTGATGCTTCAGACTATATCAGAATTAGTACAGATGAAGCATTTTTTATTTTGAAATTCTGAAGTGTGGTGAAAGCAAATATTTGAATACGATCAAAACACATCAATATACTAGGTGATGGCATTTGCACCAGTGCTTAATTTGTAAAAAAAATTAAGTGCCAGGGCTCTCGTCAGGAGTCTACTACAGCTTGCACCACAGACTGCCCCTGCCAGCACTGCCAGTGATGGTAACAGCTCAACTATTAACCATCACATCTACAAGTGTGACAATTTTGACTATTTCAGGCCCCCAAAGCTATAAGAATGACTTGGGCGGCAGGTAATAGTCATTTTTGAAATATATTTAATTAATACTTAACTGTTGTTGTGGGTATCTCTAATATGGCCAGATAGCGCCACCTTGTGGCAGTCTGTCACAAGCACCTTAAGTGCCGGTGCCGAGCACTGAAAAGCACCGGCTCAAATTAAGCACTGATTTGCACACATTATCGTGTGTGTGCGCAGTAAAACCGTTTTTCAGTGCAAATTTAATGGTCATTTCAATTGAAGATGTGTTGTCTGTAATGGCAGTGCGCTACCACACCATGCATACTCCACACCACTCCACTCCACTCCATGCCCTTCCACCCTATGCCACGCCACTCCATTCAACGCCACTCCACTCCAATCTACGACATGCCACTCCACTCTACGCCCCGACACTCTACGACACATCACGAGACTCCATGCCACTCTAACCTATGCCACTCACTCCACGACACAACACGCCACTTCACTCCACTTTATGCCCCTCCACAACACTTACCCCGTTCCACTCTACCCACACCAATCTACCCCACTCTACTCCAATCTATCCCACCCCACTCCACTCCAAAATACCCCAATCTATCCCACCACACTCCACTTTGCTACAATCTAACCCAATCTACTCCACTCCATTTATCCCACTCCACCCAGTCTACCCCACTTACTACAATCTACCCCACTCCACTCCAATTGACCCCACCACAATTTACCCACCCCACTCCACCCTACCCCAATGAACCCCACCCCACTCCAATCTACCCCACTTCAATCCACTCCACTCCAATTCACCCCACTCCACTCCAATCTACCCACTCCAACCCTCCCTCTTCAATCTACCCAACTCATTCCAATCTACCCTACTCTAATCCACCCAATCTACCCCACTCCACTCATCATAATCTACCCCACTCTTCCCCAATCCATCTCACTCTACCCCAATCTTGACTCCACTCCAATCAACACAACTCCACTCCAATATACCCCACCCCACTCTAACCTACCCACTCCAATCCACCCAGAAATCTACCCCACCCACTCCACTCTACCCCAATTGTCATTCAATTCCACTCTACTCAATCTACCTCACTCCACTTCACTCCAATATACTACATGCCACCCAAATCTATCCCACTCCAGTCCAATCCAACCCACTCCACCCCATTTCACACCACTCCAATCTATCCTACCCCACTTCACCTCAGACTAGCCTACTCCAATCTACCCCAATCTACTCCACTCCAGTCTACCCCACTCAATCCCACACTACTCTATCCAACTCCACTCCAATCTACTCCACTCCAATCTACCCCACTCCAAACTACCCCACTCCTATCTATCTCACCCCAATATACCTCACTCCACCCCAATCTTCCCCACTTCACTCCAATCTACCCTACCATAATCCACCCAATCTATCCCACTCTAATCTACTCCACTCCAGCCTAATCTACCCCACTCCATGCCAATCTACCCCTCTCCTACGCAATCTACTCCTCTCCAGTGCAATTTACTCCACTCCACTCTGCCCCAATACACTGCACTCTTCCCCAATCTACCCCACTCCGCTCCAATCTACCCCAATATATCCCATCCCATTCTACCCCAACCCCTACTCCTGTCTAGCCCACTCCAATTTGCCCCACTCTAATCTACCCCACTCCACCCCCAATCTACCCCGATTCAGTCTACCCCACTCCAATCTACCATGCTAATCTACCCAACTCCCCCACTCCAATCTACCCCACTCCATTCTACCCTACTCTACCCCTACTCAGTGGTTGAAGTGGGGGGGGGAGGTAGGGGAACTGTGGGCGGAGACTCAGAGGACGGGAACAACCTGAGGATTGGGTAGGGTGGATGGAGTCAGAGGTGTGGCCAGAAAGAGCAAAACATCCCAATTTTTAGTATTTGGCATTTCCCTGACCAGTTACGGCTTTATTATGTTATTTAATTCAGCCAATGGATACACATGTTTATTTAAGGTTTAATATGAGTTATTGACATTAAAATACATTCACAAAGTGGGACACGATTCCAATCGCAGAATGTCCCAAGTACACTTAAAAATGGAATCACGTCATCAGTCTGGGTGAGCCTGAAAATAAAGGACAGACTAGGTCAACGGCCGGGCCACCAATGCATCCTGATGGGACCTTTGTATTGCTCACAGTGGGGGGCATGCAGTTAGTGTCACTAGCCGAGGTGTAACTCACTGCAGGACCATCACAGGTAGCCGTTTGTGTGTGCTTACCTAAGATTCACGGCCCCTTCAGTGTTGCTGGGCAAGCCCCTACCCTCAGAGACAGAAGGAGAAAGGGTGGAGGTCGTGGTGACTGCTGAGGCCATCCTCGATGTGCACCACACAGGGCTGGATGATTATGTAATCATTTTCAAGTAAGGTAAAAGGTCAAAGGGATAGCTTGTGCACTTGTTGTCAGGTTTGTTACCTACGACTTACAAACAAATAGGTCTTTGTGGAAGGTGACGATTGTATGTACCTGAACCAGACACGAATTCCTGACAAAAGAAAAAAAACAAAATCTGTTCTTATCAGTTTAATATCTGATACGTCCTCTATCTAGGGACCATATATTAAATTGATTTTTGGGACAGGGAGATGGAATAGGAGCTTGCTCTGTCCACTCCACGCATCAACCAGGTATTACAGTACCTCCAGGAATGGTGCACTTCCCCACGCGGGGAAAACAACGCTGTTCAAAAAAAGACGAGAAAACTAAAGTAGCGCTTCACTGGCCAACTCTGTAACGTGGCCCTGTGTTTGGGTGTGAATAAAACCAATCTGGCCACTTTGCAACCACTCTGTCTTGTTTTATTTATTTTCGTATTTTGAACCTTTTTTTTCATTCTCTCCCTCCCGAGGATGCACTTTGGAAAATAATTCTCTCTTCTCCCTCTCTCTCTCTCTCTCTCTCTTCTCCCTCTCTCCCTCTCTCATTCTCATGCTCTCTTCCCCTCCCTCTATGTCTCTCTCTCTCTCTCTCTCCCTCCTTCCCTCTGTCTCTCTCTCCTCTCTCTCCTCTCTCTCACCCCTCTCTTTCTTCTCCTTCTCTCACTTTCATGCTCTCTCCCCCCTCCTCTCTCTCCCTCCATGTGTGTCTCTCTCCCCCTCCCTCTATGTCTCTCCCTCTTCTCCCTCTCTCCCCTCTCACTCTCTCTCTTCTCCCTCTCTCTATGTCTCGCTCTCTCTTCTCCCTCTCTCACTCTAATGCCCTCTCTCCCCTCCGCTCTCTGCCTACCTCTAGCTCTCCCTACCCACCCTTTACCACCTTTCAACCTACCACTTTCTCTGCCTCGCTCATTTCTTGCGCTTTCACCTCTCTTCTTGCACAGTTCCCTCCCCTTCTTTACCTCTGTCTAGCTCCCTATAACTTACTCCTACCTCCTGTCTTCCTAGCCCCTCTTTACCTCTTTCTTTCTACCTCATATTTCTCTGCTTTTTCTCTCTTCACCTCTATATCGTTGTTTCTCGCCTCTGTCTACCTCACCAATCAGTAAACCCGCCTTTTTCTCCCCCGCTCTCTCTCACACACACTGCTGATGGGGGTTAGGTTAAGCTGAAAATATGTCATAAACTTACAAATGTTCCAAACAGGGTACCCCAAAGTATGTCCGGCCCAAGCCCCAGAACTCCTTAGGATGTCCCAGTGATGACTGGTTGAAACAGACGAGCCCCCTAGTGCCTCGTCGTCTTCTGCTGCCGTATGTGCTCTGCCCTGGTGCACCAGAAGAGAGGCTTAGCAGGGCTTAGGAGGACGAGGACAGGCTGTCCCTCTGCACCCCGCGGCCGCGCCTCTCAATCCTAGCTGATTGGGTTAAGCGCTCGCTGCTGACATCTGCTCACATGTTCATTGCAGGTGGTAGGAAACAATCTCGACCGGGTTAAGAATTGTTTATTAAAAACGTTTTGTTTCAACTTTTATATTCATACCAAGTTACCATTGGGGATGCTTGAATGTTTGCATACATTGACAAATTTGTTCTACATCTCTGCGCCAGATCCAGTTTGATTCAACAGTTTAAATACTTTATTTAGACATTAAAGTCCCTTAAAGTGACAGCAGCGTAAAATAATAACATGAAGGAGTAAAATCAATGCATCAAAACATTGTCACCGTGAACATCACAGTCAGTTCATAAAAAGTTAAGCCGCCAGTGGCACCTCGCGTGCTATTGTGCGGAAACATCTGAGGTTTCAGGACCTGTGGCGGTGTATTCACATCAAATGTTAAAACCGCCTGGGCCTCACTAGATAACCCCATGACAGTTTCCAATAACCGCAGCTGGAGGATGAGAAATCTCGACAGTCTAGTCCACTAACTGTGATTGTGGTTCAAATTGTTGTTAATTTAAAACATCTGGAGCGGAGCATAAAAGCATTTCATTATTGTTTATAGGTTCTAAAAAGCAAATAATTGGTCAAGGGCCATAAATTATATTAAAATGCTAAATCATAAAGTGCCATGCGCTACCCTTAAAAATGCTGAAAATGTATATGCAACTGTTTTCCAACATCAGAAGCTGGGCAGTAAATTTCTGGGATGACAGGGTAGACACAATTCAACAGAGGATAAACAAAAACATGGTGAAGGGCTCCGTGTGGCTACCACTAATTGTGTCGCAAAGGTTACTAATTTAAGGATTCTAGAGCTGAGCATAGTTATATTTCACTGTTGTTCGTACATGCTGAAAAGAAGAAATGGTCGGGGCAAAGGAAATCTTCTAAAGTGCTAAATCATGAAGTGCCGTGCTAAGTATTATCGCGGCTTTGGACACACGCCAGGATTATGTCCCTAGGGCCCTAAGAGGGTGTAACGGCACAGTTCACAATGCTACAATCAGCAACACTCGCCATGACCAGGATTCCAGAGCGGCCCTTTAGTTGATGACGTCCAGTTGGGAATGAGACCTCATTTGACCTCATTCCCTGCTTAGGACCTATTCTGACGTCATTCACTGGGTACTTCTTTGCCTGCAGGCTGATGTCACCGCAGCAGTGCTTAATTGGTCACACCACCCCTGATTAATATTGGCTGTGGACTAGGATGGATGTGAAGTGCTGAAAGCCATGTGCTTGAAAACATTTATTTTAATACTTACACACAAAAAGGGCAATGAACCAATATAAACTTCACATTATGATTAGTGCTCTCGATTTTAAGGTATTTACTGTTTTGCAATTCCCATCTTTATTTTTTGCTCATCTTTTTGTCATTAATCTATATTTAATGTTTGTTGTGTGAAAAAAGGACGTTGAAACGAGTATATTTTTACATTTATTTAACAGTTACTCATTGGGGTGTGACGATGACTGTCGGGTTTCAGACCTATGAGAAGTCATATAGAATACCGAAACACAGTTACCTGAAAAAATATTACTACATATATGTGCACACCTGCAGCTATTTAAGAGAATGTCACCCCTCTTTTAACAGTCCAGGCCGTGTCAACGTGCACTCTCACTGGCTCAGCACTCATAGTCTACAGCATGGAGTCTCTCAGAAGAGGATCTTTTTCTGTGTCTTTCTGCTTTCAAAAAGAAATGCAAATGGCAACACATTGTTTTCTGGTGAACAGAAGCAGTAAAATGGAAAACTGTGAGCCTTCGTCATCATTCAAAGAGCCTGGATTTAAGGGATTTCACTTTCATTAGGGCACTAATGACTCAGCATCATTCAGGTGTTTAGGGTTAGCGGCAGTAATGTGGGGGTGTACTGGGGAGCACCAACATGTCTGTGTAGGTCAGAGGTCTTCAAACCTTTCTGCTCTGAGGACCACCTGCCAAGCAAAATGTATTGAAGTTGGGCCCCCCTCCAAAACTATATGGCAAGGATTTGGGGTGGGGGAGGGGTGATAACGGGGCGGAGATCATGAGGTCATTTCAGGGGTGCTTTTCTGTATCTCGTAATCCACACTAAATGTGGGGCTTAGAAAAAAGCAATAGCAACAAAGAAGAACACAATTGACCAAAAACACTACTGCACATTATTGGGGTGCTGTGGGCCCCACTGCACTCCACCTGCTGCACTGACGGCTGTTGCCCTGAGAAGCAGGCTATCTCCTCTTCCTTCACTCCTTCCCCACTGAGTCTAACCGTCACTTCAATCTCGAAACAAGTCCGGTCTCTTTCTGAAATAAAATGAGCTACTCCATGCTGCCCCCCTTGTTGGTGCCAAGGGCATCATCTACACTAAGGCTAGCAAGTATGATGAGCCCCCATGCCCACTTTTATTGCAAAGCATTTATAATTGTGATGCAGTGGCCCCTGGGCAAAAGTGTCACGGCACCCGTTTCACTAATAACAGGAACTGCCTTGCTGTCGCCTCTGACGCTTGCTAACAACACGGGCTCCCATCTCACACCGTCCCTCTCCCTCCCATCTCACACATCCCTCTCCCTCCCATCTCTCAGGGTCCCTCTCTCCCCCATTTATCAGCGTCCCTTTCTCTCCCATCTCTCAGCATCCCTCTCTGTCCCATCTCTTATCATCCCTCTCCCTCCCATCTCTCATCATCCCTCTCCCTCCCACCTCTCATCATCCCTCTCTCTCCCTTCTCTCAACATCGGTCTCCCTCATATCTCTCATCATCCCTCTCCGTCCCATCTCTCACCATCCCTCTCTGTCCCTTCTCTCAGCATCCCTCTCCCTCCTATCTCCCAGGGTCCCTCTCCACTCATCTTTCAGGGTCCCTCTCTCTCCTATCATCAATCTCCCTTTCATCTCTCATCATCCCTCTCCCTCCCATCTCCCAGGGTCCCTCTCCCTCATATCTCTCACCACCCCTCTCTGTCCCTACTCTCAGCATCCCTCCCCCTCCTATCACTCATCATCCCTCTCCCACATCTCTCAGGGTCCCTCTCCCTCCCATCATCCCTCCCCCTCGCATCTCTCATCATCCCTCTCCCTCCATCTCTCATCATCCCTCTCCCTCCCATCTTTCACCATCCCTCTGCCTCCTATCTCTCAGGGTCCCTCTCCCTCCCATCGCTCATCATCTCTCCCCCTCCCATCATCCCACCCCTCCCATCTCTCATTAGACCCTCCCTTCCAACTCACACCATCCCTTTCCCTCCGATCTCTCAGAGTCCCTCTCCCTCCCATCTCTCAGGGTACCTCTCTGTCCCATCTCTCATCATCCCTCTCCCTCCCATCTCATCATCCCTCTCCCTCCCATCTCATCATCCCTCTCCCTCCCATCTCATCATCCCTCTCCCTCCCATCTCTCATCATCCCTCTCCCTCCCATATCTCAGGGTCCCTCTCCCTCCCATCATCCCTCTCCCTCCCATCTCTCATCATCCCTCTCCCTCCCATCTCTCAGGGTCCCTCTCCCTACCATCATCCCTCTCCCTCCCATCTCTCATCATCCCGGTCCCTCCCATCTCACACCATCCACCTCCCTCCCATCTCTCACCAGCCCTCTCCCTCCCATCTCTCAGCGTCCCTCTGCCTCCCATCTCGCAGGGTCCCTCTCCCTACCATCATCCCTCTCCCTCCCACCTCTCATCATCCCGGTCCCTCCCATCTCACACCATCCACCTCCCTCCCATCTCTCATCATCCCTCTCCCTCCCATCTCTCAGGGTCTCTCTCCCTCCCATCTCTCACCAGCCCTCTCCCTCCCATCTCTCATCATCCCTTTCCCTCCCATCTCATCATCCCTCTCCCTCCCATCTATCATCATCCCTCTCCCTACCATCTCACACCATCCATCTCCCTCCCATCGCCCGTCCCTCTCCCTCCCATCTCTCAGCGTCCCTCTCCCTCCCATCTCTCAGGGTCCCTCTCCCTCCCATCTCTCAGGGTCCCTCTCATCTCTCATCGTCCCTTTCCCTGCCATCTCTCAGGGTCCCTCTCCCTCCCATCTCTCAGCATCCCTCTCCCTCCCATCACTCAGCATCCCTCTCATCTCTCAGGGTCCCTCTCTGTCCCATCTTTCACTGTCCTTCTCTCTCCCATCATCCCTCTCCCTCCCATCTCTCAGGGTCCCTCTCCCTCCAATCTCTCATCATCCCTCTCCCTCCCATCTCTCATCATCTCTCTCCCTCCTATCACTCATCATCCCTCTCCCCCATCTCTCAGGGTCCCTCTCCCTCCCATCATCCCTCCCCTCGCATCTCTCATCATCCCTCTCCCTCCAATCTTACACCATCCCTCTAGCTCCCACCTCTCAGGGTCCCTCTCCCTCCCATCTCTCATCATCTCTCCCCTCCCATCATCCCTCTCCCTCCCATCTCTCACCATTCCTCTCTGTTCCATCTCTCATTGTTCCTCTACCTCCCATCTCTCATCGTCACTCTCCCTCCCATCTCTCATTAGACCCTCCCTTCCAACTCACACCATCCCTCTCCCTCCGATCTCTCAGCGTCCGTCTCCCTGCCATCTCTCAGAGTCCCTCTCTATCCAATCTTTCAGTGTCCCTCTCCCTCCCATCATCCCTCTCCCTCCCATCTCTCAGGGTCCCTCTCCTCCCATCTCTCATCATCCCTTTCCCTCCCATCTCTCATCATCCCTCTCCCTCCCATCTCTCATCATCCCTCTCCCTCCCATATCTCAGGGTCCCTCTCCCTCCCATCATCCCTCTCCCTCAAATCTATCATCATCCCTCTCCCTACCATCTAACACCATCCATCTGCCTCCCATCGCCCAACATCCCTCTCCCTCCCATCTCTCAGCATCCCTCTCCCTCCCATCTCTCAGGGTCCTTCTCCCTACCATCATCCCTCTCCCTCCCATCTCTCATCATCCCTCTCCCTCCCATCTCTCAGGGTCCTTCTCCCGCCCATCTCTCAGTGTCCTTCTCCCGCCCATCTCTCAGTGTCCTTCTCCCTCCCATCTCTGTGTCCCTCTCCCTCCCATCTCTCATGGTCCCTCTCCCTCCCATCTCTTAGCAGCCCTCTCCCTCCCAACTCTCATCATCCCTTTCCCTGCCATCTCTCAGGGTCCCTCTCCCTCCCATCTCTCAGCATCCCTCTCCTCCCATCTCTCAGGGTCCCTCTCTGTCCCATCTGTCACTGTCCCTCTCTCTCCCATCATCCCTCTCCTCCCATCTCTCAGGGTCCCTCTCCCTCCCATCTCGTCATCCCTCTCCCTCCCATCTCTCATCATCCCTCTCCCTCCCATATCTCAGGGCCCCTCTCCCTCCCATCATCCCTCTCCCTCCCATCTCTCATCATCCCTCTCCCTCCAATCTCACACCATCCATCTCCCTCCCATTGCTCATCGTCCCTCACCCTCCCATCTCTCAAAATCCCTCTCCCTCCCATCTCTCAGCATCCCTCTCCCTCCCATCTCTCATCATCCCTCTCCCTCCCATCTCACACCATCCATCTCGCTCCCATCTCTTATCATCCCTCTCCCTCCCATCTCTCAGCGTTCCTCTTTCTCCCATCTCTCAGGGTCCCTCTCCCTCCCATCTCTCAGGGCCCCTCTCCCTCCCATCTCTCAGGGCCCCTCTCCCTCCCATCTCGCATCATCCCTCTCATCTCATCATCCCTCTCCCTCCCATCTCACACCATCCATCTCCCGCCCATCGCTCAACGTCCCTCTCCCTCCCATCTCTCTTCATCCCTCTCATCTCTCAGCATCCCTCTCCCTCCCATCTCTCAGGGTCCCTCTCCCTACCATCATCCCTCTCCCTCCCATCTCTCATCATCCCGGTCCCTCCCATCTCACACCATCCACCTCCCTCCCATCTCTCATCATCCCTCTCCCTCCCATCTCTCAGGGTCTCTCTCCCTCCCATCTCTCACCAGCCCTCTCCCTCCCATCTCTCAGGGTCCCTCTCCCTCCCATCTCTCATCGTCCCTTTCCCTGCCATCTCTCAGGGTCCCTCTCCCTCCCATCTCTCAGCATCCCTCTCCCTCCCATCTCTCAGGGTCCCTCTCTGTACCATCTTTCACTGTCCTTCTCTCTCCCATCATCCCTCTCCCTCCCATCTCTCATGGTCCCGGTCCCTCCCATCTCTCATCATCCCTCTCCCTCCCATCTCTCATCATCCCTCTCCCTCCTATCACTCATCATCCCTCTCCCCCATCTCTCAGGGTCCCTCTCCCTCCCATCATCCCTCCCCTCGCATCTCTCATCATCCCTCTCCCTCCAATCTTACACCATCCCTCTAGCTCCCACCTCTCAGGGTCCCTCTCCCTCCCATCTCATATCATCTCTCTCCCTCCCATCATCCCTCTCCCTCCCATCTCTCACCATCCCTCTCTGTTCCATCTCTCATTGTTCCTCTCCCTCCCATCTCTCATCGTCCCTCTCCCTCCCATATCTCATCGTCACTCTCCCTCCCATCTCTCATTAGACCCTCCCTTTCAACTCACACCATCCCTCTCCCTCCGATCTCTCAGCGTCCCTCTCCCTCCCATCTCTCAGGGTCCCTCTCTGTCCAATCTTTCAGTGTCCCTCTCCCTCCCATCATCCCTCTCCCTCCCATCTCTCAGGGTCCCTCTCCCTCCCATCTCTCATCATCCCTTTCCCTCCCATATCATCCCTCTCCCTCCCATCTCTCATCATCCCTCTCTCTCCCATATCTCAGGGTCCCTCTCCCTCCCATCATCCCTCTCCCTCCCATCTATCATCATCCCTCTCCCTACCATCTCACACCATCCATCTCCCTCCCATTGCCCAACATCTCTCTCCCTCCCATCTCTCATCATCCCTCTCCCTCCCATCTCTCATCATCCCTCTCCCTCCCATATCTCTGGGTCCCTTTCCCTCCCATCATCCCTCTCCCTCAAATCTATCATCATCCCTCTCATCTCACACCATCCATCTGCCTCCCATCGCCCAACGTCCCTCTCCCTCCCATTTCTCAGCATCCCTCTCCCTCCCATTTCTCAGCATCCCTCTCCCTCCCATCTCTCAGGGTCCTTCTCCCTACCATCATCCCTCCCCTCCCATCTCTCATCATCCCTCTCCCTCCCATCTCTCAGGGTCCCTCTCCCTCCCATCTCTCACCAGCCCTCTCCCTCCCATCTCTCAAGCGTCCCTCTCCCTCCCATCTCTCATGGTCCCTCTCCCTCCCATCTCTTAGCATCCCTCTCCCTCCCATCTCTCATCATCCCTTTCCCTGCCATCTCTCAGGGTCCCTCTCCCTCCCATCTCTCAGCAGCCCTCTCCCTCCCATCTCTCAGGGTCCCTCTCTGTCCCATCTTTCACTGTCCCTCTCTCTCCCATCGTCCCTCTCTCTCCCATCATCCCTCTCCCTCCCATCTCTCAGGGTCCCTCTCCCTCCCATCTCATCATCCGTCTCCCTCCCATATCTCAGGGCCCTCTCCCTCCCATCATCCCTCTCCCTCCCATCTCTCATAATCCCTCTCCCTCCCATCTCTCAGCATCCCTCTCCCCCATCTCTCATCATCCCTCACCCTCCCATCTCACACCATCCATCTCTCTCCCATCTCTCATCATCCTCTCTCCTCCCATCTCTCACCAGCCCTCTCCCTCCCATCTCTCAGCGTCCCTCTCCCTCCCATCTCGCAGAGGTCCCTCTCCCTCCCATCTCTCATCATCTCTCTCCCTCCCATCTCTCATCATCCCTTTCCCTCCCATCTCATCATCCCTCTCCCTCCCATCTATCATCATCCCTCTCCCTACCATCTCACACCATCCATCTCCCTCCCATCGCCCGTCCCTCTCCCTCCCATCTCTCAGCGTCCCTCTCCCTCCCATCTCTCAGGGTCCCTCTCCCTCCCATCTCTCAGGGTCCCTCTCATCTCTCATCGTCCCTTTCCCTGCCATCTCTCAGGGTCCCTTTCCCTGCCATCTCTCAGGGTCCCTCTCCCTCCCATCTCTCAGCATCCCTCTCCCTCCCATCACTCAGCATCCCTCTCCCTCCCATCTCTCAGGGTCCCTCTCTGTCCCATCTTTCACTGTCCTTCTCTCTCCCATCATCCCTCTCCCTCCCATCTCTCAGGGTCCCTCTCCCTCCAATCTCTCATCATCCCTCTCCCTCCCATCTCTCAGGGTCCCTCTCCCTCCCATCATCCCTCCCCCTCGCATCTCTCATCATCCCTCTCCCTCCAATCTTACACCATCCCTCTAGCTCCCACCTCTCAAGGTCCCTCTCCCTCCCATCTCTCATCATCTCTCCCCCTCCCATCATCCCTCTCCCTCCCATCTCTCACCATTCCTCTCTGTTCCATCTCTCATTGTTCCTCTCCCTCCCATCTCTCATCGTCACTCTCCCTCCCATCTCTCATTAGACCCTCCCTTCCAACTCACACCATCCCTCTCCCTCCGATCTCTCAGCGTCCCTCTCCCTGCCATCTCTCAGAGTCCCACTCTATCCAATCTTTCAGTGTCCCTCTCCCTCCCATCATCCCTCCCATCTCTCAGGGTCCCTCTCCCTCCCATCTCTCATCATCCCTTTCCCTCCCATCTCATCATCCCTCCCCCTCCCATCTCTCATCATCCCTCTCCCTCCCATATCTCAGGGTCCCTCTCCCTCCCATCATCCCTCTCCCTCAAATCTATCATCATCCCTCCCCCTACCATCTCACACCATCCATCTGCCTCCCATCGCCCAACATCCCTCTCCCTCCCATCTCTCAGCATCCCTCTCCCTCCCATCTCTCAGGGTCCTTCTCCCTACCATCATCCCTCTCCCTCCCATCTCTCATCATCCCTCTCCCTCCCATCTCTCAGGGTCCTTCTCCCTCCCATCTCTCAGTGTCCTTCTCCCTCCCATCTCTCAGTGTCCCTCTCCCTCCCAACTCTCATCATCCCTCTCCCTCCCATCTCTCAGCATCCCTCTCCCTCCCATCTCTCCAGCATCCCTCTCCCTCCCATCTCTCAGGGTCCCTCTCTGTCCCATCTGTCACTGTCCCTCTCTCTCCCATCATCCCTCTCCCTCCAATCTCTCAGGGTCCCTCTCCCTCCCATCTCGTCATCCCTCTCCCTCCCATCTCTCATCATCCCTCTCCCTCCCATATCTCAGGGCCCCTCTCCCTCCCATCATCCCTCTCCCTCCCATCTCTCATCATCCCTCTCCCTCCAATCTCACACCATCCATCTCCCTCCCGTTGCTCATCGTCCCTCACCCTCCCATCTCTCAAAATCCCTCTCCCTCCGATCTCTCAGCATCCCTCTCCCTCCCATCTCTCATCATCCCTCTCCCTCCCATCTCACACCATCCATCTCTCTCCCATCTCTTATCATCCCTCTCCCTCCCATCTCTCAGCGTTCCTCTTTCTCCCATCTCTCAGGGTCCCTCTCCCTCCCATCTCTCAGGGTCCTCTCCTCCCATCTCTCAGGGTCCCTCTCCCTCCCATCTCTCAGGCCCCTCTCCCTCCCATCTCTCATCATCCCTCTCCCTCCCATCTCATCATCCCTCTCCCTCCCATCTCACACCATCCATCTCCCGCCCATCGCTCAACGTCCCTCTCCCTCCCATCTCTCATCATCCCTCTCCCTCCCATCTCTCAGCATCCCTCTCCCTCCCATCTCTCAGGGTCCCTCTCCCTACCATCATCCCTCTCCCTCCCATCTCTCATCATCCCGGTCCCTCCCATCTCACACCATTCACCTCCCTCCCATCTCTCATCATCCCTCTCCCTCCCATCTCTCAGGGTCTCTCTCCCTCCCATCTCTCACCAGCCCTCTCCCTCCCATCTCTCAGGGTCCCTCTCCCTCCCATCTCTCATCGTCCCTTTCCCTGCCATCTCTCAGGGTCCCTCTCCCTCCCATCATCCCTCTCCCTCCCATCTCTCAGGGTCCCTCTCTGTACCATCTTTCACTGTCCTCTCTCCCATCATCCCTCTCCCTCCCATCTCTCATGGTCCCTCTCCCTCCCATCATCCCTCTCCCTCCCATCTCTCATCATCCCTCTCCCTCCTATCACTCATCATCCCTCTCCCCCATCTCTCAGGGTCCCTCTCCCTCCCATCATCCCTCCCCCTCACATCTCTCATCATCCCTCTCCCTCCAATCTTACACCATCCCTCTAGCTCCCACCTCTCAGGGTCCCTCTCCCTCCCATCTCATATCATCTCTCCCCCTCCCATCATCCCTCTCCCTCCCATCTCTCACCATCCCTCTCTGTTCCATCTCTCATTGTTCCTCTCCCTCCCATCTCTCATCGTCCCTCTCCCTCCCATATCTCATCGTCACTCTCCCTCCCATCTCTCATTGTGCCTCTTCCTCTCATCTCTCAGCGACCCTCTCCCTCCCATCTCTCATTAGACCCTCCCTTCCAACTCACACCATCCCTCTCCCTCCGATCTCTCAGCGTCCCTCTCCCTCCCATCTCTCAGGGTCCCTCTCTGTCCAATCTTTCAGTGTCCCTCTCCCTCCCATCATCCCTCTCCCTCCCATCTCTCAGGGTCCCTCTCCCTCCCATCTCTCATCATCCCTTTCCCTCCCATATCATCATCCCTCTCCCTCCCATCTCTCATCATCCCTCTCTCTCCCATATCTCAGGGTCCCTCTCCCTCCCATCTATCATCATCCCTCTCCCTACCATCTCACACCATCCATCTCCCTCCCATCGCCCAACATCTCTCTCCCTCCCATCTCTCATCATCCCTCTCCCTCCCATCTCTCATCATCCTTCTCCCTCCCATATCTCTGGGTCCCTCTCCCTCCCATCATCCCTCTCCCTCAAATCTATCATCATCCCTCTCCCTACCATCTCACACCATCCATCTGCCTCCCATCGCCCAACGTCCCTCTCCCTCCCATTTCTCACCATCCCTCTCCCTCCCATCTCTCAGGGTCCTTCTCCCTACCATCATCCCTCCCCCTCCCATCTCTCATCAACCCTCTCCCTCCCATCTCTCAGGGTCCCTCTCCCTACCATCATCCCTCTCCCTCCCATCTCTCATCATCCCGGTCCCTCCCATCTCACACCATCCACCTCCCTCCCATCTCTCATCATCCCTCTCCCTCCCATCTCTCAGGGTCTCTCTCCCTCCCATCTCTCACCAGCCCTCTCCCTCCCATCTCTCCAGCGTCCCTCTGCCTCCCCATCTCGCAGGGTCCCTCTCCCTACCATCATCCCTCTCCCTCCCACCTCTCATCATCCCGGTCCCTCCCATCTCACACCATCCACCTCCCTCCCATCTCTCATCATCCCTCTCCCTCCCATCTCTCAGGGTCTCTCTCCCTCCCATCTCTCACCAGCCCTCTCCCTCCCATCTCTCATCATCCCTTTCCCTCCCATCTCATCATCCCTCTCCCTCCCATCTATCATCATCCCTCCCCCTACCATCTCACACCATCCATCTCCCTCCCATCGCCCGTCCCTCTCCCTCCCATCTCTCAAGCGTCCCTCTCCCTCCCATCTCTCAGGGTCCCTCTCCCTCCCATCTCTCAGGGTCCCTCTCATCTCTCATCGTCCCTTTCCCTGCCATCTCTCAGGGTCCCTCTCCCTCCCATCTCTCCAGCATCCTCTCCCTCCATCACTCAGCATCCCTCTCATCTCTCAGGGTCCCTCTCTGTCCCATCTTTCACTGTCCTTCTCTCTCCCATCATCCCTCTCCCTCCCATCTCTCAGGGTCCCTCTCCCTCCAATCTCTCATCATCCCTCTCCCTCCCATCTCTCATCATCTCTCTCCCTCCTATCACTCATCATCCCTCTCCCCCATCTCTCAGGGTCCCTCTCCCTCCCATCATCCCTCCCCCTCGCATCTCTCATCATCCCTCTCCCTCCAATCTTACACCATCCCTCTAGCTCCCACCTCTCAGGGTCCCTCTCCCTCCCATCTCTCATCATCTCTCCCCTCCCATCATCCCTCTCCCTCCCATCTCTCACCATTCCTCTCTGTTCCATCTCTCATTGTTCCTCTACCTCCCATCTCTCATCGTCACTCTCCCTCCCATCTCTCATTAGACCCTCCCTTCCAACTCACACCATCCCTCTCCCTCCGATCTCTCAGCGTCCGTCTCCCTGCCATCTCTCAGAGTCCCTCTCTATCCAATCTTTCAGTGTCCCTCTCCCTCCCATCATCCCTCTCCCTCCCATCTCTCAGGGTCCCTCTCCCTCCCATCTCTCATCATCCCTTTCCCTCCCATCTCATCATCCCTCTCCCTCCCATCTCTCATCATCCCTCTCCCTCCCATATCTCAGGGTCCCTCTCCCTCCCATCATCCCTCTCCCTCAAATCTATCATCATCCCTCTCCCTACCATCTAACACCATCCATCTGCCTCCCATCGCCCAACATCCCTCTCCCTCCCATCTCTCAGCATCCCTCTCCCTCCCATCTCTCAGGGTCCTTCTCCCTACCATCATCCCTCTCCCTCCCATCTCTCATCATCCCTCTCCCTCCCATCTCTCAGGGTCCTTCTCCCTCCCATCTCTCAGTGTCCTTCTCCCTCCCATCTCTCAGTGTCCCTCTCCCTCCCATCTCTCATGGTCCCTCTCCCTCCCATCTCTTAGCAGCCCTCTCCCTCCCAACTCTCATCATCCCTTTCCCTGCCATCTCTCAGGGTCCCTCTCCCTCCCATCTCTCAGCATCCCTCTCCCTCCCATCTCTCAGGGTCCCTCTCTGTCCCATCTGTCACTGTCCCTCTCTCTCCCATCATCCCTCTCCCTCCCATCTCTCAGGGTCCCTCTCCCTCCCATCTCGTCATCCCTCTCCCTCCCATCTCTCATCATCCCTCTCCCTCCCATATCTCAGGGCCCCTCTCCCTCCCATCATCCCTCTCCCTCCCATCTCTCATCATCCCTCTCCCTCCAATCTCACACCATCCATCTCCCTCCCATTGCTCATCGTCCCTCACCCTCCCATCTCTCATAATCCCTCTCCCTCCCATCTCTCAGCATCCCTCTCCCTCCCATCTCTCATCATCCCTCTCCCTCCCATCTCACACCATCCATCTCTCTCCCATCTCTTATCATCCCTCTCCCTCCCATCTCTCAGCGTTCCTCTTTCTCCCATCTCTCAGGGTCCCTCTCCCTCCCATCTCTCAGGGCCCCTCTCCCTCCCATCTCTCATCATCCCTCTCCCTCCCATCTCATCATCCCTCTCCCTCCCATCTCACACCATCCATCTCCCGCCCATCGCTCAACGTCCCTCTCCCTCCCATCTCTCTTCATCCCTCTCCCTCAAATCTATCATCATCCCTCTCCCTACCATCTAACACCATCCATCTGCCTCCCATCGCCCAACATCCCTCTCCCTCCCATCTCTCAGCATCCCTCTCCCTCCCATCTCTCAGGGTCCTTCTCCCTACCATCATCCCTCTCCCTCCCATCTCTCATCATCCCTCTCCCTCCCATCTCTCAGGGTCCTTCTCCCTCCCATCTCTCAGTGTCCTTCTCCCTCCCATCTCTCAGTGTCCCTCTCCCTCCCATCTCTCATGGTCCCTCTCCCTCCCATCTCTTAGCAGCCCTCTCCCTCCCAACTCTCATCATCCCTTTCCTGCCATCTCTCAGGGTCCCTCTCCCTCCCATCTCTCAGCATCCCTCTCCCTCCCATCTCTCAGGGTCCCTCTCTGTCCCATCTGTCACTGTCCCTCTCTCTCCCATCATCCCTCTCCCTCCCATCTCTCAGGGTCCCTCTCCCTCCCATCTCGTCATCCCTCTCCCTCCCATCTCTCATCATCCCTCTCTCTCCCATCTCTCAGGGTCTCTCTCCCTCCCATCATCCCTCTCCCTCCCATCTCTCATCATCCCTCTCCCTCCAATCTCACACCATCCATCTCCCTCCCATTGCTCATCGTCCCTCACCCTCCCATCTCTCAAAATCCCTCTCCCTCCCATCTCTCAGCATCCCTCTCCCTCCCATCTCTCATCATCCCTCTCCCTCCCATCTCTCAGGGTCTCTCTCCCTCCCATCTCTCACCAGCCCTCTCCCTCCCATCTCTCAGGGTCCCTCTCCCTCCCATCTCTCATCGTCCCTTTCCCTGCCATCTCTCAGGGTCCCTCTCCCTCCCATCTCTCAGCATCCCTCTCCCTCCCATCTCTCAGGGTCCCTCTCTGTACCATCTTTCACTGTCCTTCTCTCTCCCATCATCCCTCTCCCTCCCATCTCTCATGGTCCCTCTCCCTCCCATCTCTCATCATCCCTCTCCCTCCCATCTCTCATCATCCCTCTCCCTCCTATCACTCATCATCCCTCTCCCCCATCTCTCAGGGTCCCTCTCCCTCCATCATCCCTCCCCTCGCATCTCTCATCATCCCTCTCCCTCCAATCTTACACCATCCCTCTAGCTCCCACCTCTCAGGGTCCCTCTCCCTCCCATCTCATATCATCTCTCTCCCTCCCATCATCCCTCTCCTCCCATCTCTCACCATCCCTCTCTGTTCCATCTCTCATTGTTCCTCTCCCTCCCATCTCTCATCGTCCCTCTCCCTCCATATCTCATCGTCCTCTCCCTCCCATCTCTCATTAGACCCTCCCTTTCAACTCACACCATCCCTCTCCCTCCGATCTCTCAGCGTCCCTCTCCCTCCCATCTCTCAGGGTCCCTCTCTGTCCAATCTTTCAGTGTCCCTCTCCCTCCCATCATCCCTCTCCCTCCCATCTCTCAGGTCCCTCTCCCTCCCATCTCTCATCATCCCTTTCCCTCCCATATCATCCCTCTCCCTCCATCTCTCATCATCCCTCTCTCTCCCATATCTCAGGGTCCCTCTCCCTCCCATCATCCCTCTCCCTCCCATCTATCATCATCCCTCTCCCTACCATCTCCACCATCCATCTCCCTCCCATTGCCCAACATCTCTCTCCCTCCCATCTCTCATCATCCCTCTCCCTCCCATCTCTCATCATCCCTCTCCCTCCCATATCTCTAGGTCCCTTTCCCTCCCATCATCCCTCTCCCTCAAATCTATCATCATCCCTCTCCCTACCATCTCACACCATCCATCTGCCTCCCATCGCCCAACGTCCCTCTCCCTCCCATTTCTCAGCATCCCTCTCCCTCCCATCTCTCAGGGTCCTTCTCCCTACCATCATCCCTCCCCTCCCATCTCTCATCATCCCTCTCCCTCCCATCTCTCAGGGTCCCTCTCCCTCCCATCTCTCACCAGCCCCTCTCCCTCCCATCTCTCAGCGTCCCTCTCCCTCCCATCTCTCATGGTCCTCTCTCCCTCCCATCTCTTAGCATCCCTCTCCCTCCCATCTCTCATCATCCCTTTCCCTGCCATCTCTCAGGGTCCCTCTCCCTCCCATCTCTCAGCAGCCCTCTCCCTCCCATCTCTCAGGGTCCCTCTCTGTCCCATCTTTCACTGTCCCTCTCTCTCCCATCATCCCTCTCCCTCCCATCTCTCAGGGTCCCTCTCCCTCCCATCTCATCATCCGTCTCCCTCCCATATCTCAGGGCCCCTCTCCCTCCCATCATCCCTCTCCCTCCCATCTCTCATAATCCCTCTCCCTCCCATCTCTCAGCATCCCTCTCCCCCTATCTCTCATCATCCCTCACCCTCCCATCTCACACCATCCATCTCTCTCCCATCTCTTATCATCCCTCTCCCTCCCATCTCTCAGCGTTCCTCTTTCTCCCATCTCTCAGGGTCCCTCTCCCTCCCATCTCTCAGGGCCCCTCTCCCTCCCATCTCTCATCATCCCTCTCCTCCCATCTCATCATCCCTCTCCCTCCCATCTCACACCATCCATCTCCGCCCCATCGCTCAACGTCCCTCTCCCTCCCATCTCTCTTCATCCCTCTCATCTCTCAGCATCCCTCTCCCTCCCATCTCTCAGGGTCCCTCTCCCTACCATCATCCCTCTCCCTCCCATCTCTCATCATCCCGGTCCCTCCCATCTCACACCATCCACCTCCCTCCCATCTCTCATCATCCCTCTCCCTCCCATCTCTCAGGGTCTCTCTCCCTCCCATCTCTCACCAGCCCTCTCCCTCCCATCTCTCAGGGTCCCTCTCCCTCCCATCTCTCATCGTCCCTTTCCCTGCCATCTCTCAGGGTCCCTCTCCCTCCCATCTCTCAGCATCCCTCTCCCTCCCATCTCTCAGGGTCCCTCTCTGTACCATCTTTCACTGTCCTTCTCTCTCCCATCATCCCTCTCCCTCCCATCTCTCATGGTCCCTCTCCCTCCCATCTCTCATCATCCCTCTCCCTCCCATCTCTCATCATCCCTCTCCCTCCTATCACTCATCATCCCTCTCCCCCATCTCTCAGGGTCCCTCTCCCTCCCATCATCCCTCCCCCTCGCATCTCTCATCATCCCTCTCCCTCCAATCTTACACCATCCCTCTAGCTCCCACCTCTCAGGGTCCCTCTCCCTCCCATCTCATATCATCTCTCTCCCTCCCATCATCCCTCTCCCTCCCATCTCTCACCATCCCTCTCTGTTCCATCTCTCATTGTTCCTCTCCCTCCCATCTCTCATCGTCCCTCTCCCTCCCATATCTCATCGTCACTCTCCCTCCCATCTCTCATTAGACCCTCCCCTTTCAACTCACACCATCCCTCTTCCCTCCGATCTCTCAGCGTCCCTCTCCCTCCCATCTCTCAGGGTCCCTCTCTGTCCAATCTTTCAGTGTCCCTCTCCCTCCCATCATCCCTCTCCCTCCCATCTCTCAGGGTCCCTCTCCCTCCCATCTCTCATCATCCCTTTCCCTCCCATATCATCCCTCTCCCTCCCATCTCTCATCATCCCTCTCTCTCCCATATCTCAGGGTCCCTCTCCCTCCATCATCCCTCTCCCTCCCATCTATCATCATCCCTCTCCCTACCATCTCACACCATCCATCTCCCTCCCATTGCCCAACATCTCTCTCCCTCCCATCTCTCATCATCCCTCTCCCTCCCATCTCTCATCATCCCTCTCCCTCCCATATCTCTGGGTCCCTTTCCCTCCCATCATCCCTCTCCCTCAAATCTATCATCATCCCTCTCCCTACCATCTCACACCATCCATCTGCCTCCCATCGCCCAACGTCCCTCTCCCTCCCATTTCTCAGCATCCCTCTCCCTCCCATCTCTCAGGGTCCTTCTCCCTACCATCATCCCTCCCTCCCATCTCTCATCATCCCTCTCCCTCCCATCTCTCAGGGTCCCTCTCCTCCCATCTCTCACCAGCCCTCTCCCTCCCATCTCTCAGCGTCCCTCTCCCTCCCATCTCTCATGGTCCCTCTCCCTCCCATCTCTTAGCATCCCTCTCCTCCCATCTCTCATCATCCCTTTCCCTACCATCTCTCAGGGTCCCTCTCCCTCCCATCTCTCAGCAGCCCTCTCCCTCCCATCTCTCAGGGTCCCTCTCTGTCCCATCTTTCACTGTCCCTCTCTCTCCCATCATCCCTCTCCCTCCCATCTCTCAGGGTCCCTCTCCCTCCCATCTCATCATCCGTCTCCCTCCCATATCTCAGGGCCCCTCTCCCTCCCATCATCCCTCTCCCTCCCATCTCTCATAATCCCTCTCCCTCCCATCTCTCAGCATCCCTCTCCCCCCCATCTCTCATCATCCCTCACCCTCCCATCTCACACCATCCATCTCTCTCCCATCTCTCATCATCCCTCTCCCTCCCATCTCTCACCAGCCCTCTCCCTCCCATCTCTCAGCGTCCCTCTCCCTCCCATCTCGCAGGGTCCCTCTCCCTCCCATCTCTCATCATCTCTCTCCCTCCCATCTCTCATCATCCCTTTCCCTCCCATCTCATCATCCCTCTCCCTCCCATCTATCATCATCCCTCTCCCTACCATCTCACACCATCCATCTCCCTCCCATCGCCCGTCCCTCTCCCTCCCATCTCTCAGCGTCCCTCTCCCTCCCATCTCTCAGGGTCCCTCTCCCTCCCATCTCTCAGGGTCCCTCTCATCTCTCATCGTCCCTTTCCCTGCCATCTCTCAGGGTCCCTTTCCCTACCATCTCTCAGGGTCCCTCTCCTCCCATCTCTCAGCATCCCTCTCCCTCCCATCACTCAGCATCCCTCTCCCTCCCATCACTCAGCATCCCTCTCCTCCCATCTCTCAGGGTCCCTCTCTGTCCCATCTTTCACTGTCCTTCTCTCTCCCATCATCCCTCTCCCTCCCATCTCTCAGGGTCCCTCTCCCTCCAATCTCTCATCATCCCTCTCCCTCCCATCTCTCAGGGTCCCTCTCCCTCCCATCATCCCTCCCCTCGCATCTCTCATCATCCCTCTCCCTCCAATCTTACACCATCCCTCTAGCTCCCACCTCTCAAGGTCCCTCTCCCTCCCATCTCTCATCATCTCTCCCCTCCCATCATCCCTCTCCTCCCATCTCTCACCATTCCTCTCTGTTCCATCTCTCATTGTTCCTCTCCCTCCCATCTCTCATCGTCACTCTCCCTCCCATCTCTCATTAGACCCTCCCTTCCAACTCACACCATCCCTCTCCCTCCGATCTCTCAGCGTCCCTCTCCCTGCCATCTCTCAGAGTCCCACTCTATCCAATCTTTCAGTGTCCCTCTCCCTCCCATCATCCCTCTCCCTCCCATCTCTCAGGGTCCCTCTCCCTCCCATCTCTCATCATCCCTTTCCCTCCCATCTCATCATCCCTCCCCCTCCCATCTCTCATCATCCCTCTCCCTCCCATATCTCAGGGTCCCTCTCCCTCCCATCATCCCTCTCCCTCAAATCTATCATCCCTCCCCCTACCATCTCACACCATCCATCTGCCTCCCATCGCCCAACATCCCTCTCCCTCCCATCTCTCAGCATCCCTCTCCCTCCCATCTCTCAGGGTCCTTCTCCCTACCATCATCCCTCTCCCTCCCATCTCTCATCATCCCTCTCCCTCCCATCTCTCAGGGTCCTTCTCCCTCCCATCTCTCAGTGTCCCTCTCCTCCCAACTCTCATCATCCCTCTCCCTCCCATCTCTCAGCATCCCTCTCCCTCCCATCTCTCAGCATCCCTCTCCTCCCATCTCTCAGGGTCCCTCTCTGTCCCATCTGTCACTGTCCTCTCTCTCCCATCATCCCTCTCCCTCCAATCTCTCAGGGTCCCTCTCCCTCCCATCTCGTCATCCCTCTCCCTCCCATCTCTCATCATCCCTCTCCCTCCCATATCTCAGGGCCCCTCTCCCTCCCATCATCCCTCTCCCTCCCATCTCTCATCATCCCTCTCCCTCCAATCTCACACCATCCATCTCCCTCCCAGTTGCTCATGCGTCCCTCACCCTCCCATCTCTCAAAATCCCTCTCCCTCCGATCTCTCAGCATCCCTCTCCCTCCCATCTCTCATCATCCCTCTCCCTCCCATCTCACACCATCCATCTCTCTCCCATCTCTTATCATCCCTCTCCCTCCCATCTCTCAGCGTTCCTCTTTCTCCCATCTCTCAGGGTCCCTCTCCCTCCCATCTCTCAGGGTCCCTCTCCCTCCCATCTCTCAGGGTCCCTCTCCCTCCCCATCTCTCATCATCCCTCTCCCTCCCATCTCATCATCCCTCTCCCTCCCATCTCACACCATCCATCTCCGCCCATCGCTCAACGTCCCTCTCCCTCCCATCTCTCATCATCCTCTCCCTCCCATCTCTCAGCATCCCTCTCCCTCCCATCTCTCAGGGTCCCTCTCCCTACCATCATCCCTCTCCTCCCATCTCTCATCATCCCGGTCCCTCCCATCTCACACCATTCACCTCCCTCCCATGTCTCATCATCCCTCTCCCTCCCATCTCTCAGGGTCTCTCTCCCTCCCATCTCTCACCAGCCCTCTCCCTCCCATCTCTCAGGGTCCCTCTCCCTCCCATCTCTCATCGTCCCTTTCCCTGCCATCTCTCAGGGTCCCTCTCCCTCCCATCATCCCTCTCCCTCCCATCTCTCAAGGTCCCTCTCTGTACCATCTTTCACTGTCCTCTCTCCCATCATCCCTCTCCCTCCCATCTCTCATGGTCCCTCTCCCTCCCATCATCCCTCTCCCTCCCATCACTCATCATCCCTCTCCCTCCTATCACTCATCATCCCTCTCCCCCATCTCTCAGGGTCCCTCTCCCTCCCATCATCCCTCCCCCTCACATCTCTCATCATCCCTCTCCCTCCAATCTTACACCATCCCTCTAGCTCCCACCTCTCAGGCTCCCTCTCCCTCCCATCTCATATCATCTCTCTCCCTCCCATCATCCCTCTCCCTCCCATCTCTCACCATCCCTCTCTGTTCCATCTCTCATTGTTCCTCTCCCTCCCATCTCTCATCGTCCCTCTCCCTCCCATATCTCATCGTCACTCTCCCTCCCATCTCTCATTGTGCCTCTTCCTCTCATCTCTCAGCGACCCTCTCCCTCCCATCTCTCATTAGACCCTCCCTTCCAACTCACACCATCCCTCTCCCTCCGATCTCTCAGCGTCCCTCTCCCTCCCATCTCTCAGGGTCCCTCTCTGTCCAATCTTTCAGTGTCCCTCTCCCTCCCATCATCCCTCTCCCTCCCATCTCTCAGGGTCCCTCTCCCTCCCATCTCTCATCATCCCTTTCCCTCCCATATCATCATCCCTCTCCCTCCCATCTCTCATCATCCCTCTCTCTCCCATATCTCAGGGTCCCTCTCCTCCCATCTATCATCATCCCTCTCCCTACCATCTCACACCATCCATCTCCCTCCCATCGCCCAACATCTCTCTCCCTCCCATCTCTCATCATCCCTCTCCCTCCCATCTCTCATCATCCTTCTCCCTCCCATATCTCTGGGTCCCTCTCCCTCCCATCATCCCTCTCCCTCAAATCTATCATCATCCCTCTCCCTACCATCTCACACCATCCATCTGCCTCCCATCGCCCAACGTCCCTCTCCCTCCCATTTCTCAGCATCCCTCTCCTCCCATCTCTCAGGGTCCTTCTCCCTACCATCATCCCTCCCTCCCATCTCTCATCAACCCTCTCCCTCCCATCTCTCAGGGTCCCTCTCCCTACCATCATCCCTCTCCCTCCCATCTCTCATCATCCACGGTCCCTCCCATCTCACACCATCCACCTCCCTCCCATCTCTCATCATCCCTCTCCCTCCCATCTCTCAGGGTCTCTCTCCCTCCCATCTCTCACCAGCCCTCTCCCGCACATCTCTCAGCGTCCCTCTGCCTCCCATCTCGCAGGGTCCCTCTCCCTACCATCATCCCTCTCCCTCCCACCTCTCATCATCCCGGTCCCTCCCATCTCACACCATCCACCTCCCTCCCATCTCTCATCATCCCTCTCCCTCCCATCTCTCAAGGTCTCTCTCCCTCCCATCTCTCACCAGCCCCTCTCCCTCCCATCTCTCATCATCCCTTTCCCTCCCATCTCATCATCCCTCTCCCTCCCATCTATCATCATCCCTCTCCCTACCATCTCCACACCATCCATCTCCCTCCCATCGCCCGTCCCTCTCATCTCTCAGCGTCCCTCTCCCTCCCATCTCTCAGGGTCCCTCTCCCTCCCATCTCTCAGGGTCCCTCTCATCTCTCATCGTCCCTTTCCCTGCCATCTCTCAGGGTCCCTCTCCCTCCCATCACTCAGCATCCCTCTCATCTCTCAGGGTCCCTCTCTGTCCCATCTTTCACTGTCCTTCTCTCTCCCATCATCCCTCTCCCTCCCATCTCTCAGGGTCCCTCTCCCTCCAATCTCTCATCATCCCTCTCCCTCCCATCTCTCATCATCTCTCTCCCTCCTATCACTCATCATCCCTCTCCCCCATCTCTCAGGGTCCCTCTCCCTCCCATCATCCCTCCCCCTCGCATCTCTCATCATCCCTCTCCCTCCAATCTTACACCATCCCTCTAGCTCCCACCTCTCAGGGTCCCTCTCCCTCCCATCTCTCATCATCTCTCCCCCTCCCATCATCCCTCTCCCTCCCATCTCTCACCATTCCTCTCTGTTCCATCTCTCATTGTTCCTCTACCTCCCATCTCTCATCGTCACTCTCCCTCCCATCTCTCATTAGACCCTCCCTTCCAACTCACACCATCCCTCTCCCTCCGATCTCTCAGCGTCCGTCTCCCTGCCATCTCTCAGAGTCCCTCTCTATCCAATCTTTCAGTGTCCCTCTCCCTCCCATCATCCCTCTCCCTCCCATCTCTCAGGGTCCCTCTCCCTCCCATCTCTCATCATCCCTTTCCCTCCCATCTCATCATCCCTTTCCCTCCCATCTCATCATCCCTCTCCCTCCCATCTCTCATCATCCCTCTCCCTCCCATATCTCAGGGTCCCTCTCCCTCCCATCATCCCTCTCCCTCAAATCTATCATCATCCCTCTCCCTACCATCTAACACCATCCATCTGCCTCCCATCGCCCAACATCCCTCTCCTCCCATCTCTCAGCATCCCTCTCCCTCCCATCTCTCAGGGTCCTTCTCCCTACCATCATCCCTCTCCCTCCCATCTCTCATCATCCCTCTCCCTCCCATCTCTCAGGGTCCTTCTCCCTCCCATCTCTCAGTGTCCTTCTCCTCCCATCTCTCAGTGTCCCTCTCCCTCCCATCTCTCATGGTCCCCTCTCCCTCCCATCTCTTAGCAGCCCTCTCCCTCCCAACTCTCATCATCCCTTTCCCTGCCATCTCTCAGAGTCCCTCTCCCTCCCATCTCTCAGCATCCCTCTCCCTCCCATCTCTCAGGGTCCCTCTCTGTCCCATCTGTCACTGTCCTCTCTCTCCCATCATCCCTCTCCCTCCCATCTCTCAGGGTCCCTCTCCCTCCCATCTCGTCATCCCTCTCCCTCCCATCTCTCATCATCCCTCTCCCTCCCCATATCTCAGGGCCCCTCTCCCTCCCATCATCCCTCTCCCTCCCATCTCTCATCATCCCTCTCCCTCCAATCTCACACCATCCATCTCCCTCCCATAGCTCATCGTCCCTCACCCTCCCATCTCTCAAAATCCCTCTCCCTCCCATCTCTCAGCATCCCTCTCCCTCCCATCTCTCATCATCCCTCTCCCTCCCATCTCACACCATCCATCTCGCTCCCATCTCTTATCATCCCTCTCCCTCCCATCTCTCAGCGTTCCTCTTTCTCCCATCTCTCAGGGTCCCTCTCCCTCCCATCTCTCAGGGCCCCTCTCCCTCCCATCTCTCATCATCCCTCTCCCTCCCATCTCATCATCCCTCTCCCTCCCATCTCACACCATCCATCTCCCGCCCATCGCTCAACGTCCCTCTCCCTCCCATCTCTCTTCATCCCTCTCATCTCTCAGCATCCCTCTCCCTCCCATCTCTCAGGGTCCCTCTCCCTACCATCATCCCTCTCCCTCCCATCTCTCATCATCCCGGTCCCTCCCATCTCACACCATCCACCTCCCTCCCATCTCTCATCATCCCTCTCCCTCCCATCTCTCAGGTCTCTCTCCCTCCCATCTCTCACCAGCCCTCTCCCTCCCATCTCTCAGGGTCCCTCTCCCTCCCATCTCTCATCGTCCCTTTCCCTGCCATCTCTCAGGGTCCCTCTCCCTCCCATCTCTCAGCATCCCTCTCCCTCCCATCTCTCAGGGTCCCTCTCTGTGCCATCTTTCACTGTCCTTCTCTCTCCCATCATCCTCTCCCTCCCATCTCTCATGGTCCCTCTCCCTCCCATCTCTCATCATCCCTCTCCCTCCCATCTCTCATCATCCCTCTCCTTCCTATCACTCATCATCCCTCTCCCCCATCTCTCAGAGTCCCTCTCCCTCCCATCATCCCTCCCCTCGCATCTCTCATCATCCCTCTCCCTCCAATCTTACACCATCCCTCTAGCTCCCACCCTCTCAGGGTCCCTCTCCCTCCCATCTCATATCATCTCTCTCCCTCCCATCATCCCTCTCCCTCCCATCTCTCACCATCCCTCTCTGTTCCATCTCTCATTGTTCCTCTCCCTCCCATCTCTCATCGTCCCTCTCCCTCCATATCTCGTCACTCTCCCTCCCCATCTCTCATTAGACCCTCCCATTTCAGCTCACACCATCCCTCTCCCTCCGATCTCTCAGCGTCCCTCTCCCTCCCATCTCTCAGGGTCCCTCTCTGTCCAATCTTTCAGTGTCCCTCTCCCTCCCATCATCCCTCTCCCTCTCATCTCTCAGGTCCCTCTCCCTCCCATCTCTCATCATCCCTTTCCCTCCCATATCATCCCTCTCCCTCCCATCTCTCATCATCCCTCTCTCTCCCATCTCTCATCATCCCTCTCCCTCCCATCATCCCTCTCCCTCCCATCTATCATCATCCCTCTCCCTACCATCTCACACCATCCATCTCCCTCCCATCGCCCAACATCTCTCTCCCTCCCATCTCTCATCATCCCTCTCCCTCCCATCTCTCATCATCCCTCTCCCTCCCATATCTCTGGGTCCCTTTCCCTCCCATCATCCCTCTCCCTCAAATCTATCATCATCCCTCTCCCTACCATCTCACACCATCCATCTGCCTCCCATCGCCCAACGTCCCTCTCCCTCCCATTTCTCAGCATCCCTCTCCCTCCATCTCTCAGGGTCCTTCTCCCTACCATCATCCCTCCCTCCCATCTCTCATCATCCCTCTCCCTCCCATCTCTCAGGGTCCCTCTCCCTCCCATCTCTCACCAGCCCTCCCCTCCCATCTCTCAGCGTCCCTCTCCCTCCCATCTCTCATGGTCCCTCTCCCTCCCATCTCTTAGCATCCCTCTCCCTCCCATCTCTCATCATCCCTTTCCCTGCCATCTCTCAGGTCCCTCTCCCTCCCATCTCTCAGCAGCCCTCTCCCTCCATCTCTCAGGGTCCCTCTCTGTCCCATCTTTCACTGTCCCTCTCTCTCCCATCATCCCTCTCCCCTCCCATCTCTCAGGGTCCCTCTCCCTCCCATCTCATCATCCGTCTCCCTCCCATATCTCAGGGCCCCTCTCCCTCCCATCATCCCTCTCCCTCCCATCTCTCATAATCCCTCTCCCTCCCATCTCTCAGCATCCCTCTCCCCCTATCTCTCATCATCCCTCATCCCTCCTCTCCCACCATCCACTCTCTCCCATCTCTCATCATCCCCCTCCCTCCCATCTCTCACCAGCCCTCTCCCTCCCATCTCTCAGCGTCCCTCTCCCTCCCATCTGCTTGAGGTCCCTCTCCTCCCATCTCTCATCATCTCTCTCCCTCCCATCTCTCATCATCCCTTTCCCTCCCATCTCATCATCCCTCTCCCTCCATCTATCATCATCCCTCTCCCTACCATCTCCACCATCCATCTCCCTCCCATCGCCCGTCCCTCTCCCTCCCATCTCTCAGCGTCCCTCTCCCTCCCATCTCTCAGGGTCCCTCTCCCTCCCATCTCTCAGGGTCCCTCTCATCTCTCATCGTCCCTTTCCCTGCCATCTCTCATGGTCCCTTTCCATGCCATCTCTCAGGGTCCCTCTCCCTCCCATCTCTCAGCATCCCTCTCCCTCCCATCACTCAGCATCCCTCTCCCTCCCATCACTCAGCATCCCTCTCCCTCCCATCTCTCAGGGTCCCTCTCTGTCCCATCTTTCACTGTCCTTCTCTCTCCCATCATCCCTCTCCCTCCCATCTCTCAGGGTCCCTCTCCCTCCAATCTCTCATCATCCCTCTCCCTCCCATCTCTCAGGGTCCCTCTCCCTCCCATCATCCCTCCCTCGCATCTCTCATCATCCCTCTCCCTCCAATCTTACACCATCCCTCTAGCTCCCACCTCTCAAGGTCCCTCTCCTCCCATCTCTCATCATCTCTCCCCCTCCCATCATCCCTCTCCCTCCCATCTCTCACCATTCCTCTCTGTTCCATCTCTCATTGTTCCTCTCCCTCCCATCTCTCATCGTCACTCTCCCTCCCATCTCTCATTAGACCCTCCCTTCCAACTCACCACCCCTCTCCCTCCGATCTCTCAGCGTCCCTCTCCCTGCCATCTCTCAGAGTCCCACTCTATCCAATCTTTCAGTGTCCCTCTCCCTCCCATCATCCCTCTCCCTCCCATCTCTCAGGGTCCCTCTCTGTCCCATCTTTCACTGTCCCTCTCTCTCCCATCATCCCTCTCCCTCCCATCTCTCAGGGTCCCTCTCCCTCCCATCTCATCATCCGTCTCCCTCCCATATCTCAGGGCCCCTCTCCCTCCCATCATCCCTCTCCCTCCCATCTCTCATAATCCCTCTCCCTCCCATCTCTCAGCATCCCTCTCCCCCCTATCTCTCATCATCCCTCACCCTCCCATCTCACACCATCCATCTCTCTCCCATCTCTCATCATCCCTCTCCCTCCCATCTCTCACCAGCCCTCTCCCTCCCATCTCTCAGCGTCCCTCTCCCTCCCATCTCGCAGGGTCCCTCTCCCTCCCATCTCTCATCATCTCTCTCCCTCCCATCTCTCATCATCCCTTTCCCTCCCATCTCATCATCCCTCTCCCTCCCATCTATCATCATCCCTCTCCCTACCATCTCACACCATCCATCTCCCTCCCATCGCCCGTCCCTCTCCCTCCCATCTCTCAGCGTCCCTCTCCCTCCCATCTCTCAGGGTCCCTCTCCCTCCCATCTCTCAGGGTCCCTCTCATCTCTCATCGTCCCTTTCCCTGCCATCTCTCAGGGTCCCTTTCCCTGCCATCTCTCAGGGTCCCTCTCCCTCCCATCTCTCAGCATCCCTCTCCCTCCCATCACTCAGCATCCCTCTCCCTCCCATCACTCAGCATCCCTCTCCCTCCCATCTCTCAGGGTCCCTCTCTGTCCCATCTTTCACTGTCCTTCTCTCTCCCATCATCCCTCTCCCTCCCATCTCTCAGAGTCCCTCTCCCTCCAATCTCTCATCATCCCTCTCCTCCCATCTCTCAGGGTCCCTCTCCCTCCCCATCATCCCTCCCCCTCGCATCTCTCATCATCCCTCTCCCTCCAATCTTACACCATCCCTCTAGCTCCCACCTCTCAAGGTCCCTCTCCCTCCCATCTCTCATCATCTCTCCCCCTCCCATCATCCCTCTCCCTCCCATCTCTCACCATTCCTCTCTGTTCCATCTCTCATTGTTCCTCTCCCTCCCATCTCTCATCGTCACTCTCCCTCCCATCTCTCATTAGACCCTCCCTTCCAACTCACACCACCCCTCTCCCTCCGATCTCTCAGCGTCCCTCTCCCTGCCATCTCTCAGAGTCCCACTCTATCCAATCTTTCAGTGTCCCTCTCCCTCCCATCATCCCTCTCCCTCCCATCTCTCAGGGTCCCTCTCCCTCCCATCTCTCATCATCCCTTTCCCTCCCATCTCATCATCCCTCTCCCTCCCATCTCTCATCATCCCTCTCCCTCCCATATCTCAGGGTCCCTCTCCCTCCCATCATCCCTCTCCCTCAAATCTATCATCATCCCTCCCCCTACCATCTCACACCATCCATCTGCCTCCCATCGCCCAACATCCCTCTCCCTCCCATCTCTCAGCATCCCTCTCCCTCCCATCTCTCAGTGTCCTTCTCCCTCCCATCTCTCAGTGTCCCTCTCCCTCCCAACTCTCATCATCCCTCTCCCTCCCATCTCTCAGCATCCCTCTCCCTCCCATCTCTCAGCATCCCTCTCCCTCCCATCTCTCAGGGTCCCTCTCTGTCCCATCTGTCACTGTCCCTCTCTCTCCCATCATCCCTCTCCCTCCAATCTCTCAGGGTCCCTCTCCCTCCCATCTCGTCATCCCTCTCCCTCCCATCTCTCATCATCCCTCTCCCTCCCATATCTCAGGGCCCCTCTCCCTCCCATCATCCCTCTCCCTCCCATCTCTCATCATCCCTCTCCCTCCAATCTCACACCATCCATCTCCCTCCCGTTGCTCATCGTCCCTCACCCTCCCATCTCTCAAAATCCCTCTCCCTCCGATCTCTCAGCATCCCTCTCCCTCCCATCTCTCATCATCCCTCTCCCTCCCATCTCACACCATCCATCTCTCTCCCATCTCTTATCATCCCTCTCCCTCCCATCTCTCAGCGTTCCTCTTTCTCCCATCTCTCAGGGTCCCTCTCCCTCCCATCTCTCAGGGCCCCTCTCCCTCCCATCTCTCATCATCCCTCTCCCTCCCATCTCATCATCCCTCTCCCTCCCATCTCACACCATCCATCTCCCGCCCATCGCTCAACGTCCCTCTCCCTCCCATCTCTCATCATCCCTCTCCTCCCATCTCTCAGCATCCTCTCCCTCCCATCTCTCAGAGTCCCTCTCCCTACCATCATCCCTCTCCCTCCCATCTCTCATCATCCCGGTCCCTCCCATCTCACACCATTCACCTCCCTCCCATCTCTCATCATCCCTCTCCCTCCCATCTCTCAGGGTCTCTCTCCCTCCCATCTCTCACCAGCCCTCTCCTCCCATCTCTCAGGGTCCCTCTCCCTCCCATCTCTCATCGTCCCTTTCCCTGCCATCTCTCAGGGTCCCTCTCCCTCCCATCATCCCTCTCCCTCCCATCTCTCAGGGTCCCTCTCTGTACCATCTTTCACTGTCCCTCTCTCCCATCATCCCTCTCCCTCCCATCTCTCATGGTCCCTCTCCCTCCCATCATCCCTCTCCCTCCCATCTCTCATCATCCCTCTCCCTCCTATCACTCATCATCCCTCTCCCCCATCTCTCAGGAGTCCCTCTCCCTCCCATCATCCCTCCCCTCACATCTCTCATCATCCCTCTCCCTCCAATCTTACACCATCCCTCTAGCTCCCACCTCTCCAGGCTCCCTCTCCCTCCCATCTCATATCATCTCTCTCCCTCCCATCATCCCTCTCCCTCCATCTCTCACCCATCCCTCTCTGTTCCATCTCTCATTGTTCCTCTCCCTCCCATCTCTCATCGACCCTCTCCCTCCCATCTCTCATTAGACCCTCCCTTCCAACTCACACCATCCCTCTCCCTCCGATCTCTCAGCGTCCCTCTCCCTCCCATCTCTCAGGGTCCCTCTCTGTCCAATCTTTCAGTGTCCCTCTCCCTCCCATCATCCCTCTCCCTCCCATCTCTCAGGGTCCCTCTCCCTCCCATCTCTCATCATCCCTTTCCCTCCCATATCATCATCCCTCTCCCTCCCATCTCTCTCATCATCCCTCTCTCTCCCATATCTCAGGGTCCCTCTCCCTCCCATCTATCATCATCCCTCTCCCTACCATCTCACACCATCCATCTCCCTCCCATCGCCCAACATCCTCTCTCCTCCCATCTCTCATCATCCCTCTCCCTCCCATCTCTCATCATCCTTCTCCCTCCCATATCTCTGGGTCCCTCTCCCTCCCATCATCCCTCTCCCTCAAATCTATCATCATCCCTCTCCCTACCATCTCACACCATCCATCTGCCTCCCATCGCCCAACGTCCCTCTCCCTCCCATTTCTCAGCATCCCTCTCCCTCCCATCTCTCAGGGTCCTTCTCCCTACCATCATCCCTCCCCTCCCATCTCTCATCAACCCTCTCCCTCCCATCTCTCAGGGTCCCTCTCCCTCCCATCTCTCCACCAGCCCTCTCCCTCCCATCTCTCAGCGTCCCTCTCCCTCCCATCTCTCATGGTCCCTCTCCCTCACATCTCTTAGCATCCTCTCCCTCCCATCTCTCATCATCCCTTTCCCTGCCATCTCTCAGGGTCCCTCTCCCTCCCATCTCTCAGCAGCCCTCTCCCTCCCATCTCTCAGGGTCCCTCTCTGTCCCATCTTTCACTGTCCCTCTCTCTCCCATCATCCCTCTCCCTCCCATCTCTCAGGGGTCCCTCTCCCTCCCATCTCATCATCCAGTCTCCCTCCCATATCTCAGGGCCCCTCTCTCTCCATCATCCCTCTCCCTCCCATCTCTCATAATCCCTCTCCCTCCCATCTCTCAGCATCCCTCCCCCCATCTCTCATCATCCCTCTCCCTCCCATCTCTCATCATCCCTCACCCTCCCATCTCACACCATCCATCTCTCTCCCATCTCTCATCATCCCTCTCCCTCCCATCTCTCAGGGTCCCTCTCCCTCCCATCTCTCAGGGTCCCTCTCCCTCCCATCTCTCAGGGTCCCTCTCCCTCCCATCTCTCAGGGTCCCTCTCCCTCCCATCTCTCAGGGTCCCTCTCCCTCCCATCTCTCAGGGTCCCTCTCCCTCCCATCTCTCATCATCCCTCTCCCTCCCATCTCATCACCCCTCTCCCTCCCATCTCTCATCATCCCTCTCCCTCCCATCTCTCATCATCCCTCCCTCTCCCATATCTCAGGGTCCCTCTCCCTCCCATCTATCATCATCCCTTTCCCTGCCATCTCTCAGGATCCCTCTCCCTCCCATCTCTCAGCAGCCCTCTCCTCCCATCTCTCAGGGTCCCTCTCTGTCCCATCTTTCACTGTCCCTCTCTCTCCCATCATCCCTCTCCCTCCCATCTCTCCAGGGTCCCTCTCCCTCCCATCTCATCATCCGTCTCCCTCCCATATCTCAGGGCCCCTCTCCTCCCATCATCCCTCTCCCTCCCATCTCTCAGCATCCCTCTCCCCCCATCTCTCATCATCCCTCTCCCTCCCATCTCTCATCATCCCTCTCCCTCCCATCTCTCATCATCCCTCTCCCTCCCATCTCTCATCATCCCTCACCCTCCCATCTCACACCATCCATCTCTCTCCCATCTCTCATCATCCCTCTTCCTCCCATCTCTCAGCGTTCCTCTTCTCCCATCTCTCAGGGTCCCTCTCCCTCCCATCTCTCAGGGTCCCTCTCCCTCCCATCTCTCAGGGTCCCTCTCCCTCCCATCTCTCACCAGCCCTCTCCCTCCCATCTCTCAGCGTCCCTCTCCCTCCCATCTCTCATGGTCCCTCTCCCTCCCATCTCTTAGCATCCCTCTCCCTCCCATCTCTCATCATCCCTTTCCCTGCCATCTCTCAGGGTCCCTCTCGCTCCCATCTCTCAGGGTCCCTCTCCCTCCCATCTCTCACCAGCCCTCTCCCTCCCATCTCTCAGCGTCCCTCTCCCTCCCATCTCTCATGCAGTCCCTCTCCCTCCCATCTCTTAGCATCCCTCTCCCTCCCATCTCTCATCATCCCTTTCCCTGCCATCTCTCAGGGTCCCTCTCCCTCCCATCTCTCAGGGTCCCTCTCCCTCCCATCTCATCATCCGTCTCCTCCCATATCTCAGGGCCCCTCTCCCTCCCATCATCCCTCTCCCTCCCATCTCTCATAATCCCTCTCCCTCCCATCTCTCAGCATCCCTCTCCCCATCTCTCATCATCCCTCTCCCTCCATCTATCATCATCCCTCACCCTCCCATCTCACACCATCCATCTCTCTCCCATCTCTCATCATCCCTCTTCCTCCCATCTCTCTCAGCATCCCTCTCCCTCCCATCTCTCAGCGTTCCTCTTCTCCCATCTCTCAGGGTCCCTCTCCCTCCCATCTCTCAGGGTCCCTCTCCCTCCCATCTCTCAGGGTCCCTCTCCCTCCCATCATCCCTCTCCCTCCCATCTCTCAGGGTCCCTCTCCCTCCAATCTCTCATCATCCCTCTCCCTCCCATCTCTCATCATCCCTCTCCCTCCTATCACTCATCATCCCTCTCCCCATCTCTCAGGGTCCTCTCCCTCCCATCATCCCTCTCCCTCGCATCTCTCATCATCCCTCTCCCTCCAAACTTACACCCATCCCTCTAGCTCCCACCTCTCAGGGTCCCTCTCCCTCCCATCTCTCATCATCTCTCCCCCTCCATCATCCCTCTCCCTCCCATCTCTCACCATTCCTCTCTGTTCCATCTCTCATTGTTCGTCTCCCTCCCATCTCTCATCGTCACTCTCCCTCCCATCTCTCATTAGACCCTCCCTTCCAACTCACACCATCCCTCTCCCTCCGATCTCTCAGCGTCCCTCTCCCTGCCATCTCTCATCATCCCTTTCCCTCCCATCTCATCATCCCTCTCCCTCCCATCTCTCATCATCCCTCTCCCTCCCATATCTCAGGGTCCCTCTCCCTCCCATCATCCCTCTCCCTACCATCTCACACCATCCATCTGCCTCCCATCGCCCAACATCCCTCTCCCTCCCATCTCTCAGCATCCCTCTCCCTCCCATCTCTCAGGGTCCCTCTCCCTCCATCTCTCAGGAGTCCCTCTCATCTCTCATCGTCCCTTTCCCTGCCATCTCTCCAGGGTCCCTCTCCCTCCCATCTCTCAGCATCCTCTCCCTCCCATCACTCCAGCATCCCTCTCCCTCCCATCACTCAGCATCCCTCTCTGTCCCATCTTTCACTGTCCTTCTCTCTCCCATCATCCCTCTCCCTCCCATCTCTCAGGGTCCCTCTCCCTCCAATCTCTCATCATCCCTCTCCCTCCCATCTCTCATCATCCCTCTCCCTCCCATCTCTCATCATCCCTCTCCCCCATCTCTCAGGGTCCCTCTCCCTCCCATCATCCCTCCCCCTCGCATCTCTCATCATCCCTCTCTCTCCAAACTTACACCATCCCTCTAGCTCCCACCTCTCAGGGTCCCTCTCCTTCCCATCTCTCATCATCTCTCCCCCTCCCATCATCCCTCTCCCTCCCATCTCTCACCATTCCTCTCTGTTCCATCTCTCATTGTTCCTCTCCCTCCCATCTCTCATCGTCACTCTCCCTCCCATCTCTCATTAGACCCTCCCTTCCAACTCACACCATCCCTCTCCCTCCGATCTCTCAGCGTCCCTCTCCCTGCCATCTCTCAGAGTCCCTCTCTATCCAATCTTTGTGTCCCTCTCCCTCCCATCATCCCTCTCCCTCCCATCTCTCAGGGTCCCTCTCCCTCCCATCTCTCATCATCCCTTTCCCTCCCATCTCATCATCCCTCTCCCTCCCATCTCTCATCATCCCTCTCCCTCCCATATCTCAGGGTCCCTCTCCCTCCCATCATCCCTCTCCCTCAAATCTATCATCATCCCTCTCCCTACCATCTCACACCATCCATCTGCCTCCCATCGCCCAACATCCCTCTCCCTCCCATCTCTCAGCATCCCTCTCCCTCCCATCTCTCATCATCCCTCTCCCTCCCATCTCTCAGGGTCCTTCTCCCTCCCATCTCTCAGTGTCCTTCTCCCTCCCATCTCTCAGTGTCCCTCTCCCTCCCATCTCTCAGTGTCCCTCTCCCTCCCATCTCTCATACTCCCTCTCCCTCCCATCTCTTAGCAGCCCTCTCCCTCCCAACTCTCATCATCCCTTTCCCTGCCATCTCTCAGGGGTCCCTCTCCCTCCCATCTCTCAGCATCCCTCTCCCTCCCATCTCTCAGGGTCCCTCTCTGTCCCATCTGTCACTGTCCCTCTCTCTCCCATCATCCCTCTCCCTCCAATCTCTCAGGGTCCCTCTCCCTCCCACTCTCGTCATCCCTCTCCCTCCCATCTCTCATCATCCCCTCTCCCTCCCATATCTCAGGGCCCCTCTCCCTCCCATCATCCCTCTCCCTCCCATCTCTCATCATCCCTCTCCTCCAATCTCACACCATCCATCTCCCTCCCGTTGCTCATCGTCCCTCACCCCCATCTCTCAAAATCCCTCTCCCTCCCATCTCTCAGCATCCCTCTCCCTCCCATCTCTCATCATCCCTCTCCCTCCCATCTCACACCATCCATCTCTCTCCCATCTCTCTATCATCCCTCTCCCTCCCATCTCTCAGCGTTCCTCTTTCTCCCATCTCTCAGGGTCCCTCTCCCTCCCATCTGTCAGGGCCCCTCTCCCTCCCATCTCTCATCATCCCTCTCCCTCCCATCTCATCATCCCTCTCCCTCCCATCTCACACCATCCATCTCCCGCCCATCGCTCAACGTCCCTCTCCCTCCCATCTCTCAGGGTCCCTCTCCCTACCATCATCCCTCTCCCTCCCATCTCTCATCATCCCGGTCCCTCCCATCTCCACACCATCCACCTCCCCTCCCATCTCTCATCATCCCTCTCCCTCCCATCTCTCAGGGTCTCTCCCGCTCCCATCTCTCACCAGCCCTCTCCCTCCCATCTCTCAGGGTCCCTCTCCCTCCCATCTCTCATCGTCCCTTTCCCTGCCATCTCTCAGGGTCCCTCTCCCTCCCATCTCTCAGCAACCCTCTCCCTCCCATCTCTCAGGGTCCCTCTCTGTCCAATCTTTCAGTGTCCCTCTCCCTCCCATCATCCCTCTCCCTCCCATCTCTCAGGGTCCCTCTCCCTCCCATCTCTCATCATCCCTTTCCCTCCCATATCATCATCCCTCTCCCTCCCATCTCTCATCATCCCTCTCTCTCCCATATCTCAGGGTCCCTCTCCCTCCCATCTATCATCATCCCTCTCCCTACCATCTCACACCATCCATCTCCCTCCCATCGCCCAACATCTCTCTCCCTCCCATCTCTCATCATCCCTCTCCCTCCCATATCTCTGGGTCCCTCTCCCTCCCATCATCCCTCTCCCTCAAATCTATCATCATCCCTCTCCCTACCATCTCACACCATCCATCTGCCTCCCATCGCCCAACGTCCCTCTCCCTCCCATTTCTCAGCATCCCTCTCCCTCCCATCTCTCAGGGTCCTTCTCCCTACCATCATCCCTCCCCTCCCATCTCTCATCATCCCTCTCCCTCCCATCTCTCAGGGTCCCTCTCCCTCCCATCTCTCACCAGCCCTCTCCCTCCCATCTCTCAGCGTCCCTCTCCCTCCCATCTCTCATGGTCCCTCTCCCTCCCATCTCTTAGCATCCCTCTCCCTCCCATCTCTCATCATCCCTTTCCCTGCCATCTCTCAGGGTCCCTCTCCCTCCCATCTCTCATCAGCCCTCTCCCTCCCATCTCTCATGGTCCCTCTCCCTCCCATCTCTTAGCATCCCTCTCCCTCCCATCTCTCATCATCCCTTTCCCTGCCATCTCTCAGGGTCCCTCTCCCTCCCATCTCTCAAGCGTTCCTCTTCTCCCATCTCTCAGGGTCCCTCTCCCTCCCATCTCATCATCAGTCTCCCTCCCATATCTCCAGGGCCCCTCTCCCTCCCATCATCCCTCTCCCTCCCATCTCTCATAATCCCTCTCCCTCCCATCTCTCAGCATCCCTCTCCCCCCATCTCTCATCATCCCTCTCCCTCCCATCTCTCATCATCCCTCACCCTCCCATCTCACACCATCCATCTCTCTCCCATCTCTCATCATCCCTCTCCCTCCCATCTCTCAGCATCCCTCTCCCTCCCATCTCTCAGCGTTCCTCTTCTCCCATCTCTCAGGGTCCCTCTCCCTCCCATCTCTCAGGGTCCCTCTCCCTCCCATCTCTCAGGGTCCCTCTCCCTCCCATCTCTCATCATCCCTCTCCCTCCCATCTCATCACCCCTCTCCCTCCCATCTCTCATCATCCCTCTCCCTCCCATATCTCAGGGTCCCTCTCCCTCATCCCTCACCCTCCCATCTCTCATAATCCCTCTTCCTCCCATCTCTCAGCATCCCTCTCCCTCCCATCTCTCAGCATCCCTCTCCGTCCCATCTCTCAGGGTCCCTCTCCCTACCATCATCCCTCTCATCTCTCATCATCCCTCTCCCTCCCATCTCACACCATCCGTCTCTGCTCCCATCTCTTATCATCCCTCTCCCTCCCATCTCTAAGCATCCCTCTTCCTCCCATCTCTCAGGGTCACTCTCCCTCCCATCTCTCACCAGCCCTCTCCCTCCCATCTCTCAGCGTCCCTCTCCCTCCCATCTCTCAGCATCCCTCTCCCTCCCATCTCTCATCGTCCCTTTCCCTGCCATCTCTCCGGGTCCCTCTCCCTCCCATCTCTCCACGCATCCCTCTCCCTCACATCTCTCTTCATTACTCTCCCTCCCATCTGTCAGGGTCCCTCTCCCTCCCATCTCTCATCGTCCCTCTCCCTCCCATCTCTCAGCATCCGTCTCCCTCCCATCTCTCATCATCTGTCTCCCTCCCATCTCTCATCGTCCATCTCATCTCTCAGGGTCCCTCTCCGTCTCATCTCTCAGGGTCCCTCTCCCTCCAATCTCACACCATCCCTCTCCCTCCCATCTCTCAGGGTCCCTCTCCCTCCCATCTCTCATCATCCCTCTCCCTCCCATCACCCCTCTCCCTCCCATCTCTCACCATCCATCTCCCTTCCATCTCTCACCATCCCTCTCCCTCCCATCTCTTAGCGTCCCTCTCCCTCCCATCTCTCATCATCCCTCTCCCTCCCATCTCTCATCATTCCTCTCATCTCTCAGGGTGCCTCTCCCTCCAATCTCACACCATCCCTCTCCCTCCCATCTCTCAGGGTACCTCTCCCTGCCAACTCTCATCATCGCTCCCCCTCCCATCATCCCTCTCCCTCCCATCATCCCTCTCATCTCTCAGGGTCCCTCAACGTCCCATCTCTAAGGGTCCCTGTCCCTCCCATCTCTCAGGGTCCCTCTCCCTCCCATCTCTCATCATCCTTCTCCCTCCCATCTCTGAGTGTCCCTCTACCTCTCCCTCCCATCATCCCTTTACCTCCCATCTCTCAGCATTCCTCCCCCTCCCATCTCTCAGTGTCCCTCTCCCTCCCATCATCCCTCTCCCTCCCATCTCTCATAATCCCTCTCCCTCCCATCTCTCATCGTCCCCCTCCCTCTCATCTCTCAGGGTCCCTCTCCCTCCCATCTCTCAGGGTCCCTCTTGCTCCCATCTCTCATCATCCCTCTCCCTCCCATCAACCCTTCTCCCTCACATCTCTCAGTCACTCTCCCTCCCTTCTCCCATTATCCCTCTCCCTCCCATCTTTCAGGGTCACTCTCCCTCGCTTCTTTCATCTTCCCTCTCTCTCTCCCTTCCATCACTCATCACTCATCACCCCTCTCCCTCCCATCTTTCACCATCCCTCTCTGTTCCATCTCTCATCGCCCCTCTCCCTCCCATCTCTCATCGTCCCTCTCCCTCCCATCTCTCATAGTGCCTCTTCCTCTCATCTCTCAGCGTCCCTCTCCCTCCCATCTCTCATCATCCCCTCCCTTCCATCTCACCCCATCCCTCTCCCTCCCATCTCTCAGCGTCCCTCTCCCTCCCATCTTATCATCCCTCTCCCTCCCATCTCTCAGGGTCCCTCTCTGTCCCATCTTTCAGGGTCCCTCTCCCTTCCAACATCCCTCTCCCTCCCATCTCTCAGGGTCCCTCTCCCTCCCATCGCTCATCGTCCCTCTCCCTTCCATCTCTCATCATCCCCTCCCTTCCATCTCTCATCATCCCCTCCCTTCCATCTCACCCCATCCCTCTCCCTCCCATCTCTCATCATCCCCTCCCTTCCATCTCACCCCATCCCTCTCCCTCCCATCTCTCAGCATCCCTCTCCCTCCCATCTCATCATCCCTCTCCCTCCCATCTCTCAGGGTCCCTCTCTATCCCATCTTTCAGTGTCCCTCTCGCTTCCATTATCCCTCTCCCTCCCATCTCTCAGGGTCCCTCTCTGTCCCATCTTTCAGTGTCCCTCTCGCTTCCATCATCCCTCTCCCTCCCATCTCTCAGGGTCCCTCTCCCTCCCATCTCTCATCATCCCGCTCCCTCCCATCTCACACCACTTATCTCCCTCCCATCGCTCATCGTCCCTCTCCCTTCCATCGCTCATCGTCCCTCATTGCTTTGATACTACCAAAAATTGACTACTGTAACGCACTCTACCTGGGAGAAAAAAAGAGCACTATACGCAAGCTGCAGACCTTACAGAATGCTGCTGCTGGCTTGTTGCTTAAGATTCCAAAATTCAGCACAATTAGTCAAGCCATTGGGGATCTGCACTGGCAAGGATCCAATTCAAATCCATGTGTATTGTGAATAAGACTCTATATGGGGCTGGACCTGCCCAACTTAGTCACCACATCAAGCGCTACACTCCTCAGCGAAGCCTTATTTCATCATTGGCCTCTCTACTGTTAGTCCCTAGGGAAAAGACTCTGAAATGGGGTGGCAGAAGTTCTGCTACCTGGCCCCTAAATTATGGAATTCGTTGCCCATCCATCTTACAAATCAAACAAATCTACTGTTATTCAGGAAAGAATTGCAAACATGGTTATTTGTCCCTAAACCATGGCCGCTCTAGCTCTCCCGCTGCACTAATCAATGGCAGTTAGCGCTAAGACGCCATGGCATACACGCGCTCTACAAAAACCCTCATTTCATTTCATTTCTCCCTCCCATCTCTCAGCGTCCCTCTCCCTCCCATCTCTCAGCATCCCTCTCTCCCCCATCTCTCATGGTCTCGCCCCCTTCCATCTCTCAAGGTCCCTCTCCATCCTCACACTAGCCCTCTCCCTCCCATCTCTCAGCGTCCCTCTCCCTCCCATCTCTCATCGTCCCTCTCCCTCCCATCTCTCAGGGTCCCTCTCCCTATCATCTCTCAGCGTCCCTCTCCCTCCCATCTCTCAGGGTCCCTCTCTGTCCAATCTTTCAGTGTCCCTCTCCCTCCCATCATCCCTCTCCCTCCCATCTCTCAGGGTCCCTCTCCCTCCCATCTCTCATCATCCCTTTCCCTCCCATATCATCATCCCGCTCCCTCCCATCTCTCATCATCCCTCTCTCTCCCATATCTCAGGGTCCCTCTCCCTCCCATCTATCATCATCCCTCTCCCTACCATCTCACACCATCCATCTCCCTCCCATCGCCCAACATCTCTCCCCCTCCCATCTCTCATCATCCCTCTCCCTCCCATATCTCTGGGTCCCTCTCCCTCCCATCATCCCTCTCCCTCAAATCTATCATCATCCCTCTCCCTACCATCTCACACCATCCATCTGCCTCCCATCGCCCAACGTCCCTCTCCCTCCCATTTCTCAGCATCCCTCTCCCTCCCATCTCTCAGGGTCCTTCTCCCTACCATCATCCCTCCCCCTCCCATCTCTCATCATCCCTCTCCCTCCCATCTCTCAGGGTCCCTCTCCCTCCCATCTCTCACCAGCCCTCTCCCTCCCATCTCTCAGCGTCCCTCTCCCTCCATCTCTCATGGTCCCTCTCCCTCCCATCTCTTAGCATCCCTCTCCCTCCCATCTCTCATCATCCCTTTCCCTGCCATCTCTCAGGGTCCCTCTCCCTCCCATCTCTCAGCAGCCCTCTCCCTCCCATCTCTCATGGTCCCTCTCCCTCCCATCTCTTAGCATCCCTCTCCCTCCCATCTCTCATCATCCCTTTCCCTGCCATCTCTCAGGGTCCCTCTCCCTCCCATCTCTCAGCGTTCCTCTTCTCCCATCTCTCAGGGTCCCTCTCCCTCCCATCTCATCATCCGTCTCCCTCCCATATCTCAGGGCCCCTCTCCCTCCCATCATCCCTCTCCCTCCCATCTCTCATAATCCCTCTCCCTCCCATCTCTCAGCATCCCTCTCCCCCCATCTCTCATCATCCCTCTCCCTCCCATCTCTCATCATCCCTCACCCTCCCATCTCACACCATCCATCTCTCTCCCATCTCTCATCATCCCTCTCCCTCCCATCTCTCAGCATCCCTCTCCCTCCCATCTCTCAGCGTTCCTCTTCTCCCATCTCTCAGGGTCCCTCTCCCTCCCATCTCTCAGGGTCCCTCTCCCTCCCATCTCTCAGGGTCCCTCTCCCTCCCATCTCTCATCCATCCCTCTCCCTCCCATCTCATCACCCCTCTCCCTCCCATCTCTCATCATCCCTCTCCCTCCCATATCTCAGGGTCCCTCTCCCTCCCATCATCCCTCACCCTCCCATCTCTCATAATCCCTCTTCCTCCCATCTCTCAGCATCCCTCTCCCTCCCATCTCTCAGCATCCCTCTTCGTCCCATCTCTCAGGGTCCCTCTCCCTACCATCATCCCTCTCATCTCTCATCATCCCTCTCCCTCCCATCTCACACCATCCGTCTCTCTCCCATCTCTTATCATCCCTCTCCCTCCCATCTCTAAGCATCCCTCTTCCTCCCATCTCTCAGGGTCCCTCTCCCTCCCATCTCTCACCAGCCCTCTCCCTCCCATCTCTCAGCGTCCCTCTCCCTCCCATCTCTCAGCGTCCCTCTCCCTCCCATCTCTCAGCATCCCTCTCCCTCCCATCTCTCATTGTCCCTTTCCCTGCCATCTCTCCGGGTCCCTCTCCCTCCCATCTCTCCACGCATCCCTCTCCCTCACATCTCTCTTCATTACTCTCCCTCCCATCTGTCAGGGTCCCTCTCCCTCCCATCTCTCATCGTCCCTCTCCCTCCCATCTCTCAGCATCCGTCTCCCTCCCATCTCTCATCATCCGTCTCCCTCCCATCTCTCATCGTCCCTCTCATCTCTCAGGGTCCCTCTCCGTCTCTCATCTCTCAGGATCCCTCTCCTCCAATCTCACACCATCCCTCTCCCTCCCATCTCTCAGGGTCCCTCTCCCTCCCATCTCTCATCATCCCTCTCCCTCCCATCACCCATCACCCCTCTCCCTCCCATCACCCATCACCCCTCTCCCTCCCATCTCTCACCATCCATCTCCCTTCCATCTCTCACCATCCCTCTCCCTCCCATCTCTTAGCGTCCCTCTCCCTCCCATCTCTCATCATCCCTCTCCCCCCCATCTCTCATCATTCCTCTCATCTCTCAGGGTGCCTCTCCCTCCAATCTCACACCATCCCTCTCCCTCCCATCTCTCAGGGTACCTCTCCCTGCCAACTCTCATCATCGCTCCCCCTCCCATCATCCCTCTCCCTCCCATCATCCTCTCTCATCTCTCAGGGTCCCTCAACGTCCCATCTCTAAGGGTCCCTGTCCCTCCCATCTCTCAGGGTCCCTCTCCCTCCCATCTCTCATCATCCTTCTCCCTCCCATCTCTGAGTGTCCCTCTCCTACCTCTCCCTCCCATCATCCCTTTACCTCCCATCTCTCAGCATTCCTCCCCCTCCCATCTCTCAGTGTCCCTCTCCCTCCCATCATCCCTCTCCCTCCCATCTCTCATCGTCCCCCTCCCTCATCTCTCAGGGTCCCTCTCCCTCCCATCTCTCAGGGTCCCTCTTGCTCCCATCTCTCATCATCCCTCTCCCTCCCATCAACCCTTCTCCCTCACATCTCTCAGTCACTCTCCCTCCCTTCTCCCATTATCCCTCTCCCTCCCATCTTTCAGGGTCACTCTCCCTCGCTTCTTTCATCTTCCTCTCTCTCTCCCTTCCATCACTCATCACTCATCACCCCTCTCCCTCCCATCTTTCACCATCCCTCTCTGTTCCATCTCTCATCGCCCCTCTCCCTCCCATCTCTCATCGTCCCTCTCCCTCCCATCTCTCATAGTGCCTCTTCCTCTCACTCTCTCCGCGTCCCTCTCCCTCCCATCTCTCATCATCCCCTCCCTTCCATCTCACCCCATCCCTCTCCCTCCCATCTCTCAGCGTCCCTCTCCCTCCCATCTTATCATCCTCTCTCCCTCCCATCTCTCAGGGTCCCTCTCTGTCCCATCTTTCAGTGTCCCTCTCCTTCCAACATCCCTCTCCCTCCCATCTCTCAGGGTCCCTCTCCCCTCCCATCGCTCATCGTCCCTCTCCCTTCCATCTCTCATCATCCCCTCCCTTCCATCTCTCATCATCCCCTCCCCTTCCATCTCACCCCATCCCTCTCCCTCCCATCTCTCATCATCCCCTCCCTTCCATCTCACCCCATCCCTCTCCCTCCCATCTCTCAGCATCCCTCTCCCTCCCATCTCATCATCCCTCTCCCTCCCATCTCTCAGGGTCCCTCTCTGTCCCATCTTTCAGTGTCCCTCTCGCTTCCATCATCCCTCTCCCTCCCATCTCTCAGGGTCCCTCTCTGTCCCATCTTTCAGTGTCCCTCTCGCTTCCATCATCCCTCTCCCTCCCATCTCTCAGGGTCCCTCTCCCTCCCATCTCTCATCATCCCGCTCCCTCCCATCTCACACCACTTATCTCCCTCCCATCGCTCATCGTCCCTCTCCCTTCCATCGCTCATCGTCCCTCATTGCTTTGATACTACCAAAAATTGACTACTGTAACGCACTCTACCTGGGAGAAAAAAAGAGCACTATACGCAAGCTGCAGACCTTACAGAATGCTGCTGCTGGCTTGTTGCTTAAGATTCCAAAATTCAGCACAATTAGTCAAGCCATTGGGGATCGGCACTGGCAAGGATCCAATTCAAATCCATGTGTATTGTGAATAAGACTCTATATGGGGCTGGACCTGCCCAACTTAGTCACCACATCAAGCGCTACACTCCTCAGCGAAGCCTTATTTCATCATTGGCCTCTCTACTGTTAGTCCCTAGGGAAAAGACTCTGAAATGGGGTGGCAGAAGTTCTGCTACCTGGCCCCTAAATTATGGAATTCGTTGCCCATCCATCTTACAAATCAAACAAATCTACTGTTATTCAGGAAAGAATTGCAAACATGGTTATTTGTCCCTAAACCATGGCCGCTCCTAGCTCTCCCGCTGCACTAATCAATGGCAGTTAGCGCTAAGACGCCATGGCATACACGCGCTCTACAAAAACCCTCATTTCATTTCATTTCTCCCTCCCATCTCTCAGCGTCCCTCTCCCTCCCATCTCTCAGCATCCCTCTCTCCCCCATCTCTCATGGTCTCTCCCCCTTCCATCTCTCAAGGTCCCTCTCCATCCTCACACCAGCCCTCTCCCTCCCATCTCTCCGCGTCCCTCTCCCTCCCATCTCTCATCGTCCCTCTCCCTCCCATCTCTCAGGGTCCCTCTCCCTATCATCTCTCAGCGTCCCTCTCCCTCTCATCTGTCAGCATCCCTCTCCCTCCCATCATCCCTCTCCCTCCCATCTCTCAGGGTCCCTCTCCCTCCTCACACCAGCCATCTCCCTCCCATCTCTCACCATCCCTCTCCCTCCCATCTCTCATCATCCCTCTCCCTCCCATCTCTCAGCATCCCTCCCATCTCTTAGCGTCCCTCTCCCTCCCATCTCCCATCATCCCTCTCCCTCCCATCTCTCGTCTCTCTCCCTCCCATTTCTCAGGGTCCCTCTCCCTCCCATCTCTCATCATCTTTCTCCCTCCCATCATCCCTCTACCTCCCATCATTCCTCTCCCTCCCATCTCTAAGGGTCCCTGTCCCTCCCATCTCTAAGGGTCCCTTTCCCTCCCATCTATCAGTGTCCCTCTCCCTCCCATCTCTCATCGTCTCTCTTCCGCTCATCTCTCAACGTCCCTCTCCCTCCCATCTCTCATCATCCTTCTCCCTACCATCTGAGTGTCCCTCTCCCTTCCATCATCCCTCCCCCTCCAATCTCTCAGTGTCACTCTCCCTCCCATCATCCCACTCCCTCCCATCTCTCACCATCCCTCTCCCTTCCATCTCTCAGCATCCCTCTCCCTCCCATCTCTCATCATCCCATCTCTCATCATCCCACTCCCTCCCATCTCTCAGGGTCACTCTCCCTCCCATCTCTCATCATCTCTCTCCCTCCCATCATCCCTCTACCTCACATCATCCCTCTCCCTCCCATCTCTAAGGGTCCCTGTCCCTCCCATCTCTAAGGGTCCCTTTCCCTCCCATCTATCAGGGTCCCTCTCCCTCCCATCTCTCATCGTCTCTCTTCCTCTCATCTCTCAACGTCCCTCTCCCTCCCATCTCTCATCATCCTTCTCCCTACCATCTCTGAGTGTCCCTCTCCCTTCCATCATCCCTCCCCCTCCCATCTCTCAACGTCCCTCTTCCTCCCATCTCTCACCATCCCTCTCCCTTCCATCTCTCAGCATCCCTCTCCCTCCCATCTCTCATCATCCCACTCCCTCCCATCTCTCAGGGTCACTCTCCCTCCCATCTCTCATCATCCCTCTCCCCCCCATCTCTCAGGGTCACTCTCCCTCCCTTCTCCCTTCTCCCATCATCCCTCTCCCTCCCACCTCTCAGGGTCACTGTCCCTCTGTTATATTCCATATAGGTACCATAATATAGGCCCCGGTAACTTCATTACCCTTCACCTATATTCTTCCCTACATTACACTTATAACGGTTTACAGGGACTGACCTTTTACCTAGATATGACACTGCATTCAGAACACAGGTTTTTCCTAGTTCGAAAGCTCATACATTATGCATGAGGATTCTTGGAAACACAGCAGGACAACCATCTCCTGTATATCTATGTACAAAATTCATGCCCAACGTCATCCTTAGGCCGACACAGTAATTCAGCAAGGTAGGACCCCTGGGGAGACCTATGGGTATATATATACATGACATCTTGCTAAAATAGATAGAGGAGACCAAGACTTCCCGGCAGACACACTGACCAGAGACGCTGAGGTTCCTGCATGCAGACACTCCAGCTTGCAGTGGTGTAACATCCCTTGCGGGGTGTCCACCTCGAGACCAGGACGGGGTCCCACAGTCTCTAAATTCAGGTAATGGGGTTGACTTTATCCTAGAGGGATTCTTGGCCTAACACCTACACACATGCTAGGTACATTTAGGTACATCTAGTTGAGGAAGCATCGTAGAGTACGCATCTTTTTATCATGTGTTTTATATACTCATATGTATTCATGATTATTGTAAGATGGTAGAGCTATACCATCCATTTACCTTTATAGTACTATTAATCATTTATATCTTATACTGTCTAATGGTTGTTGCAGCTCATCTATTCTACACCAGAATAACAACTGTTCAATAAATACTTATTGAAAAATGCCCAGCCTGTTTATTCTGTGTATCTCTCTGAGACAGACTAAGTACGCACGAGTGACTGAGCAAAAAGTAGAGTAGTATATTGTTTCCACGGTCCTGAGGGATCAGGGTTGTCATGTTCGATGGTTGCCAGGAACTATTCTCTCCTTGGTAAGAGGAGACTCTAGTGGCACTGTGAGCTAGTTGGTACAAAAGGCCAACATACTTGGTGGGGGTGTTCAGACACCAATCCTACAGTGTATGCTGTCCAAACGCGCAGATCCTGTATAATGATTATAGGAGCTACACGACACCTCGCTTCTCTCATCCTCTCTCTCCCTCACCCTTCCATCACTCATCATCCCTCTCCCGCCCATCTTTCACCATCCCTCTTTGTTCCATCGCTCATCGTCCCTCTCCTTCCCATCTCTCATTGTCCCTCTCCCTCCCATCTCTCATTGTGCCTCTTCCTCTCATCTCTCAGCGTCCCTCTTCCTCTCATCTCTCAGCGTCCCTCTCCCTCCCATCTCTCATCATCCCCTCCCGTCCATCTCACCCCATCCCTCTCCCTCCCATCTCTCAGCGTCCCTCTTCCTCCCATCTCTCAGAGTCCCTCTCTATCCCATCTTTCAGTGTCCCTCTCCCTTCCATCATCCCTCTCTCTCCCATCTCTCAGGGTCCATCTCCCTCCCATCTCTCATCATCCCTCTGCCTCCCATCTCATCATCCCTCTCCCTCCCATCTCTCATCATCCCTCTCCCTCCCATCTCTCATCATCCCTCTCCCTCCCATCTCTCATCATCCCTCTCCCTCCCATCTCTCATCATCCCTCTCCCTCCCATCTCACACCACCCATCTCCCTCCCATCGCTCATCGTCCCTCTCCCTCCCATCTCTCATTGTCCCTCTCCCTCTCATCTCTCATTGTCCCTCTCCCTCCCATCTCTCAGCGTCCCTCTCCCTCCCATCTCTCAGCGTCCCTCTCCCTCCCATCTCTCAGCGTCCCTCTCCCTCCCATCTCTAAGCGTCCCTCTCCCTCCCATCTCTCATGGTCCCTCTCCCTCCTCACACTAGCCCTCTCCCTCCCATCTCTCAGCGTCCCTCTCCCTCCCATCTCTCAGCATCTCTCTCCCTCCCATCTCTCAGGGTCCCTCTCCCTTCCATCTCTCAGAGTCCCTCTCCCTCCCATCTCTCATCGTCCACTCCCTCCCATCTCTCATCGTCTCTCACCCTCCCATCTCTCATCGTCTCTCTCCCCTCCCATCTCTCATCATCCCTCTCCCTCCCATCTCTCATCATCCCTCTCCCTCCCATCTCCCAGCATCCTTCTCCCTCCCATCTCTCAGGGTCCCTCTCCTTCCCATCTCACATCATCCCTCTCTCTCCCATCTCTCATCATCCCTCTCCCTCCCATCTCTCATCATCCCTCTCCCTCCCATCTCTCAGGGTCCCTCTCCCTCCCATCTCTCATTATCCTTCTCCCTCCCATCTCTCATCATCCCTCTCCCTCCCATCTCTCAGCGTCCCTCTCCCTCCCATCTCTCAGGGTCCCTCTCACTCCCATCTCTCAGGGTCCCTCTCCCTCCCATCTCTCAGGGTCCCTCTCCCTCCCATCTCTCAGCGTCCCTCTCCCTCCCATCTCTCATCGTCCCTCCCATCTCTCAGCATCCCTCTCCCTCCCATCTCTCATCATCCCTCTCCCTCCCATCTCTCATCATCCCTCTCCCTCCCATCTCTCAGCATCCCTCTCCCTCCCATCTCTCAGCATCCCTCTCCCTCCCATCTCTCATCGTCCACTCCCTCCCATCTCTCATCGTCTCTCTCCCTCCCATCTCTCATCATCCCTCTCCCTCCCATCTCTCACCATCCCTCTCCCTCCCATCTCTCATCATCCCATCTCTCATCATCCCTCTCCCTCCCATCTCTCAGCATCCCTCTCCCTCCCATCTCTCATCATCCCTCCCATCTCTCATCATCCCTCTCCCTCCCATCTCTCAGCATCCCTCTCCCTCCCATCTCTCAGCATCCCTCTCCCTCCCATCTCTCAGCATCCCTCCCCCTCTCATCATCCCTCTCCCTCCCATCATCCCTCTCCCTCCCATCTCACACCACCCATCTCCCTCCCATCGCTCATCGTCCCTCTCCCTCCCATCTCTCATTGTCCCTCTCCCTCCCATCTCTCAGCGTCCCTCTCCCTCCCATCTCTCAGCGTCCCTCTCCCTCCCATCTCTCATGGTCCCTCTCCCTCCTCACACTAGCCCTCTCCCTCCCATCTCTCAGCGTCCCTCTCCCTCCCATCTCTCAGCGTCTCTCTCCCTCCCATCTCTCAGGGTCCCTCTCCCTTCCATCTCTCAGAGTCCCTCTCCCTCCCATCTCTCATCGTCCACTCCCTCCCATCTCTCATCGTCTCTCTCCCTCCCATCTCTCATCATCCCTCTCCCTCCCATCTCTCATCATCCCTCTCCCTCCAATCTCCCAGCATCCTTCTCTCTCCCATCTCTCAGGGTCCCTCTCCTTCCCATCTCACATCACCCCTCTCTCTCCCATCTCTCATCATCCATCTCCCTCCCATCTCTCATCATCCCTCTCCCTCCCATCTCTCATCATCCCTCTCCCTCCCTTCTCTCAGCGTCCCTCTCCCTCCCATCTCTCAGGGTCCCTCTCCCTCCCATCTCTCAGGGTCCCTCTCCCTCCCATCTCTCATCATCCTTCTCCCTCCCATCTCTCATCATCCCTCTCCCTCCCATCTCTCAGCATCCCTCTCCCTCCCATCTCTCATCATCCCTCACCCTCCCATCTCTCAGCATCCCTCTCCCTCCCATCTCTCATCATCCCTCTCCCTCCCATCTCACACCACCCATCTCCCTCCCATCGCTCATCGTCCCTCTCCCTCCCATCTCTCAGCATCCCTCTCCCTCCCATCTCTCAGCATCCCTCTCCCTCCCATCTCTCAGGGTCCCCCTCACTCCCATCTCTCAGGAGTCCCTCTGCCTCCCATCTCTCATCATCCCTCTCCCTACCATCTCTCAGCATCCCTCTCCCTCCCATCTCTCATCATCCCTCTCCCTCCCATCTCTCAGCAGCCCTCTCCCTCCCATCTCTCATCATCCCATCTCTCATCACCCCTCTCCCTCACATCTCTCAGCATCCCTCTCCCTCACATCTCTCAGCATCCCTCTCCCTCCCATCTCTCAGCATCCCTCTCCCTCCCATCTCTCAGCATCCCTCTCCCTCCCATCTCTCAGCATCCCTCTCCCTCCCATCTCTCATCATCCCATCTCTCATCATCCCTCTCCCTCCCATCTCTCACCATCCCTCTCCCTCCCATCTCTCATCATCCCATCTCTCATCATCCCTCTCCCTCCCATCTCTCAGCATCCCTCTCCCTCCCATCTCTCATCATCCCTCTCCCTCCCATCTCTCATCATCCCTCTCCCTCCCATCTCTCAGCATCCCTCTCCCTCCCATCTCTCAGCATCCCTCTCCCTCCCATCTCTCAGCATCCCTCTCCCTCTCATCATCCCTCTCCCTCCCATCATCCCTCTCCCTCCCATCTCACACCACCCATCTCCCTCCCATCGCTCATCGTCCCTCTCCCTCCCATCTCTCATTGTCCCTCTCCCCCCATCTCTCAGCGTCCCTCTCCCTCCCATCTCTCCAGCGTCCCTCTCCCTCCCATCTCTCATGGTCCCTCTCCCTCCTCACACTAGCCCTCTCCCTCCCATCTCTCAGCGTCTCTCTCCCTCCCATCTCTCAGGGTCCCTCTCCCTTCCATCTCTCAGAGTCCCTCTCCCTCCCATCTCTCATCGTCCACTCCCTCCCATCTCTCATCGTCTCTCTCCCTCCCATCTCTCATCATCCCTCTCCCTCCATCTCCCAGCATCCTTCTCTCTCCCATCTCTCAGGGTCCCTCTCCTTCCCATCTCACATCACCCCTCTCTCTCCCATCTCTCATCATCCCTCTCCCTCCCATCTCTCATCATCCCTCTCCCTCCCATCTCTCATCATCCCTCTCCCTCCCTTCTCTCATCATCCCTCTCCCTCCCTTCTCTCAGCGTCCCTCTCCCTCCCATCTCTCAGGGTCCCTCTCCCTCCCATCTCTCAGGGTCCCTCTCCCTCCCATCTCTCATCATCCTTCTCCCTCCCATCTCTCATCATCCCTCTCCCTCCCATCTCTCAGCATCCCTCTCCCTCCCATCTCTCAGCATCCCTCTCCCTCCCATCTCTCATCATCCCTCACCCTCCCATCTCTCAGCATCCCTCTCCCTCCCATCTCTCATCATCCCTCTCCCTCCCATCTCACACCACCCATCTCCCTCCCATCGCTCATCGTCCCTCTCCCTCCCATCTCTCAGCATCCCTCTCCCTCCCATCTCTCAGCATCCCTCTCCCTCCCATCTCTCAGGGTCCCCCTCACTCCCATCTCTCAGGGTCCCTCTGCCTCCCATCTCTCATCATCCCTCTCCCTACCATCTCTCAGCATCCCTCTCCCTCCCATCTCTCATCATCCCTCTCCCTCCCATCTCTCAGCAGCCCTCTCCCTCCCATCTCTCATCATCCCATCTCTCATCACCCCTCTCCCTCACATCTCTCAGCATCCCTCTCCCTCACATCTCTCAGCATCCCTCTCCCTCCCATCTCTCAGCATCCCTCTCCCTCCCATCTCTCAGCATCCCTCTCCCTCCCATCTCTCATCATCCCTCTCCCTCCCATCTCTCAGCATCCCTCTCCCTCCCATCTCTCAGGGTCTATCTCCCTCCCATCTCTCAGGGTCCCTGTCCCTCCCATCTCTCTGGGTCCCTCTCCCTCCTATCTTTCATCATCCCTCTCCCTCAACTCATCCCTCCCATCTCTCATCGTCCCTCTCCCTCACATCTCTCAGCGTCCCTCTCCCTCCCTCCCATCTCTTGTCATCCTTCTCCCTCCCATCTCTCAGGGTCCCTCTCCCTCCCATCATCCCTCTCCCTCCCATCATCCCTCTCCCTCCCATCTCTTATCAACCCTCTCCCTCCCATCTCTCAGGGTCCCTCTCCCTCCCATCTCTAATCATCCCTCTCCATCCCATCTTCATCATTCCTCTCCCTCCAATCATCCCTCCCATCTCTCATCGTCCCTCTCCCTCACATCTCTCAGGGTCCCTCTCCCTCCCATCTCTCATCGCCCCTCTCACTCCCATCTCTCAGCGTCCCTCTCCCTCCCTCCCATCTCTTGTCATCCTTCTCCCTCCCATCTCTCAGGGTCCCTCTCACTCTCATCTCTTATTATCTCTCTGCCTCCCATCTCTTATCAACCCTCTCCCTCCTATCTCTCAGGGTCCCTCTCCCACCCATCTCTTATTATCCCTCCCCCTCCCATCTTTCATCATCCCTCTCCCTCCTATCTTTCATCATCCCTCTCCCTCCCATCTCTCAGCATCCCTCTCCCTCCCATCTCTCAGGGTCTCTCTCCCTCCCATCTCTCAGGGTCCCTGTCCCTCCCATCTTTCTGGGTCCCTCTCCCTCCTATCTTTCATCATCCCTCTCCCTCCCATCTCTCATTATCCCTCTCCATCCCATCTTCATCATCCCTCTCCCTCCAATCATCCCTCCCATCTCTCATCGTCCCTCTCCCTCACATCTCTCAGCGTCCCTCTCCCTCCCTCCCATCTCTTGTCATCCTTCTCCCTCCCATCTCTCAGGGTCCCTCGCCCTCCCATCATCCCTCTCCCTCCCATCTCTTATCAACCCTCTCCCTCCCATCTCTCAGGGTCCCTCTCCCTCCCATCTCTAATCATCCCTCTCCCTCCCATCTCTCTGGTACCTCTCCCTCCCGTCTCTCATCACCCCTCTCCCTCCCATCTCTCAGCATCCCTCTCCCTCCCATCTCCCATCATCCCTCTCCCTTCCATCTCTCAACGTCCCTCTCCCTTCCATCTCTCAACGTCCCTCTCCCTTCCATCTCTCAACGTCCCTCTCCCTTCCATCTCTCAACGTCCCTCTCCCTCCCATCATCCCTCTTCCCCCACCATCTCTCAGCATCCCTCTCCCTCCCATCTCTCAGGGTCCCTCTCCCTTCCATCTCTCAGAGTCCCTCTCCCTCCCATCTCTCATCGTCCACTCCCTCCCATCTCTCATCGTCTCTCTCCCTCCCATCTCTCATCGTCTCTCTCCCTCCCATCTCTCATCATCCCTCTCCCTCCCATCTCTCATCATCCCTCTCCCTCCCATCTCCCAGCATCCTTCTCCCTCCCATCTCTCAGGGTCCCTCTCCTTCCCATCTCACATCATCCCTCTCTCTCCCATCTCTCATCATCCCTCTCCCTCCCATCTCTCATCATCCCTCTCCCTCCCATCTCTCATCATCCCTCTCCCGCCCTTCTCTCAGCGTCCCTCTCCCTCCCATCTCTCAGGGTCCCTCTCCCTCCCATCTCTCAGGGTCCCTCTCCCTCCCATCATCCTTCTCCCTCCCATCTCTCATCATCCCTCTCCCTCCCATCTCTCAGCATCCCTCTCCCTCCCATCTCTCATCATCCCTCACCCTCCCATCTCTCAGCATCCCTCTCCCTCCCATCTCTCAGGGTCCCTCTCCCTCCCATCTCTCAGGGTCCCTCTCCCTCCCATCTCTCATCATCCCTCTCCCTCCCATCTCTCAGCATCCCTCTCCCTCCCATCTCTCATCATCCCTCTCCCTCCCATCTCTCAGCAGCCCTCTCCCTCCCATCTCTCATCATCCCATCTCTCATCATCCTTCTCCCTCCCATCTCTCAGCATCCCTCTCCCTCCCATCTCTCAGCATCCCTCTCCCTCCCATCTCTCATCATCCCTCTCCCTCCCATCTCTCAGCATCCCTCTCCCTCCCATCTCTCTGGGTCCCTCTCCCTCCCATCTTTCAGGGTCCCTGTCCCTTCCATCTCTCAGCGTCCCTCTCCCTCCCATCTCTCATTGTCCTTCTTCCTCCCATCTCGGAGTGTCCCTCTCCCTCCTATCATCCCTCTCCATCCCATCTTCATCATTCCTCTCCCTCCAATCATCCCTCCCATCTCTCATCGTCCCTCTCCCTCACATCTCTCAGGGTCCCTCTCCCTCCCATCTCTCATCATCCCTCTCCCTCCCATCTCTCAGCATCCCTCTCCCTCCCATCTCTCATCATCCCTCTCCCTCCCATCTCTCAGCAGCCCTCTCCCTCCCATCTCTCATCATCCCATCTCTCATCATCCTTCTCCCTCCCATCTCTCAGCATCCCTCTCCCTCCCATCTCTCAGGGTCCCTCTCCATCCCATCTCTCATCGCCTTTCTCGCTCCCATCTCTCAGCGTCCCTCTCCCTCCCTCCCATCTCTTGTCATCCTTCTCCCTCCCATCTCTCAGGGTCCCTCTCCCTCTCATCTCTTATTATCTCTCTGCCTCCCATCTCTTATCAACCCTCTCCCTCCTATCTCTCAGGGTCCCTCTCCCACCCATCTTATTATCCCTCCCCCTCCCATCTTTCATCATCCCTCTCCCTCCTATCTTTCATCATCCCTCTCCCTCCCATCTCTCAGCATCCCTCTCCCTCCCATCTCTCAGGGTCTCTCTCCCTCCCATCTCTCAGGGTCCCTGTCCCTCCCATCTCTCTGGGTCCCTCTCCCTCCTATCTTTCATCATCCCTCTCCCTCCCATCTCTCATCTTCCCTCTCCCTCCAATCATCCCTCCCATCTCTCATCGTCCCTCTCCCTCACATCTCTCAGCGTCCCTCTCCCTCCCTCCCATCTCTTGTCATCCTTCTCCCTCCCATCTCTCAGGGTCCCTCTCCCTCCCATCATCCCTCTCCCTCCCATCATCCCTCTCCCTCCCATCTCTTATCAACCCTCTCCCTCCCATCTCTCAGGGTCCCTCTCCCTCCCATCTCTAATCATCCCTCTCCCTCCCATCTCTCTGGGTACCTCTCCCTCCCGTCTCTCATCACCCCTCTCCCTCCCATCTCTCAGCATCCCTCTCCCTCCCATCTCCCAGCATCCCTCTCCCTCCCATCTCCCATCATCCCTCTCCCTTCCATCTCTCAACGTCCCTCTCCCTTCCATCTCTCAACGTCCCTCTCCCTTCCATCTCTCAACGTCCCTCTCCCTCCCATCATCCCTCTTCCCCCCATCTCTCAGCATCACTCTCCCTCCCATCTCTCAGTGTCCCTCTCCCTCCCATCATCCCTCTCCCTTCCATCTCTCAACGTCCCTCTCTCTCCCATCATCCCTCTTCCCCCATCTCTCAGCATCCCTCTCCCTTCCATCTTCCAGCATCCCTCTCCCTCCCATCTTTCAGCGTCTTTCTCCCTACCATCTCTCAGGGTCCCTCTCCCTCCCATCTCTTATTATCTCTCTGCCTCCCATCTCTTATAAACCCTCTCCCTCCCATCTCTCAGGGTCCCTCTCCCTCCCATCTCTTATTATCTCTCTGCCTCCCATCTCTTTTCAACCCTCTCCCTCCAAGCTCTCAGGGTCCCTCTCCCTCCCATCTCTTATTATCTCTCTGCCTCCCATCTCTTTTCAACCCTCTCCCTCCTATCTCTCAGGGTCCCTCTCCCTCCCATCTCTTATGATCCCTCTCCCTCCCATCTCTAATTATCCCTCTCCCTCCTATCATCCCTCTCCCTCCCATCTCTTATCAACCCTCTCCCTCCCACCTCACACCATCCCTCTCCCTCCCATCTCTCATCATCCCTCTCCCTCCCATCTCTCAGCATCCCTCTCCCTCCCATCTCTCAGCATCCCTCTCCCTCCCATCTCTCATCATCCCTCTCCCTCCCATCTCTCATCATCCCTCTCCCTTCCATCATCCCACTCTCTCCCATCTCTCAGGTCGCTCTCCCTCCCATCTCTCAGGTCGCTCTCCCTCCCATCTCTCAGGGTCCCTCTCCCTCCCATCTCTCATCATCCCTCTCCCTCCCAACTCTCAGGGTCACTCTCCCTCCCTTCTCTCAGCGTCCCTCTCCCTCCCTTCTCTCAGCGTCCCTCTCCCTCCCATCTCTCAGTGTCCCTCTCCCTTCCATCTATTATCATCCCTCTCTCCCCCATCTCTCATCATCCCTTTCCCTTCCATCACTCATCACCCCTCTCCCTCCCATCTCTCATCACCCCTCTCCCTCCCATCTCTCACCATATGTCTCTGTCCCTTCTCTCAGCATCCCTCTCCCTCCTATCACTCAGCATCCCTCTCCCTCCCATCTCTCAGGGTCCCTCTCCCTACCATCATCCCTCTCCCTCCCATCTCTCAGGGTCCCTCTCCCTCCCATCGTCCCTCTCTCTTCCATCTCTCAGCGGCACTCTCTTTCCCACCTCTTAGCATCCCTCCCCCCTCTCATCATTCCTCTCCCTCCCATCTCTCAGCATCCCTCTCCCTTCCATCTCTCATCGTCCCTCTCCCACCGTCCCTCTTTCTCCCATCACTCATCATCCCTTTGCCTCCCATCATCCCTCTCTCTCCCATCTCTCTCCCATCTCTCAGCATCCCTCTCCCTCCCATTGTCCCTCTCCCATCATACCTCTCCCTCCCATCTCTCAGCATCCCTCTCGCTCCCATCTCACATCGTCCCTCTCTGTCCCTTCTCTCAGCATCCCTCTCCCTCCTATCACTCATCATCCCTCTCACTTCTATCATTCATCACCCCTCTCCCTCCCATCTGTCAGGGTCCCGCTCCCTCCCATCATCCCTCTCCCTCCCATCATCCCTCTCCCTCCCATCTCACTCCATCCCTCTCCCTCCCATCTCTCAGCATCCCTCTCCGTCCCATCTCTCATCTTCCCTCTCTCTGCCCATCTCTCATCGTCCCTCTCCCTCTCAGCTCTTTGACCCTCTGCCTCCCATCTCTCATCGTCCCTCTCCCTCCCATCTCTCATCGTCCCTCTCCCTCCCATCTCTCATTGTCCCTCTCCCTCCCATCTCTCATTGTCCCTCTCCCTCCCATCTCTCATCGTCCCTCTCCATTCCATCTCTCAGCGTCTCTCCCTCCCATCTCTCATTGTCCCTCTCCCTCCATCTCTCAGCGTCTCTCTTCCCCCCATCTCTTATCATCCCTCTCCCTCCCATCATCCCTCTTCCTCCTATCTCTCGATGTCCCTTTCCCTCCCATCAGCCCTCTCCCTCCATCTCTCATCATCCCTCTCCCTCTCATCTCTCTGATGCCCGCTCAAGGAGTCTCCTCTGCTTCATTTTTCCTCTCCCTTGGGCCAGTACTCCAAGGCTCAAAGAAACACTGGCACAGCAAGTATACCCTGCAACTGCAGCAGCCATGATACCTACAGCTCTGTGAAGCAGGCTGTCCACTCTGCCCACTCAGCAGGGCCGTTACTTCTGGCCCAGAGGCCCAAAGTAGGCTGTCCACTCTGCCCACTCAACAGGGTCGGTCAGGGCCGGACTGGGAACCAAAACCGGCCCTGGCAAAGTGCTCGGCCAGCCCCCCCTCCCCCCGGTGGGTTGGAGTGTGGCCGAGCTGTTTGCCACGGCCGGTTTCGTTACAGCGGCCGATATTGCAGCTATGCTGCAAAAATGGCCCTGTAACAAAATCGGCCCCCGGGGGCCCAAAACCGGCCCCCAACCCTGACGGGGAAATGCCCGGTGCCCGCTATGGCCAGTCCGGCCCTGGGGCCGGTGCTTCCAACCCAGATACCCAAAGCAGGCTTTCTGCTGCTTCCTGTGAAAAACAACAACAAAAAATCACATTTACCCCCCCCATCTCCCCTGTTGATTGGGACCTGTTCCATGCGCAACAATTGTGACCTGGGCCCTAATGCTAGCAAGGAAAATGCACCCCATGTTCTTATTCATGGTACGACTGCCATAACTGGGGTCCAGTGCCCACTCACATAGGGTGGGGGGGCAGAGGGCGCTCCTGTGATGTGAAACAAATAGTAGAGAACTAAAGAAGAAACATGACTTCTCACCAAGGTGCCCACTACCTCAAAGAAATGTAAATGTGCGCAATGGTTAATCACCAAATATAAAGGCTGCTTTGGAGCTAGTGTAGCTTGTAATTAATGGAGTCACTCCGCTTCATGATGACAAACATTTATTCTTTTTGAGAGGTAGTATAAGTGTCCATTAAAGGGAGTGCACCTTTTGAATGGACACACATAAAAATATTTACACTAGATATAGTATGAATGCTTATCACAAAAATGTGTATTTTTAAAGCACTTGCTTTTTCTTAAACAGTATTTGCAGCAGCCTGTGTCATACAGTGTAACACAATTTAAAAATAATGACATCCTTAGTGCTTTTTGTCACAGACTGGAATCTCGTAGCACTATAAACAAGTCACTATTCCTCACTGCATCAATCAGGATTTAATTCTGTGACTCTGGTCACACAAGGACATCTGCAGGGATCACACGAGCCAACTGAGGTTTCATAAGGTAAAAGAGTACATTTAACTTTGATTAGTTTAACTTGCATTTATTTTTCATTTGAGGTGTGTTCATGTTTTTATATGCAGTCACCTGAAGGTGAACAAAAAAACAATAACATGCAGCATTTGTACTTATTTTTAGCCATGTCTGTGACCCCCGACTTCCCACTCACTGACCCTGCCCCCTGCCCCTCAGTAGTACCGTCCTCACACTTTTTTGATGGCTTCAACTGCAGCATGTAAATAAAGACAGCCTAGAAACGCGCCTTTTGCGCTTCCAGGTCATCTTCAGTTATAAGCAATTGAAGACCTATTTGAGACCCTCCCCCCCACCACACCCCCACCCCAACACATCCATGACCCCCCAGGGGGCGCGTCCCACAGTTTGAAGACCTCTGCTGTAGGTGAACACCCACAAACTTGAATGTCTTGGCTGCTGTGATGTGCTTTTACTGCAAACATTAGCACGCTAAACTCAGCCCAACCTGCTTTGCCAATGCTTGTTAATCCATGGCCTCGTGATCTGAGCCTGGTTTACGCTGGCATTAGCAATCACTGAGTAAGAAAAGAAACACCGACAAATGACTTGTTTCACTAAAATTGTAAACTATCAACTATAAACCGAATTATGCGGCAACCCAGGACCACTCTGTAGCAGGTTGGAAGAAACAGACAGCAAGGAAAGGATGAATTATGCAGCATTTTATACAATCAAAGACAAATTACGCAACAGGTTTTATGTCATTATATTCGACCTATTATTACATTTTAACACTCGCGGCCATCCGTAGAATACAACTTGCTACACTGACAATCCAGAAATATTCTGAAGAAATAAAAACACACATTTAGCAGATATGATGTTTTTCGCTGCTCATGAATGATTCTGTCTGTCTTGGAAACACAAAAATGCACTTTTATTCACAGGGTCCTTTCTTCCTCCCAGAGTAGTGTTTTTGGAAGTTTTATACGGCACGGATTTGACCCAAGGGCATCAGAGCGTTTTACACGAGCATCAGATTACATCCCACATTTTAGGCCCAGGGAGATTAAGTGATTTGCCATAGTCGCAGGATACTGAGCTGGCAGAGGGGTGGGAGGATTCACCCGAACCCCACCCCCCACTTCCAAGGGCAGCTCTGGCCGCTGGGTCACATATCAACATTTGCAATGGTGAATACGCCAGAACACAAGTTTGTATGCACACACAAACACCTTGAAATACAAAATGGGCCCCTTTTTCGGTCCCTCCCAGCTGCGTTCACAGTCTGTCTATTCCAGTGTCGGATATAGTCTGTGTACACACACGGATAGGCGTTGTGGAACCGTCTGACCTGCACAATAGTGTTGTTCATTGCATATTTATCATAAAAATGCCTCTCTAAGGGCAACAAAGATTAAATGCATCAGACTTTACCAAGAGATGCTAAATATTCGAGTTTCTTTTAAATCCACCGTTCCATCCCTCTTTAAATAACTGTTCTTTTAAATACTTTAATACAAACACGAAGTGGCACCGACACCAAAACAAAGCATTGTAACGGCAAAGAATGAATCCTTTTTTCCACCTTGTTCGAAATATATTTAAATATATAAAAATGAGGCCAAATAAAAATGCTGATGCGTGACCATAACCCAGTAACCCCTCCCCCCTCCCCCCAATGAGGCGCTAGACTATATTAGGGATGTCAACACCGCCTGGGAGACTCTTGCCCCCGTTGTTGCTTGAATACATAAATCAACAGACTGAAACTAGTTCCCTTGTGCCAACTATCCATAGCCACAGTGCATTTCATCTGAAACACTATTCATAACCTTTGATCCCTGTGGAATAACCCTGTTTGGAGATGGATTCTGAAGATTATGCAGCACTTTGTCATTATGTGGGAAGCCCAGTAAAAAGACATCATTATTCAGAATTTACAATGGCTCCAGAGTCACATAATTTAGTCTCTTCGGGTATAGCTCAGAGGGCTTAGTGCCTGCTGTTGAGATTGGGGTGTTTAACTTGCAGCCCTATAGGCTTGAAACCCAGTCATGCCAATAGAGCCTTTTATCCTGAGTTTGATAAAATGAATATAACTGGGTTGTGTTCCAGTGACACATTGGAATGAAAGGCCAAAACAAGTCAATGTCCGTGGAACAGAGGGATGTCAAGAAATCCCAGGGTAGGGCTAGTAATCTCACCCCAGCGTATTCTGAGCTCTGGCGTCAGCGAGAACTGTTGATGCTACTACACTGATATGTATAATATACTTACTTTTAGGGACTTTCAGTCAGCCTTCTTCATCCAGCGGGTCTTTCATTGAGTCATTCCCATTTTTTTTCTGCCCACTACAGCATAACATGGGGCAGTGTGTCAGTCCCCTTCAGTCATCGGCTAACTTCACTCTGAATGGCCCTTTCAGAAGGAGCACATCTGCACACAGGGCAGGTCAGTGCCAGGGACTAATATGGCAACGTGTGCTTTTGAGACCAAAAATATTTTTGCTATAGCAAATGTTTTTTTTTTTTTTTTAAGTGGCAAGTGCTCGTGAGCTTTTCCAACAATAAAGTTTTGCAAAGGCCACGATAAAACAAGCATTGACGAAGCCAAAACGCTGGAAGGCAACACTAGACCCGCTGGCTTTGTCAATGCTTGTTTTCTTTTCCGTACAAGCAATAAGTGCAAACATACTCAAAAAGCCCAAAGAAACCTCACCATCATAATTTATTTAAAAAATATATAAATGAAAATGCCATCAGGTGGGTTAGCACTAGGTTTGAGTTGGGTAGGGCTCCTAAACTGTGACAAACTGGGGATAGAGGTGCAGTGGTGTCCAGCCCCTTCCAACAAAAACAATATAGAATAACCCATACATATGTACTGTTGTAATAAAAAACACAGATCCGTCAACGAGTCCTAAGTGCAATAAGCAGACTCTTCTTCTCAGATGCTTGGTGTCCTCCCGACTGCTCCAAGCTTGATCCACTCGCAGCCTCCTGCAAGTTAGAAGCACCAGGAGAGGATGAAGTTCTTGACAAACACAGCACTCCCCAGGCAAAGAGCATTGCACATCAGCAGGAAATACTGAAATCCAAGAGCAAAGAGCGGATAATATAAGATCAGGACTTGTCTTATCACCCTGCGAGTCATATTCAGCTGAGGTTTCAAAATGTCACCTCGATGATCGAGGAGATTGTGTTGAGTGGCGAATTTGGAACCTGAAGCCACTGTAAAGTCTTTCAACAACAATCTGAGTCAAAGTCTTGCATTTGTGGCCTTCAGAAGTTTCTGCACACTGGCCGGGGTGGTGTGCACCCCACCACCAAGTGTCCACCTTGTAGGAGGTGCAGTTGGATCACAAAAAGGTTTTAAGTGCCAAGTACCATTGACTAGCGTGCATCTTTTGTTGCAAGAATGACCTGCATTCCTCCTCCCCAGCCAGATCCAGAAAATGCTCAGAAATTAGGCCTAGCAGCTAAGACCACCCTATTGGGCAAGGATTTCCTTGAACCCACGACCTGCTTCACAGCTGCCGGCTGAGCTTCTGTGCCTGTCGCTCCTTGGCCTCGAAGGCGAACTTGGTGTCCTGAAGCTGGACAATGGCCTCCCGGGCCTCCCGCATGTCTTGGGTCATCTGGCCATACTTTTCGGCCAGCTCCTTGTTCTCGCGGCGTAGCTCCAGCATGGCGTTGTTGGCCTCCTCCATCTGCCTGGTGCACTGGGCCTTCAGCTGCTCCACCTCAGACAACATGACCTCCATGTTCTTTACCAGCGACTCCAGCTTCTCCTTCGACATGGCGTCGACAGGTGATCGCGAATGTCAGTATCCTTCAGGAGCGTGGACACGAGCCGATGGTCAACTGTGCAAAGCAAAACTGGAATTCAGCCTCCTGTGTATGGTCTTTGTACCTTGTCCCTCTCCACCCCATCCCTCCCCTGCCTGTCCTCCACCCTAATCCTCTTAGCTCCTGTAAGCATCTTACTGCTGGTGCACTATAGGAAAATGAAGATGACCCGAGCTTTGCGTCATCTAGTAGCAGTAATGAAATTAACTTGCATGCCCCCGGAGGAGCTGGGAGGCTGAGATAGCACAGACCATGGCTCAATCAACCTTATGGCTTTACTCAAGAATTAATAATACCTGGCACTCTGCACTGAGTGAGACTAGCTAAGCCAATCAAAATGTTTTGAATGCTGGCACTAACTACAATTGCATGCATGCATTCTAGGTTCAGGTGTTTATTGCCTGCATACTCTCAGACATTAACAGCTGTTAATTGCCTTTTCTGTCAGTGTGCATCTTCACCTTCAGTTCAGAAGCAAAACTGCAGCACATGTAAATAACTGTGGTTAATACCCACGGCAAAGGGCGTTACCCATTAATAACTCCACCAGCAGAGAGCAATAACAACACTTTACTACATGACAGATTTAGGAAAAAAGGCTGAATGGAATTGTGCTACTGCTGTAAGCATCTGAATCCCAAGAAGTGCCCCTCCAGGGACCATCAGGCCTCTTCAAGGAAATCTGATCACAAGGCAACATCTTAATGGGCTTTATAAAGCGTGTGTGACCACCAAGGACAGAGTTCAAAAGTGGGTCACGTTACTGTGTTGATCAGATCTCAAGGCAGCGGGTTGGGAAAAAAGCCATCAAAAGCTACGAGGAATACAGCAGAAAATAGAAGTACATGTGATTTCCCTCCGCAAAGCAACAGGCAATAACTAACATTTTTTAAAACATGAACAAATGTCACAATATCTCTCTCACCCCCCCTCCCCTCCACTCCCCTCCCGAGGCAGATACTGGGAGACTTCCATTTTCCCATTAATCTCCATTGAAGAAAATGATGTACGAGGGAGACACTGAAAATACCAGGATGGAGAACTATTGATTGTACAAAGCATGTGAATCCCAAAGATGTATTTCCCAGCGCTGTTCAGCCACAGTTTTGTAAGGACTTGCAAAACAATGCTAAATTAGAAACGACTCAAATTCAGATGCGGAATATCCCAAAGGGTAATCAATGAATAGAAGAAACGGAGGATAAAGACAAACACCTGTTCAGAAAACTCAATTAGAAATAAATAATGTCTCATCCATAAAGCAACACGAACATGAAGTTTCTACCGACCCTCATACACCAGGGGTAAAGGAGCCGGAAGGAATGGTAAAGATACCTTGCTGTGTTAGAGCAGAAGGGCACTTATGAACTGGCACATGGCGTCCTCATTAGAGCCTATGATGTTCGCCTACAGCTCAGCCCCAGGGCTGCGGGAGGGCCATTAACAGCCGTTATTGTCCGCCGTGCCAGCAATAACGCCTCCTTAGGACACTGGAATGTTGCGAGCTCCACTTGAAGACAATGGAGGGCAAAGGGCCAGTAATGACTGGTGCAGACTTAAAGAGCCAACATTCCAATGCTTGGTTTTTTTTCTGTTCCTGTTTAATTTAGAACATCTACCCTCAGTGAGTGGAATGTTACAGTAGCATTATACGTTTTCTTCTCCTGCATCAAATGCACTTATATGGAAATCAGGGAATTGGGTGCTGGGAAGAACAAAATATCCACAGCAGTAAAAAAACATAATAATCAAGCAACGGGCGAAATTGTACCTAATATAATAAAACAGACTAGTAACATGCCTAACATAGCAAATAATGTGCTGGAAGACTCAAAAACTGGTGAAATGCTGGGCCAGGAGACAAAATGCCCATCACACTTCCTTTGCCATTGAACATGCCATCTGACATCATGTGGCAAACATTAAAATGCCATCAGAATTCCCCTGATGTTGCTTGGTTATGACCCTGGTGCAGCTGTAGGTCAGATGTAGCCCCCGGAAGTGACGACATTACTCCGGGTGTGGCTTGAAGAAGTGCACACTGACTTGGAGTGCTGTTTATGTTGAAACCACAGATGCATCTTGTGGCACGTTTAACTTCTCATTATTTTTCAGGTCTGATGCGCTATCCTATAATCCCGAATTCTAGGACTCTCCCCCCTTATCACGCAATGATCGCGCGGAGACAATAGGCCTTCGCTCAGGATTCCTGCCTATGGTCTCCCTCTGCAGTCTGCACTTGATGGGCATCCTCTGCTTTTGCTGGTCATTTGTAGGCGCTCAGCAATTTTGTTTGGTGTCCACAGACTGTTTTCATCTCCTGTGTTTAACTTCCATGCTTGGTATCAATCTTCGGTCTTTCGGGCTCACCTATGCCATGTGTAATAATTTCCTCACACGCATATGATGTGACATCCTATATTTAAGTTACAAGCAATAAACCCCAGCACTTCATCAGGAGGTAGTTGTGCTAAAGTCCTTCACCGTTCAATGCACTCTCTCATTACATTCTGGAAACCCTCATCACATCCAAATTCCAAACAGAACATTAATAATGTACAGCGTCATGCAGGGAACAACAATAATCCTAAAGCAAATACATCAAAACACACCTCCCTTCTTTAAATAACAAAAGCAATTGCTTTATCGAATACTAAACCTACAGATACAAAAATAAAAGTACAACGTCAAATATAATATAGCTGATACACTAACTTACACTTCATCTCTATGAAGGTCTAGGGGACAATTTATACATATGTTGTCCATAAATTAGGATTCGAATCCTAACATTCATTTAGTCACCTTCCAGCCTCCTTGGTCTTTTCACAGCTCGTCCACACAAACTGGTTATTTTATCAATGTTACATTCTTGTTGTCATTCATCTCTTACACAACCGCTCTCTGATATTTCTACTACTGCCATTGTCTACCCAGGCACTTCCTGATTTATCTAATCGTGCAATTCATCTTAATCAAATTTCTCCCTCACAATATCCTGGAAATTATGTGGTGCCCCTGTCAGTTGTCAATGGTGATTGGCATACTCCGCTCCATTCTCTCTTTTACATAGGGATACAGAGTTGAGATGCCATACTTTACCATCACTCAACATAGAATTACAAAATAATTTCTCTAATACCAGTGGTTGTGAGAATTTACTTTGATCTTTCTTCAATATTCCACTCCTTTTCACTGTCACCCAATCACCCACTTCGATGTCAACAGGTTCACTACAATGTTTTTTGTCATAAAATTCCCCCATATACTGCTTGGGCTTTTGACAACTTTGTCTTCATTGTGTCACATGAGGTGTTCTCCCCCATAATTAGCTCGAAAGGACTATACCGTGCAGTAGCACATGGTGTGAACCTTTACGCCCACACAGTGCGGAGCAATACCTTTTTCCACTGCAACGTATTGTTACCAGCCAGTTGGATGGTTCCCTTAATGACATGGTTAAACCGTCTACAGCACCATTAACCGCAGGATGATACGTCAAAGTAGTTTTGTGTATGATACCATTCCTACTCAAAAACAACTAGAAAACATCTGAAGTAAATTGTGGACCATTGTCACTAAAAACAAACTTGGGCATTGCCTCCTTCAATAGCACCCTTTCTAGAATCGCACAATCGTGTTAGAATTTGTTTTGTGCACAATTTCAATCTCAGGGTATTTAGCAAAATGGTCAGCTACAACACTCAAATACTTTTGCTCACCATTCTCCAAGATACGAACAGTAATATCTATTCCTACCCACAGCACATTTGGGCTACAGATAGGATGTAAAGGTGATTTGAGTGTAGAATGTGTTTTGTCAGAATTCTCACATTGAATGGAATTTTTCACATTCCTTTCCATCTTACGATCTAAACCTGGTCAACAGTACAAATTCTGCACTTGGTCTTACCAATACCTAAATGTCCTTCATGGCAAATCTCAAATAACTTTGGTCTCAATTTTTCTGGAGGCATGACCTTTCCTTTTCTCATAACCAATCCACCTACAAAGGATAACCCTTGCCTTAAATCCCAAAAAGTTCACTAACATCTCCAAATGTCTTTTCTCTGGCCAAATTTCAATGATCATTTTACTCACTACTGTAAGTGTTCAGTCACTTCTCTGAGCATCCAACCTTTCCTCACTTGTAACACCAGGAGTGTCACTGGTGATGTTTGCAACACAAAATTAATTACACTCATTTTCACAAGCTTCTCTCAAAGGTAATGGCAATCGACTAAAAAGACAGCAACAACATTTTTCACACCCAGAGTACACTTCACAATTGTAGTCGAGCAACTTAACAGACATACGAGAAAGACTTAGTGACGCACCATATAACACTCTAGTGGTCAAAAGCTTAGTAAGTGGTTTGTGGTCAGTGCATAATATAACTCTCACACCCCAAAAGTACTGCCTGGAATGTTCAAATCCCTACACTCAAGCAAGCGCTTCTCACTCGATGACAATACTTTTCTTCTGTAGGTGGTAATGAACAAGAAGCAAATGAAATGGTGATACCCTTCCAGAATCATCTGAGACGGAACCGCCCAATGCCTTTCCCACTTGCTTCAGTGGTGACTATCCTTTCTGTAAAGCAGGATCAAAACCATGTAATTGGGGTGCATCGCATATATCAGATTTTAGAGATAGAAATGCTTCCTGCCATTTTTCAGACCATTCAACTTTGTTCTTACCTTTAAGCTCCCGACATATATAGTACGTTTTAGACAAAAAATCTTTAACAAATTTAGAACAAAATTTGGCCAGGCCTAAAAATGCTCGTACATCGTCCTTATGCTTTAGTTTGGGTGAATCCCTGATAGCGTCCAGTAACTCTCTTTTGGGTTTAATGCCATCACCTATAACCCTGTGACCCAAGTACATGTCTTGGTTCCTAGCAAACCTGCACTTGCTGTCTTCTGCTGTCAACCCACCATGTTCTAGAATCTTTAGCACTTGAGTAAGTTTTAAGTCATGTTCTTCTCTGGTTCTACTTATGACCAAGATATCAACCTGGAAAAAACATTAAATCTTTAATGCCTTTGAATGATTCATGCATCAACCTTTGAAACAGGGCTGCTGCAGAGGCCAATCCGAAAGGTACGTTCTTAAACCTGAAACAACCAAGTGGGGGTCACGATTGTGGTGAGACTTCTACTATGATGATGTAATGGAACCTGTTAAGCTGCTGTTAAATTAATTGTGGTAAACCATTTAACACCTTTAGTAAGGGACAGCATTTCGTTGATCTCTGGTAAAGGGAAAAGATCTATCATATGTTTTTGTTAAGGTTGTTCAGATCGGCACAAAATCTCAATTTACTATAGGAATGTCTAGCAACAACAAAAGGTGCCACCCATCCTGCAGACTCAACTTGTTCGACCACCCCGTGGCTTATAATTTCTCAATCTCTTTTGCCACATTGTCCCTCAAACTGAAAGGTATACTCCTAACCTTATGTAAGCAAGGTTCAGCATCCAGTTTTAACAATATTTTATGTTGGATCCCTTAAAGTTTTCCTGTTTTACCAGAAAAAATCTTTTGGAGATTTGGAAACGTCTTCAAAATATCTTGTCCCAATTCCTCATCTGCTTGCAGAAACAAAACCGGTTCTGGGCTATTAGGGTTCAACATAATCACCAATTCACCTTGATCCAATCAAGTACTGACAGACCTGTAACTGAAACATATAATTTCCCAAGAGCCTCTCTGTTTTTAAATTTGAACACTAACTTCCTATACCCAACCATGTCTATAGGTTCTGCCGTAAATGTCTTGGGGGCAATATTAGGCTGTTCCAAATTCTCTCCTAATACAAGAAAAAATTTGACATATTGTCAAATTTGTCATACCACGCGTTCTTATTTACAGTTGTGAAAGGGGAACCAGAATCCGCTACAATGGATTAATCTACACCCTCAATAGTCCTTTCACACATCGGCCTCTTGCCCTTACCATCCACACTTAACACACCTATGGTAATATTCAATACAAGCATATTAAAATGTTAATTATCAGATGAGACAGAAATAGACTCCACAGCTGAATCTAGTATCATTACAGACGTATCCTTTCTTTCTGACAAACTTTATGAAGCTGTCCACAATTTGAACACTTCTGTTTACGAGCTGAACACTTTTTGTCATTGGCCAGATGATTGCTGTATCCACATATATAACACTTCCTTGAAGTGATATTTTGATTTTGTTTTCTATCAAAGTCATGTTTGCGATTTTTTTTTTCCTGAGGCCAAGAAACAGACTTTTTATCTTAGCATTTCTAGTTCTATCCCTCTTTTTTCATTTCACGGTCTTCCATACCTGCCCGTTAGTTCAGCTCTTTACAATATCAATTACGTCTTGAAGTGGAGATTCCCCTTTCGCCATAAGCTGTCTTGAATACTCAAATTTGAAGCAGGCATTACAATTTAATCTCAAATAAGTTTGTCATGTAGACTACCAAAATGACAATTGAGAGCCAAAAATGTTAATGCTGCCACAAAATCTTCTATGGACTCCTCCTTCTTACCCTGTGGAAAAATGTATATCGATCTATTGCCACACACACAAAGTGGGTTTGAAGTATGTATCTAAATCTTCCAAACCATTATTAAAAACATCTCATTGATGTGAAACCTTCAGGATCCAAACAATGCAACCTTTTTTTTCTTTTCAGGAGTAAGATCCTCTTCATCATCATCTTCAAATTTATTTATTTTAGGAGTTTGTAGAGCGCACGGCTCCCCCAACAGGGGTGTCCTGGCGCTGAGGCAGACAGCAGATAACAGGCATGGAGAAGAGAACTAGATGCTGGTAAACAACCAGGTTTTCAGAGCACGCCGAAAAGTTAGTTCTGACTCAGATAAGTGGATGGAGAGTGGCAGAGCCTTCCAAAGTTTAGAGGTTTTAACAGCGAAGGCTCTGCCACCAGTTCTTGCCTTGCGAAAACGGGGAATAGCAAGGAGACACTGGTGTTTGGATCTAAGGGTGCGGTTGTGATGGTAGTGCTGGAGTCTAGCTCGCAGGTACACCGGGCCTAATCCCAGGAATGCTCTGAATGCAATGTAAGGGCCTTGAATTCGATGTGTTTAATAACCGGTAACCAGTGAAGATTCCTCAAGTGGGGGGGTAATCGAGTGGCGGAAAGGTATTTTACAAATCAATCTGGCAGCAGCGTTTTGTATTATCTGCAGCCGCCGAGTCAGAGAGGCGGGAGCAGCCGGATAGAGACTGTTGGCGTAATCCAAATGGGATGTAATCAGAGCATGGATTACTGTTCGGCGGCACTCTAGGGGAAGGAAGTGGAGGAATTTCCGTAGTGTGCGAAGCTTCCCAAAGCACGAGGAGGAGACTTGTCTGATTTGGGTTTTGCAGGAAAGTTCATTGTCTAGTCTGAAGCCGAGATTTCTCACCGAGTCGACAGGCTCAGGAGGAGGATTCATCTCCGACAGCCACCAGAACGTAGCGGGGGGCGGAGATTTTTGCTTTAAAAAAAGAAGAGTACCTCGGTTTTATCCGAGTTAAGCTTGAGACAATTCAATGACATCCAGGCCGAGATGTTACTCAGGCAGTTTCTAAAGTTGGAAAAAGCAGCTTCGGAATGCTCTTCGAAAGAGAACACCAATTGGGTGTCATCCGCGTAGGAGATCACCCTCACCCCGCAGGATTCCACCAACGCCGCAAGAGGTGAGAGGTAGGCGTTAAAAAGGAGTTGACTCAAAGCAGAGCCTTGTGGAACCCCGCAGAGCAAGGGTTTCTCGTCAGATATAAAAGGATGAAGAAAGACTTGTTGAGACCGGTTTCCCAGGAAGGACCGGATCCATGACAAGGCTGTGCGCCCTGAATACCCAGGTCTCTTAACCTATCCATAAGAATGGAGTGGGCAACTGTATCGAACGCCGCGGACAGATTGAGGATGTAGAGATGTAGTTGACAAAATATTGACGCCACTCTTCCCACTTTAATGTTGATTCTCAAAAAAACGTTAAAAAGATTGCGGTGGCGACAGATTCCAAATATTGCCAGACGTCATGCTGTGTGAGGATATTACTAACGTATAATTGATGCAGATGTAGTTTAAACAAGTCACTACACACAGTTAAAATTTTAAGTTATGTTCAAACATCAGGTAAGACTCACCGTATCTGATATAACAAGTTGTAAAGACTCCTGTAATTTGCGATACACTGGGAAGAACAACTTGTGAGAAGCTGCTCATTAAATTCAGTTACTTTGCAAAAGTGAACCTCAGGAGTACTCAAATTAATATTCGTGTAAGCTGTTCCAGCTCAGAGCCTTGCAGACAGATTGTGGCCCACATCAAGATGGCGGCACGATGGGAGTGTACGTGTGTTTCCAATAGTTTGCTACACTTCTCAACCACGCACAGAGATGTTGGCTTAAAATAAAATGGCTGTACGTTTTGAAGCTTATGTGCGCTTCCAATGACATAAAAGCCAAGATGGCGACACAACTTAGGCTGCAAGTGCGTTGCGTGTCAGTGACGTGCGAGCCCAATTACATTGCCTGTCAGAAACGCACCAAGTTCCTCACACTTGCATAACCAGACTGCAAGTATTCAAACCTGACGAAGTATTATGTTTGCGCATACATTTTTCAATTGTTTCTGTACGAAGGTGAAAATGTTCCCAAATGAATGTGCATGCACTGGTGTAATGGCTCTAAAAAGCATGTGCTCTGACCGTTGTAAATGTGGATGGCTGATGGGCTAAAACCCAATTACCATTACTTAACTTACTTGTAAGTCCCTAGCATATGGTACCAGGGGAACCTCAGGCCTGTAATTTAAAGCGTCTCTCGTGGACCGCAGCACTAGTTGCGTCATCACGAGCATGACATAGTATAATATGTCTCCCAGACAGCCACTGCAGATTGATTTTTTTGTTTAAATGTGTTTTTATTGATTTTCAAATTTGTAATATTCCAATACAATTCAGGTAATACAATTACAGCATATTTGCATTTCAATACAGTTATTTCGCCTAGGCCAAGTTACTAGTGAAACATATCTGAATTAAACGTCAATGTATAATAATCAGGCCTGGTATTTTTAGTGTGGATTTGCTAACCTGATGAACATAGGATTAGGCTATTTGCAACACAACATTGATATAACAAATAAAATATCACATTGACTCCTACATTTGAAATTATAACATTGAATCATAGCAACACGATGCATTTCTGATATCTGCTAACTACAAGGTCTGTTCGCTTGTCTTTACACAGCGCCTGGATATGCATTAATTGCTCTGTTCCCTGTCCCACAGGGTGCCTACTACACGTTTGTCTTGTTATATACTGTGTTAACTGATTTGGACAATAGTCAGTGGAAGGCTTGCGCCCGTTATCCTAAACACGTTTCTGGGGTAGGCGCTAGTATAGGTCTTATGATCTAATCGCGCTTCCCAAGTCTAGCTCACACTTTGTTCAGGTAAACGGTTAGGATCCTCAATCTGACTCCGCCAGATTGTGCGGAAATCCGTCAGGATCACATCCCAGTTCCCCGCGAGTGGCTGTTTACGGATACCTATCGCGTCCTCACGACGCAGCGCTACACTCTCGGCCTGCGCCCAGCAGAGAAGCAATTGGAACCAGGCTCTCACTGTAGGGGGGGGGTCGGGCGATTTCCAGCGCCGCGTGATCAAACGCTTGGCCACTATGAGTCCCAAGTCTATATAACGAGATGTCACTTTATGCTTACCGGATCTGCGATATAATCCAAGTAAGCATACCTCCCAAGACCAACTCAGCGCTCGCTCCGTGCACTGCACTAGGGCCGTAGTAACGGCTCTCCAGTATGACTTTATGACCGGGCAGGACCAAATCACGTGAAGCAAGTCGGCCCCGGCCTCCCAGCATCGCGGACAGCTAGCGTCGGTACGATTAAAATACTTATTTTGGCCGGTGTTAAGTAGGCTCTGTGCACGATGTAGTATTGAATGAGTCGGAACCTTGCGTTGCGCGGGATTCGGGTGGGACCCTTAAGAATGGCCTACCATTCACGTTCGGTGCAGGGAGGCTGCAAATCAGCCTCCCAGTGAGCACGTAGGGAGCTCAACTGTGGCGCCGTATGTGCTCTCAGCGACCCAGCAAACCATTTGACGAGGTGGCGGCCTGTGCCCAATTCATGCAAATATTGCACAAGTAAGTGCGTGGACGGCTCCTGTGCTTTGTTGCCCCATGCAATCTGCAACGTGCGGACCACTGCTGCATGCAGCAAAAATTAACCCCGCGGCAGACCTGAGTCCTCTGCTAATGTCTCAAAAGGTAACAGCTGCCCCTCGCTGTATAGGTCCCCTATACAGCGATGCCTGCCTCCTCCCATTGCATTAGCTCCGCTCCAGTTATGGCACGTTGTCTCCTGGGTGCGCCCACTATAGGAAGGGACGGTGCGTATGGGACCACTCTATGCATAATTTGCATGCTACGGCTGTAGCAGTAATGGGCTACTTCCAGCATCAGCTGGGCCGGCGGCCTGCCCCTCCTGCTGGGGTCGAACAGCTCGATCACTTGCAGAAGGGTGAGAGCCCGTGCATGGGTCGCTAAATCTTCCAGTTGTTGTGCGCTCAACCATCTCGCCACCCATTGGAGCTGGGCAGCGAGGTAGTATTGCTCCATATGTGGCAGTGAAAGGCCTCCGTTAGTTGTTGAGGGGTACATTTTGGACATGGCCACTCTGCTGCGCGATGCGCCCCAAATGAACCTTCTCATATCTACTTCAAGGTTCTTGAACAGCACTGGCTTAAGGCAGGACGGCAAATTTACAAAATAGTACAATAGGCACGGGAGCACCACCATCTTTTTTAGTGCGATTCGGCCCATGACTGTCAGCGGCAGTGTGCCCCAAAAGGACATCTGCGCCCGCACCGCAGTGATGGCGCGCAATAAATTACCCTCCTGCAGGTCTGCCGGGTTCCTGCATATGTGTATACCCAAATATCGAAATGGAGATAGCTGCCAGTGCACTGGCCTATTAGCAATGGTTAGGCGCGGATTCGGAATGGTTTCTGCGAAGGTATACAGGCATAATTTGTCCCAATTCACATGGAGCCCCGAAACGGCAGCTAACTCCAACAGCGCTCGTTCCACAACTACACAAGGCAGTCTGATGTCTTTGAGGTACATTAGCAGGTCATCTGCATAGAACAACACTCCGTGCAGGCCATCACCTAGAGGGATTCCCCACTCATCCTGCGACCCGCGCAGCAACGCAGCTAGGGGCTCGATGGCTAGTGCAAAAAGTGGTGGTGACAGTGGGCAGCCCTGACTGGTGCCTCGCTCGATAGGAATCTGGTCAGATAAGTATGGGCCTGTTTTGACTCTGGCTACCGGTTGCGTATAAAGTAACCGAACAAGGCTCAGGAAGTCATCTCCTAAATCAGATTTACGTAGCGGGCAAATAAAAAGCACCACTCTAGAGTGTCAAACGCCTTTTCTAAATCTAACACTAGGCACCCTGAGTGTTCCCAAGTAGTTCTGGAGTAATGTGCTACTCTAAAGAAGCCCCGTAGATTTAGTGACGTGCTGCGAGTGGGTACAAAACCGTTTTGATCTGGATGGGCCAAGGACGGAACCAGCGGGGCTAGTCTGCATGCCAATATTTTTGCCAACACTTTGTAATCAGTATTTAAAAGCGCCAGTGGACGGTAGGATGCAAGTAGCTCCGTATTTTTATTTGGCTTCGGTAGTGATATCAGAAGCGACTCCCGTAGTGTGCCAGGCAAGGTCCCCGCCTCCTGAAACATATTAAGAAGCTGCGGTGCCAGGGCTTGTTGATAAGCTTTATAATATTAGGTCGAGAAACAGTCAGGCCCCGGTGATTTGCCTGTGGCCAGTGAGCGTATCGCCTCGTGAACTTCTAGCAGAGAAAGCGGCTCATTCAGTTCATCCCGTTGTTCGGGAGTGATTTGTGGCAGTGCCAGCGGGTAAAGGAAGGAGTTCAGGTCTGGGGGCCGCTCCCTATGTACTGAGCAGTACACCCTGGTGTAGTGCGTCGTAAACTCTACATGTATATCATGCTGTTTAGTGAGGATGTGCCCACTTGCTGATTGTAAGTGTAGTATGGGTGATTGCGCCTTTTCTTGCTTAATCATTCGCGCCAGTAGCCTGCCCGTCCTGTATGCTGCTGCATGCGTACGCGCTGCATGTGACGCGTAATTCAAACATCGCAGTCTCTCCAAAACCTCCGCATGCTTCTGTTTTTGCATTTCTATTGCGCACTGCATGTCCCTGCCTCGCGCTAGGTCAGCCTCCAAGCCCGTCAGCTTATTCTCAATATGTGTTATTTCACTGTCTAGTTGTTTTCGGACACACCAGCTCAGGCCCAGACATTGACCCCGAATTGTTGCTTTGCCCGCATCCCACAGTAGACCTGTGTCAGTCACTGAGCCTGTGTTATCTGCGAAATACGTGCTGATCGCTGTGCCAACTGCCTCTCTAACTGGGGGAACTTCCAGGGCCAGAGGCTGCAACCTCCATACGCGCATAGTGAGCCCCGCCTCACCTGATCTCCTCGCAGCCGCATTATGTGAGGGTCATGGTCTGAGTGAATTTTACCCAGGTAGTCTGCACTTTCGCATCTACTGGCTTGCAGCAAAGCGGTCAATCCGGACGTGCAGGCCACGCGAATGGGAATAGTGAGAGTATAAGCGTGCCAGCGGGTTAAGAGATCTCCATACATCTAACAAATCCCAGCGAAACATCCACTCTCCTACTCCTCGCGCGTTAATGTCACCACTGTCTGCGAGAGTGGCGGGAATGATCTGTCCAGTGTAGTGTCTAGTACAGCGTTAAAGTCCCCATCCAGCAACCAGGGAACATCGCGAGAGCTGGCCTGTCAGTATCTGCCAGGACTCATTTTGGTTAGTGTTTGGGCCATAGATGGAACCCAGCAGCAATAATTTCCCATTTAAACGCCCTTTAGATAGAACATATCTACCATGTAGGTCAATTTCGGTTTCCTCCGGTGTAAACTGTGTCCCCGGTCTGACCCAGATCAGAGCCCCCCTAGCAAAGGATGAATAGCCCGTGACTAATATCCGCCCCCTCCAGCGCTGCTGCAGTTTACTTATTTCTGATTTGGCGATGTGTCTCTCCTGCAAGAATGCTATTTGGGCCTTGTGCCGCTTGAGGTAAGCGTAGACATCATATCTACGGGCCGGTGTGTGTAGCCCCCTGACATTCCAAATAATTATGTTGATGTGTGGCATGCAGTGTATAGATAAAATGGTGCCGCGTGCGTGGAGTATAGTGTGCTTAACCGTGGACAGTCAAACAGCGTGTCCACAGAAAGCGAATGTTGTGTCTCTAGTGCTTCGATGTTCTTGTGCATTTCGTGTTGAGGAGTTGTGAAAAAGGAAAGCCATGTACGGCTGAACTGAAAGAGCAGAGGGACAACAGGTATCTGCCCAAACAAAAAATAAATGCCATGTGGCAACGAACGGCATCATGCGCCGAGTTAAACATGTTGGGGGGAAGGTCGTGGGTCAGAGTTTGGTGTGTAGTGGGCGCGATAATGTTATGGACCCATTTTGCAGAAGTGTAAGCACACACTATGACTTGGTGCTCATAAAGAGACAACTAAATTAGTGTTTGACGCGAGGCATGGATGGGTGATCACAGGTTGGCACGGTGCGCTTTTATGTCAACCAGGGTGACCCATGCCGTGAGTGCATGTCACCACGCTACTGCCACGCATGTGGACACAACTACATACGTATGGGATGACAAATGTCCAGACAGTTCATCACATCATGTCGTCAGCGGTCTGCGGCGTCACCACGGAAAGTGACTGCAAATCCTCGCCTACTGGCCACACCGCCAAGGAGCTGCTCTCGCTGGATGACTGCTCCGAAGAGGCATCAGTGTCTTTGCTGGGACGTCGATCCCTCATTCTTGCCACTGCTCTCAGAACGCCCTGTCTTTCCTGTAGTGACTGGTCAGGGTTGGGAGCAGTCACTAGCTGGTTCGATGTTTCTCCTGTACGCATCCCACGCCTCCTACAATGTCCTCTGCGATTTCTTGGATGCAGTTCTGTGTTGTTGCCTCTCTGGCTCTGTGAAGTGTGGTGGCCCGCAAACTCAAGCCAGTCCAATGCTTCGTTGGCATCATTGAAAAAATTAGTAGATCCATCGGCAACCACTCGCAGGTGAGCCGGGAATATGAGGGAGTACATTATATTCAGGTCCCGCATGCGCTTAACTGAGAGAAATGTACTGCGCTGCTTTTGTACCCCCGAGGCATAGTCTGGAACGAACAGGACCTGGGAGTTGTCCACTTTAATCGTCTTCATTTTTATGGTTTCGCGGAGGACTGCATCTCTATCTTTGTAGTTAAGGAGTCGAAAAAGGAAAGAGCGGGGACGAGCTCCCGGTATCTGCCGTCCCGATGGCACTCTATGCGCCCGCTCCACTGTGAAGTACGAGGAGAGGGAGTCCGTTGGCATCAGAGATTTCAACCAGGCCTCCGTATATGCAGGAGCGTCTCCGCCCTCCGGCAGTCCCACCAATCTGACATTGTTTCTGCGGGAGCGACCTTCGGCATCATCCACCCTACGTTCCAGGGAGTGCAGGCGCGCCTTAAGTTCACTGACTTCCGCCGCCAGTTCGGTCACTTTTTCGGCCAATTTCTTGTGATCCGCATGCAGTAGTGTAAAATCAGACGTGACTTTTGTCTATACGGCTTTCCAGTGACGCTTAAGTCTGTGCAAGTGTTTCACTTATGCTTGTCACTGCTTGGAGTACTGAATCAATTTTCGACTCCAGCGTTGAGGGCTCGGCTGTCCCCTGGTCCTCAGCTGGTTGGGCTGGCTTCCTTGGGTCTGGTGCCGGCTGTGTGCAAGTGACACTCGACCCCGCTCTGGGTTTACCCATTGCGGCCTGTCCGAAGTGTGAGGCCCGCAAGATGACCGGTGCAGTAGCGGGGGCCCAGGGAGCTCTGTGAGATTGTGGCGAGGCCCCCTCTGCGTCGCGCGCCGGACACTTTTCATTAACACTATCTGGCCCCAGCATAGAATGTCTAGCGGGAGTTAAAGTTCTGAGCCTCAAGACCAGGGCACACCGTGTTGTGCGGCGTTGCCTAATGCCCGTGTGTTACGGACAATGGGGTCCTGCGGGTGTGTTACGGATATGACGACCAATTTTATTATGCTCAGTTAATATTCACAACAGACCAGTATGGCGCGTGTGGAAGGCAATTTGGGAGCGGTCTGCTTTCTCCTGACATTACCCCTGGGATCACTATTTATGGTCCACGGTATCTCCTGGCTCCTGTGTCGTGATTCATCTGCGGTGGCGCGATGGTACAGTTCTTGTGCCACAGCTTTGTATTTTACGCCATAGTTCCTGGCGGTGACAGAGGTATAAGGCCTCCTAGGGGTTCCCAGGCTGGGGACCGCAATCAAGTTGCAGCTGTCCGGGGCCATGCACGATCGATGTGCAGCACAGGCTAGGCGCAGTTCAGTTCACCGCCAATTGTGATAGAAGGCCCCAGCTCACGCGCCGTCCATTAACAGGGCTGTGGTAGGCCGCCCGGCCGCGGCAGAGTTCACTGGCAGCGGTCGCCCCGTCAGTCCGCACCTCACAGCCGCTCACCTACAGACACCTCAAAGTTCACCTCCTGCGCAGCACGACTCCACTCACGCCTCAGAGTCACAGCTACCGGCCGGTCACGCTGCATCGCTCACCCAAGTTGCGATTCCGATGTCCTCGGCTACTTTGCTTTATTTCCGCCTTCTGCGACGGTCGATGGCACCCGCACTCCGCCTCGGCGGCACCCTTGGGGCGTACATGGGAGATTGGGCGGGGGCCGCTCGCCCGCTGGTCTCTCCGCAGCACTCAGTGGCCTTCACGCGGTCTCTCCGGCTCTCCTGTGTTTGTGTGATGTCATTCACTCCCGGCTCACCGCTTTGTTTTCCAGGGGTTACAGGCCTATAGCCGCCTCGGTTAGCGCGCGTTCACGCTCCGCGCCAGTCCCTTCAGCGTTTGCGCCGTCATCGCAGCTCTTAGGCCCGGGGCCGATTCTCGGCTTCAGGCCACGATGTTGTGAACAGCCGCCCCACCGTCAGTCAGGCACCAAAAATCGTTAAAGGCCCCTCAGCTTGGTCACGGCGATGTGGGGCATCCGATGAGATGCAGGGGTCGACATGATGGGCGTTGGAGGATAATTGCAGGATTCCTGGGCCGATGGACGGAGCCTCTCAGAGTGCATCCGCCATCTTGGCTGGCTAGCCACGCCCCGCCACTGCAGATTGATAGAGAAGTTTTAACTGCTCACTCAACTTTGCCATTTAAAGTAATGGCAAAGCCCCAAACCTCCCTTAATAATATATATGTCTCCCCTAAAGCAGACCTCTCGAGTCCTAAGGTGCAAAATATTACAAAACAAAACTTGTTTTTTACAGGTTCTGACAGTAAAAACCCTAAACTGTCGTTTTTACTGCAAGAGAGGCTGGTAGCCCCATTGACAAGTTGAGTTATAGGATGACATTTCAGCCCTGCTAACTTCTCATTGGGCGCCTTTGCTTAGGTCTTCAAGTTGGTTGTTCATTGTGTGCTTGGTGTTCAGCCCATATGCACTGTTTTCTGCCACCAGAGTTCAGCCTTGGTATGCTCAGCGTTTAGTCATAGTGTGCTTGGAATTCAGATTTATGGTGTATTGGCAGTACAGAATTGTGTCCAGAGTACAGCTTGAATGCTGCTTGGTGTTCAGCGTCTGGGTGACCGGTGTTCAGCGTCTGGGTGACCGGTGTTCAGCGTCTGGGTGACCGGTGTTCAGCGTCTGGGTGACCGGTGTTCAGCGTCAGGGTGACCGGTGTTCAGCACCTGGGATGTATGGTGTTCAGCCTCCGTGTCTATCCTCGGTGTGCTCAATGTTCAACCTCTGTTAAGCCTCTCTTTTTTCCGTTTCAAGACCCCACTAAGCCACGGTTTATTCTGTGCATAAGCTTTGTATTTACTTTTGGTTCTTGTTTTTGTCTGGTGTTCAATTTGGGAGGAAGGGGGAAAAGGACTACAGGGGAAAATCGTTAAGGTAAAAACAATTTTTAAAAAAAGGGGTAGGATCCACTCACAATCCCCTTCTTCCAAGACATTGGGTGATGTCACATTATCAGTATGGTCCAAGCATTCGTTTTTCCCCTGCTGTGGTGGCAGATGAGGGGGGTGGGGGACCCACCCTCCCCATCTGCCCAGAGGAGAGGTAGAATGCTCACTAGATACCAGGGGAAAAAACTGTTAAATATTAAGGGGGGGTCCCCACCCAGGCATCGAGCCAAGTACCATGGGAGTCAGTTTGGGGTGGGGGTGTCTCCAAAGCTGCTTACCCAGGGAGCACAAAGCACACTAGACCAGTGTTCCCTAAATTGTGGGCTGCGAGCTTATTTTTGGTGGGTCGTGAAAGTCCAAGCAATAAAGATGCTTTTAAATTCTGTATCTTGTCACATTTGCTGCACTTCAAAGACAGAGGTCAAGTGTCAAGCTATGCCTTCTGACAAATTGCTGCTTATTTTTTTAACAAGGGGTTTGGTGTTTAAACTCCTAAACTCCTCTCACTTTGCAGTCACAAAAAGTAAAGTGAATTATGTGATAATCTTGCTGGGGTACAGGGAGTAGGAAAGGCTGTAGGATTTCAATTATTAGTTTCTTTGGGTATAACATGAGTGATCTGAACAAATAACCCCTTACTGATTTCAGAGGTTCGTCTAGTTTCAGAAATGTATATCTTTCTGAGTTCACCGATGAGTTTCACACCTGTTTCCACAACAAACTGCTAATACGTTAAAACCACACAAAAAAGCTTGGAAGATGGTGATCTTAGCACAGCAAAACTTTTGTTGTTGTTATTTTACGCTTTCTGGCACAGGACTTTTCAGATTTTTAGAAAAAAATGTTAATTTTTCATTTTTATTTTTTCGTACCCTCCAGGATAATACCACAAACCCTGAGTACATTTAGAATTCCCACCATGGGACGGGATAGGGCTGGTAAGAAAGGATGCAAATTTGGCCTGGGTACTTTTTTGGAAAATCAAATTATGAAGCTTTAAGCGTAAAGTGTCCCAGATATCCAAAAAATGCTCAGCACTAGACTGAAAGAAGTAAAGACCTACAAGTCTAATGGTTTGTGGGCCTTGGTGACCCACAGAAAAGAGGATCGAGGCACTAGAAAACTCAAAACAAGGATCCAACGTAAGCCTTTTGAAGGTTCTGGTGGAGGTAATGTCAGAGGCTCTCACACTAGTTATCACAAAAGAGCTGTCTGAGTTCCTAGAAGTACAATGAACTGAGTGTCAAGAAAATCTTTTTGACTTAGGCAACCTTAACAACAATTCCTGGGAAGTTCTGGTGATATTAGCATTCAAGACAAACAAGTTATTTACCTACAGTAACACTCTTTCTGGTGGAGAATGTCTAGCTGCAGATTCCTCACCTTTTGAATATTCCTTGGGCGCCAGACCGGATCGGGAAACTTTTTAAGTGTACCCGTGCGTGCCAGCATGTGGTGGTGCAGTGCGGCTATGCACTTACGCCATTCTGCTCAGTAAATGAAGTGCAGAGCCTATATAGGCGTCACTCCCGTGAGCTGACATCAGTTGCTTTCACGAGTGTCTGCCTCCTTCAGACGCAGAGCCCCAAAAGCAAATTGATGTGATCAGTGTGCAGATTCATAGACTTGGGATCTTATTAATGGATAGAATCAAATCATAGACAGAGGGGAGGATGGGCGGGTCGGTGTGGAATCTGCAGGTAGACAAAGTCTCTACCAGAAAGAATGTTATCAAAGGTAAGTAACTAGTTCATCTGATAGAGACTTCTAGATGAGAGATTCCTCACCTTTTGAATAGATACTAAAGTAGTACCTATTTGGAGGTGGGTCGGTGAATGGACTCAAAACAGAAAGTCCTGCAAGACTGAGCGGGCAAAATGCCCCTCTCAGCAAACCTGACTGTCCAGACAATAATGATTCGTGAACGTATGCAGGGACACCCACGTAACTGTCTGGTAGATGTCCAGGACAGCGACTCCACATGCAAACGTAGCGGTAGCAGCTTTGGCCCCAGTAAAATAAGCATGCAGTTGTTCTGAAGAATGTTTTTTGGCCAATGCGTAGCAGATCTTAATGCAGAGCACAATCCAGCGGGAGATGTTTCTATTCTGCACAGCCATGCCTTTTTTCCCGCCAGAGAACCCCACAAAGGGTTGATCGTCCACCCTGTGGTCTTTGGTACGATAGATGTAAAAGTTCTGTGCTTTTGGGGTTCAAGCAATTGAGTCTCTCCTCCTCCTTAGACGGGTGAGGCAAAACATAGAAGGCTGGCAATGTGATATTCTGACTGACGTGGAATGGCATGAACACTTCAGGCAAGAAAGATGCTTGTTTCCACACTACCAGCTTGTCTGGGAAGAAAGGTGGTGTACGGCAGGTTGACATAGAGAGCTTGAAGCTCACTCACACACTGCACTGATGTAATGGTGATGAGGAACACTTGTCTTGAGGATGAAAAGCCACAAGGGGCAGGTGTAAAGCAGCTCAAAGGGAATGCCCATCAGGAATGTAAGGACCAACCTAAGGTCCCACTGAGGCATGTCAAAGAGAGAGGGAGGAAATAAATGTTGTAACCCTTTAAAAAAAAAAAATGCAAAACAACTACAGACCTAAACAATGAAGGCAGATCTGGCAACTGTAAAAGAGCTGGAAGGTAACATTCAACTGTGTGCAGAGCAAAGTCTTGCCAAGCGAGAGATAAAGCGAACAGAACGTCAGACAACTTGGCCTGGAGAGGGTCATTCTGGCATATACCGCACCAAACCACTAATCTGTCCTAACAACAGGCATATACAGTTTTTGTCAAGGGACACCTGGCTGCCAAGATGACATCAGCTACCTCCAGAGGAAGGTCGAACATGGTCAGCTGATGCCGCTCAGTTTCTAAGCATGAAGGCCGGGTGCAGAACCCTGCCCTGCTGCTGCAACAGCAGATTCTCCTGGAGGGGCAGCCTGATCGGAAGACAGATGCTCAAGCCCAGGAGTTCTGGATCCCATACTCTCCGTGCCCAATCTTGAGCCACTAAAAAGACTTGGCCCCGGCCGGTCCTGATCTTCTTGAGAACTTCGGGCAGGAGTGGTATCAGCGGAAAGGCATGCAGGAGTCAAGTTTAAATCTAAGCTGAACGAGTCTCTGAGCGAGAGACGCTTTGGAAACTCCAATGCATAGCAGTGCTGATATTGTGTGTTCTCAGCGGTAGAGAACAGATTGCGCCAAGGTTCTCCCCATTCACAGAAGAGACGTTTCGCCACCTCAGGGTGTAATTGCCACTTGTAATCCGTTAGCCGTCGACGGCGGAGTTCGTCCACATTGGCATTCAAAGAGCCTGCCAGATGGTTCACCACCAGGAAAATCCCTTGGTGGTCCAGCTAATTCCAGAGGCGCAGGGCCTCCTGGCATAGGGTACGCAGCCACACCCTGTTTGCTTCAGTACCACATGGCAGTGGTGTTGTCCGTGACCACCTGAACCAGCCTCTCCTTTATGGCTGAAGGGAAGGCTTTCAATGACAAGAGGAGGGCCTTCATCTCCAGAAGGTTGATATCGGCCGGAGAACAGAGACCTCTGATCTCCACCTCTCCCAAATGGCCACCCCAACCCAGGAGTGATGCATCGGTCACCACGGTCAGCTCTGGGTGGGGAAGGGAGAGGGGTCTGCCGCAGACCAATCATGGTCCAGTACTCACCATGGAAGATTTGCAGTCTCCTCTGAAATCTGAGTGTTGTCGGAGAGGTCCCCTTGATGCTGGGCCCACTGAGACTTCAGATCCCACTACAGAGCCCACATATGCCACCTAGTGTGCTCGATCAGCAGGATGCAGGAGGCCATCTGTCCAGGCAGCCTCAGAGTCAACCTCACTGAGAACCAGCATTGAGGCTGAAAGATTTGGATCATAGCTTGAATGCCCTGGACTCTCTTTCCTGTGGGAAAGACATGAAACTGAACCAGATGTAAAATGGCTCCAATGAAGGGGAGCGTCTGAAGAGGAGCCAGGTGTGACTTCGGCACGTTGACAGTGAACCCCAAAGATAACAGGAGGTTTGCATAGTCTGGAGGTGGTTGACGACTGCCTGGAACGAGCCAGCCTTCAACAGCTAGTCTTCGAGGTAGGGGGAAGACTGGCACCCCTGATCTCTGAAGGTGTGCTGCCAAAATGACACCACTTTTCTGAACACCTGAGGGGCGCTGGTGAGACCAGTGGTGGTCGTCTTATTTGGGGCATGGCCTCCTTTTGTATTGGTGCCCCCGGTTTACTTTACCGATATATACATACATTCACTTAGTAATAAAAGTTTTTAGGCACACTGAATGACTCTGGCTTTATTACAGCTTGCTGCAGAGGGTGAACGTGATAGGGACGTGACTGGGAGCTTGAGGATTTACAGGCTCCTTGAGGCGAAGTGCGCATGTGGGGTTGGATGGGTGCCTTGCTCTGTCCAGCCAGACATGCGCACTTAAGCCCTCGCCTATCACTGCGCAGTGTAGGAGCTTGGGGATTGTTGCCACAGCCCACAAGTTTCCTAAGGAGCAGTCGCAGAGCCTGACCCAGCCAATCATTGAGTTGCTCTGCAGCACCTCGATTGGCTCAGGCCAGGAGTCGCAGGGGTGGGACAGAAGGCAAAGCTGCTGTTGCACACTTTCAAATAGCGTGTGATGACAACCCTTGGCGCTCTTGACTCATAGCGCCTCGGAAGCAAAAGCGCTGCACGATGTTTATGCTGCTTCCTGGCCCTTACACTTCTGGATTTGGGAATACACCACAGAGATATTTGCAGTGTTGTATTCGTTTTCCTCAGAACCCTACTCCAGCTGCGATTTGCCACCAAGTTAATGGCAATAGCAGAAAGAAGTTAAGTGACTCCTAGGGCCGCTCAAACTTGTACAGCCTCTGCTGGGCAGGGTCAGTAAGCCAGTGTGCGCCTCGTCCCTTGGTCGGGTCCAGTGGTCGGTGAGTTGGCAACCTCTGCAGCAGGGAGCAAGTGCGGAGCTTGGGTAAGGCATTGACCCGCGTCGCCAGCCACTCTCTTCTCACAAGGAGACAATCTTTCCCCTGTGCGCCTCCGCCCTCAGTCAAGGTTCACAGGCCTCTCGGCAGTTTCCATTTCATTTGAAGTAATGAGGCTCATGTCCACTGAGGAAGAGTTGGTGGTGGTGATCAGCTCTGAGGTGTTCCTACCAGTCTTCTACAGGCTGGGCATTATGAGCAGGTACGAGGTGAGTGAGTGGACCTGTCTGGGAGGACCACAAGGACGTTCTGGTGGGAGAAGAAGTGCCTTTTCTGAAGAGCCAAATCTGAGGCAAATTACATAATTTATTTCTCAGCTGAATCGCTGCAATGCTGCAACCGAAGGGAATTTGAAGGTGGAAAGGGGCCTTTTGGAATAACTGCGGGCAGACGTGGTGCTGCTACAATGTTGTTGAAAGCAGGATGAATGGCTTAGTGTAATGCAGTGTATGACACTTTGGGGAAATATGGTGGTCTCACAGAGAAATAGCGAATGCTGCAATGGCTTAGGCAGAATAAGAATGCACGAACACTCAAATTACTATCCTGGAATGTTAATGGCTTGCGTGATAAACTCAAAAGAGGGATCGTTCTGCAGTTCCTTAAACGACATGCCCCAGATGTAGTGCTTCTTCAAGAAACTCATCTCATAGGAAATATGTGTAAAGCCCTGGCGAGGGGGGTTACCGGCTGATTGCACATTCAGGGTTTACGACAGGTTCCAGGGGGGTGGGTATACTTACGAAACGTACATTTCCTATGACACTAGACAAGGTCCGGACTGATCAGTTGGGAAGATATGTTGCTGTATCGGGTAGATGGGAGGGAGAAGTACTTACGCTCCTGTCATTGTACTTGCCCCCGGGACTGCAGGACTCTACATTTCGGGAATTAGGGGGGGTGCTGCTTGAATTGCCCGAGGGCCGGCTAATAGTAGGGGGGAGATCTAAATTCTGTGGTCTCTGGTGGGCTGGATCGTCACCCGCCTAGGGATATACCTCCTTCTCAGTTGCGCCTACCGCGATTCTTGGAGGCGATGGGTCTGGTAGATCTTTGGAGAACGTATCACCCCTTTGACACGCAATACACGTTTTACTTTGGAGTTCACTAAAGTTTGTCCCGATTGGATTACATCCTTGCCCGACACCTCAAGTCGGATATGTTGTAGAAATCAAACATCTAGCCGGAGGTATATCTGACCATTCCCCGGTATGGCTGCACATGGAGTTTGGGAAGAGGGAATGCACTAGGGTCGCCCCAATCAGCCCCTGGTACCTCAAAAACCCAGCGATCAAGTTAAAGTTAGAGCAGGACATTGAGCACTATTTTGCAGAAAACGAGGGCACGGTTGATTCGGCACGAGTCCTATGGGAAGCCTTCAAATTTGTGATAAGGGGGCAGGCGCTTTCACAAATTTCAGGGGTCAAAAAAGAAAAGAGGGCCAAACTTCTTCGATTAGAGGAGGACATATTAAAGCTGGAAGAGGGTCTCTTGACGACCACAGATCCTGAAGCAGCCCACCTTCTCAGCTTAGCACAAGAGAAGTATAGAACTGAAGCTAAAGAGGCAGCTAAAACCATGCTCAGTCATAAATTAGGGAGCATCTACGAACAAGGGGACAAAACCGGGAGGTTGCTGGCATGGCTTGATAGGAGGGAAGTAGCAGACCGACTGGTGCCGGAACTTAGGACTGAGGCTGGTTTAATACTCACCAACCCACAAGATATCGTGGATGAGTTCGGCAGACACTATGCGCAGATCTATTCAGCTAGGCCTTGTAGATTAGATTCGGAAGTCAAAGAATTGCTGGCTGAGATTCGTTTACCAGTGTTGGAGGAAGACGAAAAGCAGGCATTGGAGGGAGATCTTAAGTCTGATGAGATAGCACAAGCCATTCGGTCTCTCCAGACTGGGAAGGAGATGGGTCCTAATGGCCTCCCTATAGAACTCTACAAGTTACGACCCGACAAAGTGGCCCCTTATCTTAAAGCAATGTTTATTGAAAGCCGGGATGCGGGTCTCCTTCCGTCGGATCAGAGACTTGCCACATTGGTGGCCATTCATAAGGAGGGGAAACCTAGAGAGAGCTGTATGTCATATCGCCCCATATCGTTACTAAACGCAGAAGCCAAAATACTGGCCAAGGTACTCGCCACCCGTCTGATTCGTGTTCTCCCTGATTTGGTTCATCCAGATCAATCAGGATTTATGCCATCGAGAAATACTGCCCTAAATCTCAGAAGGCTGCACAGGGTTTTGGGGAGGGCTGAGACTATTGTGGAGGAGGCAGTGGTGGTGTCGCTTGACGCCACCATGGCGTTTGACACCATCGAATGGCCGTACCCGTTTGCTATCCTGGAGCGATTCGGTTTTGGTCCTAAATTTATAAGTTGGGTCCGATTACTATATACCGACCCACTTGCACAGGTGGTAGTCAATAATAAAAAGTCTGCTGTATTTCATCTCCATAGAGGGACTAGGCAAGGGTGCCCGTTGTCCCCGTTGTTGTTTGCGCTCACCCTAGAACCTTTGGCTTGTTGGATTCGTTGCAACCCTGTAATAAGAGGGCTACGCTGGACAGATGGCTGGGAAGATCGCATATCGCTCTACGCGGACGATATTTTACTATATCTAGTCTCTCCACACCGATCCCTGCGCCGGGTACTAAATATATTCACTCATTTTGGGACCTACTCGGGGTATAGGATCAATTGGACGAAATCCCTTATTTTTGCGCTTGAGGGTGATTCTCCGACTTTGCCCAGAGAATATCAGCTTCAGGTTGCCTCAGGGGGATTCAAATACCTGGGAATTTTTATTACTACAGATCCCAAACTTTTTTATCGAATGAACCTTTTGTCTCCACTGCTGCGCCTGGAGGGTGATGTCGAGCACTGGCAGTCTCTTCCGCTTTCCCTTTTGGGGAGAGCTGCCCTGTTCAAAATGATGTCGCTACCCCGTTTTTTGTATGTCCTGCAAAACTCCGCTACCTTGGTCCCGGCTGCATATTTTCGGCGGGTGGAGAGCATGCAGAGGAGGCTACTCTGGGGTACAGGCCCGCCGCGTATCTCCTTTTCAAAGTTGGTAAGGGGATGGTATGATGGGGGTATAGGCCTGCCGAACATTAAGAAATATTACTGGGCAGCACAACTGGCGGCCATCAATCATTGTATTTATCGACCTCCCACTGATCCGGGCTATGCTATGGATAGATGGCTTCTCCCTGGTGGTAACTATACACGGGCATTATTTTCGAGACCTGCAAAATTCCCTCTGACGGGACCCACGAAACACTCGGTACAGGTGTGGCATTCGGTTCAGAAAAATATGGGATGGGCTAAGATCATAAGTCGAAGCACGCCACTGTGGGACTCTGAACAGTTGGGCGATCTTTGGAAGACTAAAGGGTTTGATAAGTGGGAACTGACAGGGATCTCACGTGTAACAGATCTTTGGAAAAAGGGGGAGGTTTTACCCTTCACAGCACTCCAACAGAAATATGAACTTGCCGAGTCGGAACGGTTTAGATACCTCCAGATACGACACGCGTTGCAGACAGCCATCCCAAAGGGAGAGACCCCTCCGGAGGCCTCTCCTCTCGAGGAGAGGCTTTTGGACGGATATATGTCTAAAAAGGCAATTTCATTGACATACCTGAAATTAATTCACCATGCCCCTGACCCCCTTCCTCAGCTTCGTACAAAATGGGAGGGTGACCTACAGGAACTCGATGAGGATGAATGGATGGAGGCATTGGCGTCCCCACGCGAGGGGGCAATATCCTCAAAATTGAAACTTGTACAGCTGAAAGTACTCCATAGGATATATGTCACCGGGCCCACATTAGTTAGGATGGGATTCAGCACTGACTCCAGTTACAACGGGACTGTGGCCAAGAAGGCACATTCTACCACATATTGTGGGAGTGCCCGAACATAGCTCGCTATTGGAGGGCGGTCCACGCATGCATGGGTGAGGTCATGGGTCAAACACTCACCATGGAGGCCAAACGCGGTCTCCTAAATATTTGGGAGCCGACGGACCTGAGCAGTAAAGAAAGGATCTGGGCGACGTTGGGCTTATTAATAGCCAAAAGGAACGTGGCGAGAAAGTGGGGGGTGAGGGCAACTCCGGACCTTAAAGAATGGAAAAATGACATGGACTGGTGCATGTTTCGTAAAAAATCAGTCTACGTGGCACGAGGCTGCCCCAAAAAATGGTTGCAGATATGGGGTAAATGGAATGGGTACGGGGTGAAATTTGTAAACCACCTGTCCTGCCGACGGAACTCTTCTTGGTGGAATCAACACCCTAATAGTTATTGTTGGTTGAAGACAGTAAAAGTATATACAATGCTGTATGTGAAGTAATATTGATGACATATTATTGCAGTGAATTAATGTAAGTCTGCGACTTGGTTGTTTTATTATCAATAAAAAGAATTAAAAAAAAAAAAAGAATGCACGAACAGAAAGGAGAGAAAGAATAGCATTTTAGGTTTGAAGGGATTATCTTATTAACAAGAATGATGGGCATTTTGCGTCTGGAATGAATGGCATTCTCCAGGGGAGTTGATAGCCTCAGAGACCCACTGTCTTTTTTTTTTTAGAAAGAAATGAATACAAGTTTGATGGATAATCTGCACGTGAGAGAGTGGAGACAATTTGGAGACAATAATGCGTATTTTAAACAAGAAAACACGTGACATAATTTGACATGAAATTAACTAGTGGTAGACAATATTGTTTTACTCAAACCTCAATAATAAGGTAAAGTTAAAAGCAGGTGAGACTCTGAGGGTAGTAATTAGCCTTTGAGTCCATAGGTCCTCATGTTTCAGCCAATGCGAAATCCCCAGAGGGTGTCTCTGGCTTTCTTCCGGACCAGGTCCATATTACAATAACTGCCATCTTATCTGAATAGGTGTTCCTATGGTGTGGTGCATACACGATACATAGGAATACTATATGCCTCACCACTTCCAAATGTCACCAGCCACCACTGGATGAGACCAAAGGGGAGCAGAGCGAACTGAAAATGCTTCTGACCCCACACGAACCGCAGGTAGTGCAGATGGGCCTGCAGGACAGATATATGGAAATGGGCATCCTGCACGCCCAGCTCCAGATTAGAGGAAAGACAAGACCTAGACCACATGAGCATTTTGAATTTCTCTTTCTGCTGATAGGCGTTAAAAGGCATACGTCTAAAAATAAGATGAAGGCCTCCATCCTTTTTGGGCACTAGAAAGCAGGGGGAATAACAACGATGTCCTACATCTGGTGCTGGCAATCTCTTGACAGCCTCTTTGGCCAAAAAGACTTACCTCAGTCGCTGTGGGGACAGTGGAAGGTGTGGCAGCAAGAGAATAAAAGGTAGAGCATATATTCACTGAACAATCTGCAGGACCCAACTGTCTGATGGGCTGGTCTGCCAACCCAGCAAGAATCGTCAGATTCTGCCTCCCAGGTGGCTGTGCTCCACTAAGGGCACAGGGGTTTGGCAGGTGGCGCTGCGGAAGTGGGAGTAGTGGACCAGCGGGTCTGGTAACATTGATTGCAAGAGCAGTGAGCACCAGGCCTCGACCGTGAAAGTGCTGGGTGCCTTGTGGAGGTTGGATTGGCTGGCGGTATGGGGCACCTCTGTCGAAGCCACGAAAGGAGCAGATGCGGCTGTAGAGGCGAGGCAGATAAGACGAGGGAGTATGCAGTGAGCCTGTTCTTCTTGAACCGCTCAAAAGCACAGTCTGCCTTGTCCCCAAATAGGCGAGTGCCATCGAACAGCAGGTCTATGAAGGACAAGCAGACATTGCCTGAAAAACCAGTGGACTGCAGCCATGTGTGGCGAAGAATGGCAACACTGGCGTTAATGGCAGTCCCAATGGAATTGGTGGTGTCCAAGTCACAACGAATTGTGATTAGCTGCATTGTGACCATCCTGTCTGGCCTGGGCAAGGGCCGGTTGGAGATCATCTGGAACACCTAGGTGGACTTAAGCCATCAAGTCCCAAAGGGCGTGAGATTAGCACCCCAGGAGGCAGGGGCACTCCCGGACCGGAGTACGAATCTGGTGAAGGAGAAAACCCTCTTCCCGAACGGGGAAGTCATCGGAAATGTGTTGGGATTAGTCTTGCTCGCAGACTCCTACACCACCAAGCTTTCTGGTGAGTGATGCTGAGAAGGGGTTGTCCGGGGCAGGGTGATGGGGTTGTGCAGTTGATGGAGGGACCAGAGGTAGGTTTGGCCCATGTCCCCAACAAAGTATGCATATGGGCCTCGTCAAATCGTAAAAGGGCTAAGAAGATGTGTCTGTAAGTACATTGGCAAAAAACTCGAAGTCAAGGACTTCAGCCGCTCTAAGCATAACCATGGCGTAGTAAGCACTCTCCGTAGTGGCAGGGTGAGTGGAGAACAGACTCAAGGGAAGTATTATGACCACTAGCCTCGTGCAGGTCATCATATCAATTTTCCTCGTGATAAGGGGGGCCCATCTCATCACCCGTATGGTAATCATTATCTGAATCTGTGTCAAACAGGGAATGAAGGATGCGCTGTTGGCATTGTGGAAGCAAAGGAGGTGGAGAAACAGGAGCCTCATCAGCAGCAAGGGGCGAATCCAATTTAGGTTGGACCAGTGCTGTCTCGATGTCCAAGAGGACAATGGGGGCCTCATCTTCTGGCATCTACAGAGTCGGTATCTGCATCAATGTGCTGGGAATTGGTGTGGGCCGAGGAGACAACAGTGGAGCCAGATAAGGCGCCGCCGGTATGGTATTGGAGGGTTCAGACGGCACAGAGGGCGAGCTCGCTAGTGGTAATCCAGGTGGAGAACCTTTTGGCTCCATGGCGCCAACAGGCGTCCTAAAGAGAGTAGGGAAAGATCCAAAGAGTCAGAGCATGGCCTCGTGGAACTACTTCGGAGTGGTGGACAGGCCTGTAAACTCAGGTTGTTTCGGAATGAGTTGCAAGATCGACTCCAAAGTCAAATAACTACGGGAGTGAGAATGAGATGTATGGTGGCGCCCTTGTGCCTTCTCAGGGGAGTGTGAGTGGCAGGAAGGGGCAGAGTCCCGCTTAGATTTCCAGTGTTTTTTTCTTCAACTTACCTGAAGATTTGGACAGAGAAGAACCACCCCCGGAGCAGCTCCAGCGTTCGTTTTGAAGAAATAATTGAATTTGCAATATTTTAGAAATAAAAATTCAGCATCAACATGATGATGCAAAAAAGCTCTGCAAAAGAGATTTTTTTATAGGAAGAACCTTGTTAGGCCACCAACTCATGCAGCATTTTGCGCGTCACAATTTTATTGACCATTAAGTTGCACGCCTTACACAGTGAACTCCCTAAACTCAATATTGAAGTATTTTGATTCAACACCCCTTCAAACCACAAAGGGCAAAATGAAAAAGATAAAAAGCATATATTGGTAAACACAGAGGTCCCTGTGCGAAATCCCTCAGTTTATTTAATCTCACTACATAAAAAACAAGAAGTTGTTTTTACAGGCACAGTTACACTTTCAGTCAAGGTCCCCTCTCAGCCCTCACAAACATGAACACAAGTACAAAAAAAAGGTACAAAATCTCATTTCAAATGAAAATCCACAGAAATAACAGAAATAACCAAATACTGAAAGACTGTTCTCTATGCTGCTTGTGTCTAAGATATGAAGTAAACCCTGCGCAGGTACAATCCAGGTGACTAATGGTCCTCACTCCACGCGTTAAAGTGCTATTAAAGAATGCCTTTGGGTGTCGCCAAGACTATACAAGAAGCACTTGTATTTGCCACAGACGTACAATGTAGGTCTGTGACAACGTGAATTTCAAACTTTCATGCTGTGGCCCACATTAAACAATGAACTTGAGAAAGTCTTTAAAGACCACAAATGCATATGAAGCCATTTCACTGTCCAGTGCAATGGGCTAAAGGTGGTTCAACTCGTCAGCATAAGAGGTCCACCTAGCATGCAGACACTTAGAGTACTGGATTTTCTTTGCGCACTGGATGGTTTCACCTTTATGGATACACCATGGTTTGCACACAACCAACCATGAACGTCAAGAGTTCAATATTTTCTTGACTGCCTGTTCAACCCTAGTGTTTTACACTTTTTTTCTCCAAAACTTTGGATTTCATTTACAAATCAAAGCCTTTTTGTAAAACTGCCAGAAGGTTGGAGACCACTGAACGTCTGTAGAGTAATCTTGGTAGAGAAGTTGTGAGGAAGTTCTTAGCACCAATGGTTATCATTTTCATGCATCCAATTTACAGAGGAAATCCCGGTTACCCGTTACAGAGGAACTACTGTTTTCAGTTATTGGTGGACATTTTCTAATGAATAATGTAGCTATGGTGAAAATCAGCAGTCTTGGTAAGGTTGAGGGTCTTTAATCCTAATTGACAATAATACACATTTCTTTTAATTACATAAATCTATAATGATGTGCAGATCTTATGCTTGTGAAAGGTGAAGAACTGCAAGCACAGAACTCTGAAGACATCCAAGTTTCCAGGGATAATTTAGCCTACAGGCAATGGTACTGCAAGCTTGAATGAGTAACCCTGCTCATAAAAGGCTTTATCTTGATGGCAAAGCACAGTTCAGATGCCACGCTCACTCAATCCTTGGCTTCTAGGCAGTGCAAAATGTGATGGTGTTTTGAGTGAAGACAAAAACTGGCCAAAAGGATTTACACTGACACCATCAACTTATTGCACACAGGTCACTGAAAAAAAGTGAATCCTGGTCACTACTAATGTGGAATACCAGTGGCCCAGCAATCTACAGGTGTACGCATCATAATCCCTTTTACAAAAGTTACCAGTTTGCTAATGAAATCAATTTTGTACCCTGAAGGCTATTATTGCACTTTGTGCCATGTAAAAAGCCTAATTTCCTTTAAAAACAAAGGCTTGGCAAGAGTAGTGACCCCTGTTAGTGCATGATGTCCTAGCAGCCAGAAATGGGAATGCACGATTCCAGTCGATATTTGAACAGGTGTTCACAACGAATATTACTGCCATGAACAAAACAGAAGAGCTGTTTTAAGCTTCAGGCTGACCATCTGTTTCATTTCTTGAGGACATCCTCTGTTCTTCCAGTTTTAGAAAATTTGCCAGTAGACAAAAATTATGGGGAAATGTTCCTTTTCTAGAGAGCTAGATATAAAATTGGTGAAAGGCTAGCTGGTCCATAAAGGGCTGCACCAAGTTGTCCGTCGCAAAGTAGAATACGAGCCCAAAGGTGATTGAAATTGGGAGAGCTGGCAGCGCCTTTTTAAAAATGGCAAGTAGCAGAAGAGTAAGGCACAGGCCCTGCAAAGAAAAAGAGAAATGTATGTTGGAAGGAACGTCAAACATAACAATGCACAACAAGTGAATCTAGAATCGGAGCAATGTACAAATGCCCTTTCTGCTTCAAAAGACACAAAGGCAGGGGCAGGGCCAACAAGGCACCACCCACACAGTTTGCTCATTCCTCTGAGTGCTACCCCTCTAGAAATGCAACTTTGTCTCTTAAAAAAATTATCTTACTAATGCTTTTTTCCCACCTCCTGCCCTTTTGTAACTGGGAGGGGCTTACTGTAAACATAGTAGGTCCGAAGGGCCGGATCCAAGACTCATTGCTAGGATATCCTAATGAGACCAATTTACAAACAATCAATTTAAATGTAAACATGCTACTTGGTGTTCAATCCTGAAAAGATCAGGAGACTACAGCCCTCTGGGATCTACGCTGGATATACCTGATCTAGATGTGCAGCGAGACCAGCATGTTCAAGAACATCTACAAATGGCGAAGCGCACCCACGCTTTGCCTCTCGTTTATCTTCTCTCAGATGGTCCCTCCACTGATCACACATTTTCTAAAAGCTGCATCATTAAATTATACTTACTATCAATATGGCGACAAAGCATGCCAGAGTGGTGTTCCAGTCGCCACTGGCAGTGGCTGAGGCCTTTCCTACAAGTACACTGTAAAAAATGAAGTCTCCAAGACCAAGTTTCACTCCCCCTGTGACAGGAAAAAAGACAGTTAAATGACGCCTTATAACTCTTAAAATAAGTGGCTATGTGAGAAAACGGTCTGGAAAAATAAAGATCATCATCCATCAAGAAAAGGAAATATGGGGGTGCGGACTGTGGCAGTAATATCTCGAAACTTTAACACATTGTTACAAGCCGAAGGTAAAGAAGGCGCTATCTTGTGTTTAACTAAACACTTTCCATCTCCGGTAATAAAGAACCGTTTGCAACCAAACAATGTTTCACTCAGCAGAAAACAAGCCTATATGTGCCCGTCTTGTAATGAAAGGTGAAGCTTTTAGTATGAGCATTCTACTTGGGTTTTATAAAGTGTTTCCAAAAGGTTTGGGCTTATTACATTGAATGTGTTCTTTCTTGTAATGACCATAGATCGGTTGGACGGAATGTTGCCACCAGACCGTTGTTGGTGAATGTGGTGAGCAACTAAGAAACAAAATTTAAAAGCTTGTTACCCCAAAGGACCATGCGGGATGGGAGTCGGATAGGGCAAAGCAAAGACTAATTAAGGGTAGAGAAAATGGCCAAACAGATGGCGGTGAGGTGGACAGGTTAGGTTTTTCTGCAACAGCAATCTTTGAAAAATCTAGAATTAGCTTATGGGAGTGATGGCATGTAGAAAATCGCTGGAGGGCATGGTGGACGCTTCACCATCCATGCATTGCAATGGATGCAGTGGCTATCTAGTGTACCACATCATGCACGAAGCCTTCAATGCTACCTTTTTAATAGGCAGTCCTTGCATTCCTGAGTTGTTACAAAAATCTCAGCATGCACAGTGAAACTAAGGCACAGAAAGCAGCAGTAAAAACATTTCTCATATAGTTCACATGACCTTCAATTAATTGGGATGTAAAATATACTCTAGCAATTAATGCCACACACACGCATCTTAACACAATACCTACAAACTGACGGTACCCTAAGTCACCAGAACCCATGCGCTTAGAAACAGCTCCACTGACCCAGAGAGCAACGGAAGAGTGCACACCTATGGAGACATATCAAAGACCCCATGATTAAACAGCATGCTCTAAAATAAACAGGTGGCACATTTATGATTGGAATACACCTACCTGCCTATCCCACTGATCTAAGAGGTGGTCTACGTGTTGACAAGAGGACTACAGCCTATGGATTCCTTCTAGTAATCCTACTGTTTATGGAGAAGCTGCATACAGGACTTGCTAGTAGGCCACAGGCGGTTCCTGGAGCAGGAGACTACCAAAGAGTCGATGAAATGCCCTGCTTTGAAATGCATGTCCACATCTTCCCTAGGAGTTACTAGCTAGCTAGCTACTAGCTGAACTCCACAGGTATGTCTGCAAGAGGTGTGTTTGCTTACAGAAAAGAGATCTGGAGCCCAGAGCTAAAAACAGCAGTATTGGAAGTGTGAAAACAAGAGCATAGGAACTGTGTGTGTTCTTGGGTGTAATAGGGGGTGGAGAACCATTGGCATGGGCATCGGTGCACAGGCATTACTACTAAGAAGAAAATATCACAGAAATATTTTAGGCCTTCCATCTACGTCATCTGAGCATGTTTATTTCAACTACACAATCTGATTTCAAACCATAGATCGAAGACAATTAACAGACAGAATGTGGTAAGCTTAAACATGTTTTAAACGGTCACAGAACATTCCACACGGTCAGTGCACTGCTGGAGACACCCATGGACCACGTATAGTATTTGGCTTTAATGGAGCGGCTCAAATGAGCAGGGACCCATCAGCTCCATCGCATTCTACTTATTTACAACGTCATCAACACCCACGCACTGGAGGGATAGAAGGAAACGAGAAAAGGAAAGTGGGCAGGAAAGATAAAACTGGTAAATTACCTAGACGCAGAAAGAGATATTAAGAGTTTTATTGCTCCATGTTTTCCTCCAACTTTTTCTCGTTTTCTACCCTTGCCCAAGCTCAGTCCATTTTCTGTCGTTGCTTTCCCTTTTCCATTTCAATACCCTTGCATGATTCTCATTCTTTCACCTTTCTCCATCTTTGCCCCTTCTGAGGTGTCTCCTTTTCCCAGTTATATTTCTCCTGTCCGCTCCCCAGACTCCTTTCATTCTGCCTCTTCAAGTGTAGGAACAGTGGTGAAGAACAAGTTACATACCTTTGGTAATGATATTTTTCTTAAGTTACTCCATCTACCCGCAGGCTCTAAATCTCATGAATCTCCCCAGGGTGGATCTTAGAAATATGAAAGCATTCCTATGCGCTTGTAGGTGGTGCAAAGGCCCCAAATCGAAATTGGTTCCCTCCCTATTAAAGGAGGCGAGATTGCGAAAAGTGATCGAAACGCAGTGCACAAAAAGTAACCTGGAATCATATTAAACACACAACATTCCTCAGAATGGGGAAGTAGGAAGGTCAATGAGAAATCTAGAATCTTTAGGTAGATAGAGGATCCTTCAGAAATACTCTTAGTGGTGGGGGAGGAGGAACCGCATCCTTAGGCCGCTTGGGAGGCAAGATGGGCACAGAAGGGTCAGATGGAGAGACTTCCTCAAAGGTGATGGAGCAGGGTTTTGCAAAAAGAAACCTGCTTGAATGAACTCCCCCATAATACTTACTAACAGTGTGCAGTGAAAACTAACATGCAAATCACATGAACCACATGGGAAACCGCTTTGCGCATGCATGCACTAATGTGAACTAATGCATGAAAGAACTAGGCCGCATTTTACATTGTGTTTCAAAAGAAACAAAATTAATGCATGTCTAGGCCGCATTTCGCATCTTGCATCTTGCTTTAAAACGATAATAAATAATGCCGCTTTGCATGAAGCTTATGCTAAGAAAATATTCACAGGGAATAGCGCAAAAGAGGGTGGTAAACAGTGAAAGGTGCATTTCTATGTGATTAATGAATGTATGTGTTTTATTAGTCATACTAAGCCGAATGGGCCTGCATTTTCTTAAATTGACCGGATAGATGAGGGGCTGGATAATGAGCAAGAATGATCTGACAAAACAGACAGAAGCGCTGAGCGCCGCGGATGAAGAACAAAAGTCCAAGGTTGTTCAGCTCAGAGAACATTGTTTGCCTGCCAAAAGATGAGACTGGCCGTGGGACTCAAGACTTCTTCCGGGGACGTGGCTGAGAAATTTGTGTGAAAATAATGAAATGTAGCAAGTACTAAATTGAATGAACTGGTCAATAATTATGTAATGTGAAAGGATGTAGAACAAAGAGCATGCAAAATTTTGAATGAAATCACGGTGGTGATATACACCACCTCCCAAACCATCAAATGAGCAGTCGAATTTCGTGTAATGTTTCAATTAATGTAGGTTGGACATGTAGGTTTTAGGGTATAACTGGGGTGCCTTTGGGGGTGTGGTTATATAGAGAGAGGAGGGAGAGATCGGTAGCTCTGGCTTAGGTCGGATGGAGAGGAGAGAGGGGTGATGCGTCGCTGTCCGTCGGTTTGCAGAGAGGCCTAGCTGTTCCTGTCCCTGTCCTGTCCCGTTCCTGAAAATCTTTGTTTCCTGACTCTATTTCAGGAGACCCCCACTACTCCCTTGGCCAGGGGGGTGGTATTTCACTGATCTTTGGGTTTGTATTATCTTTCTGACTCGTACTTTGCAGAATTGCTTGCAAATGTATTTTTGTCTATGAAACTTATGTCTCTTCATCTATCCACTCCTTCATATGCATATCGTACATGGATGAGGAGTATGACACTGTTTGCATTTTGTTGACTGATTTTCTCTCCCTTTGTGGGATTCTTTGTTTGCATTGTAACCTGTAGGCGATGAGCATTAATCATTTACATCTATTTGAGATAAACTTTATTAATCTTACCGAGAGTCTGTGATTATTTAGCTGGTTAGATAGTTAGTTCGTTCTATTATTACCATCAACTACTCAACTAATTGGTCCGTCGACCGAGAGGAAAGAGAGTTGATATACAGGTCTAGTTATGTATTTAGAAATGTTAAACATGAACCTGTGAAGGAAACAATTTTTCACATCATTAAAACTTGACCCCGAGCGCAACAGGGATTTATGAGTTGGGTGAAAGTGTATGGGCCATTTGTATGAAATATTGATGAGTATCGATCCCTGATAAAGTGTCGCACTGGATCAGGTTTTCTGGTAGCAGAGGATAGTTTAATTATTGATTAGTTTGGTAATAATTATTGATTATATGTTCTTAACAAGAAAAGTTAGTGTCCTGTTCTATGTTGTCTAGAAGTACAGGTACGGGGGTACCTGAGAAATTCCGGGATGGAAATTTAGCCTGAAGTAGGCAGAAGAAGAGTGTGGATAAGATATCACACTGCAGAAGTACTTTGTCTATTGTTATAATACTGTACGGCGGAAGGCTGTAGGTGTTCTATTTAGGGATAATTTCGTATATGAGTAGAGTGTCTGAAATAGCGAAGGGTCCACTTCCGAAACTCTGGCCTTATCCCCAGAAGAGTACCAAGACCTCTTTTACACCAAAAAGTCCTCTTGCGAAACTTTGGCCTTATCCCTAGAGGAGTACCAAGTCCACCTGTAGCTTGTTTGGGTGTAAAATAACGCTGGTCGTTGTTTTACTGGAAGTGAAAGAATTTCTCGTTTTGAAGTGAAGAACTATCTCTTTATTTAGAGGAACAGACAAGGTAGCATTGTTTTGTGTTGTTACTAACAAGAATTTTGATTAAGAGAACTTAGAAATACATCGCCAAATTATTTTGTAAAGGGAGGGTCAGTAGAAGGAGTAATACTGACGTCACAAAAAGGCAGCGCTGGCATTGGTTGAGATAGCAGATACGTAGAGAGCCGTGATTGGACAGTTGGTGTGAGTCGTGCTGGTATTGGACGAGAACTGACAAATAAAATAGTAGAATTACGGAAAGGTTTCCTTGTTTGTTTTGCTGAGCTACATTAGCGTAAAAAGTCGGAAAAATGAAGTTGCTTAAGAAAATAAAGAATTTCTTTAAAAAGGACAAACCAATAGTGACTAGAGAGGGAATTCCTATTCCACCACCGAGAACGCCTGCTTCCTATATGATGTTGGAGCGAGGATACCATACGTGTACTTGGTTAGAGAATTGGGTGGAATACACAAAGGATGATGGTGTTATAGCTTTCCCACAGCATGGTTCGTTTAATGTAAGGATTTTGCAGAATTTGAGAAATCGAATGAATTCATTAGAGCAAATCCCAGACCTACCCGCGCTAGAGGAATGGGAAGTAGAAGCATTTGAAAGAGAGAAATATCGAGGTGATAGGCGATACAGAAATTTAATGACTATATATCCTTTTGAGAGAAGAGAAGATACAATGAAAAGATGGAGGAGAGCTGTGGTAACTGAGGGTTTGTACCCAGTTTTAGTTGCTGAAGATGAGACAGGAGGCAAGTGTAAAGAGAAAAAGAAAAATATAGAAACTTCAAGTTTAAGATATGACCCGAACGAATCTGATGATGAGTTGTTAGAGGACATTATGACCAAAGGACCTCCGCCATATGAAGAAAATTCAGGTGAGGTGACACAGAGTGCACCACTAATGGGAACTCCATAGGTTACGGAAATAGCTAGAGTAGTACGAGAAAAAGAAATGGACATATTAAATAAGGCAAGAGTAGAGCAGATCCAGAAAATAAATCAGTTAAGTCTAAATGCAGAAGCATTGACGGTACCGGTAACAATTGGTCCTGTAGTTCCATTGTATGGAAAAAAACAGAATATATCAAAAGTACATACGTTGGCAGTTCCAAGGAGTAGCGTCAGGAGTGGAATGGTGACGGTAGCGGATGAGGATGGACAGGCTGACACGAATACTACATTGTTAGATCTTCCGGTTTGTGAGATAACAGAAACCCCTAGAAGTATACAAATAGATCCAAGGAGAATAGGGCCAAGGGTCATTCCAACGACGGAGTTCAGCAGGTCCTTCACCAGAGGAATTAAATGATTGGAAGGGAATGGAAAAGTGAAAACCTCAACCACAGAGTATAAATGTGAGCCAATTGAAAGTAGATTTGGAAGAAATGATTATTGGTACAATAAGTCCAGACAGATTAGGGACTTACCGAGATGAAGAGCTGTTGTTTTTGTGTAAAAGTATTACTTGGAGAGCGAGGAATCTTCATGAGAAAATAGCTGAGGCTGCTAGTGAATATGGAATAGATATAGAGAAGTCAAATGCTGCAGAAATCGTACAGATTGGCCTTTACCGAAAAGGATTTGGAGAGTTTGAATGCGTCTGCAAAAAGATTACAGATAAAAGAGTTGATGAATATTCTGAAAAAATGGGGAGATGTAGAACGGTGGAAAGGTAGATGGACGAAAAAGAAAGAAGAGGCAGCTGGCAAAGGAAAGTCGATGTTTCCGTTAAGAGAGACGGAACAAGTTGAAAGGGCGTGTCCGATGAGAGAAGTTCCAGGTGGTGGATATGTTCACGTTCCTTGGACGAGACAGGATATATTATCTTTTACGAATGACTTTCCCAGGTTAAGGGAAAAACCTGTTGAGTGGTATAAACAGGTAGAGAGGTTTGTGAAAGTTTCAAAGGTTTTGTTAAAAGATTTAGATGGTTTGTTTGAGATTGTCGCACCAGCTGATTTGTGGACAGAATGTAAAATTACTGTCGCTTGGCCAAAAGAAGAATATCCTAGAGATCCTAAAACAGGTGCACCATCTGATGAGGTGATGAGAAAGTATAATCAGGTAATCACCTTTTTGAAAGGAAACATTTCTCCAAAGGAAACAGATTGGGTTAAGATAGACAGGACGACCCAAGAACCAAAAGAGTCAGTACATGCGCATTATGAAAGGTTGTTGCAGGTATTTAAACAGTACAGCGGGTTTGAGAATATTGGAGACAAAGATATGTGACATTCTGTGTATCGTTTTGTGTTTGGATTGAAACCGGAGATTAGTAATATGATTCAGCAGCATTTGATTTGTTGGCAGAGCAAAACAATTGACGAAGTTTTGAGGTATGCGAAGTATTGTAATGATGACATTGAATCAAGACAAAAAATTAAAGACGAAAATGATGTGGGCACAAGTGAAGGTAGCAGAGCAGCAAGAAGTAAACAACGGTTCTCAAACAGGTAATCAAATTAATGGTCATGAATGGGCAAGCGGAAAGTATGGACATTGGAAGAACAAGTGTAGATCTGCTCAAAAGAATAATGGGGTAAATCAAAATTTAAATCCACAGATGCAGAATGAGGTGGGTGTGAATCAACAGCAGCAGGTAGTTGCTCCACATTTACAGGTGCCACAAGCTCCTATGCCCAATAATGTGAATGCTCAAGTGCAGAGGTGCAGTGCGAACACTGGATTTCACGGAGGTGATCAAGTTGGTGAGAATCAAAGTGTGCAAATGGTTCCGCAATACTGGTTGCAGTGCAATGAGAGTGATTCAGACTCATCTCAATGACGGTGCCTGAGGGGGGAGGAAGAGTGCGTGCTTGGCGCATCCGTGGCGGTAGATCAGTCAGGTCCATTTGTGGACGGAAAGGTGGAAGGTAATGATATTACATTCCTGGTGGACACTGGTGCTACCCGTTCTACTGTGAGAGCAGCAGAAATTCCGAACCTACCCCTCTCGGGAGAAACTATCCAAGTTGTAGGAGTCTCAAATAAGCATATTAGAACACCAGTCACAGATCCAATAGAAGTTCATATTGGGAGTTTCAGAGACATGCATCGTTTCGTGGTATGTGACTCGAGTAGAGTAAATGTCTTGGGAAGAGATTTGTGTAAAATGAATTGTACCATCTATTATACGCCAGATGGTATTGCGTTTCAGACACTTGATGAGGATGTCGAATTCAAGATGATGTTAGCGAAGCAAGGGACAGAAGTGGATAAGTTGTTTTCACTTCTCACAGAAGAGAATTTGCCCGAAGAATTAAAAAGTACAGTGAGGTTGGATGTATGGGATTTTACAGGAAAGGAGATTGGCCTAATGAAAAATGTAGATCCGAATCAGATTACGGTGAAAGAGGGTGCCATATAGCCAAACACTCCTCAGTACAAAATGAGTCCGGAAGTAATTGCAGGAGTCACTCCTGTGATTGACCAAATGATTGAACAGGGAATTCTGAAAGAAATAATGAGTAGTCCTTGTAATTCGTCTATTATAGGAATTAAAAAGCCCAGTGGAAAATATAGGATAGTGCATGATTTGAGAAAAATCAATAAAATCGTAGTACCCTGTTGTCCAGTAGTACCAAATCCAGCAGTGATCCTTTACCAAATTCCCTGCGATACTGAATGATACACAGTGATTGATCTGTGCCAAGCATTTTTCTCGATTCCTTTACATCCGGAAAGCCAGTATTTATTTGCATTCCGGTTCGGAGACCGTGTTTTGGCATGGTGCCGAGTTCCTCAAGGGTACACAGAGAGTCCTTCAATTTTTAATCAGATTCTGAAAAGATGTTTGGAGACTTTAGTCATGCCAGGAAATTCAGTTTTGGTTCAGTATATTGATGACCTACTAGTGGCATCAAAGACACGAGAGGCCTGTGTGACAGATACCATTGCCTTACTGAATCATTTGGCAGAAGGAGGACACAAAGTGTCACCAGCAAAATTGCAATTTTGTAAACAGGAAGTCCAGTACCTAGGACACAAAATAGAAAAAGGAGTCAGAAACGTGACACCAGAAAGAATTAGTGTAATTAAACAAATGAGTCCACCAAAAACTCAGAGAGAAGTTCAAATGTTTTTGGGAATGGTTGGATACTGCAGGCAGTGGATCAGTGGTTTCTCACTGATTGCAAAACCTCTACAGAGGTTGACACGAAAAGATGTGAAAGATCCGATTGCGTTGGATGATGAAAGTATGAAAGCTTTTACTAAATTGCGAAACAGGCTTTGTCAAGCACCTGCATTGGGAATGCCAGATTATGCAAAGGATTTTGCATTGTACTGTTGTGAAAGAGATGGGTGTGCACTTTCAGTTTTAACTCAAAAACATGGAATGGCATGACGCCCAGTAGCATATTTTTCTGCTACTTTGGATTCAGTGGCCGCAGCGTTACCAGGCTGTTTGAAAGCAGTAGCTGCCACTTGTGTGAGTCTGGAACAGAGTGAAGCAATTGTGATGGGACATCCAGTCATGGTGTATGTGCCACATTCAGTTGAGATCCTTTTCACACGCACAAGGACGCAGTATATGACTTCTACTCGGCTGACTAGGTATGAAAGAGTGATCTTGGGTGCTGAAAATGTGACTGTGGTAAGGTGCACAACAGTAAATCCGGCAACCCTGTTGCCAAATTCATACTGTGAGGAAGTAAGAGGAGGCGGATCATGATTGTTTGGATGTGACAGAGTTGTGCACAAAACCCAGGCCCGATATTGAGGACGTTCCATTAGAACAGAAGTCTTCAAACTCTGGGGCGCGTGGATGGGTTCCCAGGGGGGCACAGATGCCTCTGAAAGTACATATAAATGAAGATAGCCTGGAAGTGTGGCAATGTTTATTTGCTGCATTTCCAGGCTGTCTTCATTTACGTGGGGCTGGAGGTCAGTGAGTGTGCTGCTGTGGGCTTGGCTGGGCAGTGTCTGGAGTCTTATCTCCGGCACGCCCGAGTTTTTCACAGGTCTTTAAAGACCATTGCATATTTACATGCCTTTGTAAACTGGTTACTGAGGCTTAGTTTTTTTCTGGTTCCAGTACCCCCTGGGCCCCCACTCTGCCTATTCCTTACATTTGTGTTTTACATTTACTGCTGTAGTGTGAAAATGCATTTCATGAAAAGGAATACAAAGTAGGGTAGCCAATAGAAAAATGCCAGCCATGTGTTGTTTAAAGAGCCTGCAAAGACCTTGTCTTGACACTAAATAGGGTTATAAATAAAAAAAAGTGTGTATTCATTTGTAATGTGACTTTTCTGTCTTTGTTCCCTTTAATTATCAGTCATGAATCATTCAGGCCACCCTAGAACACAATTAAAAGTGCTTTCTATTCAGGGGGGCCTGGCCGCACCCGACTTTGCATTATATGCTTACAGCGCGCAGGCGCAGTTCTTACAGTACTGGGTCCACCGGTGGCTACACCCTTTCAGCCGCATGTGGCCATCGAAACAGACAGAGCGGCACCGGTCCCGCTTGCCACCGCCATATATCAAGCATATAGGAGGCCACGCAATGAAGTGGACACAGTCGAGGCGCTGCGATGGGCATGGACGGGGCTGCGCAAGAGAGCGAAGCTGGACATGCTCTACGCCCCTTCTATGCAACTGGCTAACCACCCACAGATACCCCCACTGGGAGATCGCAGGGCAAGGGAGAGGGCGACACAGCTTCAGATACGGACAGGCAAGGACCTATTCCCCACCGACACCTTCCTAACACTACAACAGATGAGCGGTCAGGCGGTCCCCACGGCTGCAGACATGCTGCTCTACTATCAGCTGTGCGCATCCTGCAGATGCAAATATGACACGTTCCCACATCCCCCCCCCCCCACATTACCAGCACTAGAAAATGTGCTCGCGATTGACCATGGCCGCAAACTGATCACCCGTATATATAATATAACAGCGTGAGTACCCGATTTTCATTCCTGGGGCAAGAGAGGCATGGGCGGCAGACATGGGGGTGGACATCTCCGATGACCAATGGAAACTAATTTGCGGTCAGCTGCAGATGCTCTCCTCAAACTACCGCCCGAGACTGATCCATTTCAAATACATCCACCTGCTTTATCGGACCCCGGTGCAACTGCACCAAATGGGTTTGCGCCCTGACGATTGCTGCTGGAGATGCGGTGGCCGCCTGTAAATAATCTTTGCTTTCACAGATTGGGTTGCAGCACGACTTTACCTTAAGCCCTGAACGCTTGGCTTTCTTTATTCAGAGGCCCAAGATACTTGTTTTATAATGTACCATTTGGATCAAGGAAATACTGCCCTGATGAAGTTCAAGAAATCAATTTGAATGAAACGTGTTGGCTGGATGATGCTTTTTTCTGTACTCTAATAAAACTGGTGAATAATTTGAAGTACTTTCCGGACTCATTCTTCTGACGGTAGTTTATATACTACCGCCATAGGTGCACCATTTTCAGTTTTGTTCTGCTTTTGCAGTTGTACACAACAACGGCGGGTGCAGGAATTGTTGAGCACCATTCTCTCAAACGAAAAGGAAACGGGAGCAGCGAAGTGCGGTGATTTTAGTCCGTCGTTGGTTTTGTTTGTGTAAAGGCCAGGACAGTGTTAACAAATGTAAAAATTGCAAACTAATGCAGTAATGCTATTACAAAATATGCAGCATTATGCAGCATAATTCGTCTTTGCTTGCTGCAGAATTTTGTCAACCATGCTGCATAATTTGGCCTTCTCTTGCCGCATAATTCCAGTGGCCCTGTTTATAGTGCTATGAGATCCCAGCCTGTGGCAGAAAGCACTGTGAATATGCAAGTCATTATTTTAAAACAGTATTTACATACTCTAAGCTAGGCTGCTGCAAAATGATGCAGTGATTGAGATAAAACAAGTTCTTACAAAATATACTTTTTAGTAATAAGTAATCAAAATGTATCTAATGCAGACATTTTTTGTAAGTGTCTCCACTTTTCCAGATCTCAGCTGATAACACCCTTACATTACATCTAAAAAAAAAAAAATCTTTGCCACCATGAAGCTTTAAGCAGAGCCACTGGAATTATTCAGCAGAAGATGACCACATTATGCGGCAGGTTTGACTAAATTATGCAGCAAGAAAAGGTAAATTATGAGGCACAATGCGCCACATTTTGCGGTTAGCATTACTTCATTATTTTCTCATTTTAACTCAAGGTAACAGTGTCTGGGGAAATATTTCACCTCATTAGTACCAGTTTAACACCCAAATACAGCAGTAAGCAACTACAAGATTACCAGTCACTCTTTGCAAAGGGCCTTCCACTGCTCCGGAACACTTTGTCACGCTTTAAGTAACTTTTGTTCCGTTTGAGCAAGAATCAAGATTTTTTTGTTGAAATCTGCAGATTATGTAGCAAATGCAGTAAACTGATAATTATGGGGAAAACACTGCTGCTGAGGAAACTCCTAATTCCAGCAGCCCTGGCTTTAAGTGACTCAATCAATTAATGGCTGGTAAGAAGGCTGGTTTCTTTTTTAACTTTCTGCACTACCACCACACCCTTTGATTTCAGGCAGAGGCACCTCAAAGTCAGTATTAACCATTCAGGGCAGTTTTTTTTGTGATAGCGGAGTCCATGGGGTGGCAGGTAGAAGACCAGCAGGGTTGCATTCAGATCCAGAGCCTGAATCCTCTCGATCCCTGGGGCCTCAAAGTAATGGTCTAGGAAACAGAAGAAAGGAGCGAGATTATAGAGCTTGTCAAAGAGAAGGCCCAGAATAGGGAGCACTGTATGGCGACTCATTTTTATGTTTACAAATGGCCAGAGACAGCTTCTTCAGCGAGATACCGGAAAGAAGGGGACAATAGAAGCGTTTTGGTTTTTTTTAAAGGGACATTCATTAGTGACGCTGATACTGCTGCCAAGTGTTTAAGTGGCCACTGCTGGTTATCATTAAGGAAGCAGATGCAGCAGGACTGGGACCCAGGGATTTGAGGGGCCCACTGCATCACAGTTATGACTGTCTACCTTTAAAAAAGGGGCATCAGAGCTTATTTTCCTTTCAAGCATTAGGACCGAGGTGATGATCCGTCATGGTGGGGAAGAGGTAAAAGATGCAGGGGAGATAGCCTGCTACTCAGGACTGCAGTTATCATTAGTGCAGCAGGTGTAGTTGCATTGGGGGAGTCAGAGTGTGAGGGGCTCAACACCCCAATTATGGGGGGCAGTTTGTTTGGGATAATATTTGTTTTTGTTTGATGCATTTGCTGTTTTATAAGTCTCATATTTAGTGCGGTTCATAAGCTATCGAAAAAGTATTCCTGAAATCATCTCATAAGCCCCGCTCCCTACACGCAGCCATGTCCCTCCCGCTCCCCCAATCCTTGCCATAAAGTTTTGGAGGGGGGCCTGACCTCAAAACATTTTGCTTAGGGGGGCTCAGAGTAAAAAAGTTTGAAGATCTCTGCATTAGAAGAACCAGACTGTGTGATGCTTGTTGATGGATCATGTTTGAGAAATGAGAAAGGTGAACTATGCTCTGCCTATGCTGTTTGCACCATAGCGGGAGTATTAGAAGCATCCTGTCTAAAAGGAGTAAACTCTGCCCAAATTGCTGAATTGATAGCTCTGATTAGAGCGTGCAAAATTTCCAAAAGCCTGAGGGTAACCATATTTACTGATAGTCAATATGGTTTCGGGGTTGTCCACGATTTCGGGCAGCTATGGATGCAAAGGGGATTTCTGACTTCTTCAGGTTCCCTTATAAGGAACAGCAAAACTGTAAAAGATTTATTGGATGCTTTACAATTGCCCAAAAAGATTGCAGTGGTCAAATGTTCCGCACATAAATCAGGAGATGATTATGTGACGAAGGACAACAGATACGCGGATCAAGTAGCGCGTTTCTGTGCACGAAACGCGCTACTTGATCCGTTCCTCAAGGGTACACAGAGAGTCCTTCAATTTTTAATCAGATTCTGAAAAGATGTTTGGAGACTTTAGTCATGCCAGGAAATTCAGTTTTGGTTCAGTATATTGATGACCTACTAGTGGCATCAAAGACACGAGAGGCATGTGTGACAGATACCATTGCCTTACTGAATCATTTGGCAGAAGGAGGACACAAAGTGTCACCAGCAAAATTGCAATTTTGTAAACAGGAAGTCCAGTACCTAGGACACAAAATAGAACAAGCATTGGCATAGCCAATAGGTCTCGCCTTTGGAACCTTATAACTATTTAGTTATGCAGTACAATATCCTTGGTGCAACAACATCAACTGTTGCATGGCTAAACACTTATAAGGTCCCAAATGCGAGACCTATTGGCTATGCAATCATGTTGTCTCTTCCGTGTGCACCGATTATCTGTCGGTGTACAGGGGGCAGCGGTGCTGATGGCTGGGAAAGTGAGAGAGAAGATGTATGAACGAGAGAGGGAGACAAAGGGGGGGAAGGTGGGGGGAAAAAGAGAAGGAATCAAAGAGAGAGGGAATGAGCGAGACCAGAGAAAGAAAGGGGGGATGCTGAGGGAGAAAAGGGTGAGAGACGAAGAAAGAGAGAGAGGGGGTTAATCAATCAATCAATCAATCACGGCATTTATAGAGCGCGCTACTCACCCGGGAGGGTCTCAAGGCGCTGGGGGAGGGGGTAAGTTACTGCTCGAACAGCCAGGTCTTGAGCTGCTTCCTGAAGGAGAGATGGTCCTGGGTTCGCCGAAGGTGAGTGGGGAGGGAGTTCCAGGTCTTGGCTGCCAGGTAGGAGAAGGATCTTCCTCCGGCGGTGGCTCTGCGGATGCGTGGTACGGTGGCGAGGGCGTGGCTGGTTGATCGTAGCTGGCGGGTGGGCGTGTAGAAGGTCATGCGGTCGTTGAGGTACTTGGGGCCCAGGTCGTGGAGGGCCTTGTGTGCGTGGGTGAGGAGTCTGAACGTGATTCTCTTGCTGACGGGGAGCCAGTGCAGGTCTTTCAGGTGTCCGGTGATGTGGCTGTGTCGGGGGATGTCCAGGATGAGTCGTGCGGAGGCGTTCTGGATGCGCTGGAGTCTTTTTGAAGTTTGGCTGTGGTTCCGGCGTAGAGGCTGTTCCCATAGTCCAGTCGGCTGGTGACGAGTGCCTGGGTGACGGTCTTCCTGGTTTCAGTGGGGATCCATCTGAAGATCTTGCGGAGCATGCGCAGGGTGTTGAAGCACGAAGATGAGACGGCGTTGACTTGTCTGGTCATCGACAGGGAGGAGTCCAGGATGAAGCCCAGGTTGCGTGCGTGGTCCGTTGGCTTGGGCGCGGTGCCCAGGGCCGGGGGCCACCAAGAGTCGTCCCAGGCGGAGGGTGATGAGCCCAGGATGAGGACTTCCGTCTTGTCTGAGTTCAGTTTAAGGTGGCTGTTCCTCATCCAGTCGGCGACGTCTCTCATCCCGTCGTGTAGGTTGGCTCTGGCGGTGGTGGGGTCGTTGGTGAGGGAGAGGATCAGCTGGGTGTCGTCGGCGTAGGAGATGATGTTGAGGTTGTGTTGGCGTGCGATGGCTGCGAGGGGCTCATGTAGACGTTGAAGAGGGTTGGACTGAGTGAAGATCCTTGTGGAACGCCGCAGATGACTTCGGTGGCCTCGGATCTGAACGGGGGAGGCGGACTCTCTGGGGATTCCGGCGAGGAACGAGATGATCCATTCCAGTGCTTTCTCTCGGATTCCGATGTTGCTGAGGCGCTTCACTAGGGTGCGGTGGCAGACGGTGTCGAACGCCGCGGAGAGGTCCAAGAGGATGAGGGCTGCTGTTTCCCCGTTGTCGGTTAGGGTTCTGATGTCGTCGGTGGCTGCGATAAGGGCGGTCTCGGTGCTGTGGTTGGCCCGAAACCCGGACTGCGAGGGGTCGAGGGATCCATTCGTCTCGAGGAAGGCGGCAAGCTGTCTGTTGACGGTCTTCTCGATGACTTTGGCCGGAAACGGAAGGAGCGAGATGGGACGGTAGTTCTTGAGGTCGGTGGGGTCCGCCGTTGGTTTCTTCAGGAGGGCGGTAAGCTCGGCGTGCTTCCAGCTCTCCGGGAAGGTGGCGGTGTGGAAGGAGGAGTTGATGATGTCCCGGAGATGGGGTGCGATGGTGGCGTCGGCTTTGTTGAAGACGTGGTGTGGGCAGGGGTCGGTTGGTGATCCGGAGTGGATGGAGTTCATCGTGCGGGTGGTGTCTTCGGTGCTGATCGGGGTCCAGTTGCAGAGGGTGGTGGTGGCGGGCGTTGGTTCGGCGGTAGGGTGCGTGGTCTGTGCGTCGAAGCTGTTATGTATGTCGGTGATCTTGCGGTGGAAGAACGCGGCGAGTGAGTTGCAGAGGTCTTGCGAGGGGTGATGTCGTTGTTTCCGGCGCTGGGGTTGGAGAACTCTTTGACGATGCTGAAAAGTTCCTTGCTGTCGTGGGCGTTGTTGTCCAGTCGTTCTTTGAGTGCCGACTTCTTGGTGGCACGGATCAGCTGGTGGTGTTTGCGGGTGGCGTGCTTGAGGGCGGTCCTGTTGTCTGTGGTCTGGTCGAGTCGCCAGGCTTTCTCGAGAGTGCGGCAGTTCTTCTTGGATTCCTTGAGTTCGTTGGTGAACCAAGGGGTTTTCTTGCTTCCGGGTCTGCTGGGAGGGTTTTTAGTGGTGCGAGGTCGTCGGCGCAGGCGGTCAGCCACTTGGCGAGGTTGCTGGCTGCTTCGTTTGGGTCCGTTGTGTTGGTGGGTGTGTTCTGGCTGAGGGAGGCGGTGAGCTGCTCGGCGGTGATCTTGCTCCAGCTCCGGCGGGGAGCCTGTTGCGGGTGGTGGTGGGTCGCAGTCTTTCTGAAGCTGAAGTGGACGCAGCTGTGGTCGGTCCAGTGGAGTCCGGTGGCGTGGCTGAAGGAGATGTGCTTGCTGGAAGAGAAGACGGGGTCAAGCGTGTGGCCGGCGTAGTGGGTGGGCGTGTTCACCAGTTGCTTGAGTCCGAGGTTGGCGAGGTTGTCCAGCAGGGCGGTGGTGTTTCTGTCGTTGTTGTTCTCCAGGTGGAAGTTGAGGTCCCCTAGGAGGATGTAGTCGGCGGAGGGCATGGCGTGCGGGCTGATGAAGTCTGCGATGTCTTCGCTGAATAGTGTGCGTGGTCCCGGGGGTCTGTAGATGAGGGTGCCTCGGAGGGTGGTCTTGGGGTCAGTGTGTATCTGGAAGTGTAGGTGTTCGGCGGCGGTGAAGGTCTCGTCGGAGTTAGTCGAGATGCGGATGGTGTTCTTGTGTACGATGGCGATGCCTCCTCCCGTCTGGTTGACGCGGTCCTTCCGGGTGATCTTGTATCCGTCCGGGATGGCTATGGCGATGTCGGGCGCTGAGGAGGCGTTCATCCAGGTTTCGGTGAGGAAGGCGACGTCCGGTGCTGTTGCGTCGAGCAGGTCCCAGAGTTCCACGGCGTGCCTGTGGACGGAGCGGGTGTTCAACAGGATGCATTTCAGGTGGTTGCTGCTGGTGCTCGACTTGGCGGAGGTGGTGCACGTCCGGGGGCAGGTGAATCGGCAGGCTTGGCAGGTGAAGGGTCCGTGGGTGCGTCTCGGTGAGGCTCGGTAGCAGGCAGGGTTCCGGCCGGCATTGAGTGCGGTGAGGGTGGCGGCGTCGTAGGTCCGTCGAGTAGTGTTGCATCGGTGGGATCCAGGGGTCCTGGCGCTGGGCGCGGGCCAGGCGCGGACGGGCGCAGACGGGCTTACATTTGGCGCACCTTCGGCGCTCCGTCGGTGCTCCCGCTGCGCGCGGCCGCTGCGCGGTCGCTCAGGGGCGTCATAAGTAAGGAGCCTGGAGGGAGGAGCAGCTGGGTGGCGGGAGCGGGGCGGCGAATGGAATCACGGGGGGCGGGCCGCAGGGAGGCAGTGGCGGGAAGTCCCAGGAGCAGCGGGCAGCGGGAAAGTCCCAGGAGCAGCGGGAAAGTCCCAGGAGCAGCGGGCAAGTCCCAGGAGCAGCGGGAAAGTCCCAGGAGCAGCGGGCAGCGGGAAAGTCCCAGGAGCAGCGGGAAAGTCCCAGGAGCAGCGGGCAGCGAGCGAAGGAATCTCCAGGCAGGAGGCGGCAAGGCAGGAGCGGCAGCAGTGAGTGGGGCGACCAAGCCCTGTGGAGGGCTGAGCGGTCACACTCTGTGGTCCCCTACGGTCCCCTTAAGTAAGGAGCCGGGAGGGAGGAGCAGCTGGGTGGCGGGAGCGGGGCGGCGAATGGAATCACGGGGGGGCGGGGCCGCAGGGAGGCAGTGGCGGGAAGTCCCAGGAGCAGCGGGCAGCGGGAAAGTCCCAGGAGCAGCGGGAAAGTCCCAGGAGCAGCGGGAAAGTCCCAGGAGCAGCGGGCAGCGGGAAAGTCCCAGGAGCAGCGGGCAGCGAGCGAAGGAATCTCCAGGCAGGAGGCGGCAAGGCAGGCAGGAGCGGCAGCAGTGAGTGGGGCGACCAAGCCCTGTGGAGGTTAAGGGAGGTGAGAGAATGAGGGAAAGTAAGAAACACAAATAAAGACAAAGAGAGAACGCGAGAGGAGTGAGAGAAAGAAGAGAGAAGAACGCACAGCAGCCACTAGATTAGGGCATTTGTTCAGCTACTAAGAAATATCTCAAATGTCTTATTTAACCGGAGAGTAAACCAACTGAACTCTTCCTTTACATGCACTGTCTGAACAAAGCAAAAATAGCTTTAACAATGTCCCAGGTTGATGCTAAAGGGTATTATGATCACATACACCAGGGACCTGACCACGGGAGAGTTTATCCGTAAACATATATTTTAACATCAGCCTGATAGCTGTCCTTGTATTGTTTTTTCTTAATTGTATGCCAGGTGATGCAAAAAGCAACTCGCAATCCACTGTTATGCAGTCTTTGCTCCATTCACAAAGGAGTTTGGCACAGACCGCCCGCTTTACATTACTTCCTGAGTTTGTTTTCATTCGATGTATAGGGAGATACAATTACTTAACCAGAATCACACATGGCTGTGGTTCAAGTGGAGGCCCCGAAATTGCAGCTTGGTCGCCGAGTTCCGAAGACAGTTATTCAGCCACAAAACCACACCTCCCATGCACTCCTTTTTCTAGAGTGTTAATTCAGTGGACAAAAAAAAAACTTAGATTGAGGGTCCGAGAGTGTCGCTTAACCTCTCGGCCTTCAATTGGGCTTAAATTTATCTCTGTGACTATTTAAACGACTGCCGGGCAAACAGTGCAAAAGGACTTTAACAGATGCGTTTCCCATTATGTTTTTTTCAATGTCTAAAATTATTTTTCTCCCCCCACCAACTAAAATTGAGGATAAAAATACTGCCTGTGCCAACCATGGCGGCGAAAGAGCACCAATTTAACCACTACAAGACATTAACACTAATTCCAGGTGCTGTGTCAAAAATGCACATTCACATTAAAAACAGATTAAATACTAGCGTATTCCTAGGACACAACAAGCTTCTTCGGGAGAATTTGCTGCGATGTTACACACTGCAAGGAGATACTGTGAAGAGACAAACTACACAAATAGTTAAGGCTGTTCCGTTACAGATGCGCTTTTATTATGCATTTACCATCATATGGTTGACGTTCTATTTTCCGTATTATAATTGGGCAACTGCAAATAAGAAGACCCAATGACCAGTTAGTTACTCGACAAAGTGAGACGTGCATTTATCAAGATTCACGGTTAAAAGAAGTGAAGCGGTGGCACCCGCCAGCCTCCTGGAGTCAGCAGCACAGCAGCTTCTGCAGACGTGTTACTGAGCCCGGGGCCAGCACATGCGAGTTACAGGCCCCAGACTGCACTGCCCGAGCCCAGGCCTGGGGCCTCCACGGTACCAACACGTCAGGCACCGGAGGGGTGCACAATATTGGCGGGCGGGGCGCAGGCACTAGCTCATAGAGACGGGGGCTGGTAATAAAAGAGAACAAGGGATGTGGGCAGGTTAGGGCCGCGGGGGCAGGTATGTGGGTGCTGGTAAATACCTTGGTGCGCTCTGAGGGCGGGTGAACGGATGGGGGTAGGGGAGAAAGACCCGGTGACGGTAATGGAGCAGGTAACGGGGGCGTTGTGGTCTTGCAGGGGTTACCAATGATACTGGCTGAGAAGGAGTGAGAGTCCACGAGCTTGTGGGAAGAGAACAGGAATCTGTACCTTAAGGTATGCAAGGGAAGCCGAGTGATGGGAGGGTATATGGAGCGACGGCAGAAGCATACCATGCAAAGGAATGCGCGATCTGCGGGGTAGTGGGGATTTAAGTGGGCTGGGGCATGGTAAAGCCGAGTTTGCACTAACGGGGTGTTAAGGCTGCTTCCTGAGGAGGGCTGCTGGAGAGTGACAAAGGGCCGGTGGGATCTCACATAGTGGTGTGATATACCATGGAGCCAGAAACACCAGATCCTCCCCCTCCCACCCCAATCACAGCCGAGCCAACAGGAGGAAGGAAACAAGCAGGCGAGTGGTGCGCGTGCGCCACAGCAAGACATCTGGTTTCAACTATCGCGCCCGCGTCTGGGCACGATAATTCAAACCAGATGGTGCCTGTGCGGGTAACCGCACGCAATAGGCCGTGGGCGGAGCATGCTGTCTTTGTTAACAAGAGAGGAGCGGGGGCGTGCGAGCGCGGCAGCCTGGGCTTTTGAAAGCTGACCAGACGCTCGTGCGTCATGGCCTTATCCCTGCGGTTACCCGCACGGCCGGCATGTGTTTCCAATTATCGCGCCCGCGTCTGGGCACGATAATTGGAAACAGATGCCAGCAGTGCGGGTAACCGCAGGGATAAGGCCATGACGCACGAGCGTCTGGTCAGCTTTCAAAAGCCCCTCACATAAAGTCTCGCAGAGCACCGCTTGCGCGCTACTCGAGGCTCGACCTAAAAAGGAGTCAGAAAGGTGACACCAGAAAGAATTAGTGTAATTAAACAAATGAGTCCACCAAAAACTCAGAGAGAAGTTCGAATGTTTTTGGGAATGGTTGGATACTGCAGGCAGTGGATCAGTGGTTTCTCACGGATTGCAAAACCTCTACAGAGGTTGGCACGAAAAGATGTGAAAGATCCGATTGTGTTGGATGATGAAAGTATGAAAGCTTTTACTAAATTGCAAAACAGTCTTTGTCAAGCACCTGCATTGGGAATGCAAGATTATGCAAAGGATTTTTGTGAGAAAGTGCCCTCTTTCTGCATGGTTGGCCCCACTTTTTGCTGAATTGCTGATGTGCTTTGACTGAGTGTGCCCTGGGCTCCTGCTAATCAGGTACCCAGGGCCTATGTTCTTTCCCTAAAACTGCATTGAAGCCTAAACCCAATTGGCATCTCTGGCCACAGGTCAGCCCCTGGTACATGGTACCACAGGTACCCAGGGCACTGTGACCAGAGAAGGCCTCTAAGGGCTGCAGCACTTATTGTGGCACCCTTAGAGGTCCTGTACCCTTACACACACTGCCTTTGCAAGCTGTGTGTTTTGGTGCAGAACAAAGTGAAGAGTCGACATGGCACACATCCCCTGTGTGCCATGCCTACAAACCACTGCCCTGGCATAGATCAGTCACCCCTCTAGCTGGATGCACTATACCAGTGGTGAGGGTACAGGTGCATGAGCCCTGTACCCCTACAGTGTCTAGGTTAATTCTTAGACACTGTAAGAGCAGTGCTGCCAATAAGAGTATATGGTGCTGGGAGTTTGTCATTACTAACTCCACAGCACCATAATGGCTACACTGAAAACTGAGAAGTTTGGTATCAAACTTCTCAGCACATTAAACCCACACTGATGCCAGTGTGGGATTTAATGAAAATGCACACAGAGAGCATCTTAGAGATGCCCCCTGAAAACTAACCCACCTCTAGTGTCCAGGCTGAGTGGCTGCTTTCAGCTGCCACCACCAGACATGTTTCTGGACCCCTGGGTTGAGAGCCTGCTGCTCTCTGGGGCCTGAAACAATGCACATCCTGGGACAAGGTTCCAAGCCTCCTCCCCCAGGATGGGCAGGGTTCACGAAGGGGAAGCTTCAAAGGCTTGCCGCCTTTGTGAGCTTCCTCAGACCACTTGCTGCTCTCAGCAACTGGTCCCCACTGGTTCTGACCCCCACTTTGGGCGGGAGAACCGGGGGGGGGGGGGAAAACAAGTGAGGAAGAGAGGTGTACCCACCTCTGCCAACTCCACCCCTCAGGTGGGGGAGGCGAGGTGAAGCACAACTCTCAGTCCACGCCATCTTGAAGATGGGGGGACTCAGTCAAACTGTAACGCCCCTAAATCTAGTATTTAGGGGCACCCCTGAACCTTGCTTCCTCAGACAAGAACCTGCAACAAGAAAAGAAGAAGACGGACCGAACAGCCGTGCCGAAGCTAACAAGAGGAAGACGCCCACTGACTTGGCCCCAGCCCTACCGGCCTGTCTCCACCTCGAACCTGCTCCTGCGAAATCCCGGTGTGTCCTGCAGCCAGCAACCTCGAAAACCCCGGAGGACCTGCCTGCCTTCAAGCACAAAGACTTCGTCTCCCGTGAACACCGGATTTGTTCATCTGCAACCTCTGGTTCCGGCCGGACACCGCGGATCCGCCCCACTCTGCTCCCGTCGTCCACGGCCCGAGCTCGAGTGGGCAAACACCACGAGGAGGTCACCCCGGCGATCTTGACCTGAGATCCGGCGACCCCTGACCTGCCTCAAGCCTCCGGCCGACGCCTGCAGCCTAAATCCAGAAGGCCCTCCCTAACCGCAACCAGGAGCTGGTAAGAAGGTCCGACCCCAAAAGGCACCCCTGCACCCGACGCCCCACGGCCTTGTGTGCCCAAACCAACGGTGCCTAGCCAACCCCTAACTTCCCAACTTACCTCTCTAAGTGGTGGTCGCACCCAGAAGACCTTCGTCCCCGAGCCTGCAGTGCCTTTGCAAACCGGAGGTCTCCCATCTAAACCAACAGGGCGCTGACGTTGAAACAGCACCCTGCACCCAGCCGCCCTAGTGCCGCTGAGGGTGCACCTTTGGTGCCAATTTGTTTCCCCATTTGCCCTGAGCTAAAGTCCAGGAGCTTTGCTCCCACAACCCAGTGGCCTGCTTGCCAGCAGCCACCAACCAGAGGCCCTCTATCCCCCATTGGATAACATTGGGCCTCAGCACTCTGCACCCGGCCGCCCTAGTGCCGCTGAGGGTGTAACGAGAGTGCATCCATGACCCTGGGGGAACCCTTGTTCTAACCCCGGAAGCTCAACTCCAAAGACCGATTACTTACCTGGTAACCGTTAACTTCATTTCTCTCTATAGGAATCCATTGACTGTTTTTCTCTGAAAAATGTTTTAAGTGTGGAGTTGATTTGTATGGAAACGTGAAAAATAACAATTGTGCAAAACTGATTTTACTTACCTTTTCTCTAGGAAATGTCCCAGTGTGATATCTAGGCATATCACACTGAGTAGAAAAAGTAATCTAAAAAGTAATCTCAAAAGTAACGTAAAAGTAACTTACCTGTAAATTTCATTGCAAAGTCGATACAAAGTATATGTACAGCATTTCACAGTATTGCATTACCAGTAATTCAAACTGTAACCATTTCAAAGTACATTTACAATTGCATTTCAAACTGTATATTTACTGCAACGTATTTATCAACTTACCTGTGCCAGGCTTGCTTGGTTCTAGAAAATAAAATAACTAAAAGAATATTTTAATACAAAACCAATTGGTCTGAAGTTCAGTCTTTGAGTGTGTGAAATCATTTGCTGATTGAGTGGGTACAACAAATGCTTAACCTGCCTTACTGCTCGACCACACTACCACAAATAGAGAGTGAGGTGCTATCTAACTTTACCTCTGCCTACCTTTGGGGATCCACTGGACTCTGTGCACGCTATACCTCACTTTGGTATAGTATATACAGAACCAGCTTCCTACAATTTTGCATTGTACTGTTGTGAAAGAGATGGGTGTGCACTTTCAGTTTTAACTCAAAAACATGGAATGGCACGACGTCCAGTAGCATATTTTTCTGCTACTTTGGATTCAGTGGCTGCAGCGTTACCAGGCTGTTTGAAAGCAGTAGCTGCCACTTGTGAGAGTCTGGAACAGAGTGAAGCAATTGTGATGGGACATCCAGTCAAGGTGTATGTGCCACATTCAGTTGAGATCCTTTTGACACGCACAAGGACGCAGTATATGACTTCTAGTCGGCTGACTAGGTATGAAAGAGTTATCTTGGGTGCTGAAAATGTGACTGTGGTAAGGTGCACAACAGTAAATCCGCCAACCCTGTTGCCGAATTCCTATTGTGAGGAAGTAAGAGAGGAGGCGGATCATGATTGTTTGGATGTGACAGAGTTGTGCACAAAACCCAGGCCCGATATTGAGGACGTTCCATTAGAAGAACCAGACTGTGTGATGTTTATTGATGGATCATTTTTGAGAAATGAGAAAGGTGAACTATGCTCTGCCTATGCTGTTTACACCATAGCGGGAGTATTAGAAGCATCCTGTCTAAAAGGAGTAAACTCTGCCCAAATTGCTGAATTGATAGCTCTGATTAGAGTGTGCAAAATTTCCAAAAGCCTGAGGGTAACCATATTTACTGATAGTCAATATGGTTTCGGGGTTGTCCACGATTTCGGGCAGCTATGGATGCAAAGGGGATTTCTGACTTCTTCAGGTTCCCCCTTAAGGAACAGCAAAACTGTAAAAGATTTATTGGATGCTTTACAATTGCCCAAAAAGATTGCAGTGGTCAAATGTTGCGCACATAAATCAGGAGATGATTATGTGACGAAGGGCAACAGATATGCGGATCAAGTAGCGCGTTTCTGGGCACGAAATTTAATTGCTCTAAACAGAGGGATAGAAAAAGAAAATACCAATTGCCATCTTATGTTCACTTCTTCATTTGAAACTTGGGACGAAATTAGACAGCTACAGGAAGAAGCAAGTGATGAGGAAAAGGGAATTTGGATAAATTCAGGCTGCAGAAAGAGAGCAGAGGACGAAGTGTGGGTCTATATAGACGAAAGACCAGTCATGCCAGATGGTTTACTATCCCAAATGGCAAGGGTATACCATGGAATTGCACACGCTGGAAGAGATGCTATGATCAGGCTCTTCAAGCAATCATGGTATAACCCAAACTTCAGGGCCATTGCAGAGTCTCTTTGCCAGAGGTGCGTCACCTGTCAGCAACAAAATCCAGGTAGAAAGACAGTTGTTAGTTGGGGACGAATTGGAAAGGCAGCAGGACCATTTACCCGACTCCAGTTGGATTTTATTGAGCTCCCCCGTGCAATGGGCTGAAATATGTGTTGGTTGTTGTCTGCTTGTTCTCTCGCTGGGTGGAACCCTATCCAACGAGAAGGAACAATAGTCTCACAGTCGCAAAGCTACTTCTAAGAGAGCTGATACCTAGATTTGGATTTCCAGTCACTTTAGAAACAGATAGAGGAACCCATTTTAACAATGAGATAATTCGGATGATTTGTGCAGCATTACAGATTGAGCAAAAGCTGCATTGTGCCTATCGACCCGAAGCATCTGGAGTGGTTGAACAGATAAATGGCACAATAAAATCTAGGTTAGGAAAGGTGTGTGCATCCACAACACTGAGATGGCCTGATGCTTTACCCCTTGTATTGATGAGTCTTAGTAGCATTCCTGACAAAAAGACGGGATTGAGTCCTGAGATCCTAATGGGAAGAGCAATGAGACAAGCATTTATACCAGCGAACAAACTGATGAATATATCTGATGATCTAGTGCTTGACTATTGCAGAGGATTGGCTGATCTGGTGCATTCTGTGTCTCACCAGGTTGGAGAAAATGCTACTACGACACAGCCGAATCAAGCTCATGATCTGAGTCCTGGAGAGTGGGTTCTCGTGAAGAAACACGTGAGGAAATCGTGTTTAGAACCCAGGTGGAACGGACCTTATCAAGTGATTCTGGTGACGATGACAGCAGTTAAGTGTGGTGGTTTGCCAAATTGGATCCATGCGAGCCATACCAGACGAGTCCCAAGTCCGCTTGAAAGTCAAGAAGAGCAGCAACTGGTAAACCAAAGACAAAAACCAGAGGTGGAAGTGTGTGAAGCTGAAGAATCTAAAGTGACAGATTCTGAAGAACAAACTGATGATGAACAGCCAAGCACAAGTCAAGTAGAGTGGGCACCAGCTACTGGGTCTCGTGAGTCTGCTGTTGAATCAGAAGAAGGAGAAGTTACTGGAAGTCAAGAAGAAGAACAAATAAAAGAAAGGCCAAGTAAAAGAACCTGTGAACCAGAAAAAGAAGGTGAAAAAGTAGTTCAAACTAAAAGACTAAGAAAAGGTGACAATTAGCCAAGTGGAGAGAAAAGACTGAAATACACTCTTGCGAGGAGAAAGTCAAAAAGAAGACCAGAGCAACTTAATGAGGTCTCAAGTCAGACAGAACAAGAAGAGTCAGGAGAAGATTCAGTACGAAAAACAAAGAGAGTAAGAAATCTAAGCAAGAAATACACAGCACCGGAATGGACGTACGTGATCTTGGAAGAAATTGAAAGCTCAGAACCAAGTGAAGAAAAAGACGGTACTGACACTGAGCAAGTGGATGAAAGCAAATTGAAACCACCTTAAAAGAACTGTGAAAAATTAAGGTGAAACCTTGCCAGACCAAATGAATTGAATGACTCAGAAGACTTAAAAAAAAAAAAAAAGAAAAAAAAAGAAAGGGGTAAAGAAGAAAAGCCTTGAAGTGTAGGATTACACTATTCTTCAGAAATTTTTAGTTAGAGTTTTTATAGATTTATATTTTTATATTTTTAGTAGAATACAAAAATGGCCGAAGCAAAAGTGACTAAACATCCAAAATCTAGCCTAAAACGTAGATGTATTAAAGTTTGCTTATGTAGTGTCTTTTTACTGACATTTATGTGGATATTATTAACTGTCATTGTACCTATTCTAATGGTAACTAATAATGGAAACAATACTAATGATGTAATAAGTGAAAGAGTGAGTGATGTTACTAAAGAAACCCCTAATACTAACAGACCAGATAGATGGAAGTATTTTCCATCATAAATCAATTAGTGATTACTTGTTAAATGTTTTTACTAAATTGCTGTACGAGTATGTTAACACAATGCATGTGAGTGATTGTTATGTGTGCATGCAATTACCTTTGTCTGTCTCAGAGGGGGTGACCTATCATCACCTACCTTTAACATATGGTGTGTCTTGCAGTATTTTAACCAGCCTATTTTACGTGACAGGAAAGCTAGAGTATTATTATTCCAATATAGATTTAGTATTTTCAGAGATACCTATTATAAAAGAACTGAACAAGGTTTTAAGTAGTAAAAATGCACGTTATATGGGAGAATTCTTCCATATTACTAAGACACTAGATATAGGATATGCTTACAAAAACAATCTAACATGTAGTTTGCGAGTTGAAGAAAAGGTGTTCATAGATATGGTAGAATATAGAAGAGAACGTTTCCAAAGAAAAGCCGCTGAACAGAAGTCACAGGTACCACCATGGGCATTTAGAGAAGGAAATTATGAAAAAGGTGAGACATACGCTGCAATGTCCCTGGACTGGTATCAAAGAGGGAATGGAAAATGCTACTTACCAGTATGCATCTGTTCTTGGCATGTAGAGCTGCAGAGTTGTACACTTTTGCATAGATCGCCATGTGGTGTTGGGCTCGGATGTTTGCATGTTTTTGTCGAAGAAGTCTTTGTAGTCATGAGGTTGGTGACTCCTCCTTCGGTCGACAGTGCGCATGGGCATCGACTCCATCCTTAGATTGTTTTTGCCACGTAGGGTTAGATGGAGTAGTGAGAAGTAGAAAGATGTCCATGTGTAATGTATCTAAGTAAGATAATACTGGAACAGATCGAGGTACCCGGGGAGGCGGGTGGGCGTGTACAACTCTGCAGCTCTACATGCCAAGAACAGATGCATACTGGTTCGAGGCATATGAGCTGCAGATTGTACACTTTTGCATAGACTATACAGCAGTTACCTTGTTAGCGGTGGCTACCTGTATCTGTTGCAGAAGTTTGAAATAGTGTTTTTAATACAGTGTGGCCCACACTAGCTTGTTGTTTTGCTTGCACATCTACACAATAGTGTTTTGTGAAGGTGTGTGGTGTAGCCCAAGTTGCTGCTTTACATATGTCATCTAGGGGAATGTTCCCTAAGAATGCCATAGAAGCCCCTAGTTTGCGTGTAGAGAGCTCTAGGGGGAGTGGTTAATGTGCGTTTGGCTTTGATGTAGCATATTTGTATGCATTTTACAATCCACCTTGCAATTCAAGTTTTGGATATAGGATTACCTTTATGAGGTGGGGAGAAAGCCACAAAAAGTTGTTTGGTTTTCCTAAAGGATTTTGCTCTTTCAATGTAGTAGAGTATTGCTCTTTTAACATCTAAGGTGTGTAGAGCTCTTTCTGCCACTGAGTCTGGTTGAGGAAAAAATACTGGGAGTTCAACAGACTGGTTGAGATGGAAGGCAGATACTACTTTGGGTAAAAATTTTGTTATGATGGATTTGTAAAAATGGTTCCTGTATAGTTTATGCCTGGAGTTCACTAACTCTTCTGAGAGATGTGATAGCAACCAAAAAGGCTACTTTCCAAGTGAGGAACTGTAGTTCACATTTGTGGAGAGGTTCAAAAGGAGGACCCATTAGTCTGGTAAGTACTACATTAAGGTTTCACACCGGAGCGGGTGGAGCTCTTGGTGGAATTATTCTTTTAAGTCCTTCCATGAAAGCTTTGATAGCAGTAAGTCGAAACAAAGACAAATGTTGTCTGTTTTGTAGGTAGGCCGCTATGGCGGCTAGATGTAACCTAATAGATGTATACGCTAGGTTACATTGTTGTAGATGCAAGAGGTAACAGATGATGTTCTGAATGGAAGCATCTAGTGGGTTGATCTTGTTATGCGTACAATAAATGACGAATCGCTTCCATTTTGCCGCATAGCATGCCCTTGTTGTAGGGCGTCTGGCCTCTTTGATAATGTTCATACAGTCTGGCGGGAGATTGAGATAGCCAAACTCTAAGATTTCAGGAGCCAGATCGCAAGGTTGAGTTGATTGGGATCTGGGTGTCTTATCTCTCCATGGTTCTGAGTAAGAAGTTTGGGTGAGAGGTGTAGCTTGTGATGTGGTACTACTGATAGTTCCAATAGAGTTGTGAACCATGGTTGCCTTGCCCATGTTGGAGCAACTAGGATCATTGTGAGGGAATGTTGTTTGAGTTTCCGCACCACTAACGGAATGAGTGGGAAGGCGGAAAAGCGTAAGCAAATTTGCCTGACCAATTCATCCTTAGCGCATTTCCTTTGGACAATGGGTGTGGATACCTGGATGCGAAGTTTGGGCATTTTGCGTTTTGGTGTGTGGCAAACAGATCTATTTCTGGGTGTCCCCACAGGCGAAAGAATGGAAGAAGAACTTGAGGATGAAGTTCCCATTCGTGGATCTGTTGTGCTTGACGGTTGAGCAGATCCGCAATCTGATTGTGAACCCCTGGTAGATGTTCTGCCAGGAGGTATATGTTTTGCGGAATGGGCCATCTCCAGATGCTTTGAGCTAGGTGTGATAGCTGTAGGGAGTGTGTCCCCCCTTGCTTCTGTATGTAATACATTGCTGTCATGTTGTCTGTACGGATCAGGACAGATTTGCCTAGAAGGTGCAGTTGAAAAGATTTCAACGCTAGGAAGATTGCTAACAATTCCAGGTAGTTGATGTGAAATTGTTTTTGTTGGGGGGTCCAGATACCTTGAATGGTATGGGTTTGAAGATGAGCTCCCCAGCCGGTGAGCGATGCGTCTGTTAGCACTATCTGTGGGACTGGCTCGAGGAACGACCGCCCTTTGGAAAGGTTCTGTGTGTTCCACCATTGCAGAGAGCGATGGGTGCGGTCGTCCACCAACACCAGATCTGTTAGCTGACCTTGAGCTTGGTTCCACTGACGTGCTAAGCACTCTTGTAATGGACGCATCTGTAGTCTTGCATGAGGAACGAGAAAAATGCAAGAGGCCATCATCCCTATTAGTTGCATGAACACTTGTGCTGGTAGTGAGTGTTGTGGCTGAAATCTTTGAACTAGCGCCTGTATAGCACTTATCCTGACTGGGTTGGGATATGCTAGGGCTATGGAAGTATTTACTATAGCTCCTAGATATTGTTGTATTCTGGACGGTTTGAGGTGGGATTTGCCCAGATTTACTGTGAATCCCAGACTGTGAAGCAGTTGTATTGTGTGGAGTGTGTGTTGGACACAGCTGTTGTGGGATTTTGCTTTTATGAGCCAGTCGTCCAGATAAGGGAAGACATGAATCTGCTGTCTTCTCAAATGGGCTGCAACCACTGCGAGGCACTTGGTGAAAAACCCTGGGTGCCGTGGTGACCCCGAATGGTAAAACTTTGAATTGGTAGTGTTGACCATCTACCACAAACCTGAGATATTTCCTGTGAGCGGGATGAATGGGAATGTGGAAGTAGGCGTCCTTTAGATCTAGAGTGGAGAGAAAGTCGCCTTGCTGAAGTAGTGGAAGCACTTGTTGTAAAGTGACCATGTGGAAGTGGTCTCATTGGATATAGAAGTTGAGCGGTCTGAGGTCCAGTATTGGCCTGAGAGAGCCGTCCTTTTTTGGAATTAGAAAATAGAGGGAATAGACCCCTGTGCCTTGATGAGGCAAGGGAACCGGCTCTATTGCATGTTTTTGTAATAGTGCAAGAACCTCTTGTTTGAGAAGCGTCAGGTGTTCTGATGACATTGGACGCTGTTTGGGAGGAATGTTGGGAGGGGTAGAAGTGAGTTCCAGGCAATAACCATACTGGATAATTTGTCTTACCCACTTGTCTGTTGTGATGGAATTCCAGACAGGCAGGAACTGTGAGAGACGTCCCCCGACAGGAGTGGGATGATCGGGGGGAAGCGCAGGGAAGTCACTGTTTGGTATTAGGGGAGCTGCGGGTGTTATTACCCCTGCCTCTGCCCTTGTTGTTGTTCCCCCTGTAACCTCCTCTAGAGTATCCTCTGGAAAAGGAGCCCTGGTTGGGACTTTTGTAGGATGAGGACGGGTTTCTGGGGAATTTGTTTTGGAGCCTGCTCTATAGAAGGAACGCCGAAAGGAGCCTCTGGTAGAGGGTGACTGTAGGGCTCCCATAGACTTGGCAGTCTCTGTGTCCTTTTTTATCTTTTCCAAAGATGTGTCCACTGCAGAACCAAAGAGGTGCTCATGGTCAAAAGGCTGATTAAGGATGCTATTTAGTACCTCTTGTTTAAAACCAGATACCCTGAGCCAGGCATGTCTGCGTAGCAAAAGACTGGTATTTACTGCGTGGGACGCGGTGACTGCTGCGTCGAGCGCGCATTTGATGGATGTGTTAGTGATGAGTTTGCCTTCCTGTATAAGGTCATTGGCTTTGTCTTTATATTGTTGAGGTAGGTGTTGAATGAGCTTTTCCAGCTCATCATAGTGAACCCTGTCATACCTCGCCAGGAGGGCTTGTGTGTTGGCTATTTTCCAGTAGTTTGCAGCTTGAGACGCCATACGTTTGCCTGATGCGTCTAATAATTTAGATTCTTTGTCAGGAGGTGGTGTGTCACCTGACCCCTGAGAGTTTGCTCTCTTGCGTGCATTGGCTACAACCAGGGAATCTAAAGGAAGTTGACCCTTGATGTATATGGGGTCAGTGGGAGCTGCCTTGTATTTCTTATCTATTCTGGGGTTAAGAACCCTAGCTCTAACTGGGTCTTTGAACACCTCAGGAGCGCGTCTAAGAAGACCTTTTAGCATTGGCAAGACATCAGCAGATTTTTGTGGCTGGTCAAAGGTTTCTAGAAGAAAATCCTCTTCTACAGGGTCTGAGTGTAGTTTGACTCCATGGTATGTTGCGGCACTATTTATTAGTTGGGCAAAACCCACATTGTCATCTGGGGGAGATGGTTTTGAGGGGTAGAAGTCCGGATCATTTTGTAGATCAGGATCGGTATTATAGTCATGCCATGGGTCTGGATCCTGTGGTGGCTCATCAGGATCCTCAGTGCCTAATGGTATTACATCTTTATCTTCTTGCCCATCCCCATGTGCATCGTCACTATCTTCTGGTTGTGGAGAATGTGCTGGAGAAATGAGTAAATTAGGGTTAATTGGTGGAGGGGGTGAAGGTGGTGGTGAAGTATTAGTAGCTATGTGTATTTTCTTTAGAGGTACTGGTGCATGTGGTAAATGTTCTGGTTTCCTCTTTGTAGATAGCTTAGTAATTATATGACCAGTCTTTGGATGAATTAAGATGGTGGTTTGCTTCGGATGGGGGAGAAAAAGTTCTTCGGAATCGATAGTTTTCTTCGGTGTGGAAGATTTCTCCTTGGAAAACTGGTCTTGGCTGTTTAGTGACAGTGTCCAGTATAGAAGCTTTTGCTGGCTCCGAGACCTTTGGTGCGGGTTGTTTCGGCTCCGGAGGTGTTTGTTTGGGAGGCTTAGTTATGGAAGGCTTCTCCTTTGAAGTTTTCGGCTCCGAGGTCTTCGGTGCCGAGGTCTTATCCGGCGGCTTTGGTGCCGAGGGGTCTTTTGCCGGTTTCGGTGCCAAATGTTTTTCCGGTGCGACGGAGTGGGGCGCGGCATCTCGGGCGACTTAGCTTTCGGTGCCGAAGATGGTTTTTCCGGACCGGGTGGCTGGCTCGAGCCGGAAGGCTTTTCTTTGTCCTTCGGAGCCGGGCCCGGAGGCGGGGCGCTCGAAGTCTTTGTTCGGTGTGTACCTGAGCCCGGGGGTGAAGGTGACACCAGAGCCTTTGTTATGGGCTTGGGTGGGGCAGGGGTCTCGGTACTCGCGTCCCGTCGAGCCGGGGTGACGTCATCTTCGGAGTCGTCTGCTTCGGAGACCGAGACCTGTTCTTCCTGTTCTGGTTCCGGCAGGCTGTTGGGACCCGGATGGAAGATGTCCGGAATGGAACCTGTGCCTCGGGACATCTCGGGGCGTCGAGCTAGACGATCCCGGATGGTCTTTTTGGACTTGAATGAAAGGCAAGCCTCACAGTTGTCCTCTCGATGTTCTGGAGAGAGGCACAGATTACAAACGGAATGGAGGTCCGAGTGTGGGAATTTAGCACCACACTGTGGACATTTTTTAAAGGGAGTCCGTTCCATCGACGTCCGTAGTTACCGGCGCAGGTAGGCCCAGCGGCCCGCGTCGAAGTTCGCAAGATGTTGAAGGTTTTCGAAGTTTTCGTCGAGGGTGCGTCGAAGGGTACGCGATCGAGACAATAACGTCGGTTAGCTGTGATTGCGCGTCGAAAGGGGGTTCGATAACGACACAGACCCGGAGCGCAGCAAGTCACATCCGAACCCGATGGCAGAAAAAAACAATCTAAGGATAGAGTCGATGCCCATGCGCACTGTCGACCAAAGGAGGAGTCACCAACCTCGTGACTACAAAGACTTCTTCGACAAAAACAACATGCAAACATCCGAGCCCAACAACAGATGGCGATCTATGCAAAAGTGTACAATCTGCAGCTCATATGCCTCGAACATCTGCTTACTTAGACTAAAGACTAACTATAATAATTATTTCATTGGTACTAGTGAATGTGAACATACTTTCCAAATTACTGGAGGTTGGGGATTGAAGGGTGGAACTGATCCGGTTTTCCCAGGAGTCTATTATGTGTGTGGTAAGAAAGCCTATTACAGGTTGCCTGCACATTGGTATGGTAGTTATTTTGCAATTGTTTTCCCAAAGGTCTACCTTGTAGACAAAAGTAATAACAGGATCAATGAAATAAAACAAGGACTAACACGTATTAAGAGAGCTAGTTTCTCAGAAATAGTAGGTGATATTTTTGGTGCACGGATACCATCAGTTGGAGTCGTTCTGAATTCGCATAAAATTAAAAAATTGTCCACAGTGGTTTGTCGTTTATCGACAGATACTGCTGGTGGGTTCTTGATGATTGATACCGAAATGGTTGCAATCAGATCAATGGTTTTGCAAAATAGACTTGCCCTGGATATCTTATTGGCAAAAGAGGGTGGAGTCTGTGGCATGTTGAAAATTCAGCACTGCTGTACTTATATCCCTGACAAAAGTAAAGGTATTGAGGGATATATTAAAAATATTACAAAATTACATGAAGACTTGACCCAACTGGAGGTTGACGGTGTCTGGGAGAGACTTGGTAAGAGTTTCTCTTCTGTAAGTAAATGGTTTTCTACCTTTGGAAGTAGCTTATTAGGAAAAATAATAATGCCAATCATTTTAGTAGCAGGAGTAACATTAGTAATAATAACAATATATAAATGTTACAAGTGTAAGTGTGGAAGAAAAGAGATGACAGAAACAAATAAACGAAAAGCAAGGAAGAGAAAAAGATGATAGAACTGGAAGATATGAAAGGAGACTACTATGACAAAATGAAGGAGTTAGCAGGTCAACGCCGTTTCCTCATCCTGCTTCAACATCCTCCGAATGCTCCGCAGGATCTTCAAGTGGATCCCCACCGAAACAAGAAAAACAGTCACCCAGGCCCTCGTCAACAGCAGGCTGGACTACGGAAACGCCCTCTACGCAGGAACGACGGCTAAGCTCCTGAGGACGGCTGCAACGCATCCAGAACGCCTCTGCACGTCTTATCCTCGACATCCCCCGACGCAGCCACATCACACCCCACCTGAGAGACCTGCACTGGCTCCCTGTCAACAAGAGGATAACCTTCAAGCTCCTCACCCACGCACACAAAGCACTCCACAACTCCGGACCAGCCTACCTCAACAGACGACTCAGCTTCTACACCCCCACCCGCCAGCTCCGCTCGACCAGCCTCGCCCTCGCCACAGTCCCCCGCATCCGGAAAACGACCGCCGGCGGCAGATCCTTCTCCCACCTCGCCGCCAAGACCTGGAACACCCTCCCCACCAACCTCCGACAGACCCAAGACCTACTGGCCTTCAGAAGACTCCTCAACACCTGGCTCTTCGATCAGTAGCAGCACCACCCCCCTCTTCCCCCAGCGCCTTGAGACCCTCGCGGGTATGTAGTGCGCTTTTTAAGTGACATGATTGATTGATTGAGATTAGAAGTTGATGAAAAGAGAAAAGAATATTGATCTTTAGATAAATAAAGATGGCACTTGGTATGGTGGGAATTTTATGATGGCTCCAGGAAGCCATCAGAGGGGGGATTGATGGAGCAGGGTTTTGCAAAAAGAAACCTGCTCGAATTAACTCCCCCATAATACTTACTAACAGTGTGCAGTGAAAACTAACATGCAAATCACATGAACCACATGGGAAACCGCTTTGCGCATGCGTGCACTGTGAACTAATGCATGAAAGAACTAGGCCGCATTTTGCATTGCGTTTCAAAAGAAACAAAATTAATGCATGTCTAGGCTGCATTTCGCATCTTGCTTTAAAACGATAATAAATAATGCCGCTTTGCATGAAGCTTATGCTAAGAAAATATTAACAGGGAATAGCGCAAAGGTGGGTGGTAAACAGTGAAAGGTGCATTTCTATGTGATTAATGAATGTACGTGTTTTATTCGTCATAGTGAGCCGAATGGGCCTGCATTTTCTTAAATTGACCGGATAGATGAGGAGCTGGAAAATGAGCAAGAATGATCTGACAAAACAGATAGAAGCGCTGAGCGCTGCGGATGAAGAACAAAAGTCCAAGGTTGTTCAGCTCAGAGAACATTGTTTGCCTGCGAAAAGATGAGACTGGCCGTGGGACTCGAGACTTCTTCAGCGGACGTGGCTGAGAAATTTGTGTGAAAATAATGAAATGTAGCAAGTACTAAATTGAATGAACTGGTTAATAATTATGTAATGTGAAAGGATGTAGAACAATGAGCATGCAAAATTTTGAATGAAATCACGGTGGTGATATACACCACCTCCCAAACCATCCAACGAGCAGTCGAATTTCGTGTAATGTTTCAATTAATGTGGGTTGGACATGTAGGTTTTAGGTTATAACTGGGGTGCCTTTGGGGGTGTGGTTATATAGAGAGAGGAGGGAGAGATCGGTAGCTCTGGCTTAGGTCGGATGGAGAGGAGTGATGCGTCGCTGTCCATCGGTTTGCAGAGAGGCCTAGCTGTTCCTGTCCCTGTCCTGTCCCGTTCCTGAAAATCTTTGTTTCCTGACTATTTCAGGAGACCCCCACTACTCCGTTGGCCAGGGGGGTGGTATTTCACTGATCTTTGGGTTTGTATTATCTTTCTGACTCGTACTTTGCAGAATTGCTTGCAAATGTATTTTTGTCTATGAAACTTATGTCTCTTCATCTATCCACTCCTTCATATGCATATCGTACATGGATGAGGAGTATGACACTGTTTGCATTTTGTTGACTGATTTTCTCTCCCTTGTGCGATTCTTTGTTTGCATTGTAACCTGTATGCGATGAGCATTAATCATTTACATCTATTTGAGATAAACTTTATTAATCTTAGAGAGTCTGTGATTATTTAGCTGGTTAGATAGTTAGTTAGTTCTATTATTACCATCAACTACTCAACTAATTGGTCCGTCGACCGAGAGGAAAGAGAGTTGATATACAGGTCTAGTTATGTATTTAGAAATGTTAAACATGAACCTGTGAAGGAAACAATTTTTCACATCATTAAAACTTGACCCCCAGCGCAACAGGGATTTATGAGTTGGGTGAATGTGTATGGGCCATTTGTTTGAAATATTGAGGAGTATCGGTCCCTGATAAAGTGTTGCGCTGCATAAAAGGCAAGCCTCTGTTTTTTGGTAAAGTCTTTTCAGAGGCTGAGATCTTTCCAGTTCGTTGGTGGATAATGATCCTCCTCTGGCATTCGTCCAGCTCCTGCTGTAGCCTCTCGAGAAGAGGGTGTTCCTCGACATCAACAGCAGACTGTTTCGGAGCAGACAATGGCTTCGGTGTCAACGGTGGCGGCAATGGTTTTAGCTTTGGTGGTGGAGCCGCCTTCAATGGCTCAGCATTGAGCGAGAACCCTTGGCTATGGGCTGGTTGAGGACAGAAACCTCTGGGTGGAGCTTTTCTCTGCACAGAAGCCTTGGGACGGTGTTGGCAAGTGCTTAGAGGCAGTTGCGTACCAATGAATGGCTGCAGTTTCGGCACAGGGCTCGAAGCCTGTCCCCCGGAGGAGCAGTGCTTGGCTCTGCTGTGTGGCTGTGTTGGAGGTTTTAGAGGCGTTGGAGCATCAGTAGTACTCATGCGAGGCATGGTCTTCAAGTGTGGACCGGATATGGCGGAGTTGGATGAAACATCCTAGGGCGCATGCTCTTCTTCCAAGAGTTCCTCCTCACCAAACTCTGAGAAGTCAGAGTCGAGAAACACAGGACTGGGCTGGTGTGCTGGAAGGCTGGGCGACTCACCAAGTGCTTCTTCCTCCTCTTCGCGCTGAGGGGATTGGCATCGCCAAAGATGCCTGGCATTTCGAAGGAAGATTGTGCCATCCTGCTGGGACCACTGTCAGTCTTCTTGCTGGCATAGAGTCTTTTTTTACAGAAAGCCAAGCAACAGTCACAATAGCTCTTTTCGTGCTCAAGCGAGAGGCAAAGATTGCAGATGTTGTGAATATTGACCCAGGGGTATTTAGAGTGATACTGGGGCCATCTCTTGAAAGCTGTCCGTTCCATTACCTCAGGCGTGACATTTTCTGCAGCAACCCAAAAGGCTTGAAGGGCTCAGAGGACCATACAGTCGAAACAGAATTAGACTGGAGGAATTGGATTGGCACTGTTAGTAATGCAAGAAGCCATCTCGAGACAGGATGGAAGAGAACGTACTCCAAGGCCAAGATGGGAACTGACAAACTCATCGAGGCCAGGAGCGCAGTCAATCATGTCCGAACCCGATGGCGGAGAAAACAAATTTAACAATGCGCATCCAAGACCAATGGAGGAGCCACTGAGACCTTGTGACTCAAAAGACTTGTTCAAAGATAAACAAGTTGCAATCGTCCAACCCCAAACACTAGATGGCGGGAGTATGCGGAGCACGTGTATCTATATCCACAAACACTACGAACAGTAACTTATTCTTCTGTTAGATAGTTTCACCTGCAGCCGTGAAATGTAAGCAGCCATGCCTGCAAGCCCTGGGTGGAATAAATGGTTGACGAAGAATAGAATCAGACCCTCACAACAGTCTAGGAACACTTGTGGATAGTGGAAAAGAACCAGCTATACTGTTAAAAAACGGCTCAGAGCTAGACAAGTTGATATGTGCCCAGATCATTATTATTCCACTCTATCGCACCAAATTGTTTTTTAATGATTCAGCCTGAAATCAACCTGAGGCAGGCCAAACATCCCTGTAAGGGGCTAACATATCCAACAAGAATCTAGCAATAAAAACATCAGCAAACCCAAGAATGACACACGCAAAACCATGTAGACAGAGGCTGAATAACCCCATGCCCATCACATTTCCAACAGAGACAAAAGTAGAACGATGCCTACACAGCAGAACTAATACAAGAGGCAGAATTCAGTAAGGTGGAACACTGACCAAACACATAGCCCTCAAAATACACATACAAGACTGAACAGCCATAAGACAACTGAGCACTGCTTGAACCGCAAACATATTCGAAACAGGAACTAATCAGGCCAGACAGAGGCTCCTTACCTCAAGATAAAACACAAGAACTTGCAGGTGAAAAGACTTACTAACAAGCATGCTGATAACAGCGACCTGGAGGTAACCATTTCCCTGTGAAAAAATACCTTCACCTCGATAACCTAAAGGTGCAGCTGATTTACCACACACAATATCGACAGATGGGTAGCACCATAAGTAAGGGCATAGGACAACTTCCCACATCATCTCAACCCCTACTCAGACACAAGAAAATCGAGCATTAATATACGTGTGAAGGCGCTAACCATCTAAAAAAATAGGTAATCCTAGACAACGTAAGTTGAAGACGAAGAACAGACCGAGGAGTGGTAAAACAATGAGTCACCCCTCACAATCCCACACGCTGCAACAAAAGCATAGGTAGACAGAATCAAAGACTTGCTCAGAGGGAAAAGTCACCCAAAGGTCTCAAACGGGATCGGAGCAAGCACAACCAAGAAAGGCAAGCACCAAAAGATAGCCCACTGAAGATGGGAACAGGCCCAATTCAGAGACATTTAATAACACAGCAAGAGCAAGGAGATTGTTCATACTTGCATTCCCAGCACAGGCTGGGTAAAAGCATCCACAGCACCTGTTTACAAGATCCAATTCCATAACTTCAAACAACAAACCTTGAAACTGTGGCAAAATCCATCCTGGTCATAATTACTTTCCCCCCAAAAGGTGCCCTATGGTGCCAGTTCTCAAGTATAATAATAAAATAGTACACCCACTCAAGACAAGAGGTATGTAGCATAAGCTGAAGGTTAGACTATCATGAAGGTACTAACTCAGAAAAGACAACAATGTCTGAGGAAATAACATGACCCAACCAGTGCACTGAGAGAATCCAAGCTATGGACACAAGGTATCCATGAGTCATGATGCACCATCAACAGCTGCCAGAGGACATAGAAGTGCCGACACTAACCCAGATGGAACGACCCGGAAACTTAAAACAGAACACAAATGTTCTCTATCTGCCAGGAGGGTTGAAGTATCAAATAAATATCCAGCAGCACAACCAAACAACTGAAACCACAGGGAAAAACCCTGTGTCAGGACCTGCATGAGACGCACTTTAGGGGAAAAAGGCTCCAATCCAAAGTGGCCCCTTGTAGCAACAGCAACCTGCCAGGCAATTTTAAAGCACCAGCAGATGGACATGAATAAGAGCATTCCGTCAGATGGGCTCCTGAAAGCAGGAACGAATCCCCATGCATGGGCCAAAGGCTACAATTGCCCTTATAGACGATGTGTGAGAAAAATAGACCTTTCTTCTCCTCAACCATATATGCTTCACATAGAGGTTGTGGAAGCCATGGGAGATGAAGAATAATGCTGCTGGTCTGGTCGCTCCTCGAAAACACCACGACCCACGTAGCCAAAAGGCATTCTAGATAGCTGCTGATCAGGTCAGAAGTGCTGGTAAAGCTTGTACGGCTGTAGAATTCATGATTCTACCATGCCACCTACGATAAGTCAAATCTCCAAGATCCGGCACGGATGTGTCTCCGTGTAGTGCCATCTAAAGCCAAGACAGTTTGCTTGCCAAAGAGGTGGGAACTATTAAAGGTTGTGTCCAACACATTTTCTTAAACATTTCCTGGTTCAAGGGGGGCAACCAAGCATTCCTATGAAGAGCCACAGAAGAGCCCACAGACTTGGTCAATGTGTCCACAATGTAAAGATAGGACCTAAAAAGTTGGTAAGATGCTCCAAATCCATCACATACTACTTCAGCAAAAAGTCTGCATGGTCCTGGAAAGGGGGAACCACCATCATGGCCATCTCCCAAACAGCATGGGAATAACGTACCAAAAGGTATGCAGCACTGTATGAATGAACAGCCAGGCTCCCAAAGTAAAACAACTTATTTCCTATTGTCTCAATCCACTGAGAAGTTTTGTCAAAAGTGTGGGGAGGTGAAAAATCCCGCATTATTTCCTATAAAAATAGGAAGCTGTAGAACCAGCCGCATGGTTGCTAAATGAGAAGACATCCAGAAGACATGCAGGGAGATATTACCTGCAGAAACTTGGCAAAGGGCAGCCTGCACAGAAGCTGGCCTAACCCAAGCGGACATAAGAATCTAAAAGCAACAGTGGCTCTGATATGGATGTGCCGGGCAGGAGGATTTTTGTCAAACCTTAATGTCTGCAACTAGCAAAAGCAATCCTAGGAACTCAACCACCTAGCCTAAGACACTTTAAAAAGAGAGAAAATCCTTCAAAGGTACCGCCAAGGGACAACCTCAGAAAAATAATTAAAGTCATTGAGGTTCTATAGACCCAAAAAGGGGCCCTCTTCAGAGTGCCAATAAGTAAAATGAATCACCTCACTACTCACCTAGTTACAAAAGCCCTTGACTGAAACCTGATCAGGGCCTGCAAAGGGCCCAAGCTAGACCTTTTCTGTGTTCCACCACACACAAAAGCAGTCTGCCCCCAGACAATTCTAAAAACGGAGAAGGAGTCTTAAACATCAGTATTGGCTCCAATGGCAAAACAAACTGCAAGCCCTTTTGCGGCAAAATACAGACTGCCAAAGTCATAACAGAATCAGTAGTAAAAAAGCGAGGTTTATAGGTGCAGGGGTAGAGGCCAGATGCATTTTGTTATGTGGGTGTAATTGATTGGTCTTGGACTCTCATACGGAGTGTGGTTATCTGTGTCACTCCTTCTGGTCCCATCACCCATGTCAGTCCTACCCCAGTGAAGTTAATGCCTGATGAATACATAGGTAGCATGTATGTGTGGCACGGCCCATTAATCGGTCTGTACCTTGCCATCCCATTACCATTATGTACAGATCTAGTGATGTCATGTTGCTTAGTTATTATTGGAATTCTTAGTGTGAGAATTCTATCTATGGACAGTTGAAGGAGAGCTCAGGGTTGTAGATGCTGCTCCACGCTGGGATGCTATGGAAAATAAAGTCATTTTCATAACCTTCAGGACTCATCTTTTCATGGCGACGAGTTGGTGACCTGTGAGGGGACAGGTACGAGCATCCCACCCCTGGAATAATATTCTAGTGATATTAAGGAATATCAAGACAAAGAAGAAGTAAAAGAAAATTAGTGGTTCTACAGAAAATAATCTACTGCCAGTGAGTACTTGGTGTCATTTTGATGCGGCATGTATTTAATCTATTGATTTAGTTTCGACATATGATGTGCTAATGAAGGGAGAAATCCTTTGAGATCTCCGTACTCGTTGTGTTGCCTAGCAACGAGTTCATCACTGGATTGCATACTGCTGAGACACAGGCCTCGCGCTCATCTCGTGAGTGGCCTCGTGAATTGGTTCATTTAAAAAAGGCTACTTCGTGCGCCTCCTGCCCATCTCGTGACTGGCTGTGTCTACCATGTTAAAAAATTGATTTCTATGAAGACGCACGGTGCTGCTTTTCCTATGACTTTTGTTTCGAATATAAGCCGGCAAAAATAAATTTGACCACATGGTGTCGCAAGTTCTCCAAAAATGAAAACTATATGCTAAATTTCATCTTGAAATACTCACTGCCACATCACAAGGATTTTACACAGGCTGAATAAATATTAGAACATCATATCGAGATTGGAAAGCTAGACGATCGTTACCTTCATCATTTCTTCAGTTCCCACTGTCTCGTTTTAATATTTTGAAAGAAACAAGGGACTACATCCTACAGGCAACACTAAAGCTAAAGGAAGGACTACGATGTCAAGCCAACCAAGGAGAAGAAAGACTACGAGATAAAAGAAAGGGATCTGAAATTCGAACTTGATAATTATTAATTATTTTAGTTCTTTATTTTAACTTATTATATTAAATTGTTATTTTAAATTTTAATTTCAGGTACCATGTCTGATCAAGCAATGTCTTCTCCACCTCCTTTCCTGTCTACACCTGGAGAGCCTATCATTCCCTGGAAACAATGGAAAAAAATGTTCATAACTTATTTATTAGCTATTGGGGGTGATAAATATGGGCCTATTAGAAGTCAGGCTATACTTTTACACCATTTGGGAGTTGAGGGTAGAAGGATTTATGAGGAAATACCAGAGATATCCTTAGGAATGGGTGACGGCCGACCTAATAACATATACGACATGTCCATCCAAATGTTGGAAATACATTTCACGCCTAAAACTAACGTAGTATTAGAGCGTCACAAATTCTTTAGCAGAAATCAGAGGGATGATGAAGATATTACTTCATATGTCTCTACCTTAAGGGGTTTGGCAATTACGTGTAAGTTTGAACAATTGAATGATTCACTTATAAGAGATCAAATAGTTCGTTGCACTAGTAACAAGAGAATAAAAGAGAAATTATTAATGAAAGAGTACACTTTAGAGGGATGTATCCAGATTGCCAAAGGGATGGAACACACTGTCATGTGGCTCAAAGAAATAGAAAGTTCTAAAGGAGACAAACAAAGTAAGATAGAGGTAGTAGAGAGTAAATGTGAAAAGAAATCTACTGTTTGTTCAGGTACAAGTTACGTTAAACCACAAGGTGAGAAAAAATCTATTTCTACCAGAGATAATAGTCCAAGTACGAAATATACAAAACCACAATTTGAAACAAAAGATTTTTCTACTAGAGATGTTAAATGTTTTCGCTGTGGCTCTCCTGGGCATATTGCGTCCAGTCTGAGATGTATGGCTAGAGGTGTTCTGTGCAGGAGCTGTGGGAGGAGAGGGCATTTTGCCAAGTTGTGTCGAACTAAAATGTTTGAAAAAAACAAGGTACATGAAAATGAAGATGTTTGTGAGTACGTTGAAGAAATAGTTCTTGTTATTGACGATGATCAAAAAGATTCGGATGCAGTCAATGTGAATAATTCAGGGGGTGCCCAAGATGTAAAATTAGAAAGTACTGATAAGTTAGAGAAACCACGTTGTAGTATATCTTTCGATGACAAGAAGATAAAAGTTTTAGCAGATTCCGGAAGCTTATATACTCTTATCTCTCATGAATCACTTTTAAAAAGTTGGACGAATGCTAATACTGGAGGTCCATTCTTACATAATTCTGATATTTGTGCTGTAGGCTATGCTGGGAAGAGGATTGAAATAAGAGGGATGTGTTGGATGACATTAAGGTTCAAAGGAGAAGCAGTTAAAGGAAGAGTCTACATAACAAATTCTGGATCGGACCTTTTAGGCTGGCACCACCAGAAAGACTTAAATATTATAATTGATCCCAATGCTAAAGAACCAGTCATGGTAATGGAGAAAGTGAAAGTTCAAGAAGTGGATGGTGGTCAGAATGAATTGTTTGATAAATATCCAAATGTTTTTAGTTCCAAGTTAGGTCTATTAAAAGGATTTTCACATAGAATAATTTTGAAAAATGACGCTAAGCCTGTTGTACATAAAGTCAGAAATGTTCCTAACTTAATGCTAGAACCTTTACATAAAGAGATCAATAGCCTATTGGAACAAGATATTATTTAACCTATTGAGGCATCTGAATGGCTAGCCCCCATTGTTGTAGCCCCCAAACAGGGTGGGAAGATCCGTCTCTGCATAGACTTACGCGATTTGAACAAAAATATTTGGATAGATAGACAACCTCTACCAAATATAGGGGAAATGTTATCTACCATGAGTGAAGCATGTATTTTTACAGTATTAGATAGGTCTGCTGCGTATCACCAAATTAAACTCCATGATTCATCCAAACATCTTACTTCGTTTGCCACACCGCTGGGGGCATTCAGATATAAAAGGATGCCTTTCGGGTTGGCCTCGGCTTCTGCCGTTTTTCAAAGAGCCATGGAGAATATCTTTGGTGATATGAAGCAAGTCTGGTGTTTCCACGACGATATTCTGATTGCTGGAAAGAACACACATGATCATGATACTCTTTTTGAGGAAGTAATGAAGAGATTAGAAAAGCACAATTTAACCATAAAAAAAGAAAAGTGTCAGTTAAAGAAAAAACTGGTGCATTATTTGGGGCATGAAATAAGCTCAGAAGGTATAAGACCTAAGAAGGACATTGTGAAAGCTGTGACCATGGCACCTGAACCAACCAACAAAGATGAACTTCGGTCTTTTTTAGGTTTGGCCGAATATTGTGCTAAGTATGTGAAGTTTTTCAGAGATTGTTGAACCTCAGAGTTATAATGAAAAAAGATGTCCAGTTTGTGTGGAATGATGGATGCAAAGGAGCGTTTGAATGCATCAAGAAAGCTATTTCTGATGCACCCACTTTAGGGCGATTTGAGATTAATGGAAAAACTTACCTTACCACTGATGCTAGCGGGGTGGGTATTGGAGCCATGCTATCGCAAATATTAAATGGTGAAGAACGGATTGTGGGGTTCGCATCCAGAAGATTACAAGGTGCTGAGAGGTCATACTCCGTTATTGAAAGAGAAGCTTTAGCTTGCTTCTGGGCAATGAATCACTTCAGATTTTATCTGTGGGGTTTACCGTTTGTAATTCTTACTGATCATAAGCCCTTAACATTTATTTTTAAGGGAGGGAGAGGAATAGAAGGGAACGTGACTCCACGGATTTCAAGATGGTTGCTATCAGTAATGGAATTTAATTTCGTAGTTGAGTATATCAAGGGCAAGAGAAATGTGGTTGCTGATTATCTTTCAAGGATGCCCTTAGAAGACGATTGTGAGAATATTTGTACTGATATCGTTAGTGATGTCAAAGGAGAAATGGCTTTATCTCCTGAAGAGTGGGAAAATGCCAAAGACAATGATTCTGTATTACTAAAAGTTGAACAAAAAATCATCCAGGGATGGGAAAGTAACGACGCTAAGGATGAGGAGTTATGTGAGTTTTAGAAGATAAGGGATGAACTGAGTATAAGTGATGGTAAAGTTAAAAGGAGGTGGCAATTTGTACCTCCTAAAGGGATACGTAGACGTGTCCTTGACATTATCCATGAAGGACATCCTGGGCGAAGCATGTCAAAGCGCAGACTCAGAGAATCATTTTGGTGGCCTAAAATGGACAGTGATGTAGAGGACTTAGTAAAAAATTGTCATTTTTGCGCTAATAGCGATAAGTCTAAGATAATACGTGAACCGCCTTTGGGCTGTAGTAAATTTCCATCGAGGCCATGGGAAAGGTTAGCTATTGATTTCATTGGTCCAGTTGCGAAATTGGGTCACAGAAATAGGTTTATTCTTGTGTTGGTGGATTACCACTCTAAGTGGTTCATTGTGGAAACAATGGGTGAAATAAACACTTCTAATGTTATAAGATTCTTAGAAAAAGTTTTTCTAGAAGAAGGTTTGCCAGCCTCCATTGTATCCGATAATGGCGTACAGTTCATTTCTAAGGAAATGGTAGACTATCTTAAAAAGGTGGGCATTTCTCATGAAAGAGTGGCTCTTTATTAGAGCGCAGGCTAATGGCTTAGTAGAAAGAGTGAATCGGATTGTGATGGACAACATTCAATTGTCACTTGCCAATGGGTTGTCTTGGAAACAAGAATTAGAAAAGATGATGTGGACTCACAGGGTTACCCCACATTCCACCACAGTAGTGTCTCCATTTGTGTCTCTTAAAGGAAGAGAACCTGGGAAGAAGGAGTGTCCCATATGGTTGTGTGAGAAGGAGAACATTTGGATTGATAGAAATGAACTTAGAGAGTGGAGAGGGAACAGAAAAGAATGGTGAACAATTACAACTTAAGAAAAAGAGTTAAAAAAGTGTGGGTTCAAGCGGGTGATTGGGTTGTTATTCGAAAGAATGAATGGGTTCGGAAGGGTGAGAGCAAGTATATAGGACCTTTTTGTGTTAAAGAAGTAAAAGATAATGTTGTGCAATTAGAGGATGGATCCATTTGGAGTTTGGGAAATATCTGTAAAGTATGTAAACCACAATGATTATTTAACTTGTTATTATAATATACTTTCCATTATATTTTATGGAATGTTCGATCTTTAAGTTAAAATGTAACTTTGTTATATTGCATTTTCTTGTCTTCGCCTACCGTTATTGGTTTTCATATTTTCTCTGTTGTTTTATTGCATAAGGGGGGAGATGTGTACAGATCTAGTGATGTCATGTTGCTTAGTTATTATTGGAATTCTTAGTGTGAGAATTCTATCTATGGACAGTTGAAGGAGAGCTCAGGGTTGTAGATGCTGCTCCACGCTGGGATGCTATGGAAAATAAAGTCATTTTCATAACCTTCAGGACTCATCTTTTCACATTATTCTAGTGTTTGGGGTAAGGTGGAGCATATAGTGGATGAGTCTTCTAATTTGCTTTCTCTAGCAGGGCTTCAATCGTATTTCAAGCATTAAAGTTTGTCAGGGATCAGTTGTCAATCTTTGAAGTCAGTGCTAACACTACAGTGTCACCCTTGTTCTATTCCAGCCTATTTCATCTTAACCTCTGCAGTGCTGTGAGTGTAACTTTTGACAGTGGCCTATCTTTTCAGGGCTGTATGCCATAGCCTGACGGGTGATGCCTCCGAAGTTTTGGCTATCCTTTGTGTTGTCATTATGAAGGCTGGGTAAATTTATTTACTTTTGGGTCTGGGTATTTGTCCCAGCAAGCATGGGCCCAGATTACATCCTAATTGTCTTTCTGTAATTTCTGAAACCAATTCGCCACTGTGACCCAGAATCCAGGGCACTCCCCACACCATATGAAGTCCGCTGCTGATGCTCGGTACTGGGGTCGTCTGACGCCCCGTTGTACATATGACCTATTCTCTTTGGGGGAAAGTATGTATGATACAAATAGTTGAATTGAGTGAATTTAAATCTCGTTTTCTCTGCACCCCTTTTCTGTATTTCACACTCTTTGCTTGTTCAAGGTCTGACTGTCCCCTTCTCAATTGCACTTATTTTCCTTTCTGTTTAGTGAGGTATGCGTAGTAAGTAGCTAATGCTGTGTTATACAGCATTGACATCACTCTTCTGCCAGGGATTTGGGTGGTTCAGTCAACTCCTCTCCCCACGTTAGCAATGCAGATCTTTCAGTGCATTGTATGTCATGACCAGGCCTACAGCGATGCCGTACCTGTCTCTCATATTGGCGAAGGTGCAGAGAGTGCACTTTATATATAGGGTGCCAATTCTCCTTACCTCTGCTTCCAGTCAAGGGTATTTGTTTTATCTAATGGAATCTCTGGAGGCACCATAGCGGAATGTCTGGTGCCTATGATGCCGTGGTAGTTAGCCGTTTCAGGTATCTCTGTCAGCAGTATCTTGTCTTGATAGTTTTGGGCAGGTAGGTATCGTTTTCCCATCACTCTGCACTGCCTTGAGTATCGAGTCCGTGGCAAGCACTTCGAGATTTCCAGGGTCACCATCTTCTTGAAATCACCTTATTGGCCCTTGCATCTGGGCTTGTGGGTAATGTACTTCAAAATTGGGACCCCCTAATCCTCCTTTATTTAAAGGTAGCTGAACTTTCCAAATTACCACTCTTTTCCATTCGGAGCTCCATTTTAGTTCTGATGAGAACATATGCAATGCTATACAGAATAGTACAGCTCAAAAAATGCAAAGTAGCCTTGGTAGCATTATCATTTTGGCTGTGGCTATCCTGCCCATCAGTGCGAGGTGTAGTTTGCATCAGAATGGGATGTAATGTCTAATCGCTGCTAAAGCTTTCCTGAGATTACCAGCTACCAACCTATCCTCGTAGTGATATATTTGCATGCCTAGATATCTGAATGAATTCCATTTCCATTTTAGCGTAGTCGCAGGTAGTTGTAGGCACTCCATGTCTTCCATTGGCCTCATTGGGCAGAGACATGATTTACGCACTCTCCTCCCCTCAGCGCCTGGATACCCTCAAGGGTGTTAAGTAGCTGCACCTAATTTGCTCCAGTAATGTGGCGTTCTCAGTCCAATGATTGAATAGTCTCAGATCAAATGTTTCAGTTGTAGTGTCTCACGCTTGAGCATGTTTTGGATTCCATGTGAAGTTCTGATACGAATTCCCCTTAAAGCTACCTTCATTGTGTCCCATTCAAGTGCTGTGTCATGTCTTGTTTTCCTCAAAGTACTGTCTTTGTTTTCCCTCACCACGTTCAAGTCTTCATCTTGTAGGGCCACTGCCTTTAAATGGCATGTAGGTACGGCAGGAATGGGTCCACCCCATTTCAGTGTCACCAGTAACGTGCTGTGATCAGATTTGGTGTCCCCAAGGTATTCTGACTTTATTATGAACTGCCACCCTCCTGCTGTACACAAGAACGCGTTCAGCCGAGTGTGTATCACGTCTACTGGGGTGTTAAAGGAGTCAGGGTGCATTTCTCTGCAGACATCAAGGAGATGCCATTGCTGAAGGCTGGTGTTGAATTTATGTGCAGTAACTTGCTTATAGATGCCCTGCAGAGTATGTGTGAACCTGTCCAGTTAAGTCTCCCCTCCATATTTTTGCTCTTTTCAGGCTGCAACAGGTTTGGGGTGAATGACTAAGAACTGTGCTTGATTAAACAACCAAATCACACTTTAATGTGTCATCTAACATAACAACTGCTTTCTTCATCCATATGTTGTGTTTTTACTCTAAAGGGAATCCAGGGTGCTATCAATTTACTGGCGGACCTCTGGCGTACCTCTGGCGTACATCAAATAAGCAGTGCCACATCACCTCCACTTCCTTTACAGTTGTGTTAGCTCTTCATTGATTACATACGTTTATTTTTTTAGGAAAACTATAGGTATTCACCCATTTCAAATAAGCATGGTTCTGTATCATTTGGCGAGAGTGGACATCGCTCGCACATTTCACCTAATACATTTCTATCTAGAAACGGAACCCATAGGTAGGGTCAGCTACCAGAAGAGACCAGGGTCCCTTTGCCAGGTGCCCCCTGGTACGTGGAGGCCACAAGCAAGGCTCTGAACATGTGTGCCTAACTTTATCCTTAGGTTTTTTAACCCTGCCATTGTTGTTTATTCCTGGTTTGCTTGAGCTCAAGCTCTAGACCAAAAAAAGCCTTTGCCCAACTCCTCAGTCCATGTCAGAGCAATTGTTCGACCTTAGCCAATACAGTATTTCTCCGCTTGGGTCATGTGCCCGGCAGCCCCACCCCCATTTGCCCATCGTTTCCATTATAGGATTGTAGGATTGTACATACATACAACCAGCTATTGCTGAGGTCTACTTCGTTTATCTCAATTCCATTCAGAGTTCTTTTTGTGGCATTCATACAATGTAATCAGCCATCACGGGGTTGACCATTGGGCTAAGACTAGGTCTTTGATGGAGTCCACAGTGACAGAATTGGCATCCTCTCCTTGGGCTTCTAGTTTGCTGCTCCATGTTACTGCCTAGGGGGGTCACATCGTTGCATGACCTCTGCCACTGGTCATGCTCTTACAGCTGCTGCTTCTTCTATCTAGGGCTTTTCCAGGTGACAGCAGCTGTTGTGCTTCTTGGTGGATGACCCTTTGAGGGCCACGTTTTGCCGATTGCCCTATTGGGACCGCCCCCCTAGTCTCTAGCCAATCCCAAGCCTCTAATGAGTCAGCCAATGAAATGCCTAGTCACAACTCTCAGCTGTGCTGAGTGTATTAGTGCATATTTCAGTTTCATCTGGGGCAACTGTTTCTTAATGTCCACGAAGGAATGACTGTCACTGTACTGCAGTGTTATAGTTGAAGAAGATGAGGACTTTATTACTTTCCATGTTTCAATGACCTCTGCTTCTGGCCTCATGAAGGATGTGGACATGGTCTCTAAACCTAAAGTTAACTGAACATGCTAGGATTGAGACGCAGGAGGCCCACTGGGACTCTGTGCGATCTCTCTAATGAGATGTATTTGGAAAGGCATCTAGGTATAAGCCTCCAAGTAAAGCTCTGCACTCGCCCCTCCAAGTTCTTTCCAGGATTCCCACAATGCAGATATTATTACACCACAAGCATCTCCCTCAGTCCTGTAGTTTCCTGCTGTAGGCTCCAAGATCTGACATCTGATTCTGCACGTCTAGAAAGAATGCCCTTATTGTCGAGTCGCTCTCTGCCTCCATGTCTACTACGGTCTTGAATGCAGTACTATTATCAAGCATAGCCTGTAAGGTTTTGTCGATGTTGTCTATGTAGGTGTCCAGGATAAACTCAACATTTTACAGGAGGTCCCCAGTGTTTGCTTAATTCGTGCCATTAATTGAATTAGTTTCCTTTGCTTACAGCCCAAGCACTGAGTTGCCATCTTTTGCTTCACTTTCTCATGGGTCCCTAAGCATCACCCATAGACTGATAATGCCTCTCTTCCTCTACCTTTCTTTTGTTCCACTGTCTTGTCTCTCAGCGTGTTTTGTGGGGACTCCAGGCACTCTATGGTAAATTTCTATTTGTCTACTCTGATCCTTGCGGTTTGCTGTAGCTCTGCGGTGATTACTTGTTTGTGAAAGAAGGAAGGAGGACCCTTCCCCCCCAACAGTACTCAAGCTACTGGCCTTTTAGCAAGGGGAGTTCCATAGGGCATCCTGTCTTCACGTCTTTATGTCAGTTTCCCTAAGTGAGGAGTAATACAGACAAATTGGCCCCTTCTCAGGTGGCATTCCAGATACCTTCTGGTTGCCTTCTCCGCTTGGTTTCGTAGCTAGTCCTAAAACCCTACAGGGGCAGATATCACTGGTGGCTGTGGCATCCTGCTTCTTTTTGCCTTGAAATGTGGCCTATTCAGGTCCTGCCTCTGGGTAAGGGTGCACCTCACTCCCCTAGGAGTGGGCAGCAGGTTTAGAGTCTTCCAGACGCAATGCCGCCAGATGTTGTGTTTCAAGCTCCTGCACTCTGGTCTGTCTTAGCCTCCTGTTTTTTCAGTGTTTGTGGCACATCCCTCCCATGCTGCGCTCACCGTTTCACAGAGCCACCTGCTCATGGGCCATCACCTACAGGAGTGCCTACCTTTCTTCAGGAGCACCAGGGGGGATCTCAGATGCTCATCTAGTTAGTGTCTGATGCTCCGTCATGCAAGGTTGAGCACCATCTTTTTCTTATGCAGGTTGCTTCACTACAATGTCAGTAACTTACTAACCAACTGGATTCTATGCTTTCTCCCCCCCCCCCCCCAAGATTCTACAGGCTAATTTGGTTTGCAGGTCAGGGGCTGGGGAGCCCTTGGCTCAAGCATCTGGTTCTATCTTCGGCTCAGCCATGACCCATAGGATGCAACATACTTGTACTTCTCTGTTACACTTAACTGTAAAACATGCCACGTGACAGCCATGAAGTTTTACATCTAGGGAACTGTGATTACATTATGCCGTAATTAGTGCTCTAGCGCCATGTCATTAATCAATGACATTTTAAAACAAAGTGAAGGCTAGATTGACTAGTACGTTTAATGATCTTTTTCACTGAGGAAGTCAAATGTTTTGCATGTATCTTTTTGTTGGCCCAGCATACCAGGCATATTGTGGGCTTACCAAGAACATAGAGCTGCTTGTAGCCTGCCCATTGCTTACCATTCATTGGTTGGTTTTACCGTCACTCTCATTTGCCTGCTTCTAGTTCAATAGCTTGCCTTGTCCATCTTCAGTCTGTCCTCACCCCTGGAGCACTGCCAACTTCCACTGCTCACTTTTAGGTCATTATTTTTCTTTTGTCATAAACACTCCAAGAGAGTTCATGTGTTTTATAGCTGGTACCCTAATGTGCTTCTCCACCGCCCTCTGCGATGATCTCTCTACCACGCGTGCTTCTCCCCCACTCTCCTCTGTGATGGGCTCACTTTTGTGTGCTTCTGCGTTGCTTCCTTGCCTGAATGAATTGCACGATTAATTAAAATCACTGCAACTCTTCAACCAATACAATTGTGATTTAACTTTACTTAATACCGCATACAGTCAAAGATCGAAAAATTCAGTATTTCAAAAAATGTCTGTGTCTCTACAACTCCACATTGCTATATATTAACCGTTTGATTTTCTACAGCCCCCAAACTATGCCCTTCATTTTGCTTCCCCCACCTGCACCCTCCATGTTACCGTGTTACGTAACCCCACCCTCGCTCCGATGTTGCTGCCGTTCCTGTGTTGCTTCCCTTGCTTCTTAAAAAAAAAGTTTTTGCATGGTATTTTTTGTTTACCGATCGAACGTGGATTTGTAAATAAAAAAATAAAAAAAGGACCTATGTCATTTTGAAAGCGTGGATGCGTGATGCAGGTGCCTTCAAAAGGACATGGTGGCTGCATCATAGGTGTTTTTCTTTTTTTAACCTAAAAACCACTGGCAAAGCCTATCGGTTCCCAAAGGCGAGACCTATTGGCCTGCTACTGCTTGCTTAATTTAGACATTTCATTATACAAAAGCCAAAAAAGAGGGTGTGGCTTAACGGCTAGGACAGCCGACTTTGAAGCTCGGGAACCAGGTTCAAGACTGGCAGGAGGCTCAAACATCCTGTGATTCTGAACAAATCACTTAATCTCCCCACGCCTAAAAATGAATGTGTCCGTCTGTAATGCAACTGGCGCTCATGTAAAGCTCTCAGATACCTTTGGGTCGAGTTCGCGCCATATAATGAAACTGCAAAAACAAAAGGGAAAAATAACAAGACAAGGAATAGCATAAAGCTTTCCTTTCTTATCCTATTGCATGTCTATTGCGGACACTCACATAAGCGTGACAGATGCCATTAACTTGAAGCCAAATATCTGTTTCTCTAGAAGCCTTTTGCTTTGCTAATAATCCCATTAAACACCTCAATTTATTAGTCGCCCTTGCAAACTTGACATCAAAGCATCTCTCTCTTTCTTCTTCAGCTGCCAGCCTGCTCCTTTTGGCTCATAATATGCCCCCCCCCATCGCTCAGCTTGTAGAAGGCCTGAATTAACCGTTCAGAATTTCTTTTTCGCCAGAAAATGTATAGGAAGAGTTCTTATAACCGAAAAATAGGCTGGCAATACTGGTCCCATCAAATCTCAGAAAGAAATGCAATGGTAAAAGAAGCATTTTCAACACAAATAAGGAATTGCTCTTTAGACCAGGTTTGAAATGCATTTAATTTTGTAGATTTTTTGTTTTCTCCTGTAGATAAAAGTACATCTACTTAGTCAAATAATATCAGTCGATGAACCAAATACAGCAATCAACAGCTGAAGGGTAGCCAACTTTTGTAGCATGTTGTTGCACCACATTTGCAGTTGTTTAGATTACATTTTGATCCATTTGACCTTTTTGGGTTAAATCTGTAAATTATGCAACAGATGGATTATGCGGTAAGTTACTCACATCTTTCGTTATATTAAAAAGCAGCCATACATTTTTGGAATTTGAGAGGCCATGAGCGTAAGCGGTAGAGCGCACAAGAAGGATAATATTTAAGCGGCTACCTCAGACAAATGCATGTTCAAAACAAGATTAAACATTGGTCGTCCATGCACTAATCATGAATAGCCATATTTTATCCGTGAACATAAAAACTGTGTTCTCAGCTAGTTATGTGGCAAATACTCAGTACTGAATTTCTGGCTCTCCTTCTCTTTTTTAAGTAAGGTAAAGACTATGGGGCAGTTTGGCAAATGGGTACTCCACCACAAACGTGACGGATATCCCTTCCAAAAATGAAGCGGACACTAGTACATTTCCACATTTATTAAACCGAGTAAAGTACACTTGTACTTGAATGCTTAACAGGATTCAATCATATGAACACCCACAGACAATAAATGAATAGCCCTGTATGAAACAAACATTTTAGTATCATAAGTGTTCACATCTGCAGTTGTTTCAAACTCATTCCTAAAATGTCTATCTTTTTTAGCTCCATTACTTGGTGGCCAGGCCAACAGCTGTCTGGAATGACATTAGTGACAACATTTACAATCACTCAAAAAACATTATAATTTCCTTGTTTATCCACATGTAAAAAAATACAGACTGGAAAATAAACTCTTTTATATCAGTATTTATCTGTAAAAATCAATAAAAACGGAACAGGGAGCCTTAATTATACCCTAATGCACTTGTAATAAGGTGGACAGCATGTGTATCACAATTGTGATGGATTATCTGTCCGCCAAACTCTAAATCAAAGCATAAGTCTGCTAGATATGGAGGTATTTGGAGGTATTTGGTATGTGTGTTTTACTCCAGATCATAATCATTACATTTTCTGTTAGCATTTACGAGAGTTTGAGCTATTGGCATTGTAAATGACAATGCCTTCTATTTATGTGTTGTTTTTAAAACAGATAAATAAAAGGCAAATGTGTCACCTATTGCAAATGCGTTCGAGCTATGCATTTAAAAAAAAAAAGCATTAGGAGAGAGCGTGTTCTGCCTGCACCAGCAGGTAGGACAAAGCTATTTGAGAAAATAGTGCTCGGAGGTTGTAATTAAAGCCTACTGAGTAACAACACAGGTAACGGGGTGTCGCCATGGGAGGTTACAAAATAAGACAAGGCGGTACTAAGGAGGGACTACTAAGCCTATTGATAAACGAACAGTCACAGTTTACAGTGGACAATGACACAAGCCAATGAAAAATATGGGGAGAGTGGGCGGAGCTTCAAGTCCCTACCTGCATACAGCATGCCTCGCAGAGCAGCGTATTCGCTGCCCAGGCTCGACCGAATAAACTAGTAATGCAGTGTAGTCATGTGCAGTACAGATAACAGACACAAGAGCGTCTGACAGCATCAAAAATACCCATGAACTCTACGATACCCAATAAAATTAATCCCTACATGCAAATCGAAGGATTACAATCAAATACCTTGTGGGTAGAATTTCGCCAATGCTGTGCCCAGCGTGTGAAATGCCCTTCCATCCTTTATCTGAGCAGAATTCAATCTTTTACAATTAGGAAAAATACACTTCTATTTCAAGAGTGGAAGCAAAACCACAACGTAATTTCTGCCAATTCTTTATACAATAGAGACTTCACCAACACAGACTGTATTACAAGGGTCCTAAACTACAACACTGTAGGTCACTGCAGATATTCTGTAGATGAATCAAGCCTTTGCTCTGCAATTAGTCTTGCAGACACAACAGTCATTGCAGACACAACAGCCATTGCATCCAGCATCAATCTCAGTAAGCTGAAGCAGGATTTGACTGATACACACAACTGCTCTAACTACCCCAAACTCCCTGATTTTGACCTGGTCCAATACAGTGAGAACTACTCTGATATTTATGAGGGGAGTATTCGACCCACTCACAAATTCACGAAGAATGCTGTTCCAGGTGAACAGAGTGATGGGTGAATACTATAGTGAGGACTAGTTAGGCAGGGGCCAGAGATTGTTCTGCAGGCATCAATACTTGCTTCCCACCCATCTCTCGTCCTCCACCCTGGATCACTCCTCCTATTCGGTCACTGAAGATCTAGATGTGCATGTTAATTGAAAAGTGCATGAATATAAACTTACAAACTAGCACTGGAAATGCATTCAACTACCTTAGATAATGCCAAAGCTGAACCAAGACAACGTCAATTCTATTTCTTAAACCTCATTGGCTCTCTTCTACCCCACCTAAAATCAACTAGTACGTACTATCAATAATCTACTTTCTCAGCCATAAACAACCATCCCACAATGCAGACCTTGCTTCCTACAAACCCTTAACAAACGTCTGACTGATCCGCCCGAACCCTCCTAGACCCCGAGATTACCCTAGACACACACTGCCAGGTTCTCTGTATTCATTTCAGCATAACCCACAGAGCTCATGATTATGCCGAAATTGCCACCTCTGTTTATGATCCATTTGATCTTTTCAATCCTTAAACTGTGAAGACTCTTGTTCTCTATTTAACATCTTTTTAATCAGGAAGTCAAATCCGGCATCTTCCAGTCATGTTCTCCTGTGATGCCACCTCTATCAACAAGCCACCTGACAGGTCTTGTCACCTCTTCAAACTGCCATCCAGTATCCCTGTTGCCTTTATTCTCAAGAATACTGAAACACCTTGTCTTTACTAGTTTTATCCTATTTCCTTATTTCCCCTACAGTTGGAATTCTATGATCTTCACTCCACAGAAACGGCCTTCGTGCAGATAGCCAATTTGCTAACCACAACCAACTCTCTCCCACTACGTAATCAGTCTGCTGCCTTTGACAATGTTGCTCATCTACCCTACTATCCCCTCTGCCATCAGGACATTCTGCCCTCATACCTGGGTGAGAAGGACTGGACCCCAAGGTGACTTCAAGGGCTAGTTGGTTGGCCTCCATACTTAAGCCTCAGAGACAGAAGGCTCCAACAACCTTGAACCCAGCACCTGGACTCTACCATCTGTGAGTCTACACAGACAAGTGGTGCCACCCCAGTCCTGGACCCTTGGAAAATGGGCCTAAGATGCTCTGCCAGCCTCTGTGGATCCAGCGGAACCAACGCATCTCCTATGCTGTGCGGCGCAACTCTTAACAGAACTGACCCATCGCTGCTGCGTGGATTGATATCGCTGCAAAGACCAGCATCGCAGCCCGTCACCCATCAGAAACGCCGCTGTGCGGTGCATCCTCGGAGTAGGCCTTCGCATCCCTCATCAACGGCAGCCTGGACAACTATGTCAGACTCCACATCACAGCCTTGCAGTTCCTCAGAACCGACCCATCGCCTCGAATGCGCAACGCATCCTCAACACCGGACTTCGCATTGCAAGCCCTTGTCGATGGATCCTCAACGACGACGCAGGACCTTGCATCGCAGCCTCGTCGCACCTTGGAACGGCCTCAGCTTAGGGAAGCATCTTCGACACGGCTCCTTGCAACGCTCCACAAACCAGGATTTAAGGTACTTTGTTCAGCGGGCCTTACTGGGTCCCTGTAGCTGGCCAGTGTCCAATCGTGGTCTGCCAGGAACTTTTGACTTTGTCCCAGTCTGGCGCGACCAGATGTCCATAGTTGGCGCTTTGGGCTTTTTGGCACTATTTTCACTGCAGTCTTTAAAATTGCATATCTCTGGTTCTTCTGATTGGATTTGTCATTTTGGTCTTGTTTTATTTATTAAAAATAACTATTTTTCTACCTTGATGTGGGATCCTATTTGTGCAGTGTTTTACACTTTATTATTGTTTGAAGTGTTGCACAAATACTTTACACATACTTTACACATTGCCTGCAAGTTAAGCCGGACTTCTCTGTTCCAAGCTACCAGAGGGTTGAGCACAGGTTAATTTAGGGCTGGCTTGTGCCTCACCCTAACAAGAATTGTGGTTGCTGCTTGATGAGGGTTCACACCCCAGTCAACCTACAACCCCAATTTCTTACAGTGAGGATAAACATCCTGCCCATTAATTGTACACTTAGAATACAAATCTTTAGTCAATCGGGATAAATTCCTAAGTAAGAACTGAGGTGTTGTACATTCTTGCTGAAAATACTTGGGAAAAGGTACTCACTTTCTTCAGGATCCTCAGCTGGTGGGTTGCTGTGGGGGATTGCTTGAATAGCAGCTCGTGTTTCTGCAGTGGATTCATAGGGGCCAAGGGTCTGATCCCTCTGCTGCTGCCACTGAGGACCAAAGCCACCCTCATCCTCCACAGGAACCTCAATGTCTGGTTTGTTAGCTGGATCTCGCGCCTTAGCTGAAACAAGAGAGAAGAGTTGAATGCTTTGTACATTAAAAAATTTTTTTTTTTAACTTAACTCATCATCAAGGGCAAAACAGGCAGAGGCGGCGACAGAGTAATGAAAATAATTTTAGAAAACAATCATAAAAATGCTGACAATATCCTGAACGTGCAGTGATATGGTTAGAAAAGTGGAACAGCCAGGGGCGTAGCCGAGCCGAGGACCAAGATGGCCGCTCGGCACTGAAGTTCTGGGGGACCTGCTGATATATGGCCGCCTGTCGGCACGAATTAGTGCACCCCTATCCCCATGGCCAAGTGGCATCGGTGAATTAAGTGAGGGGATTCTGGTGTACCTGCCGGATGACACCTGGATTGCCGTCGAGGTCTGTTGCCACCCTGTCGGCAGTTGCAGCCTGACGCAGCCCTCAAAGGCCCCGCGGCGATAGGGGCCGAGGGTGAGCCGGAGGGCCTGGCGGCGCTTCTGCCTGGTTGGCTAGTCCCTGGTTTCTGTGAGCCCTGCTGGACGTCGCTGTCTGTGCTGCTGTGTGACCTGGCTCCACTGCGACGTCCTGCCTATGCCAATAGGCCATTCCAGCCCGGGAGCGGAGAGCAGCAGCCGCTGAGGGAGATGAGCCGGGCTTGGATGGTGTCTCCCCAGTGTGCCTCTGCCCAGCGGCTGACGGTTGCTCCCTGGGTACTGCTCTGCTGCGGGCCATCTTGGTCCCTGCCGGTTTTCCCCCATGGGGGGTAAGTAAGTAAGTAATGCTTTATTGTACATGGTTATTTAAAACCCTTACAATGTAAGCCAAAATTAAATTGATAAAACAAAAGTCAAATTCATACATATTAAAATAATAAACCCATCATTAAAAAACATAATAAGACAGCAGCATCAGGGTTAAAATAAAGTATAAATTCAGTTAAACAGCCTATTTTGGAATGCATTAATTTGATAATCGTTACCAGCTGAGTGGAAATGTAGTAAAGTGCCGGAACATAAAAACATTTAAGAAAGAGCTACTTCAGTAAAAACACATTTCCAACTGAAAACGAAATTAGTCATGTTGACAGTTCATGTTGATGTTCCTATCATGTGGTCATAGTTAATCGGTGTAGCTCAAAGTGGCTGTTTGCTTTTCTACACTGTCCTCCGCCAAATGAAAATCGAGATTTGGCGGGTAGCGGCGTGAGGTTTGAATAAAGTTCGAAGGCCTAATTTATGGCCCTTCTGCTTGGATTGAACCAAAAGATGCAGTATGTTATTCGTCCTCGCAAAATGACAGGAGGAGGCTAGACCTTGGTGCAAGCACCCTTTGTCTCTCGATACTCAAGGGAGTGCGGTTAAAAGAGGTGCAGTGTTCCTGAGCGTTCCCAACAGATGGTTTTTGTGAAGGCTGGATGATCCATCCGTGGGGTCCAAGCCCACTTGCATCCTAGTTGGGCTGCTCGTCTGTTCCTCTCTCTCTGTGCTACTGTTGCCTTTCCTGATGCTTGAGGCAATTAACATTGGTACCCGTTAGTTTCCCTGCCGGGGCCACTCTCTCTTAAAGTTGGTTTATGGTCACTTAGGGGTATTTGGATGCGCCTCATGCCGACATAGTGCCACCTATTTCTTTGCCGGTGCCAACTGGTGCTTACTCATTGAGAGTTGAAGTGGATTGATCCTCTCATCCTTCACGGAGCTGCTAGGTTTTTGGTTTTTTTTCATGCTTTTAAAGCGGGTTTCTGCCGTTTCAAGATATTTCACCATTCGGCAGCTCAATTGGATGTCGTCACCTTTGAAGCAAGCCAGCACCGCTTGTCTGCAGGTCCGTATCATGCGGTTGTTAAAAAGTGGCCTCAAGAGGGAACGACGTTCTTGAGTAAGTTTGCTGCAGATGGCGATGAGATGTACGATGTTCTCTTTGCCGTTCCCGCAAAGTCGGCAAGTGGTCCACGGACGGCAGTAGCCCTAGGCGAAATTTCAGGAACTTCTCTTTTGATTTTTTGGAGAAGCCTATCTGTAGATAAGCTTGGGGCGAGGGCTTAGTGTACGATTGAACTGTAAGCCAGCCGTGAGCACGCTCTATCAAGGCGGCTTTGTCCTGCAGCAATGATTCTTTTCGGACTATCTTATTGACCACCTTTTTAAAGCCGGCTGGCGAGCCTGAGATTTCCCATAATTGCCGTAAGCCAAGTTGATCGATAGCGGCCTCCAGGTACCGCCTTCCCGGGCAAGTTTCTTTGTCTTGAAGTTCATTCCACAGGAGAGCATTTAATGTTTTCGGATCTCCCCTTCTTACTTTGTGCCAACTTTTTATGTAGGATCCTTTGCGTGCCAGCTCTTCTTTTGGTAGCCCAAATTCTAGTCTCATCTGAGCGGGCGATGTATACCTCGGAAGGCCAAAGATCATGCGTAGCGCCTTTGCTACCGTTCCGTCTACTGAAGCAGCATCCCTCCCCCTCAATACTTCGCTGCCATAAGTGATGGCCGGGATTAATTTTGCCTGGATCACCTTTATGAGGGGTAATAGGCTTGGACCAGAAACCACGTTTTTTAGGTTTCTAAGTGCAACCGCAACCATTACTCCTTTCCTTTTTATAGCATCACATTGCGGCTTAAAGTTGCCCTTGCAGTCTATGATGACCCCCAAATATCTATATTCGCTGACCGTTTCCAACTTCCTTGATGCCAAGAGCCAATTCCGTATGGTTTTCTTTTTAGGGAGATTAACGCACATAACTTTAGATTTTTCTTGGTTGATGCTGAGTCTATTAACTACTGAATAACTTGACGTAATGTCCAGTAGACGCTGTAGGCCTACAGGGGTCCGGCTGATAAGTAACAGGTCGTCTGCATAAAAGAGGTGCGACAGCTGGGTGCCCCCTAACTTTGGTGCGTGCGAGTTGCTTTCATTTAGCAGCGTTGATAGCTCTCCCATGAAAAGATTAAAAGGTATTGGAGCGAGTACGCAGCCCTGTTTTACCCCTGTGCTTGTTGAGATCTTCTTTGTAAGGTATTCACCAGAGCCTAATTTGACTTGCACCCATGTCTCACTGTGCAGAAGAATTAGTTGTTTTAAGAGCAATTGGGGAATATTCAGCTTTTTAATTTTTACCACAGAAGATTTCTGTTGACATGGTCGAATGCAGCACTATAATCAATATAGCACAGATATAGGGGTTGCTTCGCTTCGAGGGCAGCATCAATTAATAGAGAGAGCGCTAATATGTTGCTGGTGGTCCCCATACCTTTACAGAAGCCTGTTTGGTTATACGGAATTGCTGAAACCTCAGCTGCCCACGATGTCAGTTCCTCTAGTACGAGGCCCGCAAAGTATTTGGCCTCGTTGTCAAGCAAGGCCACTAGCCGATAATTTTTTGGGTCGTTTCGGTTTCCCTTTTTGAAAATAGGTGAGATGATTGCTCCCCTCCATGATGATGGAATTATTGATGTCTGTAGGATTTTTTCAAACATTGGTTTGAATATAGCGGCCCAATATTCCGGCTCTTGCTTGAACAATATGGGGGGAATCCCATTGGGACCAGGCGCCCCCTCGCGTCTTCCCTTTGAGATTCTGTTGCTAATCTATGCATTCGTAATTGCAATAGCCTGATCTGGCTGCTGCGGGCCATAGTGATTGCAACACAGCATTAATCGCCCCTCAGTTTCCTTTACGGGATTTGGTATTCTTTGACTGTTTGTGCCGATTTCATTCAAGTGCAGAGTAAGAAAGATTGCCCAGTCATCTTCTGTGACATGAGAGTTAATGCCTTGACTCTGCTCCTTGGTCAGATTGTTGATCTTTTGCCAAAATTGAGCGCTGTTAGTTTTGGCATCTTGTAAGAGTTTGGCCCAGAGAGACTCATCTGCTTCTCGCTTAAGTCGCCAGATCAGCCTCCTGCGATCGCGTTTTAGCCGCCTCAACTCTTCTTTGACGGCAGAATCTTCCCTCAGGCGTCGTAATGCTTCTTTTATTTGAGTATTTAAATTTTTTAAATGAATATTATTTCTGAAGTTGTATTGCCTCATGTGCTTTTCGGATTTACCAGCTCCTTCAAACCCATTATTCCCCTGTTTTGTTCCCATATTATTACGTAGTGTTTCTACAAACTTCTCCCAGCTCTCGATTAGGTCTGTTGTTGCATATCGCGCTTCACTGAGTGCTTGCTTGGCATGGAGCAGAAGACGCTGAGGGTCATCTGTTCTGCATTTTATCCGCCTATCATTCACTGTGTAAACAGCATTCTGCCCCTTGACACATTCAGGGTTTAAAATTGTAAAGGCCTCTATTGTGACTTCCTGAGGTAAGTGATCACTGTAGTCTAATGAACCGATATGAAAATCTCTTGCCAAATAAAACAGATTACTGGAGAGGAAGGTGAAGTCGATTGTGGAACTGGTCATTGTATTGTGGAACGTTGCCACTTGGGGGCGTTCCCCTGGGAGTCTTCCGTTAAGTGCTCGGAAGCCCAGTTCTTCTAGTGTCACTAGAAGTCACTGTGCTGTTTTTGTGCTTCTGCCTCCAGACGAGTTATCTTGAGGACTTGAATCCCATGCGAATGGGTCCTCATCTGTGATGGATTCTGTAATAGTGTTGTTGAGCATGTTCAGATTAAAGTCCCCACTAATGATCAGACCGTTTGTCTTCTCTGTGGTTAGCAGTTTTATGAGCTCTTCTTTCAGCTGTTGAGCTCCTTGCCTCTTTCCTCGGGGGTGTAAATAAAGATTTATCAAAATTCTCTCTTCTTTTTTTTCCCGTTCCCGTATGGAAATTCGTAGTGCTTGCATTGCGTTAGGAGGGTCTAGTTTGTGTGCCAGTGGCACTACAGCGAGTATACTTCTTATTGAGCTATATATAGCGAGGCCTCCCTTTTTGACCAAATATTGAGCTCTGTGTAGGAGAGATAAAGTTCAGAGTATAGCCTGGAAGTGCTGGTGGTGTATCAGTCCATGTTTCTTGCAATGCAATAAGGTCGAATCTTTGCATGTAAAGGTTTAGTTCCTTGTCCGTGAGCTTATCTCCTAGGCCATTAATATTCCAGGAACACAATTTAAACATGTTGGAGGATTTCCCAGTGTCGGACCTGCTTTGTCACTGTTTTTCCAATTTGTTGTTTATGGTCCTGGACAGCCAGCTCCAATATAAATGGGTCGTCTCTTTCCTGACGTATTGCATTTTAGTGCCTTGCTCTTTTAAGTTCAAGTTGACAGGGGTATTGCTACGGGCCCCTCGCAGTACGGAAAGTGATTGAGAGGCAGGGTTGTCCCGATTATATACATTCCGTTGTTGACAGTCGAATGCCAGAGGGTCTGGATATCTGGGTTTTGCAAATGGTCGGAGCTTTATGCCCCAGCTATTAAGCTTCTCTTGTTCTTTGAGCACTCTCTCAGCTAATTCCATTGTGGCCCATACTGTTTTTGTGGCTTCTGCCCCAGGATACTCCGGTGAGGCTATGAATTCCACTGACTCCAGATCGTTAGTAGATATATTTTTTAAGCTGTTGGTGGAGTTCAGTAGGCGTAGTATGTTACCCCTATTTAGGATATCGAAAGCACCCCTAGATGTATATTCCGGAATAAGGATGATTATGGGGTTGCCTAGATGTCCCTTTTTGGTGTTCGGGCTGTTCTGTGAGGTTATTGAGATGTTCTCTAGCCTAGTGGGTTCCTCTGTTGTTGTTCTTTGATCCTGGAACCTTGGTTCGTCATTTCCCATTTCCTCCTGACTTGCGATACTTGCCATTGTTGAGGCCCCTGAGGAATGGCCTGATTCTATTATATTTTCTGGGCTGGGGGAAGGTTCTTTATTACTGGTGGTGCTCAATTTGATATTTAATCTCTCAATCTTGTTCCTGCCTTCACTGGCATTAGGTGTTCTAGCTATTTCATCGCTTGTCTGGGCGTGGCCTGTTTCATTTTTGTGAGTAACCCTAGTTGAAGTTTTTCTTTTCCTGTTGGATTTCCTTTGGATTCTATGCCACTGTTCCTGATTCGAAGTGAGTCTCGAGTCTTGATCCATATCAGTATCAGTTTCACTACCCCTTTGGGCTAACTTGTCATGTGTTGGTTCCGGTGACAAATTCCTCGCTTTATTGTTCTTGCCCTTAAGTTCTGCGAAGATATCTAGCTTTTGCTTGCGGCCCTTCCTTCTCTGCTTTCTCCCCTGCTTTGCGAAGCAACGATGTTCCGGCAGTTCATCCTTTTGCTGGGGTTCCCATATCGCGGTAGTATTGCTATTACTATTTGGTGACGTTTGGTATTTTCCATCCCTCGGATGCCTGTTTGATCCTGGCAATATTATATGCTCGATTTCCTTTGTCCACTGTACTTCTGGTACTTGGACTGAGGGCCCCTCAGTTGATATCAGTGTTCCCTCGTTGTTTATCTGCCATGCTTTGTTTTTCCTCTCGGGTAGACCGGCAGAAGGACTGTTTTTAACGGCCTCCCTGATGTCTAAGAGAAGATTGTCCATTACTGCTGGGAGAGTGGCCAACTTATCCACAATTGTTATACAGGTGCAGTTCGATTGTATAAATTTTGTTTCTTCTTGTGCCCTTTTGACCAGGCTGTTAAGCTCGGCTAGTTTGTCATCAATGTTAGCGACAAAGATTGAAAGAGAATTTAGAACTGACAGCTGGAGGTCCATCTTGTCCGATTGATATTGAATGGCATTGACGGACATTTGCATTGTGTGCAGGAGGGATACCCAAATGTCTTCTTTGGCTTGCGATGTTGTATTACAGGGGATAGGGTGTGAGACATTATTATTCAGACCTGTTAGTACCTCTTGGGGGACCTCATGAGAGGTTCCTGTGTAAGAAGCAACCAATTCTTCCCACTCCTCTTGTGTGAGGTATGAGGATTCAGGGTCCATGGCCTTCGATGGATTAGGGGCTAATTTGGCCAGGACTGGAGGGAAGCTTTGAAGAGGATCTGAGGTTAGCCCAGAATGCACGGATTGTCGGGCATTTACACAAAGTTCAGGCCCGTCCTGAGCAGGGATGTGCGTTGCAGAGGAAATATTTTGAGACTGCCGCTTTGTTTTGTCTCCCGGATCCATAGGCTTACTCGTTCCCTTGTTGAGCTCTGGTCTCTCCTGCCTATAGTCTTGTGTTGAGAATGTGTTTTTCTCACACGCAAGATCCTGTTGTAATCGGGAGTCCTCCTGACCTGCCGTTGATTTGGGGCCCGTGTCCCACATATTAAGATTACTTGATGTGCTAGATACTAATGCTGGTGCCTCGAGTGCGTTGGATACGCCAGGGACCTCGGGTACCTTTTGCCTCTCTGTATTTTCCTCTGTATTTCTAGCTGAGTTGTCTATCTTCTAAGGAAGCTCCCTCTCCCGTAGATGTTAATTTTGATGTTGACTTTGGGCTACTCTTCATGCTCCAGTTTATTATAGTTCCGGTGTTCGGGGCACTCGGAGCGCTCTGAATGAGGTCTTGGTGTTCACTCTTGTTTGCCCTAGACTTTGTCTTTGTCGTTGTCAACGGGTCCAGATCCAGGTCCAAGACCAAATCTGAGTCCCGCGCTCTTGTATTCGCAGAAGTCCTAGAAATCGCCCTGCTATTGTGCTCTCTGCACTCTTCTTTCGATGCGACATCGAGGCCATCAGCGCCATCCCTCCTGTCGCTCGCTTCGTCGTCTCCGTCCTCTATCTCCACTGTGGCAAACTCTCTTTTCAACCCTCTCGTCGGCTCTTTCATTAGCTCTTTCATTGGCTCTGGCTGTAGCTTTTGTTCCAGTGAGTAGGTTCTGGGCTGCAGCGGAGAAGGAAGGTTATTTGCATTCCGGCTGTTCAAACATAGAACCGAGCCGGCGTCTTTAATGAATGAAAACTTTGTGTAAATTTTCGGTTGGTGACTTGTTTTGCTCAATGAAACTGTGCTCGAAGCTGTGCCAGCTGTGCCTACTATGCCGCTTGATTCCCCTCTCCCTTTGAGGTTTAATAAAGTTTTTGGGCTTGAAAGGCCTAGGGATAGGGGGGCCAAGGAGATCAACTGCGCAACCCCTCCTCCTTCCTCCCCTTCCTCTCCCATCTCTACTTTCTTCAAATCGATTTCACTGGGCTTCTTGGGGTCCTTACTGAGATTCTTTTTACCTTTATTTGCTCTCCTTACTCTTTTGGTAGGGTTCAAAGGTGCCGGTAGGTCCCTTGACCTCCCAGATCTCATTATGTCCCCCTTTTCCTTTTCCTTTTCTTTTTCTTTTGCCTTTTCTTCTCCTCCTTTTCTCCTCCTCCCCTCGCAGAGTGCTATACTTGCGCGGGTTGCACTGGTTTCGCTGGTTGGGGGAGGCCGGACGCTAGGTCTGGGAGTCTGGGAGTTGAGAGGGGGGGCGGTGTCTATAGGCTGAGTCAGAAGCCAGTTCTTAAAAATGTGCTACTATGTGCTCCGGTCACGTAGCAATAGAGAGGGGCTGTCAAACAGAATCTCTTCAGTGTGTAGCAGTGGGTAGCGAAGGGAAGCTGTAGGTAACTATGGGTGGCGATGGCACTAGTGCATCCGTAGGCCAGATTCAGATGTAAGAACAGAACAACGCAGGGAGTGATTGGGCTTGTGCTGGACAATATAGGGCAGTAAAACAACAGTACAAATTGGGTGAGGCTGAGTGGATGCTTATAGGCAGCTAGCACCAAGCGCCAGGCAACGAGGCTACAGGGAGTAAGAGGGAGTTGAGGGGGGGCAGAGAGCAGGGCACACTGGCAGACTGCAAGCTGCGCCCAACCTAGTTAGGCCGCTCTCCGCAGTCTTGCTGGGCACTACACTCAGCGGCCGCCACTAGTGACGGCCGCGCTCTCTGCCCACCTCACTTTGCCACTGGATTCAAGATAGCCTGGCTGATGAGGGTTTTGAACCCGAAACCGGTCCCAGGATGCTTGTTTCCGGTCCAGGGAAGACATGGCTTGGCAGTTCGGGCTGGACTGTTCCCATGAGGCACAGGGTCAGACTGATTTGCATATGGCCATGTCTGAACTGGGGTGGTGGAGTGAGCTAAAGAATGATGATGGATTAAACCCAGATCAGTTGACTGGGGGTGAGTGTTTGATTTGCTCTAACGCTCCGTCCATCATCCCCTTTGGTATCGCTTTGTTCGCCCTAAGTTGGCAGGGTATGCCCAGACGTGGGTCCCTTGCTCACTTTGCCACTGGATTCAAGATAGCCTGGCTGATGAGGGTTTTGAACCCGAAACCGGTCCCAGGATGTTTGTTTCCGGTCCAGGGAAGACATGGCTTGGCAGTTCGGGCTGGACTGTTCCCATGAGGCACAGGGTCAGACTGATTTGCTTATGGCCATGTCTGAACTGGGGTGGTGGAGTGAGCTAAAGAATGATGATGGTTTAAACCCAGATCAGTTGACTGGGGGTGAGTGTTTGATTTGCTCTAACGCTCCGTCCATCATCCCCTTTGGTATCGCACCTCTGTTTGCGGCTCTCCTCAATATCCAATATCCACGGAGCCCAGGAGTCGCTAGGACTTCACCCGTACCCGTTGTTTGTGCCTGCTGCCGCCACCAACCACAACACCAACCACAACGAAGAAACGAGAGTGGGGAACCAGTCCACCCCCGAGCCGCAACTAGGCAGCTTTTTTCCGGTGGTCTCTCGGCTATTTTTTCACGAGAGCGGCGGCGGTGGCAGCGTCTTTTCCGCGGCGTTCTCAGCCGTTCGTAACCGCTCTGCTCCTCACACACGATCACACAAGATCCTCGGCAACTCAAAAAAAAAGCAAAACACGGACTGGGGGGAGCCGGTGGGCCCTCAGCCCATCTTCGGACACTGCCCTGCAGGGCGGATCCTGCTGGCTTCGCTGGTGGCGCATGTCGGAGTGCCTCATCCCCATTGTTTACTACATGGGGCGGCATCAATCCTTGTGGTGCGGGTGTCTCTGGATCCCGCTATTGTCGTACACAGCTGGACACCGTTTGAGTAGGCAGTTCTTCCTTTTTTTTCTGGCAGATCTTTTTCTACTCTCTATTACGAACTACGCCCGATCTCTGTGCCCCAGTGGGGCTGATTGCTGGCTGGAACTGTTGGCTGGTGCCTTCCCACACAGGGTGGCTTGCGTGTAGCCTGACCTGCCTCTGATACCTGCCTTACACTCGGTTGGCTGGTGGTTGGTTTGGTCTTACCATTGTGCCCTAGAGCAATTTTATTGTGCACAGTCGTGATCGCACCATATTTTGACTATTCCTAACTTGCTCTCATAGCGGTGCAATGGGCCGAAGCGATCCTAAGCAGCAGCTTAATTTCGGCTCGACCAGACCTCCTCAGCATCAGAACTTGGAGGACCCCACTGAGGGAGACTCTGTTCCGTCCACGTCCAATGCTCCCCCCCCACTGAGTGAGCAGCTGCAATAATGGCTGAGCTGAAATGTGGTTTCAAGTCTATAGACTCATTTCGATGCTCTCTCTATGCGGCTAGATGGTATGCACGAGCGCATGGAGAGGCATGAAACTAGTTTAGACGCTGCTGAGCAAGGAATCTCTGACAAAGAATGCCGGCATTACGGTGAATAAATGACTTGAGAAGATGGAGCGAACCCTCAAAGCGATGGCTACCAAAACTGAAGATTTGGAGGCATGTTACCGCCGGGACAACATTTGCATTGCGGGGGTTTGCCGAGACCACCAACTCCGGTCACATGGATACCTTTGTTGAGAAACTATTAGTCCAACTCTTTGTTAGGCACTCTTTCACAGCTACATTCATGATTGAGCAGGCACACAGGACTCCTGATCCGTGACTGATACCAGGGAGACGCCCCATCATTGCCAGGCTCCTCCACTACTGGGATCGTGATATCGCTTGGCCCGTAAAGGGCCACTGCACTATTGGGGTATTACTGTCGCTATACCCAGACTTTACATCACAGGTGCAGGAGGCACACCGTAAATATAATGAGGTCAATCGTCTGCTCCAGAAATACAATGTGCGCTACGCAATGCTGTACCCTGCTCGCTTGCGGATTCAGTTAGCTGGTCGACAACATATCTTTGATTCGCCGGCAGATGCCGTCCTTTTCTGCAAGCAGTGGGGATTTGGAGCTAAGGTGACTAATGACCGCCCCTCTGCTCGTTTGCTGAGCCCGCCATCCAAAGACTTGCAGACTACTCCACCGTCCTGAAGGCATGCAGGCTCTGTAAAATTATAGGCTGCAACCTTTACTCCCCTTCCCCACATGCTGTTCAATATGCAGTAACAAGGCACTATATACAATTCGTTCAATTCATGTATTCTATTTTGAAAGACTGATATAATCTCTGTTTACCACCACTGTTTCATCACTGCATTTCTCCCTAGGAGCTTTGCCATACCTCAAGGAGTACTCCGTCTGCTTTATGCTGTTTCTTCTGGGCATTAATGGGCTTCACCGGGTTTAAAAAAAAAAAAAAAAAAAAAAAAAATCGCCTTCGGTGTGGGTGGGGTGTTGTTTCACCGTTGTGATATGTTGTTCTGTATTTTCTCTTACAGAGGTTGTACTATCATGTATGCCATGACATGGATTATCTTCTATACATATGCACAGTCATGTACCGACTGTACCGAGTATGGGGCCACCGATTAAATGTGCTGGGATTATGCCCCTTTTATGTATAACATGGAACATTAGAGGGTTGAATAATCCTCGGAAAGGGAGGCAAATCCTCTCCTATTTGACCAGGCATGGCGTTCAGCTAGCCTTTCTCCAAGAGATACACTGTACACCAAGTCCCACAATCCCTATGCTTCTGCCTGGGGAACCAACCGTATCTTTGCTAGCTATAGCTCCTATTCCAGGGGGGATTTGCATTTTAGTCCATAAAAGTATTCCCTTCATTGCACGGAAGACAACTGCTGATCCCGAGGGCCGCTTTCTTTTAGTTGCTGGTACACTCGCAGCAAGATCTTTTTTGCTAGTCAATGTCTATGCCCCAAATGTGGACTCTCCAGATTTCCTTCATGAGCTCTTCAGTCACATAACCCGTCTACATGCTGATCATGTCCTCATGGGTGGCGATTTTAATCTAATCCCGCACCCTGCCCTTGACTCTACTGGCTCCTCATGTCGCCGGCCAAGGGCCATGCATATTCTTTCCAGTCTATTGAACTCTTTCCATCTTGCAGACGCCTGGAGATCCCAGCACCCACACAGTAGAGACTATACATTTTATTCTGCCCCCCACAGTGTCTGGACACAAATAGACCACTGGTACCTTTCCCCTGAGGTCTTTCTATGGCTAACAGATATCACCCATTACCCTCGTATGCTATCAGATCACTCCCCAGTGATGAATTCTCTACAGATCCCCTGCTTTGTCCCACCTACGACATCATGGCGGTTTGCAGTTAACGCATTATGTGATGAAGTATTTCGTGCAGAGATACGTGATGCAATTATTGAATATTTTGCGCCGAATACAGGGACGGTTTCAAAACATCAACGCTATGGGAGGCCTTTAAGGCATAAATCAGGGGAGTCTGTATAGCTAAACATGCTGGTGTCCTTCGTTCCATTAGACTGGAATTGGCCGACGTCAAGAAAAAACTGCAGGATCTCGATCTGCAGGGTATGTCACCCACGTCCCCCATGCCTCTACATATGTGATCCATTCTCTTGCAAGAATTTCGTGACTTAGCCGCACGCGAAATGGCGTATTTGGGTAAATATGCTAGAGCGAGCGTTTATGTAGAGGAAGGGAGGCCCAGGCACACATTGGCCAGACTGCTCCCCCCTACATGTCCAGCCACCTATATTACTGCTCTACAACTCGATAGCTATATGGTCACTGATAACGCTACTATTCTCACTGAATTTATCTCATATTACTAACGTTTATACACGTCTCGTGGGACTGTGACAGACAACGCACAAGCAGAATATCTGTCAGAGGTGGCTATGGTGTGGCTAGAGGAAAGTCACCAGCAATTCCTGGCATCTCCCATTTCCTGTGAGGAAATCTCACAAGCTATAGATGCCCTTAGTGGAACTTGTGCCCCTAGGTAGGATGGCTTCACAAGTGACTTTTATAAAGCTTACAAAACGGTATTGATCCCACATTTACTTGAGGTCTCCGCTGAATTTCTTGAACAGGGCATTCTTCCCACACGCTGTGCGAGGCGATAACACTTCTGCTTAAACCAGGTAAATCCCCGCAAAACTGCACCTCATATAGACCTCTATCATTACTTAATCATGTTAATAAAATATTAGCAAAAATCAGCGCTACACACCTGTTTATTAATGGATAGCATAATCTCTCCCTTGCAGTCGGGATTCGTCCCCAGTCGTTCCACTTCTGTGAATCTTCGTACAGTTTTTGCCATTCTTAATCAGATCTCCCCAGACATCCCAGCGGCTGCGATATTGCTTGACGCCGAGAAGACGTTTGACGCTCTTGAGTGGACCTTCCTGCATGCTACCCTGCTGAAACTTCGTATTCCCAAGGTTTTAGAGACTTAGTCAAATTACTCTAATCTAAATGGCACCTTGACGGACCAATTTACATTGGCTCGGGAAACTCGAAAGGGGTGTCCACTTTTACCTTTATTATTCATTATTGTCATGGAGCCCCTAGTCTGACATTTTCAGAAACAACATCTGGATCGCGGGCTGCGTTTTCTCCGAGGCCCTTTGCTAGCTTCTTTATATGCAGGCGACATACTATTGTTCGTCAGGGATCCTGAGACTACTCTTCTCCCATTAATTCGGGAAGCGATTCGCTTTGGAGCTTTTTCCGGCCTCTCCATCAATTGGAGTAAATCTGGATTTTTTCCACTGACGGATGCTACAGTCCTTGCACTATCGAATTTCCCCTGCAATGGTGTACTGACTCTCCTAAATACCTTGGCATCTATTTGCACAGAGATAGTTCGGAGGTCATTCGATTTAATTATGGCCTGGCTATTGATGAGCTTTCTAGCTATATCGAGTGCTGGATCCGGCTTCCTTTGTCCATAGCAGGGAGAATAGCTATAATCAAAATGGTGGTTCTGCCCTGTTTTTTATATTTATTTCTTAACATTCCGATAGTGTTAACGAAAGGTTTTTCCGATACTTTGAGCAGTATGCTTACGCGCCTGGTCTGGGGTGGCAAACACGGACTCTGCCCTATGATCGTGGTGGTTTCGGAGTCCCTGATTTTTATCTCTTTTATTTCGTAGCTCAGGCACACTTTGCATACTTCTGGTACCATTCGGACGTCAGATTGCAATATTTTAAACCAGAATGGACGCAGGCCCTCCAGTTATCCCTTTCTACTGTACTGCCACATCGTTTGACTAGGACCCCTGCTGAGATACAGACACTTCCCACTACATACTGGGGGCTTGGATGAAACTCATGTGCTATTTGGCTTCGATATGTTAGATTACCCTCACATTCCCCTTCTTAATAATGCCTGGCTCCCGCTAAGGAGAAGCTGACCCAGCGCACCCTATCGGCATATCGTTTGCATACCGTGGGCGATTTATTTACTAACTCTGACTTATGGCCTATTTCCTCGCTGACTGAGGGCCATGATGCGCCCTACATGGATAGATTCATCTTACACCGGCTACATGGTACTCTGCGCGCCATTCTTCCTTCATACCCTAAGGAACCTAATGACTTCCCACCCTTCACTATCATAATCACAGCCCCAGATAATGCTCATCTAGTGTCCCACCTATATCACACTTCCATTTGGCTGAAACCTATTGGGGCAGAGAGAGCGAGGGCTGCATGGGAGAGGGATTTCGGGTGCTTACCTGATAAAACAAGGTATTATTGTTGTGAGCAAATTGGGCTGATCTCCAATAACCATTGTCATGTTATTACATTTTAAATACTTGCACCATGCCTATGCTACCCCCTGGTTTCTGGCTCGGTTTGACCCGACTAGGTCGCATCGCTGCCCCAGGTGTGCGGCAGAATATGCGGATTTCACCAACTTGGCTTGCAATTGAGTACTATCCTTACATTTTGGGAAGCAGTCCACTCCACACTATCACGTATGACAGGGCAAACACTCACCCCAAACCCACTATTAGCCCTGTTAGGCTATGTTAAACCAATACAGACAAGTGCTCGGCGCTATACTGCAATTGCATTACTGCTGGCCAAGCGACAGGTTGCCCTACATTGGTGTGGTGCCTCCAGCCCCACTGAAGCGGCATGGCTGCGAGACTTGACATATTGTGATATTACAAGTGGGGTATATGCCTCTTTATAGCCTCCCTCTTTGTGACCAAAGGACATATGGCAACTGCTCAGAGACTATTCGTTGCTCTCATCCCCTGACGAGAATGTGGACATCTGTCCTGTACCTCAATGATGGATGGTATATAACATATACTTCTATTTGTAGGTCTATAATTTACTGCATTATTGTACATTTCCGCATTTCTCTCTGATGTCCTAACACCTCTTACCATTTCCTACCATTGCCACTTCCTTTAATATTTGAGTGGCCTCCTTTCTATGCAGTTCCAATGTGCGGTTCGTGATGTCATGGCTTTATTTCTATACATGCGATTTCACCATCTCTGTCTCTTATTGTTTTATCCCCTTTTTTCTGAATGTTATAAAATGTCATAAACAAAGATAAAAAAAAAAGAAAAGTGGAACAGCAAACAAAGAAAAACATAGGGTAAATTAAGATACATTGTAGATCATAGCTTATCAGATTTGTAGCGGATTCTAATTTTGTAGACTAGTTTGATTCCATACTTGGTCCACTTCAAAAAACATATTGTTCATATGCTAAGTTTCGTTATGAGAAGGTAAGGTTTTATATATATATATATATATATATATATATATATATATATATATATATATATATATATATATATATATATTATATATATATGGTGCATTTTGGAGTATGAGTCTGGGTACAGTAGAATATGCAAGGCAGAATTTCACATGCAACATTTTGCCGTCTTTAGGTGAAAAACACCTGGACAAGATTTGGGGACAATCATTCGACTACTTTTAAAAAGCATGAAAAACTGTGCTTTCCTGCCCGGTGGGCATTTCCCAAAAAAGTATTACTGCAGCATGCGTTTGGCAATAGATGGAAAAAACCAGTAACATTTTGTGATAGAAGACAAAGGTTGTTTCTAGAGTTTACCTCTGAAGTCTTAAAAAACAGAAAAAACATTTTTTTAAAAGAAAAGGAAAATCCACCTTGATGTGGTTTATATGGAAAGATACTAATACCCTAGGACAAGTATGGTTGGCATCCACCCTGAAGGAATTTACCAAGAACATGGAGGGATGCTCTGATCCTAAGTAAAGTAGATATGATGTCCAGATTATATGATTTAGACCTAGCTGCTAGAGATGCTGATCACTTAAAACATACTTTGGTTGGTTTTGTCAAATTTGCAGCCACCAGGTCAAGGTCTAGACGCACAAGTTACTAACTTGTGTAACGATATATCTGTAAGAGACAGTAGTTAGTGATAGATTCCTTACCTTAGAATATCCCCAGGCGTCAGGCTGGATCCGGAAAGTTTTGCGTAGCAGTACCCTTGCGCGTCGGTAGGCGGCGTCGTGCGGCTCCGCGTCCGTCGTCGGCGTCGTGATCGCCGGGATGACGTCGCGGGCAGTACTTGGCGCCGCCCCTGCGCGCTGACGTCAGTTCTGTACACGACTTTCCGCGCCAGGAACGCAGAGCCATGCAAGAAGCTGACACAGGTGTCTGAAAAATACTAGGGCCCTGAAGGGGATGTCCTTAACCCTAGAAATCAGTTCGCAGAACGGGGAGGATGGGTGGGGCGGTAAGGAATCTATCACTAACTACTGTCTCTTACAGATATATCGTTACACAAGTTAGTAACTTGTGCATCTGAAAGAGACACGTTAGTGATAGATTCCTTACCTTAGAATAGATACCCCAGCAATACCAACCCCGGTGGTGGGTCTGCGAACAAAGATCAGACAAGGAAGTCCTGGAGGACAGAACGGCCAAAGAAGCCGTCCCTCCGGACCTGACTGTCAAGGCAGTAATGCTTAGTAAACGTGTGCAGCGAGGCCCACGTAGCCGCCTGACAGATAACCGGCAGCGGAACACCGCGGCCCAAGGCCGTGGTAGCAGCCGTTGCCCTGGTGGAATGGGCACGCAGCCCAACAGGAGGTTCCTTTTTAGCCAAAGAATAGCAGGCCTTGATGCACAAGGTAACCCAGCGGGAGATGGTCCTCTTGTGCACCGCCCGACCTTTTTGGCGCCCACGTAGCCAACAAAGAGCTGGTCATCCACCCGGAAGTGTTTTGTGCGGTCAATATAAAAAGAGAGCGCACGTTTTGGGTCCAGACGGTGGAGCCTCTCTTCCTCTCTGGAAGGATGCGGAGGCGGAAAGAAGGTGGGCAAAGTGATGGTCTGCCCAATGTGGAAAGCAGTAACCACCTTTGGCAAGAAGGACGGACGCGTCCGAAGAACAACCTTGTCTGGATGAACAGACAGAAAGGGAGGTTTGCAAGATAGAGCCTGGAGCTCACTCACCCGCCGAGCGGAGGTGATGGCCACCAGAAAGGCTGTCTTCAGAGTCAGAAGACGAAGAGGACAGTTATGTAGAGGCTCAAAGGGAGCGCACATTAAAAGGTAAGAACCAAGTTCAAGTCCCACTGAGGCATCACAAACGGAACAGGAGGGAAGAGGTGAGTAATGCCTTTTAAGAACCTGTTAACAACAGGGGACTTGAAAAGGGAGGGCTGATCAGGGAGCCTGAGGAAGGCCGAGATAGCACAAAGATAACCCTTGATGGTACCCAGGGCAGAACCCTGTTGGGCCAAAGAGAGAAGGAACAGAAGGACCTCAGAAAGAGGGGCAGAAAGGGATTCACAGCCTTTGCTGTGCACCATGCCACAAATTTGTTCCACCTGCAGGCGTATACCACCTTAGTGGAGGGACGCCTGGCTGCCAGAATCACATCACAAACTTCGGGAGGCAAGTCGAAAGGAATCAACTGCCGCCGCTCAATCTCCACGCAAGCAGGTGTAGACTGGACAGGTTCGGGTGGAGGACCGTCCCCTGCTGCTGCGACAGAAGATCCTCCCGAAGAGGCAGACGGATCGGGGGATCTATGCTCATATTGAGTAGCTCGGGATACCAAACTCTTCGAGCCCAGTCCGGAGCCACAAGAATGACTTGGGCCCGGTCGTGCCGAATCTTCTTCAACACTCTGGGTAGAAGTGGTATAGGCGGAAAGGCGTACAATAGACCGCAACTCCACTCGTGACGAAAAGCGTCGCCGAGCGAGTGCCGCCTTGGAAATTCCAACGCGCAGAACTGATGACATTGCGCGTTCTCTTCGGTGGCGAATAGATCTAACCAAGGCTCTCCCCACTGTAGAAAGAGTCCTTGCGCCACTTCCGAGTGAAGACGCCATTCGTGATCCATCATGCACCTGCGGCTGAGTTCGTCCGCCCTGGCGTTCAGGGAACCTGCCAGGTGTTGAACCACCAGGAACATGCCCTGATGTTCCAGCCATGTCCAGAGGCGCAGAGCCTCCTGACAAAGGGTCCACGACCCCACCCCGCCTTGTTTGTTGCAGTACCACATGGCGGTGGTGTTGTCTGTGAACACCTGCACTACCTTCCCTTTGACAGAGGGAAGGAATGCCTTGAGTGCAAGTCGGATCGCCCGGAGCTCCAGAATGTTGATATGGAGCCGGGACTCCGCCGGAGACCAGAGGCCTCTGATCTCCGCCTCTCCCATGTGACCGCCCCATCCCAGAAGGGACGCGTCCGTCACAACTGTATGCTCTGGCTGGGGAAGGGAGAGGGATCTGCCCATGACCCATTGCCGGTTCGAGAGCCACCACTGCAACTGTTTTGCAGTCCCCTCCGAGATCTGGACGTGATCGGACAGGTTGCCCTGGTGCTGCGCCCACTGGAACTTCAGGTCCCACTGCAGAGCCCGCATATGCCATCTGGCATGATTGACCAGCAGGATGCAGGAGGCCATGAGGCCCAGCAGCCTCAGGGTCATCCGTACCGAAACCCAGGATAAAGGCCGAAAGATCGGAATCATAGCCTGAATATCCCGGACTCGCCGTTCGGGAGGATAGGCCCGAAACTGCGTCGTGTCCAGAACTGCTCCGATGAAAAGGAGCTGTGGAGAAGGAATTAGATGCGACTTCGGCACATTGATGGAGAACCCCAGCGAGTGCAGGAGTTCGGCCGTAGTCTGGAGGTGGGAGACGACTGCCTGGGACGAGCCCGCCTTCAGCAGCCAGTCGTCGAGGTAGGGGAAGACTGAAACCCCTGCCCGGCGCAGATGAGCTGCGACCACCGCCATCACTTTCGTGAACACCCGAGGGGCACTTGTAAGGCCAAAGGGGAGCACGGTGAACTGAAAATGCTCGGGGCCTACCGTGAACCGAAGGTAACGCCGGTGGGCCGGCAGGACGGGGATGTGGAAATACGCGTCCTGCAAGTCCAACGCCACCAACCAGTCTCCAGGGTCGAGGGCAGTCAAGACCTGAGCTAGGGTGAGCATCTTGAACTTCTCCTTCCGGAGGAAGCGATTGACGTTCCGGAGGTCCAAGATAGGACGCATGTCCTCCTTGTCCTTTTTGGGCACCAGAAAGTAGTGGGAGTAGCAACCACGCCCTACTTCTGGGGTCGGAACATGCTCGATGGCCCTCTTGGCCAAGAGGGCCGTGACTTCCTTCCGTAGAAGCACCAAGTGATCCCCTGACATGCGGTGGAATTGAGGTGGCATGGCTGGGGGGTGGTCTCGAAGGGGAGGGAGTAGCCCCTTCGGACAATGTCCAAGACCCATCTGTCCGAGGTGATGGTGCGCCAGTGGGGAAGGTGATGGCGGACCCTGCCCCCTACTGGCGTGCCGTGCACCTGAAAGGAGGGACTAGGAGGGCTTGGAGGCCGCGGACGGGTTGGAGGTGGTGGCCTGACCCGCACGCTGGTTGCCCGATCCGCCACGGCGGAATCCACGTCCTCGGCCACGCGAAGACGCCTGCTGCGCGGGCCGGTGGCTGGGCTGCTGACGTGAAGGGGCGCCCCTACCGTGACCACGATAGGGGCGAAAAGCAGAAGGCAGCGGAGGGCGTGTAGCAGAAAGGCCCAGGGACTTTGCAGTAGCCCGTGAGTCCTTAAAGCGCTCCAACGCATGGTCTGCTTTGGACCCAAAAGACCGACTCCATCAAAGGGCATGTCCATGAGAGTATTCTGGACATCCCCTGAAAAACCAGTGGTTCTCAGCCAGGCGTGGCGCCGGAGCGCCACCGTCGTTGCAATGGACCTGCCCAGCGAGTCGGCGGTGTCAAGGCCACAACGGATAGTGTATTTGGCCGCATCCCTTCCTTCCGCAATGGCGCGGGAAAGCAGTGCCTGGACCTCCTCAGGGCACTGGGGCAAAACATCCGCCACCGAATCCCACAGGGAGTGGGTATATCGGCCCAAAAGACAAGCGGTGTTAACGGACCGCAAGCCAGCACTGGAGGAAGAAAAACCTTTCTTCCCAAACTGATCCAGGCGTTTGGATTCCCTATCCGGAGGAGCGGTAGGGAAGGCGGTTTGGGAAGCGGAGGCTTGGACAACCAAGCTCTCAGGAGTGGGGTGGACAGAAAGAAACAGGGGGTCGCCCGGAGCGGGGCGATGGCGTCGTGACACGTTCCGATCCACAGGAGCCCCTGTGTTGGGCTTGGACCAGGCGCCCAAAGAACGTCCGTGAGGGCGTCGTGAAACGGCAGCACAGTCTCCGCAGAGGAGGCTGCCGGCTGAAGCACCTCTGTCAAGATGTTAGTCTTGACCGTCAAAGTAGGGAGCTGGAGACGTAAGGCCCCAGCAGCCCTACGCAACACCGTACCAAAATTGGCCCCCTCCTCCGTAGCCACGGGAGGAGACAGCATGCCAGTGTCAGGAGAAGTATCCAGACCACTGGCCTCCCCTAGACTCTCTGTCCAGTCCTCATCATACTGACAGTTGCGTGTTAGAGGGTCATCAGACCCCTCCCAGTCCTCCTGGTCCTCCTCTGGTTCAAAATAAGGAGGAGGAGGGACATTTGGGACCCAAGGTCCCATCGGCGCCGGAGCCGGCGTCGAGCGACGTCGCTCCGGGACCATGTCCGGAGCCGGAAGGAACTGGGGGACGACGCCGCCCGGAGCCCAGGGCGGCGTCGAGAACGGCACCGGAGACATCGGCGCCGGCGGAGGTGTTGTGAGGTCGACCGGCGTCGATGGGAGTTGTGGAGCCGGGATCGAGGCCGGGGCCGGAGCCGGGATCGAGGCTGGAGGCTCGGGCGACGCCGGGGCCGGAGCCGCCGGTGACGCCGGATCAACCCCATCAGGGCCCGCGGGGCCCGAAGGCGCACCGGAGGGGCCTGAAGGCCCGAAGAGGCGGGCCATGGCCGACAGGAACTCCTGTACCTTGGCCGGATCCGCCCCCGAACCCGGGAAGGGCGGGTATGACGGGGCGACTCCACAGGCAAGTCCGGGGCCGCGGGGGCGGGGACGGTGCCGGGAGGGGCCTCAGCCGAGTCGCGAGACCGGCGAGGCGAAGTCCGAGAGCGACGATGCTTCTTGGACTTCTTGTGTCGAGACTTACCGGACGAAGAAGACTTCGACGCCGACGACCGGTGTGCACTCCGCGAGCGACCCCTGGACCTCTCACGCGACCGGGGCTTCCGCGGAGCCGAATGCCGGGCCTCGAGGAGCTTTCGAGACCGCTCTCGCAAAGCCTTCGGGTTGAGGGCCTGGCATTCGGGACAAGACTCGGTGTCGTGGCCTCGGCCGAGGCAGAAGAGACACTCCCAATGCGGGTCGGTGACGGACATCATCCGCGCACAGGCGCCGCATCGCTTGAAGCCGGGCATCCCTACGACACCTGAATGGTGGAAAAAGACAGTGAAAAAATCACCAAAAAGTATGGTCAAAAATTGACCAGGGCACTGCTCTTCCCGGATCTGCGCTTACTGGCGCGGAAAAAGAAGAACTGACGTCAGCGCGCAGGGGCGGCGCCTAAGTACTGCCCGCGACGTCATCCCGGCGATCACGACGCCGACGACGGACGCGGAGCCGCACGACGCCGCCTACCGACGCGCAAGGGTACTGCTACGCAAAACTTTCCGGATCCAGCCTGACGCCTGGGGATATTCTAAGGTAAGGAATCTATCACTAACGTGTCTCTTTCAGATAAATCTTTCAGAAAAACAGGTCTTCGATGACACGAAATAGGGTTGAAACAGATGCATTTCAAACCTGCCTCATTCCAAAATGTAGACAACATTAAGATTTGAGGGAAGACCAAAAATGATTCATAAAAGTTATTTATGAGAAAATACAGGTAAAATGGCTGAGCCCAGTCAGGGATCTCAAACTCAGACTTTAAAAAAAATAAAAAATAAAGGAACTGATGGCCAACTGCCACTGCACTGTGCATTGTGGTGCTTTAGGACTGCTTTAAAGTGTATTTTTTAGGTCGAGCCTCGAGTAGCGCGCAAGCGCTGCTCTGGCGAGACTTTAAGTAAGGGGTTTCGAAAGCTGACCACACGCTCGTGCGTCGTGGCCTTTTTCGGGCGGTTACGTGCGCAGGGCCGACATCTGTTTCCCATTATCGTGCCCAGACGCGTGCACGATAATTGGAAACATATGCCGGCCGTGCGGGGAAAAGGCCATGACGCACGAGCGTCTGGTCAGCTGAGCAGGCTGCCGCGCTCGCTCCTCCGTTTCGATTCCGTGCTTGTTCCTCCTTGGTGACTCCTCCTTTCCCTTGCGCCTGCCTGGCCCTCTATCGGCTCTTCTTTTGATTTTGGCGCCTTTCCTGTCACGAGAGGCAGCGGCCACTGAGTTCTGAGGGGTGAGAGTACGACTCTTCTCTCCCATCCCTCATCCGACAAGGAAAATCACGAGAGACGGTGATTGCCTCTCCCAGCACGGTTATCACGTCTGGCCACGCGGGAGCATCCCGCACCTCTTCGGGAGTCTTTTCAGTCAGCTCTGGTAGCCCCTCTCTGCCTGCTCTAGAATTCTCCTCTCTGCCTCCTCTGGCATCCGTCTCCGCATTTCCCGTTCTGCCTGCTACTATATCCCTCTCTCTGACTTCTATTACCCCTCTGTCTGCCCCTTTTGCCTGCTTGAGGCTGCTCTCTGTCTGCTCGTCTTGTGCATCTCTGTTGCCCTCTTAAATGGATATGGTATTGCCTCTAAACACGCTGGTCTCCCCCTCAGCTGCTGGGTAAGCGGCTGCTCAGGGTGCCAAGTGGCGTAGCAAAGGTACCATGGTCCCTCATGCAGGCAAGGCAAATACTCCCGCCTACAGTCTGGCACTAAAAAACAGGCATAATTGGGGCCCTTTGCACCCATGGGCTCCAGGTGCCACTGCACCTGCTGCCGCCCCTATGGAGTATCCCCTGCTGCATTCTCTGGCGCCACGGTCGGCTGTTCCGGCGGCTCCCTGATGCCTGTGCTCTTTTCTCTGGCCTTTACTCTTGCTTGCTCTGATATCCACTCTGCCTACTTAGGTGTCGCTGTGGCCAGCTTGGATATCTCCCGTTGCCTGCGTGGACATGGTATGCCCACGGCCTACTCGGGTATTTCCTCCTGCCTGTATAGGTATCCCTTCCTTGTTTCAAAACTGCGTGCTCAGGTTCACTTGCTGCCTGCTAAAAAAAAGTATTATGATTGCTACTGGTCTTGCATGACCCATGCCTGCTCGGGAATCTACTCCTGCTTACTCTGTTCTTCCTGCTGTCTCCCAGGATATTCTTGCTGCCTGCTCGGGTGCCTTGCTGCCTTATCAGCTCAGCTATCTCTTCTACCTGCCCGAAATGTTTCGGTTGCCTGCTCTGTTAAACGTCGCCGGCTTCTCAGGTGTATTCAGGGACTCTTCTGGAATGTTGCTGACTGCTCTGGTTTCCAGTGTGCCTGTAAGGGTATCCATCTGGACATTCGCGCTCTGCTACCCTTTCTGTCTGATGTCTGGCATCTCTACTGCCCTCCCTGGTACTCTGTCCTACTGTCACAGCTCCCTGCTGCCGTCCCCCTCTGTGTGGCTTGCTATTGCTGTGGCCCCCTCTGTTACTCTCCTTACATGCTCGAGGACTCTGTCTTGGTCTGTTATGCCTGCTCTGGTATGCCTAACGGGACATCCTTGCTTCCTGCTATGATACGCCCGCCCGTCCTACAGACACCCCTCCTAGCTGTTCTGGTACTGGTTGCCTTTACTATGATGCCATCTGCCTGCTCCAGCATCCTCTTGATGGTCACTACGTGACTTGGTGTCCTGAAGGGCGCAATACTCCAGTCCTGGGTTTCTATTTAACAGCGCAGTGCATTCTGCTACTTGTAGTCTTTGAGTCAAACAGAACAAACGGGCTGAGCTGTCACATTACAAAGGGCTACGGGAGGAAAGCCAAGACCGGTGACATCGACTGTATGCAATCTGGCGCATCGATGCGCCTGCTAGGGTGTCCCTGCTGCTGACTGCAAGGTTACCCCCATGGGCTGTCCTGGCATCACGGAGGCCTGCTCAGGTGTCCATGAACTGCTGGCTCTGCAGCCTGCCGCAAACCTCCTCTGCCTGCACCTCTTGAAAGAACAGTTCTGGGGGTAGCCCATGTACCAAATGTTCAGGAAAGGTGGGGCGAAGCCCATGGCCGCCTCCTCATTATATAGCACCAGCCCCACACGCTGCACCTGCGGATACCAGGGCTGCTGCCCATCCACACAGCCCACAAACAGAGCGCCTTACCTGCAGACCCTGACGTCCATGCCAGCTCTTCCTGTGACTGCCGCTCCTCCCTGTGCTCTGTTGTTCCTATACCTCCCGTGCCTGCTCCCTGTGCCTCCTGTGATTGTTGCACCTCCTTGTGCCTGGTCTTGGCGCCTCTGTGATCCTGAGCCTGCTACTTCACCTCCGGGCGCCTGGTCGCTGCACCCACTGAGGTTGCAGCACGTCCTGTGCCCGCTACTTGCACCCCTCGCAGTGGTTTCATCCACCCCTGCCTGCTTGCTGCACCCCGTGGTTGCTGCAGGTCCTTTCCGTCCTCCTCGTGCCTTCCCTGCTCGTGCTTGCTGCGCCCGTGCCTGCTGCTCCTCACTCCCCGGGTCGCCTTTGTTTACAGCGCTGCCTGCTGCAGGGAGGGGAGCGGGGGACAGGCCCGAGGAGCTGGGCTCGGATGTGTCGGCTGCATGAATGGAGGGGGAGCGAGCTGCGTGCACACCGACTGTGCCTCTGTGCACGTAGAGGGCAGGGCTTCCCCCGGCAGGCAGGAGCGGAAGAGACTGCAGAGGGGTGCACGCAACAGAGGGGGTTCAGGCACATGCACTGCTCCTGTGCAGGGCAGGCGTGAGGGACTGGTCCATGCACGGACACTTCTGCGGGTGCTAATGGGAGAGGTCTGCCCGTCTTCAAGAGCGCCTCAGGGAGCGGACCTTACTGCGTGTGTGTGGTGACTACTTCGGGCCAGGTGCATGGACTGCCCCTCTCTCTAGGACAGGCGTCAGAGATTGGCCCTTGCCGCTACTCTTACGCTAGCTAGTAGGAGTGCACCTTGTCCGTATGCAGGAACACCTCAGTGCTTGAAGCATGCACTGTCCTTCCGCAGGACAGACGCACGCCATGCCCACTGCAGGAGCTAGAGCCAAGTAGGGTGCAGTCAGTTACTCTGCAGGAGCTTAGCCCATACAGGAGAGAGAGCCGAGTTAGATGTATGTCACTGGCGTAACGAAACTTGAGGGGGCCTCCCTGCAAGGTACGTGGAGGGGCCCCCTTCAGACTCAATCTGGAGCTCTCTGGCCAGAATACTGTGCTGAGGGGGCCCCCTGGAGCTTGTGGGCCCGCACCGCGGGGGCTGTGGGGGCCTGTGTTACGCCACTGATGTATGTACTGCCCCCAGTACTTGAAATGGAAAAATAGAAGTGCAGGTACTTTGTACCAGAGTACCTGCTTGTTTCTGAGAAGTGCCGGTGCTCTCCAATTAAAAGTATTACGTTTTTCTTGAGAAGTGCAGGTACTCTCCCTCTCAAAATAAACAAGCATTGGCATAGCCAATAGGTCTCGCGTTTGGGACCTTATAAGTGTTTAGCCATGCAACAGTTGATGTTGTTGCACCAAGGATATTGTGCTGCATAACTAAACACTTATAAGGTCCCAAAGGCGAGACCTATTGGCTATGCCAATGCTTGTTCTTGTATGCGTTTGAAGTAGTTTTTAGGTCCTTTCTTTTTAAAAAAGAATAAATTAAAAGCGGTCTAGTCAGTAATACCACTCAGAGTGCCTCATTACGATGCGGTTTGGACCGTAACCGACAGATTGTCGGTTGTGGTCCGAACCGCATCTACTGCTGTGGTCCAACCGACGCATTAGGATGTGTGCGGTCGGAGGCAGCAGTCGGAGGGACCAACCGACGCCTTACGACAAGCTCATGGAGCCAGTTGGTCGGTTGGAAGCTCCTCATAATCCCGTAAAGACGGCGTTCCACCGTCAGGATTATGATATAGACATGGAAAGGCTGTCAGAAAGTGACATTGCGGCCCCTAGCAGGGCCCCCTTCCTCCTCTGGCCCTCCGCATCTGGGCCTGGGGGGCAATCCCTGCACCGTGTGGCAGTCACCATTAGGTGCCTGCCACACGGTGCAGGGATTGTCACAAACTTCCATTTCTCAATGGGAGCATGTGCTGCGGGCGGTTTCCGCCCGCCGCACAAGCTCCCATAGAGAAATGGGAGTTTGCGACCGCACAATGCGCGGTTGCATCGTAATCAGGTGTTATGAACGGCCGACCTTATGGTCGGGTGGTTCCCCCACCGAAATGGTGACATCGTAATCAGGGCCAGAGTGTTTTAAACCAGTTTTCAATTTTTAAATGTGTTTGCTAATATTTATTATACACATGTTTTTATTAAACTAAAATCATTTTTTTCTTTACACACATTGTTTAGTTATGATTGTCAAGATATTTCAAGTACTGATGTGTGATCCTGCACATGGGCAACAATATTTAGTCTTTATGCATATTGATGAAGATCACATGAGAGAGTAGGAAAATGCTACTTACCCAGTATGCATCTGTTCTTGGCATGTAGAGCTGTAGAGTCACATGCTGTGCATAGCCTGCCATCTAGTGTTGGGTCCGGATGTTTGCACTTTGTTTTTGTTTGAATAAGTCTTTTCCAGTCACGAGGTAGGTGACTCCTCCTTTCGGTGATAGTGCGCATGGGCATCGACTCCATTGTTAGATTGTTTGCCGCAGAGGGTGATAATGGAGTTAGTAAGAGTAGTAAGAGATGTCCATGTATATATGTATCTAAGTAAGATGTAACTGCAACAGGTATAGGTACCCGGGGAGGCGGGTGGGCGCATGCGACTCTACAGCTCTACATGCCAAGAACAGATGCATACTGGGTAAGTAGCATTTTCCGTTCGAGGCATGTGAGCTGTAGATCACATGCTGCGCATAGACTAAAAAGTAGTTATCTCCCAAAGCGGTGGCTAACCTGTAGCTGTTGCAGTGGTCTGAAATAGTGAACGTAAAACTGCTTGGCCCACACTAGCTTGCTGTCTTGCTAACACATCTACACAATAGTGTTTTGTGAATGTGTGAGGTGTAGACCATGTTGCAGCTTTGCAGATATCATCTATGGGTATGTTTCCTCAAAATGCCATAGCAGCCCCTAGTTTGCGAGTGGAGTGTGCTCTAGGGGGAATTGTTAAAGTTCTTTTTGCTTTTGCACAGTATATTTAAATGCACTTGACTATCCACCTTGCAATGCCTGATTTTGATATTGGATTGCCTTTATGTGGTGGAGCAAAAGCGACAAATAGCTGTTTTGTTTTGCGGAAATGTTTTGTCCTTTCTATATAGTAAAGAATTGCTCTTTTCACATCTAAAGTGTATAAAGCACGTTCTGCCACAGAATCTGGTTGAGGGAAGAACACAGGCAACTCAACAGATTGGTTTATATGAAAAGCAGAAATGACCTTTGGTAAAAATGTAGGGTTGGTCCGAAGAACCACTTTATTTTGGTGTATTTGTAAGAATGGTTCTTCTATGGTTAGTGCCTGAAGCTCACCCACTCTCCTCAGAGATGTGATAGCTATGAGGAAAGCTACCTTCCAAGTAAGAAATTGTATTTCACATCTATGCAATGGCTCAAAGGGTGGACCCATTAGCCTGATGAGGACAATGTTGAGATTCCACACTGGAGCAGGTGGAAGCCTTGGAGGAATGATTCTCTTAAGTCCTTCCATAAATGCTTTGATGACAGGCACTCTAAAAAGAGACAGATGTTGTCTATTCTGTAGGTATGCAGCTATTGCAGCAAGATGTAAGCGTATGGAAGAGTACGCTAAATTGGAACGCTGCAGATGTAGTAAATAGCAAATGATGTTTTGAACTGAAGTGTCCAGTGGATCTATTTGATTGTTATTACAGTATATCACAAATCGCTTCCAGCATGCTCTTGTGGTAGGACGTCTAGCCTCTTTGATAATGTTCATGCAGTCTGGCGGAAGATTAAGGTAACCAAACTCTAAGATTTCAGGTGCCAGATCGCAAGGTTGAGATGGCTGGGATCTGGACGTCTTATCTCTCCATGGCTCTGAGTTAGCAGATTGGGAGTGAGGTGTAGGTTTTGGTGAGGAACTACTGAGAGCTCCAACAGGGTTGTGAACCAGGGTTATCGGGCCCATGTGGGAGCAACTAGGATTAATGTCAGGGACACCTGTCTGAGCTTCCGAACCACTAATGGAATGAGTGGGATAGGCGGAAAAGCGTAGGCAAATATCCCAGACCAATTCATCCATAGTGCATTGCCTTGGACAATGGGTATGGATGTCTGGATGTGAAGTTTGGGCATTTTGCGTTTAGGTTTGTGGCGAACAGATCTATGTCTGGAAATCCCCACATTTGGAAGAATGGGAGGAGAACTTGAGGGTGGAGTTCCCATTCGTGGATCTGTTGTCTTTGACGACTGAGCACATCTGCAATCTGCTTGTTTACTCCTGGAAGGTGTTCTGCCAGGAGAAACATTCTGTGATGTATGGCCCATCTCCAGATGGTCTGTGCTATGCTGTGCTAGCTGAGATAGCTGGAGAGAGTGTGACCCCCCCCCCTGTTTTTGTATGTAGTACATTGCTGTCATGTTGTTTGTACGGATCAGGACAGCTTTGCCTACTAGATGAACTTGAAACGCTTTGAGCGCTAGAAACATCGCTAGCAGCTCTAGATGATTTATGTGAAGCTGCTTTTGCTGCAGGCTCCACATGCCCTGAATTGTATGAGTCTGGAGAGGAGCTCCCCAACCAGTGACCGATGCGTCTGCTGTTAGCACTATCTGTGGAACCGGGTCGATGAAGGGCCGCCCTTTAGAAAGGTTTTGTGTATTCCACCACTGCAGAGAGCGATGGGTGCGGCCGTCCACCAACACTAGATCTGATAACAGACCCTGAGCCTGGTTCCACTGACGTGCTAAGCACTCCTGAAGGGGGTGCATGTGAAGTCTTGCGTAAGGGACTATTAGTATGCAAGACGCCATCATCCCTAGTAACTGCATGAACACTCGAGCTGGCAATGAGTGTTGAGGCTGGAACTGGCAGAGTAGAGTCTGCATGTTGCGGATTGTGGCCGGATTGGGATAGGCCAAAGCCTTTTGTGTATCTATTGTGGCTCCCTGATACGCCTGTGTGTTGGATGGCTGTAGATGAGACTTGGACAGGTTCACTGTGAATCCAAGATCGTGGAGCAACTGGACTGTTTTGTGAGTGTGATGGAAACAGCTTTCTTGCGAGCTGGCTTTTATGAGCCAATCGTCCAGGTATGGGAAGACATGAATGTGTTGTCTTCGAAGATGAGCTGAGACTACTGCTAAACATTTGCTGAAAACTCTGGGTGCGGTAGTTACTCCGAATGCGAGCACCTTGAACTGATAATGCTGTCCTGCTACTACGAATCTTAGGTATTTGCGATGAGCAGGATGTATTGGGATATGGAAATAGGCGTCCTTTAAGTCCAGAGTGGACAGAAAGTCGCCTTGTTGAAGGAGCGGAAGCACTTGCTGGAGAGTGACCATGTGAAAGTGGTCCGATTGAATGTATAGCTTTAGTTCTCTGAGGTCTAGTATAGGCCTGAGAGAGCCGTCCTTCTTGGGAATTAAGAAGTACAGGAGTATACCCCGGTCCCTTGAAGTTTTAATGGGACTGGTGTAGGAAACTGGCTCCATATATACTACACCAAAATGAGGTATAGTGTGTATAGAGTCCAGGTGACCCCAGAGGTAGGCAGAGGTTAAAGTTGGATAGAACCTTACTCTCCATTTGTGGTAGAGTGGTCGAGCAGTAAGGCAGTATCAGAGTACAGTGTTAAGCATTTGATGTACACACTCAGTCAGCAAATGAATTCACACACTCAAGGACTGAACTCTAGACCAATTGTTTTTGTATAAAAAAAATATACTGTTTTATTTTTAGAACCAAGCAAGCCTGGCACAGGTACGCATTAAATACTTTACAGTAATAAGTTGCTGATTGTAGAACAGTTTGAAAATGCAATAGGAATTGTACTTTGTTTGATTTACAGGGGATGCAGTAGGTTGCAATACTTGGCAAATACAGTACATTGAAATGAATAGGCTTTTTCAGTAAATTACAGGTAAGTTACTTTTTACGTTACTTTTCTAACTCAGTGCTGGATACCTGGATTCAGCATTAGGGCATTTCCTGCAAACAGGTAAGTAAATACGTTTTGGTTATTCGTGCGATTTTTAAAGAATATGTTTAGATTTCAAAACTCCACACTTAGAAATGTTATCCTATGGAGCAAAAACAGGTTATCGGTTCACAGGTAAGTTATCGACTGTGGGAGTTAAGGTTCTGGGGTTAGACTCAGGGGTCCCCCAGGGTCAATGATGCACTCTTGTTACACCCTCAGCGGCACTAGGGCGGCCGGGTGCAGAGTGTTGAGGCCCAATGTTATCCAATGGGGGATAGGGGGCCTCTGCTTGGTGGCTGCTGGCAAGCAGGCCACTGGGTTGTGGGAGCAAAGCTCCTAGGGTTTAGGTCAGGGCAAATGGGGAAACAAAGTAGCACAAAAGGTGCACCCTCAGCGGCACTGAGGCGGTCGGGTGCAGAGTACGGTTTTGACGTTGGGCGCCCTGTTGTTTCCAATGGAGAACCTCCGGTTTGCAAAAGCACTGCAGGCAGGGAGACGAAGGACGTTTGGGTGCGACCACCACTTCGAGAGGTAAGTTGGGAAGTTAGGGGTTGGTTAGGCACCATCGGTTTGGGCACACAAGGCCGTGGGGCGTCGGGTGCAGGGGTGCCTTTTGGGGTCGGATCTTCTTACCAGCTCCGGGTCGCGGTTAGGGGGGCCTTCTGCTTTTAGACTGCAGGCGTCGGCTGGAGGCTTGAGGCAGGTCAGGGGTCGCAGGATCTCGGTTCAGGATCACCGGGGTGACCTCCTCGTGGTGTTTGCCCACTCGAGCTCGGGCCGTGGACGGCGGGTGCAGAGTGGGGGGAATTCGCAGTCTCCGGCTGCTGCCAGAGGTTGCAGTTGAACAAATCTGGTGTTCACGGGAGAAGCAGTCTTTGGAAGTGAAGGCAGGCAGGCAGGCAGGTCCTCCGGGGTTTTTGAGGTTGCTGGCTGCAGGACACATCGGGATTTCGCAGGTGCAGGTTCGAGGGGAGACAGGCCGGTAGGGCTGGGGCCAAGTCAGTGGGCGTCTTCCTCTTGTTAGCTGGCTGCACGGCTGTTCGGTCCCCCTTCTTTTCTTCTTGTTGTCAGGCTGGATCTGAGGAAGCAAGGTTCAGGGTGCCCCTAAATACTAGATTTAGGGGCATTTCAGGTAGGTAAAGGGCAGGGACCAATGGGTCCCTTCCCTGGGGTGGGTACACCCCCTATTGTGCCACCCTCCAGTGGGAGGGGGGGCAGGAGCCTGTCCCTGGTTGGTTGGGTCCCCCCATCCTCAAGATGGCGGGGACTCGGAGTTGTGCTTCACCTCGCCTCCCCCACCTGAGGGGTGGAGTTGGCAGAGGTGGGCACACCTCTTTCCCTCACTTGTTTTTCCCGCCGGTTCTCCCGCCCAAAGTGGGGGGTAAAACCAATGGGGACCAGTTGCTGAAAGCAGCAAAAGGTCTGGGGAGGCTCACAAAGGAGGCATGCCTTTGAAGCTTCCCCTTTCGTGAACCCTGCCCATCCTGGGGGAGGAGGCTTGGCACCTCGTCCCAGGATGTGCATTGTCTCAGGCCCCCAAGAGCAGCAGGCTCTCGACCCAGGGGTCCAGAAACATGTCTGTTGGTGGCAGCCTAAGCAGCCACTCAGTCGGGACACTAGAAGTTGGTCGACTTTCAGGGGGCCTCTCTAAGATGCCCTCTGTCGTGCATTTTACATTAAATCCCACACTGGCATCAGTGTGGGTTTAATGTGCTGAGAAGTTTGATACCAAACTTCCCAGTCTTCAGTGTAGCCATTATGGTGCTGTGGAGTTCGTAATGACAAACTCCCAGCACCATATACTCTTAATGGCAGCACTGCACTTACACTGCCCAAGAATGGACTTGGGCACTGTAGGGGTACAGGGCTCATGCACCTGTACCCTCACCACTGGCATAGTGCACCCAGCTGGAGGGGTGGCTGATCTAGGTCAGGGCAGTGGGTTGTGGGCATGGCACACAGGGATGTGTGCCATGTCGACTCTTCACTTTGTTCTGCACCAAGACACGCAGCCTGCAAAGGCAATGTGTGTGTGAAAAGGTGCAGGGCCTCCAAGGGTGGCACAATAAGTGCTTCAGCCCTTAGGGGCCTTCCCTGGTCACAGTGCCCTGGGTACCTGTAGTACCATTTACCAGGGACCTACCTGTGGCCAGGGATGCCAATTGGGTTTAGGCTTCAATGCAGTTTTAGGGAAGGAACATAGGCCCTGGGTACCTGATTAGCAGGAGCCCAGGGCGCACTCAGTCAAAGAACATCACAATTCAGCAAAAAGTGGTGGCATACCATGCAGAAAGAGGGCACTTTCTCACAACTGGTTCTATTGCTACTTTTTCTAACAGGGAGAGAACTTCTTTTTTTAAAAGGGTAAGATGTTCCTGTGACATTGCATGTGATCTTGGAAGAATGTTTGGGGGAGTGTCTGTAAGTTCCAGGCAGTAACCATATTGGATAATTTGTAAAACCCATTTGTCTGAGGTGATGATGTTCCAGACAGGGAGAAATTGAGAGAGACGTCCCCCGACAGGAGTGGAATGAACGGGGGGCAGTGGAAGGAAGTCACTGTTTGTTATACGTGGGGGAAGTGCGTGTGGAGTTGCCTCTGCCTCTTCCCTTACCATTGTTTCCTCTAAAACCGCCTCTAAAATATCCTCTTGACGAGGGTGATTAGTTGTTGCCCTTGTAAGAGGAGGTGGGATTTTCTGTGGTAACATTTTTGGAACCACCTCTGTAAAAGGAGTGGCGAAAGGAACCTCTATTAGTAGGTAATTGTAAAGCCCCCATGGACTTTGCGACCTCAGTCTATTTTTTCATTTTTTTACAGAGAGGTGTCAACTGCTGGACCAAAGAGGTATTCTTTATCAAAGGGCTAATTGAGAATGGAGGCCTGTAACTCAGGTTTGAAACCGGATATTCTTAACCATGTGTGTCTGCATAGCAACACACTGGTGTTTACTGCGCGTACTGCTGTGTCTGCTGCATCTAATGCACACTTAATGGAGGTATTGGTGATAAGTTTTCCCTCTCGTATAAGATCATTTGCCTTAGATTTGTGCTCATCAGGCAGAAATTGGATACGTTTTTCCAGCTCATTATAATGAGCTTTATCGTATCTGGCTAGCAAAGCCTGAGCATTGGCAATGCACCAGTGATTAGCTGCCTGTGAGGCTACCCTTTTACCAGAGGCATCAATTAACTTGGACTCCTTATCAGGAGGAGGGGCCTCACCTGTGGTCTGTGAGTTCGCTCTCTTACAAGCATTAGAGACCACAAGAGCGTCTAAGGGTAGCTGACCCTTGATGTAAGCAGGGTCAGTAGGTGCTGGTTTATATATTTTCTCAACCCTGGGCGTGATGATTCTTGCCCTGACAGGGTCTTTGAAAACCTCATTTGCATGCTTAAGCATCCCCTTAAGCATTGGTAATGTATGTGTACTTTTTTGAATGGAGCTTAAGGTCTCAAACAAGAAGTCCTCCTCTAAAGCCTCCTTATGTAGTGCCACCCCATTGTAATGATCAGCCTTGTTAAAAAGCGCAATTTGACCTATATTGTCATCAGGAGGTGATGGCCTGGATGGATATAAGTCAGGGTCAGTGTCTGTGTGTGGATCAGTATCATAATCCTCCCATGGATCAACATCCTGTGGCCTATCCTCATCCCCATCCTCTTCATCCTGTGGGTCAGGTGATAGTGGTGGTGGATTAGTTGGGGTAAAGAGTAGTTGAGGATTAGTAGGTGGCACATAAGGTGGTGATGGGTTTGTAACCACATTCCTTTTCTTCAGGGGCATGTGATGCTCATCCTGATGCCCAATTTCCTTTTTTCAGGCAATTTGGCATGAATATGTCCAGTATCTGGGTTAATAACCAGTTCTTTTTGTTTTGGATCCGGAGGTGGAACATCGGATCGAGGCTCTTTTGTCAAAGTCTTTTTCTCTTTACTTGCAGTTTTTGGCGTCGAACGTTTCGGCTCCGAACTCTTCGGCACCGAAGATTTAGGCTTCGACAAAGATGGAACATGGACATGCTTTGTTTTCGACGTCGAGGATTTTGGATCGGCGCTGGCATGGGGCCGACTCGAGCCCCAGCCGGAAGGCTTTTCTTTGTGTTTCGGCGCCGGGCCCGCGTGTGGGGTACTCGAAACTTTTTCTCGGTGCCGACCTTGGCCCGCAGGCAGAGGAAGGACCGGAGCCTTTTTCGGTTTTGGTTGTTGGGGCAAGGGAGTTTCTGTACTCACGGTACGCTGACCCGGTGTAACTTGCTCCTCTTCTTCCATGTCGGAGTCGGCCTCGGACACGGAGATGTGTCATTCTTCCTCTGCACCTTGAGCGTGTGTTCTCCGAAGATGTCCGGTACGGAGCCGCCTTGATGTTGCATATCGTGACGTCGAGCCCGATGGCCACAAAGCGTCTTCTTTGATAGAAACGATCGGCACGCATCGCAGTCTTTCTCATCGTGTTCCGGGGACAAACAGAGATTGCACACTTCGTGCAGGTCGTGCGCGGAAACTTGGCGTGACACCCGGGACAGAGCTTGAATGGAGACCGTTCCATCGACTGCTAGCGAGCCCGGCGCGGGTAGGCTCAACGGCCCTCCACGAGCTTTCCCATCAAAGATTCTTGGTTCGAAACGATACGCGGAGAATGGGAAACGCGATCGAGAAACAATACCGTTGAGGGTAGTGGATTGCGCGAAGGAAACCTGAGAAACGGTGCCGAACCGGAGTGCAGCAATTCACATTCGAACCCAATGACGGAAAAAAACAATCTAACAATGGAGTCGATGCCCATGCGCACTATCACCGAAAGGAGGAGTCACCTACCTCGTGACTGGAAAAGACTTTTCCGAACAAAAACAAAGTGCAAACATTTGGACCCAACACTAGATGGCAGGCTATGCACAGCATGTGATCTACAGCTCACATACCTCGAACTCATGTTTTCAAACATAACTTTGAACTGCAACATAAAAATATTCTTATTTACATGTATTAAAATGGGTAACAGATGACATTTAAGAATGTACCTTGTGCACTGCGGCGGGAGCTTTCAGCACCTTGTAAGTCATTTGTGGGATTTGCATCTGCCATATTTACCAGCCATATCATGGTAGCTGTAGAAAAAAGAGAAGTCTTGATTATTGCTTAGAAAAGGAAGAATAAAAGAAATATGTTCCAAGCATTCCAGTCATAATAAAATAAAAAATCCGTGGCTGCTATATAAAAGTTAAAGAACCCCCTATTTTATATGAGGTTATAACAGACCTGGTAGCCACAGCCCTCACTCAGTACAACTGAATCGCATGGTTCAGCTGTCATCATTGAGGGACTCCACATCTTAACGTTTCATCTACTTCATGACTCAAAGCACTTATGAGTGAAATGGAAGCTAATTCTGACAGCTCACTGGCAATGGAGTTTGCTATAATTTCGAACAGATTCGTTCAAACAGAAAGTAAGCCAATTAACCTCAAATGCTGAATGTATTCACCAGAAACATGGTTTAAAGAGCAGAGGGCCCTGATACTGAAGTGCAATGCTAAATACCTATTGGAGAGAATTCCAAATATACATGTATGAATTCCTTTTGATTTATTAATATAATCCTCCTCACGAAACACCTTGAGACCAAACCCAAGCAATGCAAATGAAAAAGTTGAGCCCTCTGCTAACTTCTTACATTGAGCTGTCATTTAAAACTGGGACTGGTGCTTCTGTGAGGGATGTTTGCTAAAACTTGCACAAAAAAAAAAAAAGGGGGGGACTAACTTCTTTCTTGGCCTGAGGGAACATACTCTCTAGTATAGCTTACAAGTGATTAGCAACAGACAGGGGCGGTTGAAAACTAGTTAACTACTCTGACATAAGCGTAGTAAACAAAAGTGTTTCATTGCTTTTATGTAATAACGAGGAAGCAGCCAATCCCCAAGTCTTCCCTCTACCTCACCTAAGAATCCAGAAACCCAAGAAAAGCTGCGGAAGATCAGCCACAGATATGCCGTCACTTCTGATTTTACGAATCCAAAGGGAGTGGTGGAATGACAGATGATGAACCGCCACCTTTCCTACCTCCCCTGACTCCTTCTGGTCTTTGTAGACCTGAGAGAATTGAAGGGTTGCTGGATGGCTCTCTAGAGAAAGGCTATTAAGGGATGCGTTGGAGGGCAGGCGTATTGGAAGGAGAAGGCAAGATTATAACGGGGGATGTTGGCAGGACATCATGTACCTATTTTGCATATGTGGTGTGGGGGTAAAGAATTGACAAAGTAATGCTGTCCATAACTTCTTTATTACTCCCATACCATTCTAGAGCTAGCCCATGGGCACAGCTTGGAAAGAATCGCCTGGAGGGAGTGAATTGATGGGAAGACCATACACAACATACAAGGATAGATGCGTAGTCCATACTTGCATGTGTCTTCTACATGACAACATGGTATAGGAGTCTAGAGGGATGCAGACAGACAATAGAATTCACACCCATGCAGTATCTAGAATTGCACCAAAAACCTAGACAGCATGGAGGACCCATCTAGCCTAGATACTGGGGAGGTGAAGGAGTAAAATGAGTCATGTTATGAATAACGGGAAGGGTGAATATTCCTTTTTGTTTTAGTCCTGCTCTCCTAGCGGGTCAAAGACGGAGAGGGATCCTGCCACATCGAGGCCAACTATCACCAGTAAGCAATCTAGTATTTTGTGAAAAGAAAACAACTCACGCATAATAGGCAGGTAATCTCCCAGCTGTGTGCTAAACTAAATAATTCAAGTATGCATAGGTACCAACGTTACTCCAAACTAGCTAATGCACTCTCTCGTCATGGACTCACAGGACAACGGGCTGTGAGTAGACAAATGCTATCATCTGAAAACAATAAAGGACAAGCTCATCAGAAAAACCGTTGAAGGGCAATCTTTCAATGTGGAGTTAAATGATGAACGAGGCAAGAAAAGATGAAAAGGAAAAACGGAGCATCCCATGCAAGGTCCAAAGCATAAGAGTCTACCACAGAGATGTTGTAGTTTAACTGGACATCTGCGAAGAGCAGTGATTTTTGGTGAAGCCTTTGGTTTACCACTGGGGCTTAGTGATATCAGGGTTTGCAGATGGACCTTCATATAGACGTTGTACTAGAAAATGTCAGGCTATGGAAAGAAATGCATAAACGTATTGTTTATCAACTGACATTAACCTCCATTAGCTAAATATATAGGTGGCATGCCTACTGAGGCACAGGGATATTATTCTGGTTTGCTGATAAATTGCATTTTTTGAATAATGAGAAATAAAAAAAATAATATTAAAAAGAATCAGTTTGCATATGTACTGTTTTTCACTAGTTATTCAGCCATACTCTTTTCGGCCTATGGCCCCTCTGTGCAAAAGGTTAAGCAGTTGGAGCTGTAATTGGTCTGATGTGCTAAAAAAAACAGACTACGGAAAACATTAGCCTGTGTAGGCACTGGAGGCTGTTACTGCGTTTAGAAATAATGCCAGATATTACCTGTATTATTTGTATACCCTTGGTATAGATTTCAATTGTTCCTACATGCGCACCTAGGGTTACAAGTAACTTTCCCTTCTTTAATGTCTGCAGTTGTGATTATGGTCCCTGTTCACGGTCCGAATCCAGATTGTCTGTCATGCACAACCGAGTGAGACTGTATGAGTTCTTGAGCTAAGGAGCAACTTCTCCTTCCAGATTGTGCCAATGAAGGGGAGGTTTGAGATGGACCTGTAAAGCCACTGGTTCCAGAGGGCTGGCTAATAATTTTTTCTCAATCACAGAGCTTCTCACTTGTTTCAGAGTGGTTGGGACCTTTCCTTGTTGAAAGGGAAAAAACCCCTTTCTGGCACTTACCTCAGGGCCAAGTGTGGAAAAATGTTTTAGTAGTAATCAGTTGCAGGCTTTAAATGTACTCAATTGTTGAAGGTTTAAAAGAAAACACAAAATGGCAGAATGAAACAAAGATTTGGGGAGCATTGAGCGAAGTGGAAGATGTCTATCTTCAGGATCTTGTTCTAAAAAAAAATATAAGGTTTTCAAAGGGATCTATGATGTTACTACAACGTAAAAGACTGTATTAGGAGTCACTAGCTCACACTCAATACATCGTGATCACTATTTCATTTATAGTGCCAGTCTATGGACCCCGACGGAGGTCACAGTAATGTTTATATAGCTTGTGGCCGCAGATTGAGGGCTTAGTAAGTGCTGTGACCTCCCGGGCAAACCACTAGTCTCTAATAGTGCAGTCCATATTTCATACATGAAACCCAAAAGTATAGGGTTTTCACAAAAAGCACTGCACACCATTTCACTGGAATGAAAACAAATACATTTTTTATTGATAAATTGTCATTTATTTGTATAAAATGTAGGAAGAAAAAAGATTAACAATGTTTTATTTAATGTATTTTACATTGTTGTCAATGGCCCTTTAATTTTCACCACAGACGGATACTACAACATTTGATTATCAGGAAGAGCTACCCCAGAAAAGCCTCACTTCGTGTACTGTATTTAGCATATAAGCAGTGACGCAATTTATTGATAAGTTGCTGAAAGTGGAAGGTTTCGTTGCATTGTTTTCTTTTCTTAAAAGAGGTCAGAAGTGCACAGAAACATCTTTTGAAAAAGGTTTGAAGTACCATACATAAATAATTGAGATGTAAATTATTTGAAGGCGGGAAAGGGTGAAGTGCATTTCCATGGCTCGCGGGAAGAAAATGGCGGCTTTAGCTACAGAGATTTCTAAGGAAATGGTAGAGCTTACTTCACTCTTCAGAAGAGGGGGCATCTGAAAGAGACTTTCTTTTTTTTAAATTATTATTTAGTAAGTATGTAGTGTGGTGAAATATGATATAAGTGAGTATAAATTAAGAACTAAATTCAGAAATAACTGTATGGTGTTCTATCTGAATGCATTATTTGGGTAGGGAATAGTATGTTGTCTGCACAGGGCACTGGCAAAAATGCACAATTCAACCCTGCTCCCTTCCCCTCCTCGCTCTCTATTTCCATCCATCCATCCATCCATCCATCCATCCATCCTCTTCTCCCTTTGCCTTTCTCTCATCCCTCTCTACCCCTCTTTCTCGCTCTCCCTTGATGCCACCTGTGCCTGCTGCAACTGATCTCAGGGAACTGGGGAAAGAGACAGAGGTGGCAAAAGCAGCTCCTGGACTTCAAAATCAGCCTCCAATGGCTCCACTCCATCAGGGAAATGCCTGATGGAATAAAAGAAGCCTGGATGGTGCTACCTGTGCAAGTGGATGGTATTATCCTATTATGAGGGTAAAAGACTGTCTTTGTCCCATGGATACAGCACACAGCTCTTGAGTGATATATGACCATTTGCCAGTTATGGTCACTGTGTTTTTCCCCAGCTAATTTCATAGGGTACCTAAATGGGAAAGCAATTATCATTTCACTCCACCGTAACTTTTTTCCTCGTTAATGGATCGTCAGAAAAACTTAGCTGAAATCTATTCATGTGGTCAAAAGCTATAGCTAAATCAAACAAGCATTGGCATAGCCAATAGGTCTCGCCTTTGGGGCCTTATAAGTGTTTAGGCAGAGCTATTGACTTTGCCAATGTGTTTAATGGTGGTGGAGTGGTGGTGGTGTGATGGTGGTGGAGTGGTGGTGGAGTGATGGTGGTAGAGTGGTGGTGGAGTGGTGGTGGTGTTGTGATGCTGAGGTGGTGGTGGAGTGGTGTTGTGGTGGAGTGGTGGTGGAGTGATGGTGGAGTGATGGTGGAGTGATGGTGGAGTGGTGGTGGAGTGGTGGTGGAGTGGTGGAGTGGTGGTGGAGTGGTGCTGAGGTGGTGGTGTTTGTGATGCTGAGGTGGTGGTGTTGTGATGCTGAGGTCGTGGAGTGTTGGTGTTGTGATGCTGAGGTGGTGGTGTTGTGATGCTGAGGTGGTGGTGTTGCGATGCTGAGGTGGTGGTGTTGCGATGCTGAGGTGGTGGTGTTGCGATGCTGAGGTGGTGGAGTGGTGGTGTTGTGATGCTGAGGTGGTGGTGGAGTGGTGGTGGAGTGGTGGTGGAGTGGTGGTGGAGTGGTGGTGGTGTGGTGGTGGAGTGGTGGAGTGGTGGTGGAGTGGTGCTGAGGTGGTGGTGTTTGTGATGCTGAGGTGGTGGTGTTGTGATGCTGAGGTCGTGGAGTGTTGGTGTTGTGATGCTGAGGTGGTGGTGTTGTGATGCTGAGGTGGTGGTGTTGCGATGCTGAGGTGGTGGTGTTGTGATGCTGAGGTGGTGGAGTGGTGGTGTTGTGATGCTGAGGTGGTGGTGGAGTGGTGGTGGTGGAGTGGTGGTGGAGTGGTGGTGTGCTGGTGGAGTGGTGGTGTTGTGATGCTGAGGTGGTGGAGTGGTGGTGGAGTCGTGGTGTTGTGATGCTGAGGTGGTGGAGTGGTGGTGGAGTGGTGCTGAGGTGGTGGTGTTGTGATGCTGAGGTGGTGGAGTGGTGGTGTTGTGATGCTGAGGTGGTGGAGTGGTGGTGTTGTGATGCTGAGGTGGTGGTGTTGTGATGCGGAGGTGGTGGAGTGGTGGTGTTGTGATGCTGAGGTGGTGGTGTTGTGATGCTGAGGTGGTGGAGTGGTGGTGGAGTGGTGGTGTTGTGATGCTGAGGTGGTGGAGTGGTGGTGGAGTGATGCTGAGGTGGAGGAGTGGTGGTGGAGTGATGCTGAGGTGGTGGAGTGGTGGTGGAGTGGTGGTGTTGTGATGCTGAGGTGGTGGTGTTGTGATGCTGAGGTGGTGGAGTGGTGGTGTTGTGATGCTGAGGTGGTGGAGTGGTGGTGTTGTGATGCTGAGGTGGTGGAGTGGTGGGTGGTGGAGTGATGCTGAGGTGGTGGAGTGGTGGTGGAATGGTGCTGAGGTGGTGGAGTGGTGGTGTTGTGATGCTGAGGTGGTGGAGTGGTGGAGGGGTGCGGAGGTGGTGGAGTGATGCGGAGGTGGTGGAGTGGTGCTGAGGTGGTGGAGTGGTGGTGGAGTGGTGCTGAGGTGGTGGAGTGGTGCTGTTGTGATGCTGAGTGGTGGTGCAGATGTGTATTGTGGCTACCACCAAGCGCCTGTGCCAAGGTATATTTGCAGATTCCTTTGATGATATAACTTTCCTTGCAAAGCTACCAAATAACTTTTTGAAGTTGAAAGAGGCGCAGGTTGACATCATGCCAAGAACAGTCTCGAAGTGTCTGTTAAAACTTACAACGTGAAAAAAACAACAAAATGCCCATGTTTTCCTCCAATGCCGTGCATCAAAAGGGTCACAACAGAAGCATGGCAGACGTTTCTGTGGTGGGGGAGAGGAAGGGGCATTCAAGCGAGGCACGCACGCTTGGCCGAGCGAGAGGAATGCCAGATGGCCCTCTGCTCGTGCATGTGCGCGTAATCGCACACTGTATGCCATGGCACACAAAGCTGTGGTTGCACTTTTAAAACCCCACTACTATAGGTCTCGCCAGAGGTTCAGGACGAGACCTAAAAACACGTGAACTGTAATGCAGCTACAGTATTTACCAGTGGTTGAGATGAATTCACGTATTCCACCCATCATTTGTTTCTGTGAACATGCAATGCAAGGTCTGTGTTGTTTGTTAGAAAGACACAGACCGAGACAGAGCAACTGAGAGGGAGAGAGATAAAAAGAGGGATATACTGAAATACTATGTAACGCCTTTGAACACACTCTAAAGGATTTTAGGCTCTTGTTTCTGCTACTAAAAAAAACAACAACAAACACTGGAAAAGTCAATAGGGCTCGCCTATGCGAGAGTTGTTGGCTTTGTCAATATGTTTAAGCCACGTTGTAAGGCAGTGTGGCTGAAACTAAAGAAAATAAATAGCGCTATGACACGGTCGGCGCTGGTTGCTTTTAATGTTTTTTTTTTTTTTTTTACTTTCATCCGTGTTGCTGTACAACATGGCCAAAAATATTGAACAAGCCAATATGTAGCATAGGCGAGCCATGCTGGTTTTGCCAATGCTTATTTTCTGGCAGTACAGGGTGGGAGCCTCAAAGCAGGAGGATGCAATCATAGTAAAGAAACATCCAGCAGTGAAATCATAGCAGGGCAAGCATAAACAACTCTCCGTGAAATAAAATCGGAGCATCAAATTCATATTGGGAGTCATCATTGTGAAATCACAGCACAGCAGCCCCATAAAGACATCTCACTGCACCATCAGAGACAAGCAAACGCGTGGACAGAACAAATATACAAAATGATATACTGTTAGCAGAGCAAATTACAAATATTCAGAAAACTTCTTGCGGTGCTGGAGCACGAAAACATGTACGTAGACATCTCATTTTCCCATCAGACCAAATCAAACGCACATGCATCTGACACGGCACATGCATCTGACACGGCAACGACGCTAAAATACAGAGACACCTTGTAATATCAGAAAAATCAAAGATACAAATACACAGAAGCAAATCGTGAAATCAAACCAAAGCTAACACGCATGAAAAGATCTTCCTGTGACGGTAGAGTACAGCAAACTAAAACACCATAGAAAAGCAACAAGCATTGGCCGCGCGGCCGTGAAAGTGAAAGTAATGGTGAGTAACCGGGTTTTGGAAGTGCAAACAGTGGCTTTTGCTGGCGACCAGCTTGCGTTCACACGAGCGTCCAGATGGCGAGGGAAGCCATATGGCGCCTGATCGCGCGTGCACGCTCGCGTGAACGCAGGCTAGTCGCCAGCAAAAGCCACTGTTTGCACTTCCAAAACCCGCTTACTAAAACTCTCGCCAGACAGCGCATGCGCTGGCTCAGGCGAGACCTAAAAAATGGCTTTTCAAGGTAAAGACCACCTCAATTATAAATACACAGTGGGTATATATACACACACATAAATCTTTTAAAGGGAAACGGAGGCTGGTTCCAAATATCTTAGACCAGGTCAAGGTTTTTGATTATCCGGGAGTTAGATTAACCAGTAATCTGACATGGTCACCCCAGATACTTTCACACTCCAGCATGTAGACAGTGCAATTGTTAAGAAACCTAATCAATCTGTCTTCTGCCTAATTTCCCTTGCAATTGAAATACATTGGGCCAGAGGGGTGGGTGCTGCCCTCTATGGTGCCGAATTGTGGGGCATGGAACAATTGAAACAACTAGAGGTGGCGGAAAGGATAACGTTACTTACCCAGTAAACGTCTGTTCTTGGCATGTACAGCTGTAGATTCACATGCTTTGCATACTCCTGCCATCTAGTGTCGGGTCCGGATGTTTGCAGTTTGTTTTTCTTCGAAGAAGTCTTCTCCAGTCACGAGGTAGGCGACTCCTCCTTTCGGTGATAGTGCGCATGGGCATCGACTCCATTGTTAGATTGTTTTCCCGCAGAGGGTGAGAATGGAGTTAGAAAGAGTAGAATAGAGAGGTCCATGTGTATGTATGTATAAAAAAGAGAGAACTGCAGCAGCTACAGGTACCCGGGAGGCAGGTGGGCGCATGTGAATCTACAGCTGTACATGCCAAGAACAGACGTTTACTGGGTAAGTAACGTTATCCGTTCGAGGCATGCGAGCTGTAGATCACATGCGTTGCATAGACTAAATAGCAGTAATCTCCCAAAGCGGTGGCTAACCTGTAGCTGTTGGAGTTGTCTGAAATAGTGTTTTAAGTACTGCTTGGCCCACATTAGCTTGTTGTCTCGCTAACACATCTACACAGTAGTGTTTTGTGAATGTGTGCTGTGTAGACCATGTTGCAGCTTTGCAAATGTGCACTATGGGAATGTTTCCTAAGAAGGCCCTATCTTGCGAGTGGAATGCGCTCTAGGGGGTACAGTTAAAGTTCTCTTTGCTTTTGCACAACAGGTTTGAATACATTTAACAATCCACCTTGCAATACCTGATTTGGAGATAGGATTGCCCTTGTGCAATGGTGCAAAAGCAACAAAAAGTTGTTTGGTCTTTCAAAATGATTGTGTTCCTTCGATGTAGTATAAGAGTGCTCTTCTGACATCTAAGGTGTGTAGAGCTCTTTCTGCAACAGAATCAGGTTGAGGGAAGAATACTGGTAATTCTACCGACTGATTTATGTGAAATGCAGAGACTACTTTAGGTAGAAATTTAGGGTTTGTACGCAGAACTACTTTATCTCTGCAGTTGGAAAAATGGTTCTTTTATGGTTACTGCCTGTAGTTCACCCACACTCCTTCGTGAAGTGATTGCAATGAGGAAAGCGGTTTTCCGAGAGAGAAACTGCGGCTCATAACTATGTATGGGTTCAAAGGGTGGTCCCATTAATCTTGTGAGGACTATGTTATGATTCCACACTGGGGCAGGTGGGAGTCTTGGAGGTATAACTCTTAAGTCCTTCCATGAAAGCTTTAATTACGGGCACTCTGAAAAGCGATAGATGTTGCCTATTTTGTAGGTACGCAGCTATTGCAGCAAGATGTAGCCGGATGGAGGTGTAAGCCAATCCTGACTGCTGCAAGTGTAACAGATAACAGATAATGTTTTGTATGGAAGCATCAAGAGGGTTGATGTGATTGTTATTCCAATAAATAACAAAACGCTTCCATTTTGCTGCATAACAGGCTCTAGTGGTAGGCCTTCTGGCCTCCCTGATGTTCATACAGTCTGGTGGAAGGTTCAGATAACCAAACTCTATGACTTCAGGAGCCAGATCGCGAGGTTCAGTTGTTTGGGATCTGGGTGTCTGATTTCTCTATGGCTCTGTGCAAGAAGACTGGGTGCTAGGTGCAGCTTTTGATGCGGGACCAGAGAGAGCTCCAACAGGGGTGTGAACCATGGTTGACGGGCCAATGTGGGAGCTACTAGGATCAATGTGAGGGAAGTTTGCCTGAGCTTCCGAACCACTGCTGAACTGAGTGGGAGAGGCGGAAAAGTGTAGGCAAATATCCCTGACCAGTTCATCCATAGTGCATTGCCCTTGGATAACTGGTGTGGGTACCTGGAGGCGAAGCTTTGGCATTTTGCGTTTTGGTGTGTGGCGAACAGATCTATCCGAGGGAGTTCCCAACTTTGAAAGTATGGGAGGAGAACCTGAGGGTGAAGTTCCCACTCGTGTATTTGATGCCTCTTTCTGCTGAGGAGGTCTGCAATCTGGTTGTTCACTCCTGGGAGGTGTTTCGCTAGGAGATAGATTTTGTGGTGAATGGCCCACTTCCAAATGTCCTGGGCTAAGTGGGACAGTTGGAGAGAGTGTGTCCCCCCTGTTTTTGTATGTAGTACATGGCTGTCATGTTGTCGGTACGGACTAAGACAGCTTTGGCAATCAGGTGTGTTTGAAATGCCTTGAGAGCTAGAAAGACCGCAAGCAGCTCTAAATGATTGATGTGGAGCAACTTTTGCCGTTGCCTCCATAGGCCTTGCACTGTGTGGTGCTGAAAATGAGCTCCCCAGCCAGTGAGGGACGCGTCCTCTGTTAGTACTGTCTGTGGACCCGGGTCTATAAAGGGCAGTCGTTTTGATAAATTTTGTGTGTTCCACCACTGCAGAGAGCGGTGAGTACGGCCGTTTACCAACACTAGATCAATTAACAGACCCTGTGATTGGTTCCACTGACTCGCTAAACATTCTTGAAGGGGACGCATGTGGAGCCTGGCATGGGGAACCATCATAATGCAAGATGCCATCATTCCTAGTAGTTGCATATACACCCGAGCTGGAAGTGAGTGATTGGATTGAAACTGGTGAACTAGAGCCTGAATGTTGTGAATTCTGGCTGCGTTGGGAAAAGCCAGAGCCTTTTGCGTATTTAAGGTGGCTCCTAGATAGTTTTGAGTATTTGCAGGTTGGAGATGTAATTTTAGCACATTGACTGTGAACCCCAGTCGATGTAGTAACAGAATTGTTCTGTGGGTGTGCTGGAGACATTTTGGATATGTGCTGGCTTTGATGAGCCAGTCGTCCAAGGGAAGACATGGATGTGTCGTCTTCTCAGGTGAGCAGAACGGGAGTACCTTGAACTGGTAATGTTGACCCGCTACCACAAATCTGAGAAATTTGCGATGAGCGGGATGGATTGGAATATGGAAGTAGGCGTCCTTTAAGTCGAGTGTAGACAGAAAGTCGCCCTGTTGCAGAAATGGTAGTATTTGCTGAAGTGTTACCATATGAAAATGGTCTGACTGTATGTAACGGTTTAGTTTTCTGAGGTCCAATATTGGTCTGAGAGAACCGTACTTTTTTGGTATTAGGAAGTAAAAGGAGTACACGCCCGACCCGTGGAGTTGTGATGGTACGGGCTCTATAGCCCCTTTTAGAAGGAGAGACTGAACCTCTTGTTTTAGGAGGTGTAAGTGATCCGGAGAGAGTTTGTGTGACCTTGGGGGAATGTTTGGAGGATTGTTGGTGAACTCCAGGCAGTAACCAGAATGGATAATTTCCAGTACCCACTTGTCTGTTGTTATGGAATGCCAAACGGGTAGGAAATCCGAAAGACGTCCTCCGACAGGTGTTAAATGGTCGGGGGAAAGTGTAGTGAAGTCACTGTTTTGTGTTGGAGGGGGAGGCGCGTGTGTTTGAGCCTCTAACCCTGCCATTGCCGTTGTTGCCTCTATACCCCCCTCTGAAGTAACCCTTAGAGGGAAAGGGTTGGTTATTGCCCTTGTACGTGGTGGTGGTAGTCTCTGAGGAGGCATTTTTTAGACCCTCTGCAGTAGAAAGAGCGCCGAAAGGAACCACATGCTTGTGTCAATTGAAGGGCTCCCATGAATTTGGCCACTTCAGTATCTTTTTTCATTTTTTCCAGTGAGGAATCTACGACCGGGCCAAAGACGTGTTCTTTGTCGAAGGGTGTGTTCAGGATGGTAGTCTGAACCTCAGGTTTAAAACCTGATATGCGTAGCCAAGAGTGCCTTCTTAAAAGGACGCTGGTGTTTACAGATCTAGCAGCAGTGTCTGCAGTATCTAGGGAGCACCTGATAGCATTATTTGAAATAAGCTGTCCCTCCCGCACTAAATCTTGCGCCTTAGCTTTGTGTTCATCGGGCAGATATTGGAGCAACTGTTCCATCTCGTCCCAATGCGCCCTGTCGTATCTTGCGAGCAGCGCTTGCGTGTTAGAGATGCGCCAGAAGTTTGCTGCCTGAGAAGCTACCCTTTACCCCGATGCATCAATAAGCTTGGATTCCTTATCTGGGGGCGGAGCATCTCCTGTACTTTGGGAGTTAGCCCTTTTACGCGCGTTGGACACCACTAGGGAGTCCAATGGTAATTGTCCCTTAATGTAGGCTGGGTCAGATGGTGCTGGCTTGTATTTATCTACCCTCGGGGTAAGAATACGGGCTCTGACTGGGTCATTAAATATGTCATCAACGTGCCTGATCATACCCTTTAACATGGGGAGTGAGTGTGATGACTTTTGTGTGCTGCTAAGTGTTTCAAACAGGAACTCCTCCTCATGGGATTCTTTGTGCAGCTGCACACCATGGTAGTTGGCAGCTCTACCTAACAGCTCTATGTAGCCTACGCTGTGGTCCGGTGGAGAGGGTTTTGTAGGGTAAAGGTCAGGATTGTTTCCTGTGGGAGAGTTGGTATTGTAATCTGTCCATGGGTCTGAAACTAATGGTGCATTGTCCCCATCCCCATCCTCCTGATCTTCAGGTGTGTGTGGTGGCGAGTGCTCAGGTGAAATTATTAAGTGTTGAGGTTGAGGAGATGGAAGAGAAGGATTAGTCCCGACATTCTTCCTTTTCAAAGGAATATGGTAGGCCTCCTCTGATTCTGGTTTTCTTTTTAGTGTCAGTTTTGTAGAGATATGTCCAGTTGTTGGGTGGATGTACAACTCTCGTTGTTTCGGATCCGGCTTGCTAGGCGGAGCATCGAAAAGTTGTTCCCGAGATGGAACGGGCACATCCAGTTGTTCCGGTGCCGAAGTTTTTGGTGCCGATGGTTTTGGAGTCGGGGTCTTGGATCCTGAGAATTTCAGATCCTAAATAGTTTTCGGCGTCGAAGGGGGTTGGCCAGAGCCGGTCTTCGTTTTCGATCCAGAAGGTTTCGGATCGGAGCCCGTTTTCTGTCGGCTCGGAGCTGGAAGGCTTTTGGGCATGTTTCGGTGCCGAGCCAGAGGGCGGGTCGTCAGAAACGTGTTCTCGGTGCCAACTGTGGCCCGGAGGCGGGGGTTGGACCAGAGCCTTCTTCTTGGGCTGAGGTGGACTTTGGGGCATGGGAATATCTGTACTCCCTGTACGCTGCCCTTGCGGGATCTCGTCGTCCCCCTCGGATCCGTAGTCAGAGATGGCGATGGGATCTTGTTCTTCCTCGGCTCCCATGGCGTCTCCAGCCTCTTGTTCGGAATCTTCTCCGAAGAGTTCCGGAATGCAGCTTGCGTGTTGGCTCTGCATGTCGCGATGTCGAGCCCGACGATCGCAAAGCGTCTTCTTGGAGCGGAAAGCCTTGCACGCATCGCAGACCTGTTCTCTGTGCTCCGGAGACAAGCACAGGTTACACACTTCGTGCGAGTCAGTGCACGGAAACTTCGCGTGGCACAGAGGGCAGAATTTGAATGGAGTCCGACGCAGGTAGGCCCGACGGCCTTCCACGAGCTTCCCATCGAAAGAGGGTTTTTTAGAAGTAAACACGATACGCGGAGAAAGGGATACGCGATCGAAAATAATACTGTCGGGGGTGGGTGTATTGCGCACCGAGGGGAACCGAAGAAACGGTGTCGAACCGGAGCGCAGCAATTCACGTCCGAACCCGATGGCGGAAAAAAACAATCTAACAATGGAGTCGATGCCCATGCGCACTATCACCGAAAGGAGGAGTCACCTACCTCATGACTGGAAAAGACTTCTTCGAAGAAAAACAAACTGCAAATATCCAGACCCTACACTAAATGGCAGGAGTATGCAAAGCATGTGATCTACAGCTCACATGCCTCGAACATAAATTTATAAGATCAATCCTAAATCTACTAATAAATACGCCACTGCTCCCGGTTCGCCTAGACCTAGGGCTAAAGACCATTTCACTTACTGCTGTTCTGAAGTACCAGTAACACTCAGTTCCCGGTCAAGAAAGCAGTATATGAATTACTAACCATTTTAAACAGGATTGGCAATTGGTTTGGTTTAGGGAGGTAGAGCAGTGGCTGTTCAAACTGGGGCTGAGGGTTTTGTGGGAGGACCCAAACTCCATGACGGAAAAATTGCCCCCCAAACTAAACAAGCACTGGCATAGCCAATAGGTCTCGCCTTTGGAACCTTATAAGTTTTTAGCCAGGCAGCACATTATCTATTACATTAGCCATTTAAGATATTAAAGTGTGGGGTAAATCAATGGCGGGAGAAAATTCATATGCTGTCAAAAAAAGCCATCAAATAAATGAATATGCAAGCACATTAGTAATAATGATTGTTTTGTCAGAAATTGATTGATACCTTGATTAACTGCTAGAAGGCATCGGATCAGGTGTTTGCTATGTGCAGATTCGCTTCTGTGTTCTGTCAACCCCACACTGCATGGAAGGCACAGACATATCCAGTTGGAGCAATAAGCTTTTGCTTGATTTGTCAGGACTGGGAGCTCCCTGGGGGCTGGTCCATGTAAAGTCCTCTCTGTTACCAGCCAGTGTTCATTGTAGCAAAAAAAAAAAGCCCTGTCCCCCAAAAATTGGTATGGTACGATGAAGAATGTATGATGCTAAGCAAATGACAACTGCTTCGATGCAACGACAGGGTCAAAACTGCGCCGCTCACAAGCTGTCATCAGTGCCTTACTCGAGGAGGCCGCTGATGGCGACGAAAAATACAAATGAAAAGCGGCAGCAAGTCCTAAACCATGCTAACAGTTATGGCACGCTCTTAAACGCCTCATTTTGTAAATTGAGTTTTTGATCAATACTGGTATTGTCTGGCTGCAGCTCTAATACCTACAAAACCCTCATTAAAAAGAACAAGAGAGTGAGAATGGAAAGGCAGAAAGGAGAAGGAATATACTGATGATGCACACGGAGGGTGTGACAGCAGATGAGAAACTCGTGCATTTGGAGGACGGTCACCGCAAGATGTAAGATGCAAGAGGTAATGCTCTGTTGGTTAAGCTGCCTGCCATGACGCACGGCCGACGAAGGATTCTTTATTCAATTAGACGCGATCTCACGTGTTTTTCGAACAGCTGCTGCAGGTCACTGTACAGACATCGGTCGGAGGCTGTAAAGGCCTATTTATCGATCCGCAGTTAAGCACCGTGTGCGGGGTTTTTGTATACTTAACAGCTGTCACCAGAAGTTTGAACCCACCTTTCCGTGGACACCCCATCACAGGAGGCCGCAGTCCCTGCTGCATAACGCATTCTGAAAAACCCCCTTCCCTCTCCCCCCTTCCGTTCCTCATTCGTAAGCCATAGGCCAGCCCCTCACCAGGACCGTCACCGTTTGATCTCAGCGACATCGATGAAGTACAACATGTCCTCAAACACACACAAAGCTTTTCTTGCAGTTTTATATATGGACTCGACCCGAAGCCGGTCTTGGAGCGCTTTTTGTAGGCACTGGCGGGAGCAGGAGAGCCAGGGGTTAAACTGGAAAAAACAATGCATGGGTGGACAGGCTTGGGGTCTCATGCTATTAAAGCCTTCCCTCGCATCACTATGCTGCATGCACGAGCTTAATAATAATAACTCCACGACGGTCATGTACTGCATCGTCTCGTGCTTCTGACACAGCCTCGAAGCGCTGCAAGTTAATAGCACTTGGTTTACTGACCTGGTAAGGATGAAAAGCCGAGCAGCCCCTACAGCGATTGAAGTTCATGCTGCCCTGCAGTCACAGACAAACCTCGGCATTCAACCGAGCGATGCTCGGATACTGTAATTAAGTGCCAGTGTGCGAGACGACAAAAATAAGGCACATTTTACACGCAACCAAAAACAAACAGAGAAGAGAAAAGGCAGGCATTTTCAAAACCCCCTCCCCCCCCTTCCGTTCCTCATTCGTAAGCCATAGGCCAGCCCCTCACCAGGACCGTCACCGTCCGATCTCAGCGACATCGATGAAGTACAACATGTCCTCAAACACACACAAAGCTTTTCTTGCAGTTTTATATAGCGCGGACTCGACCCGAAGCCGGTCTTGGAGCGCTTTTTGTAGGCACTGGCGGGAGGAGAGCCAGGGGTTAAACTGGAAAAAGCAATGCATGGGACAGGTTTGGGGTCTCATGCTATTAAAGCCTTCCCTCGCATCACTGCTGCAAGCACAAGCTTAATAATAATAACTCCACGACGGTCATGTACTGCATCGTCTCGTGCTTCTGACACAGCCTCGAAGCGCTGCAAGTTAATAGCACTTGGTTTACCGACCTGGTAAGGATGAAAAGCCGAGCAGCCCCTACAGCGATTGAAGTTCATGCTGCCCTGCAGTCACAGACAAACCTCGGCATTCAACCGAGCGATGCTCGGATACTGCAATTAAGTGCCAGTGTGCGAGACGACAAAAATAAGGCACATTTTACACGCAATCAAAAACAAACAGAGAAGAGAAAAGGCAGGCATTTTCAGAGGCCGTGGGTTGGTTATCTCAGCGTTCGGTATACAAGTGGTTCGTCCATTGAAAAAAGAACAATAGGAGAGGAGGCTTGAACAAGCGCCGCCGCACGAAAGCTAAACGAAGAAGCGCGGCCGCGCGAAAGCTAAATGAAAAACAGCCTTTGAAATCTGACCCGAAACAGATGGCACACTGCGCGCTGCTGCTCGTAACTGCAAGCCGTAGGCGGATACATTTCCTGGGAAAGGTGGGACATGCACCCGCCTTTGCCCAATCACCTGCTGTCTTCGCACGCAAAGACCAATAAGAAAACTGCTGAAGAAAAAAAACACACGCACGAGCGTGTGAAAAGTCCTGAGTGATTCCAAGAGGTCGTTTTCCTAGAGTAGCGCATGCGCGCTGCGCTAGGCTCGACCTAAAAAAAGATTTGGGGATTATACTGAGCTGTCATGTCTTAATGCTGTAGCGTAATTGATAGATTTTTAGATTTTAAAAATTGTTTCCAGTTTGAAATTTTTATGGATGAAATTGAACCTTCATCTGCACGTGCACTTTATTTACAATTTAGGTCCAGGGCTCTGCCTTTGAATGCCACCAAAAGTAAATGGAAGAATGCTTATATCTAGGCTTCATGGACCCGACATCAGCCTTTGATTGCGTAGTGAGAGGGAAATTATGGCAAAAGATGTTAAGAATGGGCATAGATGCTCCGCTGGTCCACTTTTTAGCACAGATGTATCACGACGAGACAGGCAGAGTGAGGTATGGGGCGGACGGAGAACTGTCATCCCAGATTAAAATGAACAGCGGCGTCCGTCAGGGATGCGTGCTAGCCCCTTTCTTGTTCTGTCTGTATATAAATGATTTGGAGAGCTGCCTGAATGAAAAGGGGCTGACGTGCCAAGAGTGGGGCATAGAAATCTCCCCGCACTATTATACGCAGATGACTGCGTATTAATTTCAAGAACAGGTGTAGGGTTGCAAAGCCTTGTTAATAGATTCAATGAATTCATGAGTGAGCTGGGCCTAATGACCAATATAGCCAAGTCACAGGTTATGGTGGTGGGGAAAGTGCTTCGCAAAAAAAGATCCTGTTTCATTAACAATTAAAAATTATCTCAGGTTTAAAAATGTTCCTACCTAGGTGTACATTTCAATCAAAAAGGCTACTGAGCCCACTTATTAGAAGTCAGAAAAAGGAGTTTTGATTAAACGCTTGAAGCCCTATTCAGGTTCTCTAGGAAACTTGGTTCTAAACCGATCAAGACCCTCATTAACATCTATAACGCTTGGTGTTGTTCTGTGATCCTGCATGGGGCTGGGGTCTGGGGTTTCTGTAATTTACTAATTTTACAAACCACTGAAAACGTCTCC